>CM067559.1:22645000-23303481 GCA_034509755.1 Anisodus tanguticus
TTATTATTTTGGAATGTGAGTGTTAATATATTGGACACATCATTCACTAATTGAGTTTGAACAATGATGTTGAGATATTTTAACCTTTAATTCATGATTAAAATGTGAGATACTAATTGAGATTCGACCCCAACTAGCATAATTGATATTGTTAATCAATTTTTTTTGTATAGATTGAGGTCATTGGAGGCCGTTTGGTTGGTGTTCTAGATGTTGAAAGGTTGGGGAACTTGTTTTTCATGAAGTAAGTAAGACTTTTTAGTTTTGGATACTTGCTTTTCAAACCCGTTTTAAAAATATCTTTTGTCGTTTGGACGAGTGTGTGCTTGGCAAAATTGGTGGTTCTTGAGGCCAGCCGTGTATATTCTATTTTGAAAAACTCTAAAACTCTCTTTATAATTTTTTTTGTAGTGTGATATTGTTGTGAGCCATGAGATTGGGGAATTGTGTATGCTTTCCTAACTATTGTGTATGCTAGTTGATTTCATTGGGACGTTGTGTATGTTTTTCCGAGAATTGTGTATGCTTCTTGACATATTTGGCACATTGTGTATGTTTCTGTGGACTCGTAATGTTTTTAATTTCTTTTATTACCATTTATGACAAGTCTTTACTGTAAATTTGGTTGAGACATATATAGATACTTGTTAAATAGTGGTTTGGACCTCGTTAGATATTATATTATGATATAATTCTTGTGTATATTATTTTTATGCTCGTTATGTGTTGTATTTTCTAACACTTGTTTCAGGGGTATTCAAAGTGGCGGGTAGTGGATCTTACTAGGTTATATTTACGTATAACTCACTCCTTACCTGCATGTCCATACAGATACTGTCGCTGAGAACGAGGCTTATGGATGAAGATCTCGTGAGTGGACACTATTGTTGAGGTGAGCCACCGCATTGTTCGTGGAGGCAGTCATTTCATCTAGTTTATTTCTAGTTATTTCCTTCGACTTGGGATTTGCAAGCCTGACAATCAAACTCATGTAACTCTATTAGATGCTCCATGGTCTTAGCGTGAGATTTGGGTTAGAGATTCTTTTGTCTTAGCAATGGATGATTTTTTCATAAATCAATTATGGATTTGGTTGATAACTACATCGTATTTAATTATTAGTAATGTTGTTGGGCCTGCAATTATTGTCTTTTAGCGCTCGTGTAAATGGCTAAATGTATGAGATATGGTTCGCCTGGCGGGTGGTGTGTGCTGGGTGACAATCACGTCTACGGGTTATTTTGGGATGTGACAAAGTTGGTATCAAAGCATAGGCTTTAAGTCTTGGGTCATGGAACAATGTTTAGTAGAGTCTTGTTCATGGGTATGCAGGTGCCCATAGTTATGACCTTGAGGCTAATGAGCATCTAGGATTTTTTCCTTCTTTCTTCCTTATTTGTACGTTGAGTTGAATCAAGTCTAACCTTGTAATATTTACTTCGCAGATGGATAAAAAGCGCACATCTTCATCTGCTACATGTGGTGCTGGACAAGGTTCTACCCATGGTGGTAGTCAAGCTGGGGCTCATTAGACAAGATCCCATTCTAGGACACAGGCCGCTCCTCTGCCTGAAGTTTTGATTGGGGGTCAGCCATGTCATACCCCAAACCAAGCGGTGTGGCCGGTATCCGGTGCCCTATTGGCCCGAGCGTACCACTCTGATGACCAATCTTCTATATGAGTAGAACTTCCAATCGACAAGGTCGTACTGGAATATATAATAACAACAACACTAAACGAGAGGGATCAACCCAACACATATATTAATAATAGGACCGACGAGGTAACAACATAGTTTAACAAAAGATAACTTAGCCGACAAGGCTATATATCAACACTATACATTCCAAAACAAGTCTATGAGCCTCTACGAGTAACTGAACTGACATATGGCCAGGACAGGGCCCCGACCTACCTATATTGTACATAACTCCACAAAACATACTTACTAGTTGACCAGGAAGCTCTAGGAAAGACGAAGCTTACTTACTGATGGTTGAACTCGACATCTCCTACTGTGGTGGTCTAGATGTGTCCCTATCAGAACCTGTATCATGAACACACAACTCCTCCAACAAAAGGGATATAAGTACGAAATAATGTACCGAGTATGTAAAGCATGAATAACAGTGTGAAGATGTAAGCTGTAAAGAAAGCATAATAGCATTATGAAGAGGTAAGTTGTAAATGAAAGCATAAGCAACGTGGATGCCATATGAGGTGAATAACGAAACTCTAAAACTCAATACAACCTGTTTGGATAGGCCTTTACTGTATGAACTACCCTCGTCTTATAGTGTGAGGTATATAACATGTCACTACCCTTAGGTATACTCTAGGGTGTACGTATTGTTATGCAATGCAATGTGCACACCGGCTTATGTATGTGTTACGGAATGTGCAACCCGATCCATTATATGTATATATTTCGGAACGTGCAACCCGATCCAATATATATATGTCGCGGAATGTGCAACCCAATCTAATATATGTATAGGTTGCAAAATGTACAACCCGATCCAATATATATCAATGCTTGTATGCATGATATCAAATTCAAATGAAAAAAATATCAATAACAATGGGAATTAAAGGGTGGACAACAAACTGTGATAACAATGGCTCTTTGGCCTCTCTTAACACTCGTAAACTCTTATGGCTTTGACGTAACACGACTCTTGGTTGACTCGACGATTAATTCTTTAGAATGCTTATTTTTGAAGACTTATGATAAGACCAGTAACCAACAACAAGGATCATAAGAATATCAATAAGCAATGAACACTTCTCAACAAAAGACTTTGATAGTCAATAGAGTAAAGTTCTCAGCGTTTTTTTTCAAAAACGACAACTCTTTGGATTTTATGCTTTTGAAAGAAAGAGCTAGCCTTACATACCTTATCCATGAAGTTACAAGTTGTCCTATAAGCCCTCGAATCCCTACGGATGATTATCTATAACAATAAAGGGTTGATATCAATATCAAATCCATATCCCAGTTAGAACTTCATTTAGGCATCTTATCGATAACCTTAAACACAAAGGATTCTTATACTTGTTAACAAAGGGTACTTACATAATTTGATCTAACGATTATCCGAAACATACTTTGTTAGGTTTACAACACCAACAATCAATATAGTAATCCACTCCACTTCATATCTTGATCAAAACAGCCCACAAGTCTATAAACAATGATTTCATAGGTTTACGGTTTCAATTATGAAACTCCTTTAACGACTTACTCCAAACCATTAATTAATCACAAACATAGATAGAGGAGGACAAATTTTACCTCGATGAGTCGAAACCCTCTCAAAACAGCAACTTTCCCTAATATCAAGTGTTTCCAAAACCGATTCAATACGGAGAAGATAGTTCCAATGATAATCACGGGACTAATAGCGTTAATCTTACGTGATCGACCTTCGTTTGATCTTGGAATGATTTGGAACCTTAGAGAGTATTTTGGGTGAGTTCTAGGTGTGGTTTGGATGAATAAATGGCTTTAAAATAGCAAGACCCGAATATAAACCCGTCAAAACTTTTCCACCGCCGCAACTTGACGGTTGGATTGACCGGCCGTCAAACATTCGAATGTCCATCAATCTGGACCTTCAATTAGCCTCTTAAGATCAGAAAATCTCAAGCACTTTGATAGTTCACCTTGGCATTTTGACGGTCCATCAATCTGTACCGTCAATTTGCCTCCTAAGATAAAAAAGCTCAAACACTTTGACGATTCACCTTGGCATTTTGATGGTCTGTCAATCTCTTTGACAGTCTGTCAACCTTGCCATAAAAAATGCCCAGTTTCCAATTTTATTTAAACGTATTTCATTTGATCAGATTAGCTTTCATATGCTCTAAAATATCCATAAAAAAGTTATAAACATTTATTATCCTTTCGTAAGGTCGTACCTTTTCTCGAAACATCGGTGTCACTCAGCGATATGAAGGAACGCAGAACAACGGGGTGTAACATCCTTCCCGCCTTACGAAGATTCATCCATGAATGTTGAAGATATTCTTAACTCTCAAGGGTCCTAAATATTTCGGCAAAGTTTCTTTTGTAAACATGACTATCTAAAACCTGGTAAACAACCCAAATAATATATACAACACTACACAGTGCAACATATGATAAAATAAGGTCAACTTGGCCTCACTCAACCATCTATATATCCACCTCAATATTAGCACTTGAAGACTGAAATAAGTAGCGATGTCTGGATCGCATATCTTTTTCGGCCTCCCAAGTCATCTCTTTTGTATTGTTATTCCTCTATAGTAACTTAACAGAGGTGACTTCCTTAGTCCTCAACTGCCGAGGTATTGTTATATATGCTCCTAAATCATCTCTTCTGTATTGTTATATATACTGGAGTTTCTTCATAGGTTAAATTCTCGGTGATTTATACATCCTCTACTGGATTAATGCAAGAGGGATCTCCTAGCATTTACACAATATTAACATATGGAATACCGGGTGAACTACTTCAACTCTGAGGGTAACTCAAGCTCATAAGCCACTCGGCCTATACTGCGGATGATCTTATATTGTCTAACGTATCTAGGGTTATGGTTTCCTTTCTTGCCAAATTTCATAACCCCTTTTATAGGACAACTATTAAGAATATCCAATCGCCAATCACAAACTCTAAGTCGCAGTGTCGAACATCTGAATAAGATTTTGCTAAGGTAGTTAATAAGCATTCTTGAATCAGCTTTACCTTCTCTACTTCCTGTTGTACCAACTCAAGGCCAAGTAACTCGGCTTTGTTCAATTCAAACTAGCCATCTGGGATCTACAATTTCACTTATATAATGCCTCATATGGGGCCACCTTGATGCTGGAATGATATATGTTGTAGTAAGAGAACTAAATGAGGGTCAAATAATCATCCCAGCTACCTTTGAAATCCAATATACAATCTCGTAGCATGTCCTTAAGTGTCTGAATTATGCGCTCGACTTGACCGTCAGTGTATGGATGGAAGGTTGTGCTGAGGTTCACCTGGGTGCCTGAACCTTTCTGAAACGATCTCCAAAAATGAGCCATAAACTGCGAACCTCTATCAGATATAATAGAGACTGGAACACCATGTAACTGAACTATTTCCTAGATATATAGCTTGGCGTAATCCTCCATCGATAAAGTAGAACAAATAGGTAGGAAATCGGTTGATTTAGTAAGCTTGTCGATGATAACCCAAATAGAATAGAACTTCTGATAAGAACGGGGTAAACCAGTGATAAAATACATATTAATCATTTCCCACTTCCAAGTAGGGATTTCAATATGTTATACCAAGCCTCCAGGCTTTTAATGCTCGATTTTAACTTGTTCACAATTCGGGCATTGATCTACAAATGTTGCAATATATTTCTTCATGTCATTCCACTAATAAACCTGTTGAAGGTCATGATACATCTTTGTTGAACCTGGATGAATGAAATATCTTAACTGGTAGATTTCGGCCATAATTTTCTCTCAGAGTCCTCCTACATTTGGTATGCATAGTCGACGCTGATATCTAAGGAATTCATCTCTTGTAAGCTCCAATATCGACTTCTTTTGCAGAGGAATTCCTTCTTTCATTTGGACTAACTCAGGGTCCTCACACTGCCTTGCCTTCACCTCAGCTATTAAGGATGATTCTGCACCACCGCTCCTCCGTCATCCGTTTCCAAGAGTTGCACTTTTAAACTGTGTAAGTGACGAATTTCTTTGGTCTTCTCAAAATTATTAGCCTCAATACCCTCCAAACATCCCATAGATTTGCGACTTAAGGCATCAGCTATGAAATTTGCCTTATCGGGGTGATACAAAATTTTGACATCATAGTCCTTTAATAATTCTAGCCATCTCCTTTGCCTTAAATTTAACTCATTCGGGCGGAATATATATTGTAGACTCTTATGGTCTGTGAATATGTCAATATGGACTCCATATAAATAATGATGCCATATCTTCAAGACAAAGATTACCGCTGCTAACTCAAGATCATGAGTAAGATAGTTTACCTCATGCTTCCTTAACTACCTAAAAACGTACGCTATAACTTCCCGTGCTGCATAAAAACACATCCTAGGCCGACTCTGGAGGCATCTCAATGAACTAAATACCTATCAGTACCTTCGAGTAGAGATAACACAGTTGTGGATGCCAACATGTCCTTCAATTCTTTAAAATTACACTCACACATATCTGTCCACTAAAACTTAGTTGCCTTGTAAGTGGGCTTGGTCATAGGTGTGGAGATAGAAGAAAAACCGTCCACAAATCTCCGATAATATCCTTCTAAGCCGAAGATGCTACGTACTTCAGTAGGAATCATCGGTCTCACCCATTTCCTTACGACATCATTCTTCTAGGTATCCACCTTGATACATTTTGAAGAGATAATATGGCCTAAAAAGGCAACAGAGTTTAACCAAAACTCACATTTAGAAAACTTGGCATATAGCTTATAGTCTTGGAGCGTCTGTAACACCGCTCATAGATGATCTGCATGGTCTACCTCTGTCTGTGAATACACCAATATACCGTCAATAAACATGATCACAAAGATATCCAAGAATGGTTTGAATACTCGATTCATTAAATAATAAAGGCCGCTGGCACATTAGTGAGTCCAAAAGAGATCACCCGAAACTCAAAACGGCCATTCCTAGTCCAAAAGGATATATTCGGAATATCTTTCTCCTTTACTCTCAATTGGTGGTATCCCGACCTTAAGTCAATCTTTGAGAAATACTTAGTACCATGTAATTGATCGAATAAATCATGGATCCTTTAAAGTGGATACTTATTCTTGATAGTGACCTTATTCAATTTCCTATAGTCAATGCATATCCTTAAAGTACCATCCTTCTTTCGAACAAATAGTACTAGCTCACCCTATGGTGTTGTACTATGCCTAATGAAACCTCACTAAATCTCTCAACTGCTCCTCCAATTCCCTCAGCTTAGTTGGATCCATTTGATAAGGATGGATAGATATAGGTTGTGTATATGGAAGTACATCAATAGTGAACTCAATCTCCTGCTAGAGAGGGATGCCTGAAAGCTCATCCAAAAATACATCAAGAAATTCGTTGACTATTGGGACAGACTGAAGGGTTGGGGGTTCTTTATCTGCGTCCCTAATCCGAACCAAGTGATATATATAGCCGTTGGACATCATCTTTCTTGCCTTTAGGTAGGAAATAAACCTTCATTTAGGCATAGCTGCATTGTCTTTCCATTCAAGGGTTGGCTCACTTGGGGAACTGCATTTAATAATCTTCGTCCAACAATCGACATTCGCATAACAAGAGGCCAACCAATAATGCCCATAATAACATCGAACCCTACCATAGGTAACTCAGCTAAATCAGCCAAAGTAGAGCGATTAAAAACCGTTATGGTACAATTCTTGTAAATTCATCTTGCTAGAATCATCTCACCAACCGGTGTAGCCACTTTATATGGCTTAGACAATAATTTTGGTTCAAACCCAAATTTTCTTGCGACAGAGCATAACATATGACAAATTGGAGCCCGGATATAACAATGTATAAACATCACAGGTGAAGATGGATAGTATACCTGTGACAACATCTAGAGATGACTCTAAATCCTAGCGACAGATAAAGAATATATGCGGTTATGAGCGCCACCTACACTAGAGGCTCTTTCTCAGCCTCTGTCTCTACCTGCTGAGAATTGAGGCCTACTGCTCTGTGGTTGTACACTTAATGAGGATGTTGATCTCGATCCTGTCGATTGAGCTACATCATTTCTACCCCCACTCAAACACTGGTGCATGTAATGACCAGGTTCACTGCACTTATAACATACATTGGTACCCTCACAACACCGTCCCATATGTCTCATATCACACTGACCACAAGGTGGCAATAGTGGTCTTATCTAGCTTGAACTCCTATGATCCTGGAAACCTGATGCTCTCTAACTCTTCCCTGGCCAAAACTAAGTACGTCTATCATATCTAGGCCCTTGAAACTGAGATGGAGCACTATTAGAAAACTGAGGCAGATGTCTTGGAAATTATGGCCTGGAGCTACCTGATGCTTCTCCAATTGAGCAAGTTGACCTATCCCACTTTGTCAACTCTCTCTCTCTGCACTCCTATCCTCAAAGAGTTATTACTTGCAGTCTTGAACACCCTAAGCATATACCTGGATTCTAGCAATGTCCATATCTCTAATCAACGAGGTTGTAGTACATTCTCCAATCAGGTGTAGATCTAAGACTGCCTGATGTAAAATCACCCTGAGCTTAAAGTTCCGATTTGATCCTCAAGGTGATAAGCCCGGAGTTCCAAAGATGGTCGATCATCCAATGATAATATGCTTAAAATGGAATGGAAAATGGAGTGGGGTTGGAGTTATCACATGAAGATCTAATGAGCCATGTAATAGGAAGGAATGACCAAGCCTTGTAATAAGGTGATTAGGCCGTGTGAAGTGATCAAGCCGAGAGGACAAGGACAGGAAGCATCTAGAAGTTGAGGCTTCCAAGGGGAGAACTTATGAACTAACAAGTTTGTGTATTTGATCACATGGAAGACACCAAGATGATGAAAGTTTGATCGAAATGCTCACTTCCATTTGGCCAAAGAACATGTTTAAGGAATGGAAGCTTCCAATATCCTAAGAAGATGACATTTATGAAGAGCCCAAGTTCAAGCATTATTCATCCTGGAATCCATAAAGGGAGTGTGAAATATTCATCCTTTTCCCCAAGACCTTTCTCAATGTCTTGGTTTGGTCGAAACACCCTTGGTCACAAAGTAAACCCAAACCCGTTCCCATTTATCCACACTTGGCCGAAAGTTTACATGTAGTTTGTGTCTTTTAATTTTTCTTCTAGAATGGTCCATTTACTACTATAAATAGGACCCTTAGGACATTGTAAATATTCAGAGTTTGATGAATAGAAAAACGTGAGTTTTACTCAATTGCTAAAGTATTCAACTTGTGTGTTGTCTACCTTAGTTGGTCCTTATGTGGGCCTTTGGTTCTTATATGAGCCACCCCTTATTGTAAGTTGAAGCTAGGACTTGTGTGACCTAGTTAAACCCGAGCTAAGGTCCCTTTGGTGTAAGTATTGGTTAGGACTTGTGTGACCTAATCAAACCCAAGCTTAAGGAACCCTTTTGGTTGCAAGTGAACGTTGGAACTTGTGCGATCCAACCTAACCTAAGCCTAGGGTCTATCTTAAGGTTTCCGGCCACCCTTACTTGGTTTGTATTTGGGCTTGTACTTATCAACCCCGATCAAGTCCTTGTGAAATTGTTCACCTTCATCTTGGTGTCGACTCGGGCATTAAAACCCCCTTCCTTGACATATCAACCATACCTCACTTAAACCATAACAACCGAACCAAACACTTAACCAAATAAAACCTCCAACACTTGGTGTACTTGGACTTGCACCTCGCATTCCGTGTTCATACCTCATCCAAACCACTTCAATCCTTTCACCACCATGTCCCAAAACACCTTTCTTACATCCACTATAAAGGTCACTACCCGAGACCATACGTATCCAACCGTCCCAGCCCAAAAATAACAAACAATCCACCAAAACCAACTGTGTCGAGACCTCACTGTTTGGGTTCATTTCTGTGGAATTTCCACCACCAAACCACCAAGACCCAATCATCAAGACTACCCTCAACATACCCGGAACACCCTAATAAAACTCCTAAGTCCAACTCCACCCACAACTACCCGAAATAACCCCACAACATACCCTGCCCGGCTAAGCCGAGAAACCCAATCTTGGTGTCCATTTTTGGGTCGACCAGAATATAACAAATACCCAACCCACTTACCATCTAACACCCCTCATTACTTGCATCAGAGTGGTATCAGAGCGAGGCCATCTCGTCCCACGCTTTGACGCTATGGCTCACATAAACAAAGAACTTAGGAGGGCCTTAACCAAATTTTTTACTGATCAAGTGCAAGCCTTGAGAAGGGAACTTGCGGGGCATACCATGAGTAGAAATAACAAGTCAAGGGTTGTACAAAACAACCCAAGAAAAGAAAAAAAGAGTGCCCAAAGTCCCATGTAACGCCCACGAAGATTAAAGTGAAGGGCGGTACCTCTTTTACCAACCCCTTGTATCGCCAAATAATTGAAGAGAAAAGTAAAACTTCCAGCCGAAAAGGCCAGAGCATAACACTATGATACCTTACTAGCCTGAGCATACCACTCTGATGACCAGTCATTAGTACGAGTAGAACGTCCAGCCGACAAGGCCGTACTGGAATAAATAACAATAACAACACTGAACAAGTGAGATCAATCCAACAAGTATATACATAACATGACCAACTAGGTCACAACATGGTTTAACAAAAGATAACTTAGCCGACAAGGCTATATATCAACAATGTACATAGCAAAACAAGTCCATGAGCCTTTACGAGTAACTGAACTGACATATGACTAGGATAGGGACCCGACCAACATATACTATACATAACTCCATAAAACATACTCACTAGCTTACCAGGAAGCTCTGGGAAAGACGAATCTTACTTACTGACGAATGAACTTGACATCTCCTACTATAGTAGTCTAGTAGAGTCCCAATATGAACCTACGACATGAACACACAGGGCCCCTGGCAAAATGGACGTCCATATAAAATAATGTACCGAGTATATAAAACATAAATAGCAGTGTAAAGTTGTAAGCTGTAAAGAAAGCATAATAGCAGTATGAAGATGTAAGCTTTAAATTAAAGCATAAGCAACATGGATCCCATATGAGGCGAATAACAAAACTCTAAAACTCAATACAACTTATTTTGATAGGCCTTTACTGTATAAACTACCATCTTCTTATAGTGCGAGGTGTGTAACAGGTCACTACCCTTAGGTACACTCTAGGGTGTATGTATCGATATGTAATGCAACATGCACATTGGCTTATGTATGTGTTGCGGAACGTGCAACCTGATCCATTAAACGTATATTTTGCAGAATGTGCAACCCGATCCAATATATATATATATATATATATATATATATATATGTTGCGGAACATGTAATCCAATCCAATACATGTATAGGTTGTGCAACGTGCAATCCGATCCAATATATATCTATGTTCGTATGCATGATATAAAATGGAAATGAGAAAAATATATCAATACCAATGGGAATCGGGGGTGGACAACAGACTGTGATAACAATGGCCCTTTCCTCTCTTGACACTCTTAAACTTTTCTGGCTTTGTCTTGACACAACTCTTGGTCGACTCGATGATTAATTCTTTAGAATGCTTTTTTTTGAAGACTTATGATAAGACCAGTAACCAACAATAATGATCTTATATTAATAAGCAATGAACATTTCTCAACAAGTGACTTTGATAGGCAATAGAGTGATGTTCTCAATGTTACTTTTCGAAAACAATAACTTTTTGGATTTTATGCTTTTGAAAGAAAGAGGTAGCCTTACACACCTTATCCATGAAGCTACAAGTCGTCCAATAAGTCATTGTATCCCTACGGATGATTATCTATAACAACAAATGGTCGATATCAATATCGAATCCATATCCCAATAAGAACTTCATTTAGGCATCTTATCGATAACCTTAAACACAAAGGATTCTTAGACTTGTTAACACATGGTACTTATGTAATTTGATCCCACGATTCTCCGAAACATACTTCCCTAGGTTTACAACACCAACAATCAATATACTAATCCACTACACTTCATATCATGATCAATATAGCCCACAAGTCTATATACAATGATTTCATAGGTTTACGGTTTGGATTATGAAACTTCTTTCACAACTTACTCCAAACCATCAATTAATCACAAACATAGATAAATGAGGATAAATTTTACCTCGATGAGTCAAAACCCTCTCAAAACAGAAACTTTCCCCAATATCAAGGGTTTCCAAAACCGATTTAATACGAAGAAGATAGTTCCATTGATAATCACTGGATTAATGGCATTAATCTTACATGATTGGCCTTCGTTTGATCCTGGAATGATTTGGAACCTTAGAGAGGATTTTGGGAGAGTTATAGGTCTGGTTTGGATGAAGAATGGCTTCAAAATGGCAACACCCGAATATAAACCCGTCAAAAATTTTCTACTGTCGCAACTTCACGATTGGATTGACCATTTGTCAAACGTTTGATGGTCCATCAATCTGGACTGTCACTTAGCCTTCTAAGATAAAAAAATCTCAAACACTTTGACGGTTCACCTTGGCATTTTAATGGTCCATCAATTTACCTCCTAAGATCAAAAAATCTCAGACACTTTGACTGTTCACCTTGGTATTTTGTCGCTCTGTCAACCTTGTCATAAAAAATGCCCAGTTTGCAATTTCTTTGAAATGTATTATCTTTGATCCGTTTTGCTTTCATATGCTCCAGAACCTCCATAAGCATGTTATAAACCTTTATTATCCTTTCGTAAGGTCATACCTTTTCCCGGGACATTGGTACCACTCAACGACACAACGAAATGTTGAACTACTGGGTGTAACATCCTTCCCACCTTATGAACATTCATCCGCGAATATTGAAGATATTCTTAAATCTCGAGGGTTCTAAAATTTTCAACAGAGTCGCCTTTGTAAATAGAACTAACCAAAACCTGGTAAACAACCTAAACAATATATACAATGCCACACAGGTCAAAATATAACAAAATAAGTTCAACTTGACCTCACACGACCATCTATATATACGAGAACCTAAAAGGTTAGCTATAACTCACCTCAACTATCTTCTGCTATACCCTGAGTTGCACCTGCTATATCTGCCTCAACATTAGCACCTCAAGACTAAAATAAGTAGGGACATCCGAATCTCATATCTTCTTTGTCTTCCCAAATCATCTCTTATGTATTGGTATTCCTGCATAGTACCTTAACAGAGGCAACTTCCTTAGTCCTCAGCTTTCGAACTTGCCGATCTAAAATGGTTATTGGAGTTTCTTCATAGGTTAAATTCTGAGTGATATATGTATCCTCTACGGGAGTAATACGGGAAGGATCTCCTACGAACATACGCAACATTAATAGATGGAACACCGGGTGAACTGCTTCCAACTCTGAGGGTAACTCAAGCTTATAAGCCACTCATCCTATCCTACGGATGATCTTATATGGTCCGTCGTATCTGGGGCTAAGTTTTCCTTTCGTAACAAATCTCATAACCTCTTTCATAGGAGAAAATTTTAATAATACTCGGCCAACCACAAACTCTAAGTCATGGCGTCAAACATCTAAATAAGATTTCTGCCAACTCTGGGCAGTCAATAAGCATTCTTAAATCAGATTTACCTTCTCTACCGCCTGTTGGACCAACTCGAGGCATAGTAACTCAGTTTTTCCCAATTCAAACTAGCCAACTAGGATCTACACTTCGCACATACAATGCCTCATACAGGGCCATCTTGATATTGGAATAATAGTTGTTTTTGTAAGAGAACTCAATGAAGGTTAAATTATCTTCCTATATACCTTTGAACCCCAATACACAAGCCCATAGCATGTCCTCTAGCATCTGAATTGTATGCTCAGCTTGACCATCGGTCGGTGGATGGAAGGTTGTGCGGAGATTCACCTCAGTGCCTAAAACTTTCTGAAATGATCTCTAAAAATAAGCCATAAACTGAGCACTTGTGTCAGATATAATAGAGACCGGAACACCATGTAACCAAACTATTTCATTGATATATAGGTTGGCATAATCCTCCACCGAGAAAGTAGTACGAACAGGTAGTATGGGCTAATTTTGTAAGCCTGTCGACGATAACCCAAATAGAATGTAAACCAGTGATAAAATCCATATTAATCATTTCCTACTTCCAAGTAGGGATTTCAATATGTTATAGCAAGCCTCTAGGCTTCTGATGCTCGATCTTAACTTGTTAACAATTCAGGCATTGAGCTATAAATATTGCAATATCTTTCTTCATGTCATTCCACCAATAAACATGTCGAATGTCATGATACATCTTTGTTGATACTGGATGAATGGAATATCTGGACTAGTATATTTTGACCATAATTTTCTCTCATAGTCCTCCTACATTTGGTATGCATAATGACCCTGATATCTAAGGTTTCCATCTCCCGTAAGCTCCAAAATCAGCTTCTTCTGCAGAGGAATTCCTTCTTTCATTCGAACCAACTCGGGGTCCTCAACCTGTATTGCCTTCACCTCAACTATTAAGGATGATTCTGTGGTATTCTGCACCACCGCTCCTCCGTCATCCGTTTCAAAGATTCGCACCTTTAAACTGGCTAAGTGATGAATTTCTTTGGTTATCCCAAACATATTAGCCTCAATACCCTCCAAACATCCCATAGATTTGTGACTTAAGGCATCAACTATGACATTCGCCTTACCGATGTGATACAAAATGTCAACATCATAGTCCTTTAATAATTCTAGCCATCTCATTTTCCTTAAATTTAGCTCCATCTGGCAAAATATATAATGTAGACTCTTATGGTATGTGAATATTCCACATCTTCAGAGCAAAGATTAACGCTGCTAACTAAAGATCATGAGTTGGATAATTTACCTCGTGCTTCCTTAACTACCTCGAAGTGTATGCTATAACCTTTCCATACTGCATTAAAACACATCTTAGGCCGATGTCAACCTGTCCTTCAATTCTTGAAAAATGCGCTCACACGCATCTGTCCACTAAAACTTAGATGCCTTGTGAGTGAGCTCAGTCATATGTGCGGACATAGAAGATAAACCATCCATGAATCTATGGTAATATCCTACAAAGCCCAATCTATGTACTTTAATAGGAGTCGTGGATCTTAGCCAATTCCTTACGGCCTCATTCTTCTAGGTATCCACCTTGATACCTTTTGAAGAGACAATATGGCCTAAAAAGGCAACAAAGTTTAACCAAAACTCACATTTAGAAAACTTGGCATATAGCTTATGGTCTTGGAGCGTCTGTAACACCGCTCATAGACGATCTGCATGGTCTGTCTCTGTCCATGAATACGCCAACATATCGTCAATAAAAATGATCACAAAGATATCCAAGAATGGTTTGAAAACTCAATTCATTAAATACCTGAAGGCCAGTAGAACATTAGTGAGTCCATTAGACATCACCCAAAACTCAAAACGGCCATACCTAGTCTAAAAGGATATATTCGAAATATCTTTCTCCTTTACTCTCAATTGGTGGTATCAAGACCATACGTCAATCTTTGAGAAATACTTAGTACCCTGTAATATGTTGAATAAATCGTGGATCCTTTGAATTGGATACTTATTCTTGATAGTGACCTTATTCAATTGCGTATAGTCAATGCATATCCTTAAAGAACCATCATTCTTGCGAACAAATAGTACTGGCTCACACTATGGTGATGTACGACGCCTAATAAAACCTTAAAAAATCCCTCAACTGCTCCTTCTATTCCCTCAGCTCAGTTGGAGCCATTCGATAAGGAGGGATAGATATTGATTGCGTATCTGGAAGTACATCAATAGTGAACTTAATTTCCCGATCCAGAGGGATGCCAAGAAGCTCATCAAAAAATACATCAGGAAATTCATTGGCTACTGGGATAGACTGAAGGGTTAGGGGTTCTTTATCTGTGTCCCTGACCCGAACCAAGTGATACATATAGCCCTTGGACATCATCTTTCTTGCCTTTAGGTAGGAAATAAATTTGCCTTTAGGTGTAGCTGCATTTTCTTTCCATTCATGGGTTCGCTCACCTGGGAAACTAAATTTATAATCTTCATCCGACAATTGACATTCGCATAACAAGAGGCCAACCAGTCCATGCCCACAACAACATCTAAATCATAGGTAACTCAGCTAAATCAACCAAAGTAGAGCGATTACGTACTGTTATGGTACAATTCTTGTAAATTCGTCTTGCTACAATCATCTCAACAACATGTGTAGCCACTTCATATGGCTTAGATGATAGTTTTAATTCAAACCCAAATTTGCTCGCGATAAAGGGCGTAATATCGGACAAATTGTAGCACGGATCTAACAATGCATAAACATCATAGGTTAACATGGATAGTATACCTATGACAACATCTGGAGATGACTCTAAATCCTGGCGGCCGGATAAAGCTTAGTTGCAGTTTTGAGCACCGCCTGAACTAGAGGCTCCTCATCGGCCTCTGCCTCTACCTGCTAAGGATTGAGGCCTACCGCTCAGTGGAGGTACATTTGATGAATATATTGCTTTCAATCCCATAGACTAAGTTTCATTATTTCTACCCCCACTCAAACACTATCGCACGTAATGACCAGGTTTACCGCACTTATAATAGACATCGGTACCCTAACGACACTATCCCGGATGTCTTCTACCATACTAACCACAAAGTGGCAATGGTGGTATCATCTAGCTTGAACACCCTTGCTCCTAGAAACCTGATGCTCTCGAACTCTACCCTGGCCCAAACTGAGATGGAGTACTATTATGAAATCGAGGCGAACGTCTAGGAAATTGTGGCCTGGAGCTTCCCGATGCTTCTCCGAATGAGCTAGCTAACCCAACCCTCTTGGTTAAATCTTTCACTGCACTCATATCCTCTCGTAGTTGTCACTTGCAGTCTTCAACACCCTGAGCATATGACTGCATTCTAGAAATATCCATATCTTTAATCAATGAAGTTGTAGTACATTCTCCAATCAAGTATGGATCCAAGCCTGGCACAAACCCCGATGAATTCGAGCTCTTATTGTGTGTTCATGCCACAAAATATGATAGGGATCCAAGCCTGCTACAAACCCTGATCAAAATAGACCAAAAGTCTATATACAATGTCCCAGCCATATTTTGGTTCAATTACTATCATAACTTGTGGCATGAACACACAGTGCCTCCGGCAAAAGGGACGTCAATACAAAATAATGTACCGACGTAAAAATGGGGAAAGTTGCTATTTTGATAGGGTTTCAACTCATCGAGGTTAAATTTATCGTCCTCTATCTATGTTTGTGATTAATTGATGGTTTTAGAGTAAGTTGTGAAAGGATTTTCGTAATCCATTCATAAACTTATGAAATCATTGTATAAAGACTTTTGGTCTATTTTGATCAAGATATGAATTAGAATTGATTAGTATATTGATTGTTGGTGTTGTAAACCTAAGGAAGTATGTTTTAGAGAATTGTGGGATCAAATCACATAAAACCATTTGTTAAAAAGTCTAAGAATCCTTTGTGTTTAAGCTTATCGATAAGATGTAAATGAAGTTTCTTATTGGGATATGGATTCCATATTGATATCGACCCTTTGTTGTTATAGATAATCATTTGTAGGGATACGAGGGCTTATAGGATGACTTGTAGCTTTATGGATAAGGTATGTAAGCCTACCCCTTTCTTTCAAAAGCATGAAATCCAAAGAGTTATTATTTTCGAAAATAATTATTAAGAACTTCACGCTATTGCCTTAGAGTTAACATTATCGAAAAGAAACATTAATAACTTCAAGAATGAAACCTAATTTTACTTCGGTACATTATTTTGTACTGACGTCTCTTTTACTAGGGGCACTGTGTGTTCATGTCGCAAGTTTTGATAGGGACTTAGCTAGACCACCACAGTAGGAGCTATCGAGTTCAGCCGTCAGTAAGTAATCTTTGTGTTTCCCGGAGCTTCCTGGTCATGTATTGAGTGTGTTTTATCGAGTTATGTATAGCATGGGTAGGTCGGGACCATGTCCCGGCCATATGTCCATTCAATTACTCATAGAGGCTCATGGACTTGTTTTGGTTTGTATAGTATTGATATATAGCCTTGTCAGCTAAGTTGTCTTTTGTTAAACCATATTGTGACCTCATCGGGCATGTTATGTATATATGTGTTGGGTTGATCCATTTTGTTCAGTGTTGTTGTTATATATTCTAGTACGGCCTTGTTGGCTGGAAGTTCTACTTATACAGAAGACTAGTCATTAGAATAGTACGCTTTGGCCAGCAGAGCACCGAGTGCCAGCCACATCTCTTAGTTTGGGGCGTGACAAAAAAATCCACATAACACGGGTGGGTTCAATGGTGCTCTATCTAGGGAAAGAGTGGTTTTAACCGTGGGTAGTCCAGGCCTACTCAATCAGAGTCAATTATGTAGTCTTTTAGGAGTGGTTATCCAGCTAAACAAGGTCATTAGCAGATGTAAAGTAAGGGTATTAGCTCATATCAGTCAGGTTATCATCCGAGGTATTCTAATTATGGTAGAAATCACAGTGGTCATTGCTTTAGAAAGGATGGGGCATGTTTTACTTGTGGTGAAAAGAGGCATGTTGCTAAATACTATCCTAATGGAAATTCTGGTACTAGTCGAGCTACTACACAGCCATATGGAACTACTACAAGTACACATACTCTGACTCAGCCAGCTAGGGCTGCTCCACATAGTGCTCATAGATAGGGTCGACAGGGTGCACAGGTTAGTCAAAGAGCGGTTAGACTGCTAAGATTCTTTGTTATGGCTAGACAAGATGTCAAAGCATCTAATACAGTAGTCACATGTATTAGTACTATCAGTTGTCATGGTGCAAATGCTCTTATTGATCCTAGTTCTATGTATTTGTATGTATCTCCATCTTTTGATGTATACTAAGAATGAGTAATCGACTCTCTTAATGTGTCATATGAGTTAATGACCCCAGTAGGGGAGCCTATATCATTGGATAGAGTTTATAGAGCCTGTGTGACATTTTTTCAAGGCAGGGATACCATAGTTGATCTATTAGAACTACCGATATCTGCTTGAATGTGATTATGGGTATGGATTGGTTGGTGTCATGTTATGCCTCAGTTGTTTTTTATGCTAAGCTTGTACGTTTTAATTTTCCTGGAGAGCTACCTTTAGTGTTGAAAGGTAGGACTCTTGCGACTCAAGGAAAGATAATATCTTATGTAAAGGCGCATCGAATGGTTAATCATGGATGTTTGGGTTTTATTACTACTATTTACAATACTCGAGCTGAGAATGCTATTATTGACAATGTTCATGTTGTTTGAGAATTTGTTGATGTGTCTCACTAAGATTTACTCGGCCTACCTCTGATGAGAGAAATTGAGTTCAGTATTGATCTGGTGCCAAGGATTCAACCTATCTCTATTCCTCCATATTGTATGGCTCTAGCTGAGTTGAGAGAACTGAAGGTTCAACTTGAAGAGTTACTTGATAAGGGGTTCATCAAGCCTAGAGTATCGTTTTGGGGTGCACCTGTAATATTTGTGAAGAAGAAATATGGAACGATGAGAATGTGTATTGACTACAGGCAACTAAATAAGGCAACGATCAAGAATAAGTATCCATTACCTCTTATTGATGATTTATTCGACCAGCTACAGGGTGTTACACACTTTTCAGAAATTGACTTGAGATCAGGTTACCATCATTTGAGAATTAAAACTGAGGATATCTCCAAGACTGTTTTTCAGACCAGATATGGGCATTTTGAATTCTTGGTGATGTCTTTCGGTCTGACTAATGCGCTTGTAGCTTTTATGGACCTCATGAACAGGGTATTCAAGCCATACTTAGACCATTTTGTGATTGTGTTCATTGATGATGTTTTTGTCTACTCTCATAATGAAGCTGACCATGAACAACACCTAAGAATTGTTCTACATACACTTAAAGAATGGGAGCTTTATGTCATGTTCTCAAAATGTGAGTTCTGGTTATGCATTGTTTCCTTTTTAGGACACGTGGTGTCCCAAGATGGGATTCAAGTTGATCTAATGAAGATCGAAGCAGTTGAATATTAGCCTTGACCTAATACCCCTACAGAGATATGTAGCTTTGTGGTTTCTACAGAAGATTTGTGGAGGGTTTCTCGAAGATAGCCACTCCATTGACATGTTTAACTCAGAAAGGTGTGGTATTCCAGTGATCAGATGAATGTGAAGAAAGTTTTCAGAAATTAAAGATTGCATTGACTATAGCTTCGATTTTAACCTTACCTATTGGATTTTAACCTTACCTATTGATGTGGGTGGTTTCACCATTTATTGTGATGTTTCTCGAGTGGGATTGGATTGTGTCTTGATGCAAAATGGCAAAGTGGTTAGCTTAAGCGTCTCGATAGTTGAAAATCATGAGAAAAATTATCCGACCC
This sequence comes from Anisodus tanguticus, assembly GCA_034509755.1. NCBI lineage: Eukaryota > Viridiplantae > Streptophyta > Magnoliopsida > Solanales > Solanaceae > Anisodus > Anisodus tanguticus. Next base: position 22,665,153 of record CM067559.1, read on the forward strand.
ATGACCTAGAAATGGCCGTTATCATATTTTCACTCAATATTTGGTGTCACTATCTTTAAGGTGAGCCATGTGAAATCTATACTAATCACAAGAGTCTGTAATACATACTCAAGCAAAGAGATCTAAATATGAGACAACGACAGTTGTTGGAATCACTTAATGATTATGATCTTACTATTTTTTATCATCCTGGGAAGGCCAATGTGGTGGCAGACGCCTTGACAACTGAAGAACGATCTATGGATATGGACATCCAGGCATTGTCCAATCAGGGAGTTCGTATTGATCATATTATGCCGAGTAAGTTACTTACAAGTATGGTGGCACAGTCGTCCTTAATTGGACAAGTCAAGGCTCGTCAATATGAAGATCCTCATCTTTTTCTATTGCGAGATCGAGTACAGAATGGGTGTGTCAATTCATTTTCTATTGATGGTGAATGTCTGTTACATCGATATGGTGGGTGATGTAAAGGTGCTAATTCTTGAAGAGGCGCATAGCTCGCGATACTCCATCCAATCAGGTGCTATGAAGATGTACCAAGACTTGCTGGGTTGTACTGGTGGAAAGGTTTAAAGGCTGATATTTTGGAACATGTGACTAGTTGCTTAAACTGTCAATAGGTTAAATAAGAACATCAAAACCTCGGTGGAGTAATGCAAAACTTGATTATCCCAGAGTAGAAGTGGGAAAGGATTACGATGTATTTCATGGTGGGGTTGCCGCATACTTTCAGGAAACATGACTCAGGTTGGGTTATTATGGATAGACTCACAAAATCAACCCACTTCATACCAGTTTGGGTTACTCATACCGCAGAACATTTATTGAATATTTATCTTCGTGAGATAATTCGACTTCATGATGTTCATATTTCTATAATATCTAATTGAGGTGCACAATTTATAGCTGAGTTTTGGAATTGGGCTCTCAAGTTGAGTTGAGTATAGCTTTCCGTATGAAAACTGACGAACAGTTGAAACGAGTTATTCAGATCTTGGAGGACATTCTTAGAGATTGTGAGGTTGATTTTAGTGGTCATTAGGATGATCAATTGTCTTTGGCGGAGTTTTCTTATAATAATAGCTACCAATCGAGTATACAGATGGCACCATTTGAAGCTCTATATGGTCACATGTGTTGTTCACCAGTTAGATGGTTTGAACCTGGCGAAGCACAACTATTAGGTCCAAATTTGGTTCAGCAATCCTTGGAGAAAGTTGCATTGATACGAGAACAACTTAAGACAGCACAGAGCAGACAAAAGTCATACACATATAAGAAAGTTCATGATATGGAGTTCATGAAGGGTGAAAATGTCTTTTTAAAAGTTTCCCCTATAAAGGGAGTCATGAGGTTTGGGTGAAAAACAAAGTTAAGTCCTAGATATATTGGTCCTTATGAGAATTTGGATCGAATCGGGTTAGTAGCATACATACTTGCCTTGCCTTGCCTTCGATATTGTCAATTGTTCATCCTATGTTCCATGTGTCTATGCTTGGACGTTATGTTCGTGATGATAGCCATAATATTCAGCCCGATGATGTGGAGCTTGATAGAAAAATGACTTATGAGGAAGGTCCAATATCTATTTTTGATAGGCAAGTGCGACGATTGAAGTCGAAAAAGGTTGCTTCAGTCAAGGTCTTATGGTGAACCCATCCAACGAAGGAGCCACTTGGGAGTCTGAGGCGGACATGCATGATAAATATCCTCACTTGTTTAATGTGATAGGTATGATTCCAGATTCATTCGAGGACGAACGTTATTTTAAGTGGTGGAGAATGTAATAACTCAATTTTAAATAAGTGTTATTTGGTAATCTAGCATAAAGAGAATTAATTAAAAAACTGAAATTATAAGAAGTGGGCCAAGCCCATTGTTTATTGTGGCTGGTAACACGTTTTAGTGGTTGTGGTAGAAATAATAGGGTAACTGATTTCTTAATTTTTTTGAAAATAATTCACGTAGAGGGGTTTGAGAATAGTAACGGCACAAAACCTATAGGGAACAAGCAGGGTGATTATTCGATTTTCTCGGTGGCTTGACAAGGTGAGAAGTTTAAGGCGTATAGATTTGGCCTCCCAGAAATTGAACGAAATAGGCTGTCATTAAATTGAAATTTCAGGAGCTCAGCAAGCAGGTATGTACCTAATCCTATTCTACGCGATTAGTATATTGAACTTGATTTGTTATTATTAGGGATATCTCGTAATGATTAAAGTACAAAATGATTTGGCAATGATGGTTGAGTTTAGTGGGATTAGTCATAAAAGTTTAGCTATTGAAAGCTGCTATGGAAAACAAATTTGTTGGCAGTTTCGTTTACCACTATTTTATATTAGGAGGAAAAAAAAATCATAACTAATGATTGGATAATAATTAGGAAGGGGCTACATGAGTACTATAATGATGACTGAATGATGGATTATATGATAATATAGTAATGGTTTTCTTTGATTAATGTTGAGAAACATCCTGTTAAGAAGCCACTGTTGGTTATTCGAGCCACAGCTTCGGCATATTACTTCGCTGTAATTTCGGATTCGGTCTTAACTTATTTATACACAGTGATTATTATTTTAGAATACGAGTGTTAATATATTGGACAGATCATTCACTAATTGAGTTTGAACGGTGATGTGGAGATATTTTAACCTTTAATTCATGATTTAGGTGTGAGATACTAATTAAAGTTTAGCTCTAAGCTTGAAAGATAGGGATATTGAGATATGACCCCGACTAGCATAATTGATATCGTTAATCAATATTTTTGTATAGATTGAGGTCATTGGAGGCCATTTGGTTGGTGATCTAGACGTTGCAAGGTTGGGGAACTTGTCTTTCATGAGGTAAATTAGGCTTTGGATACTTGCTTTTCAAACCCGTTTTAAAAATATATTTTGTCTATCCGGTCCATGTGTAGGACGAGCGTGTGCTAGAATCGGTGGTCCTTGAGGCCAACCGCGTATATTCTATTGTGAAATACTCTGAAAGTCTTTTTATAAATTGTTTTGTGGTGTGATATTGTTGTGGGTCATGAGATTAGGGTATTGTGTATGCTTCCCTAAGCATTGTGTATGCTCTTTGATTTCATTGGGACATTGTGTATGTTTCCCTGAGCATTGTGTATGCTTCTTGACATATTTGGCACATTGTGTATGTTGCCGTGGACGCGTAATGTTGTTAATTTCTTTTATTTCCCGTTTATGACACATCTTTCATGTAAATTGGGTTGAGAAATATGTAGATACTTGTTAAACAGTGGTTTGGACCTTGTTGGAAAGTATAGTATGATATAATTCTTGTTTATATTATTTCTAAGCTCGTTGTGTGTTGTATTTTCTACCACTTGTTCCAGTGATATTTAAAGTGGCGGATTGAGGTTTTATATTCTGTAATTTCATTCATCAAATATACCTTAAGATAGGGAGCTTAAGACAAGAAGGAAGGTTCCCTTGGGAAGATTTTGAATTGGTCGAGTTGAAACCTGAGGAGGTCGTAAGAGTTTAAGAGTCGTGAAGTCCTTCGTGCATACAATCCTTACGTTGGGTACGTCGTGCCTAAAATATGTGAGATGAGAAGAGTTATGATGGCCATAAAAGGTTAAGGCAGACCTCGAGCCAACATTGGAATTATAGTTAAGAGACTCTGAATTACACTCGTCGTTTTTTGCATGTTTAAGAGTATAATTAATTGACTAGAGCTATGATAACTCGAGCCCCATCCCGAGGGTCTTTTACGTCATAAATATATGTTAAGAAGGTCTACGGATGCTAAAAACCCATTGGGATCAAAGGAACCCCATCTCGACGAAGTTTGACGAAGATCGGCCGATACGCTAGAGCGTTTCACATCGCGGATGACATCTGCCTCACAAAAAGGGGCGCATATGAGCTAGAGGGCCAAGGCTAGCTCACTGCCCTGATGTGTATTTGGATCTGTGGCTGCATATGGCATACCACAGATGCCATCGCATATCAGTGGCGGTGGCCGACCAACTTGGCTTATTTAAGCGGTGGCTTCCTTATTTGACCCTAATATCGAACCAAACCTCTCCCTAACACCTCCAAACCCTCCCTAAACATTCTCCAAGGTTCCAAGAGGGATTACCAAGTCAACTCATCATATTATAACACCTAAAGCTTGCCTTGGTGAAAGATGACACTTACATGGCAAGTAGAGTGATCAAGGTTGGATAAGAGCAAATATAAGCTTGGATTTCAAGTTGTTACTTCTGATTAAGGTATGATTCTTGTTGTTATTGAGTGTTCTTAAGTCCTCCTAGATAAAAGTGATCTTTTTGTAATCCATGAAAAGTTAAGATAAACTTCATAGTTAATCATCATAGTTGTTGTGTTGGTTGTTGGATGGTTGTAGTAAGGTCTTAAGGTAATTATGGCTAGATTTCATGGAATATTATTATTGTAGTCTTGATGGTGTTGTGAATATTGTAAAGAAGGTAAGAATGGATTAAGTGTCCATAAATTAAGATGGGGTAAAGTATGCGTGCTAAGTGTTCGACATAATGTCACAACGATAAGCCCTTGAAACTCTTGAATGGATTTTGACATATATTGTCCTTATTTCCTAGGTTGACAATTGTAGGACAAGCGGGAAGACATAGGAGTTGTACTGGTCGCCAAAAAGGTATGTTAAGGCTCACTCTTTTATTCTTTTAGCATGATCTATGAATAAGCGTAACCATAATGACGTCCCTTCAAAAGGAACTCTATTCTTAAAGTTTAAGCTTGCGATTACTTTCGTATCATAATTATTATAGTTCATGACTCCTATTGTTTTGCTTTGGGAGTAGTTTCCTAACTTGATAGTCACTTGACTCTTATGCCTCCTTATGGATTTGTTGATTCTTTGCCCATGGATAAAGACACAGTTACATAACGGTAGCCGGATGATATATATGTATAAGGCCCCTCATAGTAAAATTACATGCATTATACACAGTTACTCCGATCAAATTCATAAGTCCCCTCAGATTCATTGCATTTGTATTATATATATATATATAAATCTATTTTACAATACCGCGTCATGCTATAGTCGGTCAAGTAGGCACTTATATATGCACACCGCTGCAGTTGGGAAGTTTATGATGATGGTATCTCTAAAAAGTGGCTTAATAATGATGAGATAGCCCCGATGTTTGGCATATGTATACACATATACTTATAAATGCGATTTAAAGAAAAGTATGCACATTCCTTGCCTATAGAAGCACTCAGAGTACATGTGGTTTCTCTATTGCTCTATTTACAATCTTACATTCAGCTACAGTTTCAGCTTTATGAGTCATTCACAGTATTGCACATGTTTACAGTTTCAGCCTTACATATTCAGTAAATATTTCATACTAATTATCCCTTGTTGGGGCGCTGTGTGACATGCCCACAGGTACAGATAGAGATACGAACGATACCTCACAGTAGGTGACTTGACTAAGCTGAAGGTTGTCACACTCCTCTCTTTCGGAGTTGTTTAGTGAGCTGAAAGGTATGCTGGTTGTATATATGTATATAGTTGGATATGGCGGGTGTCACACCCCAAGCTAAGGGGTGTGGCTGGCATTCGATGTCTTGCTAGCCAACCATACCACTCTGATGACCAGTCTTTGTATAAGTAGAACTTCCTACCGACAAGGCCATACTGGAATATATAATAACAACAACACTGAAAAAGAGGGATCAACCCAACACATATATACATAACAATACCGACGAGGTCACAACATGGTTTAACGAAATACAACTTAGACGACAAGGCTATATATCAACATTGTACATACCAAAACAAGTCCATGAGCCTCTACGAGTAACTAAATAGCATATGACTGGGATAGGGCCTCGACCTGCCTATACTATACATAACTCTAAAAAACATTCTCACTATCTAACCAGGAAGCTCCGAGAAAGATAAAGCTTACTTATTGACGGCTGAACTCAACAGCTCCTACTGTGGTGGTCTAGCTGAGTCCCTATCAAAACCTGTGACATGAACATATAGCACCCCTGACAATAGGGACATCAGTATGAAATAATGTATCGAGTATGTAAAGCCGGAAAAGCAGTGTGAAGCTGTAAGCTGTAAAGAAAGCATAATAGCAATATGAATAGGTAAGTCGTAAATGAAAGCATAAGCAACCTGGATGCTATTTGAGGCGAATAACGAAACTCTGAAACTCACTACAATCTGTCTGGGTAGGCCATTACTATATAACTACCCTTGTCTTATAGTGCGAGGTGCATAACACATCACTACCCTTAGGTATACTCTAGGGTGTATGTATGAATATGCAATATAATGTGCACACCGACTTATTTGTGGAACGTGTGACTTGACGCAATATATGTATATAGTGCGAAACATGCAACCCGATCCAATATATGTAAATATTGTGAAACGTGCAACCCTATCCAATATATGTATATGTTTGTATGCATAATATCAAATGCCAATGAAAAAAAATATCAATATCAATGGGAATCGGGGGTTTGGACAACAGATTGTGATAACAATGGCTCTTTGTCCTCTCTTGACACTCGTAAACTCTTATGGCTTTGTCTTGACATGACTCTTGGTCGACTCGATGATTAATTCTTTAGAATAATTCTTTTTGTAGACTTATGATAAGACTAGTAACCAACAACAAGGATCATAATAATATGAATAAGCAATGAACACTTCTCAACAAGAGACTTTGATAGGCAATAAAGTAAAGTTCTCAACATTTTTTTTCGAAAATGATAACTCCTTAGATTTCATTATTTTGAAAGAAATGGGTAGACTTACATACATTATCCACGAAGATACAAGTCGTCCTATAAGCCCTTGTATCCCCACATATTATTATCTACAAAAACAAAGGGTTGATATCAATATCAAATCCATATCAAAATAAGAAACTTCATTTAGGCATTTTATCGATAGCCTTAAACACAAAGGATTCCTAGACTTGTTAACACAGGGTACTTATGTAATTTGATCTCACGATTCTCCGAAACATACTTACTTAGGTTTACAATAACAACAATCAATAAACTAATCAATGCTAATTCATATCTTCCTCAAAATAGCCTATAAGTCTACATACAATGATTTCATAGGTTTACGGGTTTCGATTATGAAAATCCTTTCACAACTTAATAAAAACCATCAATTAATCACAAACATAGATAGAGAAAGATAAATTTTACCTCGATTAGTCAAAACCCTCTCAAAACATCAACTTTCCCCAATATCAAGGGTTTCCAAAAATGATTTAATACGGAGAAGATACTGACTATGATAATCACAGGATTAATGGCATTAATCTTACATAATCGACCTACGATTTGATCTTGGAATGATTTGGAGCCCTATAGAGGATTTTGGGAGAGTTCTAGGTCTAGTTTGGTTGAAAATGGTTTAAAAATCGCATGACCCGAATATAAACCAGTCAAATATTTCCATCACCGCAACTTGATGGTTCGATTGATGAATTTTTAAACATTCGACAGTCCATCAATCAGGACCATCAATTTACCTCCTGAGATAAAAAAATCTCAGAAACTTTGACGGTTCACCTTGGCATTTTGACGGTCTGTCAAATATTCGACAATCCGTCAAATATTCAACGGTCCGTCAATTTGCCTCCTGAGATCAAAAAAGTCTCAGACACTTTGATGGTTTAGCTTGATATTTTGATGATCTATCAAACATTTGGTGGTCCATAAAACATTCGACGGTCCATCAACCTTTCCTAAAAAATGTCTGTTTCTGATTTCGTCAAAAAGTATTTCCTTTGATCCGCTTAGCTTTCATATGCTCCGAAACTTTCATAAATAAGTTATAAACCTTTATTACCCTTATGTAAGGTCGTACCTCTTCCCAGGACCTTGGTATCCATCGACGACATGACGTAACACAAATTGTGGGGTGTAACATCCTTCCCCCCTTAAGAGCATTCGTTTGCGAATGTTAAAGGTATTCTTAGATCTTGAGGTTTCTAAAAATTTAGAGTTTCCTTTGTAAACAGGACTATCCAAAACCTGTTAAACAACCCAAACATATATCCAACACCACACAGGGCAACATAATAACAAAATAATAGCAACTTGGACTCACACGACCACCTATATATATGCAAGAATCTGAAAAGGTTAGCCATAACTCACCTTAACTATCCTCTGTCGTATTCTGAGTTGCACCTGTCATACCTGCCTTAACATTAATACCTACACAAGATATAGGATTTAGAATTGTCGAATATAATAGAAATGAGAGAATTATGTCGAACGAACATCAGTATAGACCTGAATACTGAAATAAGGGTATTTGGATTTCATATCTTCCTCGGCCTCCGAAGTCATCTCTTCTGTATTTTTATTCCTCCATAGAACTTTAATAGGGGAAACTTCTTTAGTTCTCAATTTTAGAACTTGGTGATCTATAATAGCTACATGAGTCTCTTCGTATGTTAAATTCTCGGTGATATGTACATCCTCTAAGGGAGTAATACATGAGGGATCTCCTATACACTTACGCAACATCAACACATGGAACACCGGGTGAATTGCTTTCAATTCTAAGGGTAGTTCAAGTTCATAAGCCACTCGGCCTATCCTACGGATGATCTTGTAAGGCCCAACGTATCTAGGGTTAAGTTTTCCCTTCTTTCCAAACCTCATAACTCCTTTCATTGGAGAAACATTTCAAAATACCCAATCGCCAACTACGAATTCCAAATCGCAGCATCGAATATCTAATAAGATTCATGTCTACTTTGGACAGTCAGTAAGGGCTCTTGGATTAACTTTACTTACTCTATAGTAACCCGGCTTTACCCACTTCAAACTAGCCAATTGGGGATCTACACTTTCCCCCATACAATGCCTCATACTGGGCCATCTTGATGCTTGAGTGATAGCTATTATGATAAGTGAACTCGATAAGAGGCAAATGATTGTCCCAACTAACTTTGAAATCCAATACACAATCTCGTAACATGTCTTTGAGTGTCTGTATTGTACGTTCGTCCTGATCGTCAGTCTGTGGATGGAAGGTTGTGCTAAGATTTACTTGGGTGCCTAATCCATTATGAAATAACTTCTAAAAGTGAGTCATAAACTGAGCACTCCTGTCAGATATAATAGTGACTGGAACACCATGCAACCAGACTATTTACCAAATGTATAGCTTGGTGTCATCCTCAACTAAGAAGGTAGTGCGGACAGGTAAAAAGTGGGCTAATTTCATAAGTCTGTCAATGATAACCCAAATGGAATCAAACTTCCAATGAGAATGGGGTAACCCGATGATAAAATTCATATTAGTCATTTCCCATTTCCAAGTAGGTATTTCAATGTGCTGAAGCTAACCCCCATACTTCTAATGCTCGATTTTAACTCTCTAACAATTCAGGCATTGGGCTACAAATGCTACAATATCTTTCTGCATGTCACTCCACCAATAAACCTATCGAAGGTCATGATATATCTTTGTCGATCCCGGATGAATGAAATATCTGGATTCGTGGATCTCAACCATAATTTTCTCTCGGAGCCCTCCTACTTTGGTACACATAGTCGACCTTGATATCTAGGACTATATGTCTTGTAAGCTCCAATATCGGCTTCTTCTGCAGAGGAATTCCTTCTTTCATCCGGAGCAACTCGGGGTTCTCAAATTGTCCTGCCTTCACCTCAACTATTAAGGATGATTTTGCGGTATCCTGCACTAGCGCTCCACCGCCATTTGTGTCCAAGAGTCGCACATTTAAACTGGCTAAGTGACATAATTCTTTGGTCATTTCTAGCTTGTTAGCTTCAATACCATACAAGGATCCCATAGACTTACGACTTAAGGCGTCATCTACAACATTTGCCTTGCCGGGGTGATACAAAATATCGACATCATAGTCCTTTAATAATTCTAGCCATATCTTTTGCCTTAAATTTAGCTCCTTCTGGCAGAATATATATTGTATACTCTTATGGTCTGTGAATATGTCAACATGTATCCATATAAATAATGACGCCACATCTTCAGGGCAAAGATTACCGCTGCTAACTCAATATCATGAGTTAGATAGTTTACCTCGTGCTTCTTTAACAGCCTCGAAGCGTATGTTATAACCTTCCTATGCTGCATCGAAGCACATCCTAGGCCAACTCTAGAGGTATCGCAATAAACTAAATACCCATCAGTACCTTTGGGTAGAGCTAACACAGCGGATGTCAACCTGTCCTTCAATTCTTAAAAACAGTGCTCACACGTATCTGTCCACTAAAACTTAGTTGCCTTATGGGTGATCTTGGTCATAGGTGCAGAGATAGAAGAAAAACCCTCCACAAATTGCTAATACCCTAATATGCCCAAGAAGCTACATACTTCAGTAAAAGTCATGGGTCTAGGCCAATCCCTTACGGCCTCAATCTTCTCGATGTCCACGTTGATACCATTTGAAGAGAAAATATGGCCTAAAAAGGCAACAGAGTTTAACCAAAACTCACATTTGGAAAACATGGCATATAGCTTACGCTCTTGGAGCATTTGTAACATCGCTCGAAGATGATCTGCATGGTCTGCCTCAGTCCGTGAATACACTAAAATATCATCAATAAACATGATCACGAAGATATCCAAGAATGGTTTGAAGACTCGATTCATTAAATTCATGAAGGCTACTGGCGCATTAGTGTGTCCAAAAGTTATCACCCAAAATTCAAAATGGCCATACGTGGTCCGAAAGGCTGTCTTCAGAATATCTTTCTCCTTTACCCTATACTGGTTGTATCCCAACCATAAGTCAATATTTGAGAAATACTTAGCAACATGTAATTGATTGAATAAATCGTGGATCCTTGGAAGTGGATACTTATTCTTGATAGTGACCTTATTCAATTGCCTTTAGTCGATGCACATCCTTAAAGAACAATCCTTCTTATGAACAAATAGTATTGACGTGCCCCACAGTGAAGTACTAGGCCTGATGAAACCTTTTCCAATAAATCTCTCAACTACTCCTTCAATTCCCTGTGAGCTAGAGTCATTCTATAAGGAGGGATATATATCAGTTGCATATCTAAAAGTACATCAATAGTGAACTCAATCTACCGCTCTGGAGGGATGTTGGGAAGCTCATCTGAAAATACATTAGGAAATTCGTTGACTACTGGGCCAGACTGAAGGGTTGAGGTCATGTATCTGCATCCCTGACCCAAACCAGATGATATATATAACCTTTAGAAGTCATATTTCTTGCCTTCAGGTAAGAAATAAACTTGCTTTTAACAGTATTTGCATTTCCCTTCCATTCAAGGATCGACTCTCTTGGAAAACTGAACTTGACAATCTTTATCCAACAATCAACATTGGCATAGCTAGAAGCCAACCAATTCATGCCCATAATAACGCCAAACGCAACCATAGGTAACTCGTCTAAATCAGCCAAGGTAGGGCGGTTACAAACTGTTACGGTACAAGTCTTGTAAATTTGTCTTGCCACAATCGTCTCACCAACTGGTGTACCCACTTTATATGTCTTAGACAATATCTGGAGATGACTCCAAATCTTGGCGGCTGGATAAAGTGTAGGTGCAATTCTGAGGACCTCCTAAACTAGAGGCTCCTCCTCGGACTCTACCTCTACCTACTGTGGATTGGGGCCCACTGCTCTGCAGATGTAAACTTGATGAAGATGCTTCTATCGATCCCATCGACTATACAGCATTATTTCTACCCCCACTCGAACACTGGCGCATGTAATGACTAGATTCACCATCCCATATGTCTTCTACCACACTAACTACAAGGTGGAAATAGTGGTTTCATCTAGCTTGAACTCTCTTGCTCCTGGAAATTTAAAGCTCTCAAACTCAACCCTAGCCCAAACTGAGTATGCTTATCATATCTAGGCCCTTAAAACTTGATGGAGCACTATTAGCAAACTGAAGCGGATTTCTAGGAAAGTATTACCTGGATCTACCCAATGCTTCTCTGAATGATCCAGCTGACCTAACCATCTTGGTTAACTCTCTCTGCACTTCTATCCTCTCAGAGTTGTCGCTTATGGTCTTCAACACCTTGAGCATATGCCTGGATTCTAGCAATATCTATATCTCTAATCAACGAGGTTGTAGTACATTCTCCAATCAGGTGTCAATCCAAGCCTGCCACAAATCGATGAATTTGAGCTCTCATTGTATCAAATATACTTGGAGTATATCTAGCCAGATAATTGAACTACAAACTATATTCCCTTTCACTCTTGCCCTTCTATTTGAGGTTTAAAAATTGCTCCACCTTTGTATCCCGTACCTCTAATGGAAAGTAGTGATCCAAAAAGGCTTCTGAAAAGTCCTCCTACACAGCTGGATGTGTATTTGGGCCTGGATATCGCTCCCATGCTTCATACATAAACAACCACGTCACGTAACATAAAAGAGGCCAACTCTACTACCTCTGTCTCTAGAGCATGCATCACTCGCAATACCCATAACATCTAGTCAATAAAGTCTTGGGGTCTGCATTTGGATCAGCCCCAGTGAATACAGGCAGATTCAACCTGAGAAATTCTCGAGTCCTAGAACTCCCAATACCATCAAAAGACCTAGTGCTTGTAGAAGTCATAATCTGACATTGTTGGGTGGCTATTATATGTGCTAATAACTGTATGGCATTTTCCACTCCTTTCTTAGAGGACTCGGGTGGAGGAACCGGATTCTGTGAAACTAGAGGAATTGTGTCCTGAAGAGCTAGAGGTACTGCACTTTCTCTAATATCCTTCTGAGGGGGGGAACTGGTGATGCATGAGACTGTGACTCTCTCTGAGCTTCAGTTCTATCAACTTGGCCAGGTGGGGCATTACTGGTACCTTTACCCCTATCAACACCAGCTGGATTACTAGAAATAGCTCAGATAGTAATTGGCATGATTGAAAAGAGAATTAGAGCACGGATTAGACTCAAACCATAGTAACTCTGCTCTATAGCACGATCTAGAAAGTGAAAGAACAACAACCATCCCTAAATATCTGGTAGCCTCTTGTTTATAAGTGTGGTGCACAACACACATAAACGAGACTCTACTAGACACGATTCACAGACTCTCTAGGACTGACTTGCTCTGATATCAAGTTTATCACACCCTAAGCTAGGGGGTGTGGTCGGCACCCGGTGCCCTACTGGCTCGAGCGTACCACTCTGATGACCAGTCTTCTGTATGAGTAAAACATCCGGCCAACAAGGTCATACTAGAATATATAACAACAACAACACTGAACAATAAGGATCAACCCAAAACGTATATATAAAACAGGACCGATGAGATCACAACATAGTTTAACAAAAGAAAACATAGCCTACAAGGCTATATATCAATAATGTGAATACCAAAATAAGTCCATGAGCCTCTACGAGTAACTGAACTGATATATGGCTGGGACAGGGCCCCGACCTACCCATATTGTACATAAATCCACAAACATACGATCTAGCTGACCAGGAAGCTCCAGTTAAGATGAAGCTTACTTACTGACGGTTGAACTCGACAGCTCCTACTGTGGTGGTCTAGTTGAGTCCCTATCAGAAGCTGCGGCATGAACACACAACTCCCCCAGCAAAAGAGATATCAGGACGAAATAATTTACCGAGTATGTAAATAAGGAATAGCAGTGTGAAGTTGTAAGCTGGAAAGAAAGCATAATAGCCATATGAAGAGGTAAGATGTAAATGAAAGCATAAGCAAGTTGGATGCCATATGAGGAGAATAACGAAACTCTGAAACTCAATACAACCTGTATGGATAGGCCTTTAATGTATAACTACCCTCGTCTTATAGTGTGAGGTGTATAACACGTCACTATCCGTAGGTATACTCTAGGGTGTATGTATGGATATGAAATACAATATGCACACCGACTTATGTATGTATTGCGGAACGTGTAACCCCATCTAATATATGTATATGTTGCGGAATGTGCAGTCGATCCAATATATGTATATATTGTAGAACGTGCAAACCTGATCTAATATATGTATATTTTTGTATGCATGATATCAAATGCCAATTAAATTTATCAATACCAAAGGGAATTGGGGGTGTGGACAACAGACTATAATAACAATGGCTTTTTGGCCTCTCTTGACACTCGTAAACTCTTCTGGCTTTGTCTTGACATGACTCTTGGTCGACTTGACGATTAATTCTTTACAATGCTTCTTTTTGAAAACTTATGATAAGACCAGTAACTAACAACAAGGAGCATAAGTATATGAATAAGCAATGAACACTTCTCAACAAGAGACTTTGATAGGCAATAGAGTGAAGTTCTCAAAGTTTCTTTTCGAAAATGATAACTCTTTGAATTTCATGCTTTTGAAAGAAAGGGGTAGCCTTACATACCTTATCCACGAAGCTACAAGTCATCCTATAGGTCCTCGTATCCCTACGGATGATTATCTATAACAAGAAAGGGTCAATACCAATATAGAATCCATATCCAAATAAGAAATTTCATTTATGCATCTTATCAATAGCCTTTAACACAAAGGATTCTTGTACTTGTTAACAAAAGGGTACTTATGTAATTTGATCCCATAATTTTCTGAAACATACTTCCTTAGGTTTACAACACCAACAATTAATATACTCATCAATTCCAATTCATATCTTGATCAAAACAGCACACAAGTCTATACACAATGATTTCATAGATTTACGGGTTTTGATTACGAAAATCCTTTCACAACTTACTCCAAAGCATCAATTAATCACAAACATAGTTAGAGGAGGATAAATTTTACCTCGATGAGTCAAAACCCTCTAAAAATAGCAACTTGCCCCAATATCAATGGTTTCCAAATGGATTCAATACGGAGAAGATAGTTCTTATGTTAATCACAGGATTAATGGCGTTAATCTCACGTAATCAATCCTCGATTTGATCTTGGAATGATTTGGAGCCTTAGAGAGGATTTTGGGAGAGTTCTAGGTGTGGTTTGGATTTAAAAAATAGCTTCAAAATCGCAAGACCCAAATACAAATATGTCAAAAAGTTTCCACCACTGCAACTTGACGATTGGATCGACAGTCTGTCAAACATTTGATGGTTCGTCAATCTGGACTGTCAATTTGCCTTCTGAGATCAGAAAATCTCAGACACTTTGACGCTTCACCTTTGATTTTTGATGATCCATAAACATTCGACAGTCCGTCAATCTGGACCATCAATTTGCCTCCTAAGATCAGAAAATCTCAGATACTTTGACGGTTCACCTTGGCATTTTCACGATCTGTCAACCCTGCCATAGAAAACACCCAGTTTCTAATTTCATCGGAACATATTTCATTTGATTCATTTATCTTTCATATGTTGCGGAACTTCCATAAACAAGTTATAAACCTTTATTACCTTTTTTGTAAGGTCATACCTCTTCTTGGGACCTTGGTATCCATCGGGACACGACATAATGCAAACTATAGGGTGTAATAGTAGGGCCCTATCCCAACCAGATGTTGTTGACATACTCTTTAGAGGCTTATAGATACTCGTCTTGTATGTTCTGTATGGCCTTGTCGACCTTTCCAGTTGATCATTGTGTTTGTATCAGCCTTGTCAGGAAATTTAATATATATGTATGTTGGGCCTTTTTTGTGTGCATGTGGTTGTGTCTTTAGGACTATGGAAACACTCATCAGAGGCCCTGTCGGCTCATATGTTATTAAGTATGTTACAGATATCACGAGTGGTACGCTCGGGCCTTAGGGCACCGTGTGCCGACCATACCCCCAAGGTTGGGGTGTGACATGAGGATCTTACTAGGTTATATTTACATATAACTCACTCCTTACATACATGTCCATATAGACACTATCACTGCGAGCGAGGCTTGTGGTTGAATATCTTTTGAGTGGACACTGTTGCTGAGGTAAGCCACCGCATTGTTCGTGGAGGCAGACATTTCATCTTTATCTAGTTTATTTCTAGTTATTTCCTTCATAATTTGGTTTGCATGACCGACAATCAAACTCATGTAACTTTTCATAAATTAATTATAGATTTGGTTGATAATTATAACATATTTAATTATTAGTAATGTTGTTGGACCTGTACTTATTGTCTTTTAACGCTTATGTAAATGGCTAAATGCATTAGATATGATTCACCTGACAGGTGGTGTGTGCTACGTGTCAATCACGTCTAGGGGTTATTTTGGGGCATAACAATATGCCTTCGTCTAACTGCAATTAGCCGGGATGTTAATGAAGAATTGAAAAAGGGTGTGAGAGGTACGCCCTCCATTGGGATAGATTCGTCGGAGGACCAGAATGAATCACTTCCTTAGGTAGCCTCAATTCTACCAGTACTAGAGGAGCTGAGGGAAGATCTAGCATCATCAGCTTACCAGTTCCACCATTTGCTCTATATAATCAGGATGTGGGAAGATCAGTGCAGGTATTGATGCAGTTGGCTGCCACACAGGCCTGGCGTCACCCGAGAGCATCTGATAGATATAGACCTCTTGAAGGTTTAGGGAGTAGATAGCCTTGGGAATCCCGGTAGTGAGGCCCATCTATATTAACAGGATATGATCCCTATGAGGTACTGGATGGGCCAAGAGGGCTAGGACCTTTTGTGATTATAGAGGATTGTAGAGTAGTAATAGTTTGCAGAGGATTAGGGTGGTACAACGACTTATGCATGATCAGAACTCTCAGGTAAGGGCCAGGAAGGGTTTGCAAACCTCAGTATGGCAGGATCATATAAGTACAGCTAGAGTGGAGCTGCCCCAGTAGCTATACCACTAGTATGGTCGGGTATGACAGACTATGTTATGTAATACTGGGGGTTGTTTCTGATGTCAAAGTAAAACCATAGGATATAGACGAATCTAAGGCTTAGCCGTAAAGACCAACATAGGAGTAGGATGGAGAGTCCGGCTCCGGTGCTATTTGAAACTACTTTCTAGACACATGTATGTAAATAATATTCTATAAGACATCCTGATGTAAGAAAGCCCGCGGACCTAAACACTTAAGTCGGAGGTGTTTTTCTAAGAGTGCCAACAATGGCCCGTCAATCTACACTAACATGCCTAATGTGGCATGGAAAATGGAGTGGAGTTGGAGTTGTCACGTGAAGATCCGAGAAGTATGTTTATTTCGGCTTTGTACGTAGATCTTGGCCGAAGACCATTTTTTTTCTTTTATCTTATCTTTAATTCCTATCTTAGGTTGTAGTTCTCCTTAGGACATGATGTAACGTGTAAATAACTCCTAGCTCCCATTAGGACACAATTAATAAGCCATGTAATAGGGAAGAATATGACAAGGACAAAACGTCTTCCAAGGGATGACTAGGCCGAAAGGTTATGGACAAGGCGGCAAGGACAAGAATGATCTAGAAGATAAGGCTTCCTAGAAGGCAATTCATGAACCAACTAATTCATGAATTTGGCTACTTGAATACATCAAAATTGGTCAAGGGGAAGATCAAGAGTTGGTCAAATGATTCATCAAATCAAATACAAAGAATGGAAGCTTCCAAGCATATTCCAAGAAGATGAGATTTTTGGAAGAACCAAATTCATGCATTCTTCTACATGGGAACCACAAAAGGGTGTGAAAGAGATTGGGTTCATCCTTGTCTCCAAGTAAAACCAAAACCTTTCCCATTGTTCCCACAATGGCTGAGAAGTTTCTTGATCACCAAGTAAACCCGAACCCTTCCTCATTTTTCCCCACCTAGGCCATGTAGTTTGTGTCTTTTATTATTCTTCTAGAATAGTCCATGTATTACTATAAATGGGACCCTTAATATTGTAAAAATCAGAGTTGATGATATATAAAAAGTGAGTTTTACTCAAAGGCTAAGTATTCAACCCGGGGTTGTATACATTAGTTGGTCCTCCGGGATGGCCTTCGGTTCTTGTGTGAACCAAACCCGTGGTGTAAGTTTAGCTAAGACTTGTGTGACCTAGTTAAACCTAAGCTAAGGTCCCTTCGGTGTAAGTTTGGTTAGGACATGTGTGACCTAGCTAAGACCAAGCTTAAGAAAACCCTTTGGTGTGAGTGGACGTTGGAACTTGTGTGATCCAACTAAACCCAAGCCTAGGGTCTATCTTAAGGTTACCGACCACCCTCACTTGGTTTGCATTCGGGCTTGTACTTAACAACCCCGATCAAGTCCTTGTCCAATTGGACACCCACTACTTGGTGTCGACTCGAGCATTAAAAACCTCGTGTCTCTATCTTTTTTATATTTACCGTACCTCACTTAAACCATATCGACTGAACCAACACTTAACCAATTCAACTATCCTTCACCCAAGATTGCAACTCGCAACTCGTGTGCAATCCTTACCCAACCCACTATATACTGATCACCCTCACCTCCCAAAATACCTTACAAACACCCACAAGAAATACTAAGACCCGAAGCCACGAACATATCCCTGTCCAAACCCGACAATCACAAACA
Source organism: Anisodus tanguticus (assembly GCA_034509755.1). Lineage (NCBI taxonomy): Eukaryota > Viridiplantae > Streptophyta > Magnoliopsida > Solanales > Solanaceae > Anisodus > Anisodus tanguticus. Next base: position 22,683,631 of record CM067559.1, read on the forward strand.
GTCACTCAAACACCCTTACCGAGACCTCACTATTTCGGTCTATTTCCATAACCCTTTCCCCACTTAACCACCAAGTCCCGACTATAAAAATACCCTCAATACACCTGTGACACCCCCACAAAATTCCTCAACCCAATTCTCCATAAAACTACCCGAAATATCCACTAACACCACACTGCTTGGCAGAAACACGCAAGCCGAGAAAATAGTTAACATGAAAATTGTTACGGATATGATATGTTCAATTACGTTATGGACGACCGTACTTACTACTGGTCAAATTGTCAAAGGTTATGTAAAATGGCAAGGTACAAGAGGTAGTATGAGTGTATAATGTTTCTGTCTTGATTATGTTTAACTGCTTAAGGACCTCAGAAAGAAATTCGAACACATAAATTAATTATAGTACAACATTTCACCCATAGATGGATGGTCGAGCGAAGCCAAAGATATGTCACGAACAAAGGTGTCAGACATCATAAAAGGATGAGACAATCAATTACTGCTTATTGAGTTCGCGTACAACAATTGAGGATCATGAAGAATACAATTTAAGCCTGGCAGAGTAACTTCTTGGGAAGAGTGGTAAAACGAGTATGTTGTCCCTAAGATAGTTTGAAAGACAGAATTGTTTGGGCCTGATTTAGTATATCAAACTATGAATCGTATTTAGACACGCGACAACGAGATTTAAAATTTTCAATTCATTAGTGGGGGGACTTTCTGAAAATCTTGCCCATGAAAGACGTAATAATATGGTACGACAAGTTGACTAAGATATAAAAAGTCATATCAAACTATTCAAAGTACTGACTAAATGACATATGAATTAGAGTTACCCTCTAGTTTCCATATTTATATATGGAAGATATCCATTGAAAGTCCCCCCTCAGGTAGTCCCGATAGACAATATGCAAGTAGCAGAGAATTTATGGTATGAAGAGGGGGACCAAGAAATGTAACCCCCGTGAAAGCCTATGGCGCTTTAAGAATGTGGAGGAATTACATAAGAAGCTGACAGAGAAAGGAGTTCATATATCCTTATTTATCTCAGTCCCAAAATTTTATTCAAATGTGTATACCTTAGTATCTCACAAGAAATGACGTAGGGAGCCGAAGAAGAAATAAAATCTAAAATTCCTCAATTATTTCATATATAAGGTGATACTCTAAGATGAGGCATTATATCATTTTCAAGAGCAATGAGATATTACTACTTGTTTGTGGCCCTGTGAGGCATATGGTATGTTTTCTAGCAGCTTGATAGGTTTGGGATAGTCCTATTTATAAAGGAGACTCTGCGGAAATTTTCAAGAATTGTTTTTAAAGCTAGTTTCTCCTGTAAGATGTCTTTACATTTGAGGACAAATGTTCCTACGGGGGAAGGGTGTTATACCTTAAACTTTTATGTTAGAAATGCATTGTATGTGAATAAATATGAGCCGGAGAGGTGAAGAACCTTTACAAAGATAATGATGGGTTAAAATAAGTGTTAAGGAATTATCGTGATGGTTGGAGGTTAAACGAATCAAAGATGTTATAACACGTACTTTCAAGATAAAACTAGGGGTGCTTAATATTCTAAGGAGGTCGTGTTTAAGGTATTTAAATTATATAATATTTGTATGATAAGTTTTGGAGTTAAGCAATTTTTAAAACAAAAGTCAGAAAAAATTATCACAAGTTATGTTCATAATATTATTGAAATTTGGGTCTAATGTCACTGAGCTTTTCTCCCAATATACATGGAATTACGAAGTATTACACCCACAAAAGGAAATCTCTACAAGTATAGTTTCCAACGCATTAAATCATTCATCCATACAACATCGGAATAGAGAAATATTCATGTTTTAGCGAGACTGCGCAGGCAGCCCCTTTGGAACCCACTTGAGTCGGTGGCTGACCTTTGGTCAGTTTAAAGTTGATTAAGAGATCATTTCTGGTTACTTTTTGACCAAATTTATACTCTCACTCTCCGAAGGCCTCTCAACATTTCTCTAAGGGTTCAAGGTGAAAAGCAAGTGTTTATATCCAAATCCAACATCAAAAGACAACTAAGGTGAAGAATAACACCTCTATGGTGCTGCGGTGTGATTATGGGCTATTGTGAGTTAAGTAAAGCTTGCTGGTTAAGGTATGTATATTATCCTCTTTCTAGTACTTAAGCTTATTTATATGTTGGTTAAGTTGTTTAGATGAAAAGCTACAAGATAACAATTGAATTGGTATAAGGTGTTGTTGTCTCATGTAGGACTGTTTTGGAGTGGTATATATGGCTTCTTGAGGCTATAAATTATGGTAAATAATTTGGTTATGATGTCATTATTATTTTTCTCTATGTGTTGGTTGTATGGATGAGGTTATAAGCTAGAAGAAGAAATGGCCACATAATATTTGGAAGTTGTTCATGTTGTTGTTACCTCTTGTTGGGACTATTTAGTGTTGTTGTAAAGATGGATATAAGGTTAGAAATCCTTTAAATAAACTTGTTTGTTATGCTGGATATGTTGTTGTATTGAAGTAAAGGCTTAAGAAGGGTAAAGGGATTTAAGTTGGGTTCAATCTGAGCTTGTCACTCATCATGTTAACTACTAATTCGCTAGTAACATTTATGTACTTATTACTATGTAGATTGAGGTGTGTTGCTAGTTGTTGAATTGGGATTGTTGAAACAAGATTGGCCAAGGTATATTAAGACACTTTCTTTTCTTCTTTTGGCATGATTCCAAATGAATGTAACATAAACGAATGTCCTTCCAACAGGGTTTTATTCTTAGTAACTACAAAACATGTAAGTTATTCATTCCAAACAAAAGTATATGATCATATTTATGTTTTTATTCTTAGCTTCTCATATAAGGGACATGTTGATGTTATTTCCTGCTTCTTAGGGCATCATATGTTGATGAGTTAGCCCACATGATTTATTCAGTGGTTTACCGACCTTACATAACTCTAAAAGGTTCAAAATGTCATTCCACAAGTATATCATGCATTATACATAAATACATGTATCTATTTTATGATACTGAGCCGCGCTATAGTCGGCCGGGTATGGCACCTATTGTGCACACCACTGCTGTTAGGTACGTTATGATGATGTTTTTTGTCAAACAAAATATTTTATTTAACCAAGTGAAATAGTTTATACACAACTAGCTCATTTTACACTATGGAGCTAGATATTTAAGTTCTCCTATGCTAAGCTATTTGCAAAAAATAATGAAATCTTAAATAGGATACATTTGTAAGATAAGTAAGAGCCTACTCCATCTATGCATTATTTGTCCTTTAATATGAAACTGCAGAAATAATGTCTCTAGTGACTTGAACATTTGTTGTACTCTTAGCCTGGAATCTTTTGGCATTTCTCGCCATCCAAATCTGGTATACTACTACTGCACTCAAGAAACCCAGGATACTTACTATTGGTCTGTTGCTGTGGACATTTTGCGATAGCCAACATACTTCTTTTGCCCAGTCCCCAATTTGCCTCTGAATGCCCATCCAAGAAAGTATGGTCTGCCATATAAACTTAGTGTACCTGCAATCAAAGTATAAATGCTGCAAAGTCTATTCATCATCTGAATTGCATAAGACACATTGTTTTGGAACTTGTATGTCCTATTTTCTAGCATGTCCATTGTGGCTAGTCTATTTTGGATAGCTAGCCACAGTATGAACTGGTGTTTTGGTATTGCTCCTGAAGGCATCACAATATTCCTCCAAGAAGGTCTAGGAAGTTGTGGTATGAGAGATATATAAGTCTTCTTGATGCTATAACTGCCACCCACATCAAACTGATCCACATGGCCTACAAGATCCAAAGTCTAAAACCAGCTTCTAGCTTAAAATACTTTCCTTACCAACAAACTTTCTTGTTTAGGTGTGTTCATATTGGAAAGATCATTGTTCTTGATGTAAAAGTTGTGAATCCACTGCACTCAATAGTATCCTTCTTATGAGAAAGAGCTCATAGCAGCTTGCATATTGTAGCTTTGTTTCTCAATCTGAAATCTATGATATTAAGCTCACATGCTGCCTTTGGAATGCACATACAACCCCATCTACAAGTGCTTTCTTTGATGGCTCATTGTTGCCTATCCATAAGAACACTCTACACATTGTATTTACCATTTTAATTATCTTCTTGGGGAGTAGGAAAACATGTCTTCAATATGTTTGCATTACAAACAGTACACTCTTAATAAGTTGTAGTCTTCCACTATATAATAGGAGCTTTGATGACCAACACTTGATTCTTGTTGTTATCTTCTCAATAAGTGGTAGGCATTGCTACATATTGAGCTTTTTTAAGGATAAAGGTAAGATACTTGAAAGGTATTTCACCCCTAGTGAACTACATTTCTTGTACAATATTCTTTCTAAATTTAGTTGTTACCCCATCTACATAAAGGAGCTCTTGTCAAGATTTGCATGTGACCCTGAAACTGCTGAGAAATGGTTGAATCCTTGAAGTAGTGACTAAATAGAACTTTTGTCTACTCTACAGCACATAATCAGATCATCAGAAAAATCATATATGAACTAGTTAAGTCTTTCACACTTGGAATTATAGTTGAAATTTGGATTATGCCTAAGCTTTTTTAGGGACCTATTTAAGTACTCCATGATAATTACAAACAGGTAGGGTGACATAGGATCACCCTACCTAAGACCTTTCTTAGCATGAAACTCCTCCGTAAGTGCCACATTGATCAAAATAGAGTAACTTACAATTGTCACACAAGTCATTATCAGTTCCACCATCTTGCTAGGTACCCCAAACTCTAGTAACACCATCTTAAGAAAGCCCAAATCCACAAAATCATATGTTTTCCTAATATCAATTTTCATAAAACATCTAGGTGACACAAGTTTTTGACCATAACCTTTTACAAGCTCATATGCAACTATGACATTGTCTAAAATACTTCTTCCTCAATAAATGCAGATTGTGAGGTCCTACTAAAATAATCTACTACACATTTCAACTTTAGCAGTCAATAGTTTAGAGATTATTTTGTATATGGTTGTATAGCAAGCTATACGTCTAAACTCTTTCACCTGATTTGGGTTAGTAACTTTTGGAATTAAAGTTACAGTGGTGCAATTAATACTCCTAAGTAGTTTTCCATTATCAAAGAATTGTAGGACAACCAGAGTTACCTCCTCTCCTATTATTGGCTAGTAGTGCTTGAAATATTGTGTAGGAAATCCATCAACACTAGGTACTTTGTCAACAGGGAGGCTTTTTACTGTGGCTAGGATATCTATTTGAGTACCAGGGTGAAACAATTGTCTCTGTTGCTCAGTTGATAAGCAATGGCCATCTTGAGCTATAACAAGGTCAAGGCAAGGCAATTCTAGTGCTGAAGTGCCTAACAGCTACTGAAAAAAGATATGAACTCATGTTTAACTAGTTTAAGGTCAGTAATCATGTCTCCTTGATCATTGCAAATGGACACCATTCTATTCCTAGCATGTCTAGTTTTCAAGTATGCATGGAAATACATGGAGTTGGAGTCCCCATGAGCAATCCATGTAGCCTTGGATTTCTGCTTAGAACTTGTTCATGGATGATGTCCCACTTCTGTATCTGTGTCAAATCATTCTTTCCTCAACAATCAGTGTATCATCAAATAAATTAGCCTTCATGTTATCATATATAATCTGCAACTCTTCTCTAAACCTTTCTAGCTTTTGTTCTAGGGATAACATCTCTCTGTTAAGATGTCTTGCTTGGGTACCCAGAGCTTTGAGTTTCCTCCACACTCTATACATGGTATGTCCCTCTATCTGTTGATGATGTTAGCCCCAAAGTGGGGCTTGATGATGATGATGCAACCCCATATTGTGGCTTATAAATATATATAATCTGAGTCTAACAGTTTCTCTTGCTTTACTCTTCACTCTTGCTTTACTCTTTCTTTATTTTTATCGCCTTGCTTGTGATTATGCTTTGTCTTGAGCTGATGGTCTCCCGGAAATAGCAGCTCTACCTACCAAGATGTAGGTAAGGTCTGTGTACACTCTACCCTCCCCAGACCCCACGGTGTGGGATTTCACAAGGTATGTTGTTGTTGTTGTTGTTGTTTTATATATATATATATATATATAAAAAAAAAAAATGAAAGCATGCATATCATGGCCCTCAGTGGTAATACAGAGCTCAAGTTAAGTTTCTTATTCCTCTGTTATATTGATGTCTTTACTATGTACTTATGTGCCTTACATACTCGATAATTTATCTTCGAGGCTATTTATACATATTTATATGCCTTATACGAGGCTAGATAGCTTACTATGGTTTGTACAGTTTTGTGAGTCGGAGATAGGTACTATTCTAGATTATTATTGACTCCTTAGTTAATTTTTTAATATATCAGATCAGTTTTAGTTTTAGTTTTAGTTATTTCAGTCGCCTTAAACACTCGGTATATTATTTTGTACTAACGTCCATTTTGTCGAGAGCGCTGCATTCATGCTTGTAGGGGATATACAGCTGGATAGACCGTGTAGAAGATATTTTTTAGTATCAACTTGAGTAGTGAGCTCCATATCTTCTGGAGTTACCGAATTTAGTATAGAATATGCATAGATGATGGGTAGGCGGGGGCCCTTTTTCGACCACAGTACAGTTTTGTCCTTCTTAGAGGCTTGTAGGTATGTCCTATATGTTCAGTATGTCAGCATGGTGACATTATCGGTCCTTGTTATATTTGTTGGGTTTTTGATATTTGTAGATGTTCATGACAGCGTTGTTGGCCCATGTTATTAGATACATCTTTTTGGATGATCCCATGGTCATTGAGCTTGTTATTAGTTACAAATTAATTAAATTAGCCTCGTTGGCTTGATTTACTTGTGTGAGTTCAAAGCATGCAAGTTACAGGTTGATATACTCGGGGTCAAGTGACGCATGGGTGCCGGCCATGCCTTCGCATGTTTGGGGTGTGACAGTTTGAGTTGAAACTAACAATTGAAAATTATTAGAGTTGATATTGTAATGTTCAACATCAATTAGAAGTCATCTTGAACAATTTGTATCATTTTTAAAGTAAAAATGTTTTATTGAAATTTCTATACATGTTATGATGATCGTATCTTAATGAATCACCTGTATATTCAGCCACAAATGCTGAAAAGATGATGGTGATTCGTCGTAATTTGTGACCAAATTGTGATGTTAACTTTAACTTGTTGTTAAGGCAAGTCTTGTATCTAAAATCCTAGCGATTCGTTAGTATTTGTGAATAAAATCTTGACGAGTATCATAATTTGTTGTTAAAAAACTCTTACCTGATACTAAATTAAAAATTTGATGACCCGATGAAATCTTGCTCCTGCTTATTATGAAACAGTTATTTTTAGACTATTGTCTTAGCGAGGTCAAAATTAAATTGCAACATCTAAAGGTGTCAAATGCAGCAGGTTGGGCTAAATTTGGGTGGGTTATTGACCTGCCCAAAAGTTACTTGGGTTGAAACAAGTTGGATCGAAATGGGCTAAAATGTGGGTCATAACCCAATCCGCCCAATTCTTACTAACTTTTAATTATTTTATTTTTTCTTTTATTGTATTTTAGTACCTTATAAAATTATTATTTTTCTTTATTATGGTTATATATAACATATAAAATTAAAAAAATTGAAAATATTGACAAGATTTCTCATGGGTCAAATTAGGCTACTTATCATCCCAACTTTTGTGGATGAAATGGGTTAGGCTAAAATAGTTTGAGCTAACAGATGGACGTAAACTGCCCAAACTTAGATGGGTTGGGCGGATTATATTTTTATGGAATAATTTTTCCACCTCTAGTATTCTTAAAATTATGTTGTATGGTGTTATAAACCCATTGTAATTCCATGGTTATATAACCATGAAAAAATCCAAATTTTTAAACCACGGATTTGATGGTTTTTGTATGGTTATGTATTTCATTTACTCATTATATCCATATCATTCATACATATTATTATTGGCCATTTGAACTGTTGAGATACTGATGAAATAGGCCTAAAATCCGGTTACTGGATATAGTACATGATAAAAGAGTGATGATTGATGATGATACTACAACCACATATCTGGGATCCGATGAAAAATTCTGGATGATTATAATACTACAGCCACAGAGCTGGGATCCGATGAGATCAGATGGGTATATGGACCTCATAAGTCCCCCATGGGTCACATGATAGCTATTGTAGCATCGTGTGTATATCGGAACATATGGTCACTGCATTGCATAAATATCATCTGCATTTCATTACATTCATACTTCTCGACGTGTAATTATTATGTGTACTCGGTGATGTAAACTTGTAGACTTTATGATCATGCGATTTTTAAGGAAAGAAATGTTGGCATCTTGTACCTTATTCTTGAGGTAAGACTGAAATATGAGAAGGTATGGTAATGATATAAAGATGGGATCTTTATGCCATTGATTGCTAGAAATGCTAATAAAGATGGGATCTTTATGACTTGGATTGCTAGAAACAATGCATAAGAACTAAAAGATTAAACTTTTAATGGTAAACTTATTTATTTGGATAAAAGATTGAATCTTGATAGTGATTGGAACTTGGATTGTTCTGATTAACTGTACTTGGAATATTGGATTGATCCTATTGGATTGGCTGCCATGATTAGGCTTATTCTTTGCAGATTTGGTAGTGTAGTTTACAACTTATGAGTCTAAGTAATTGATGTCAAACTGTTAATATGATCAGAAATGCCTACTTGTCAGAATTATCATCTAGATCCAGGGGACTATGTGTGTTTGTGTGTTGTTGTGGTAGTTGTTAACTTGTTGGGCGTAGACTCCTACTTGTATATAATGAAGACGTTAATGAACTAATGTGTGTCGTGTCCGTAGACGCCTAGAGTCATAACTAAGTCTAAAGGCTAAGTTAATAAAACAACTAAGGTGGTATGTTAGCCTAGGTATCATATCATTGGAAGGTATTCTTAAAATGAAATTGTGTACTAAGTGTCAACTTGCTTATTGGTTGTGTCAAGTCGGGTAAGTAGGTGAAATATAAATATGACTTGGACAGAGGATTAGATCGGTGGGTATCAGTAGTAGAGTCCATGTGTGCTACATGTATTGAAGTGTACTTGACTGTGATTGACCCTTATATGAATTGAGTGATTTATTTGATTTATGAATTCGTACCTGATTAAGGTGATTATGTGACTATTTGAATTGCTTAGAATAGGACTATTTGAGAGTCAACTTGATGTTTATATCTAGCACATAGCTTTCGTCGTTGTCGCCCTATGATGCCTACGAAAATACGTTGTGTACTCATGATATGCTCGTTGCATCTTTTGCGTGGATGCAAGTACTCAGTCTATTTAGGTTGCAGCTTGGAGCACTGGAAGGTTAAGGCAGACTGTTCATTCTCGGTAGCCTTGGTCTTCATCCAGTCAGGTCACCATTATTCATTCAGGACGTAGCTATTAATTATTTCTGCACTTTATATCTTAGAGTCCTTATACGAGTGATACCAGGTTCTGGGTAGTAAACAATTATAATTGGTGAACGATGTAATCATCAAAGGAGTTTGTTATATACTTATAAATGTCTTTCTTCTACTTCCGCATTTAAATTCATGTATTTTCTATGGCTAATGATAGTGGTTCTCCTACGGGTTAGTGTAGGTGCCCTCACGGCACAAATGAGATTTATCACCCACTACCTACTTATCTTTTAAAGTTTCTATTTTATCATTTACCTTAGTTTTATTAATATTTATAAACTAATTTGAAATTAAAGGATAAGAATATTTTAGCAATCTTATATGTTATTATACAGTAACATACAATCAAATCAAATAATAAAAATATTATTAATCCTTAACAGAAGATACAGTCAATTTAAGCATTATATTCATTAGTACAATATAATGTCTTTATTAAACTGAAGCCTCCTTTTTACAATTTCATACATATCAAATAGTTGTTGTCGAATAAAAATAATATTTAGTAGAAATTGTACAGAAACTCATTGACGTATGTCTTTGTATATCATTGTCAAGTTTATGGTGTCTGCAGAGAAGCAGTAGTCAATTATGATAGAAATAGTGATCAATATTGAATTAAAAAGTAATCAACATATATGAATTATACTTGTACATATCGGAACCCTTTGGCTGATTCAAAACTGAGTTCTTCCATCAATGAATTTGGCAAATTATAGTTAAATTGTGTAAATATAAATGTATTACAAAATATAACACGATAATCACGTGTTAAATGTTGGTTATTTGGTATTTCAGTACTTTATGAAAAATGTAACTCTTTATCAAATCAAAGGAAATAATATCTCTATTCTCCAAATTTAATATTTAACAATCAGAAAGGAATGTAAAAAGAAAATAATAAATGGCGTTTTAACCATAAGAACTTTACAAGAGATTCCAAGTGGCAAAGGGATCAACAAGATACCCAATATTTACCTTTAAACAACTACATACTTACAAAGAGGTTTATCCTTATGTTTTATGTATATCACTACTTGATTTTTCAACATTAAATTTCATCAGACCCTTATGATTCAGGTCTTTCTCGAACCCCGCGCATAGCAAAAGCTTAATTCACGGGCTGCCCTAAATTTCATGAACCAAATAAGAAAGCAACAATAACAAATGCGAAATCAGAAACTTTAAGTAGCCTTGTTTCCAGTTTCTTTTTTGGGAAAATGAACCTTGTTTCCAGTTTCTTATCAGGGATTTTTTTTTATAAATGACACTATTTCATATTACTCCTCCTTCCGTATCATTTTAAGTGTCTTACTTTCCTTTTTTGTTTGTCCCAAAAAAGAAGTGCCTCTTTCCACATTATACACATTTTTAATTTAAGATCACAAGATTTAAAAATCTCCCTTTATTTCTTAAACTCTGTGCCTAGTCAAACTAAGACACTTAAATTGGGACGGAGGGAAGAAATAACAGTAGAAAGTAATGCTTAGTAAAAATTTGCATAAATAAAAGTATACAATTTCATGAATACTAATAGGAAATAATAAAAGTGTTAAATATACCAAGTATACATACGATATACACGTTATGCACGTGTATAACCTATGTATACTTGGTCTCGTCTTCCGTGAGCTATTGTCCTTATTGTACACAAATTTGTATAGTCGTAGTGTACCTTAATTAGTATTGTACTCTTACCATACTTGTATAGTTAATCTCCATGTAGAATAAGGTTTTAGGAACTGAATAGGAATAGGATTCTCCTATTATGGAAATATGTAAATTGTATATATAGTCTTTCAATTAATGAAAATAAGTACCCAATATAATCACTGGGCCAGTTTCACGGCCAGTCCAGCCCACTCCCGCACCTGGTCCAGTCCCTATTTCCCGTATTGGGTCAGCAGGCCCACTGCCTGCTGGCCAGTCCGTCCCGAGTCCAGCAAATTTCCAAAATCCGCCCAATTATTCCTCGAGTCATAGACCGGTCACTCGTACCCAACGGGGTATTTTTAAACCAAAAAGACATTTTAATTTACTTTCTAATGTTCTTAAATCACCCTTACCCCGTAATCCTGTGTCTGCTTTAAATGACCCGAATTGGAAAATTGCTATGACCGATGAATATAATTCTCTTATTGATAATAAGAGAGTTGGTACCCCATCCATCCGGTATTAACATTATTAGGTCTATGTGGATTTTTGCTCTTAAAGAAAATTCAGATGGTTCATTTGCCCGACATAAGGCGCGGCTTGTGGGTGATGGTAAGACTCAGCAAGTTGGTGTAGATTGTGGTGAGACATTTAGTCCAGTGGTCAAGCCGGCTACCATTCACACTGTGCTTAGCTTGGCTCTTTCAAAAGCATGGCCGATTCATCAGTTAGATGTAAAGAATATTTTCCTACATTGTGATTTCAAGGAAACATTGTATATGCATCAACCTTTGGGATTTCGGGATCCCAAACATCCTCATCATGTCTGTTTGTTGAAGATGTCCTTATATGGACTTAATCAGACTCCACGGGCATGGTATACGCGGTTTGCCGACTATGTTTCGACTATTGGGTTCACTCACAACAGGTCGGCTAATTCCTTGTTCATCTACCGTCGTGGTTCATCCTTGGCCTATATATATGTGGATGATATTATTCTGACTACCTCTTCTGATGCCTTACGCCAGTCTATCATGACAATGCTCAGCTCTGAGTTTGCTATGAAAGACTTGGGGCCCTTGAGTTATTTTTTGGGGATTGCTGTCACTCGTCATGCAGGTGGATTGTTCTTATCTCAAAGGAAGTATGCAGCTGAGATCATTGAGAGGGTTGCGATGTCATCTTGTAACTCCACTTCCACTCTAGTTGATACTAAGCCCAAACTTAGTGTCGCGACCGACGTACCATACGAGGATCCGGCCCGCTATCGCAGTCTTGTAGGGGCCCTTCCGTATCTTACATTCATGAGACCAGATATTACGTATGCTGTCCAGCAGGTGTGTTTGTTTATGCATGATCCCAGAGTTAAGCACATGAATGCATTCAAGCGCATCATTCGGTATATTCAGGGTACACTTGACTATGGTTTGCATTTATATCCTTCCTCGACGTCCACACTGGTCTCGTATACAGATGTTGATTGGGGTGGATGTCCAGACACCAGACGGTCTACATCTGGCTATCGTATGTTTCTTGACAATAACCTGGTCTCATGGTCTGCGAAATGTCAGTCAACATTGTCCCGATCCAGTGTCGAGGCCGAGTATCGAGGGGTAGCTAATGTGGTCTCAGAATCATGTTGGTTACGTAATTTGCTATTGGAGATTCATTGTCCTATTCAGAAAGCAACCTTGGTGTATTGAGATAATGTTAGTGTCATCTAACTTTCTGGAAATCCGGTTCAGCACCAGCGCACTAAACATATCGAGATGGACAGTCACTTTGTCCGCGAAAACGTTGTTCGTGGTCAGGTCCGCGTCTGCCATGTCCCGTCAAGGTATCAAATTGCCGACATCTTTACAAAGGGTCTTCCCTCGGTCCTTTTTGACGATTTTAGGGACAGTCTCAGCGTTCGAAAACCGCCCTCTATGACTGCGGGGGTGTGTAAAATATACCAAGTATACATACGATATACACGTTATGCCCATGTATATCCTATGTATACTTGGTCTCGGCTTCCGTGAGTTATTGTCCTTATTGTACACAAATTTGTATAGTTGTAGTGTACCTTAATTAGTATTGTACTCTTACCATAATTGTATAGTTAATCTCCATTTAGAATAAGGTTTTAGGAATAGGATTCTCCTATTATGGAAATATGTAAATTGTATATACAGTCTTTCAATTAATGAAAATAATAAAGGGATTATTTCTTTCAAAAAGAGAAAATGAACTCACCAGTTAAATCTCTAGCTTTCATCTACTGTTTCTTCTTGTAATGTTGATGGTTATATATATTACTGATTTACCATTACATTATGGGTAAGCTGGTCATTGATGGAGATGTTACTTTGCTATCCGATAATTATTTCCAGCATATAAAATAATTTATTATCAATTAAATTTGGTAACTGAGTAACTGACAGCTTTATTCTTAACGGATGAGCAAATTTGTGTTGATGAGAAGATATGCAGACAAGGAAAACTAATTTTTTTACTAAAGACGTGCCTCTTTAACTTGCAAAATGGGTAGGAGGTGAAAACAGATTATTTTCATGAAGACATTCATTGTAGCAATAATTTACCATTTAATAGGATTCTACCTAACCACGTTCCATATTGCTAACATTTAACATATACGTATAAGAGTAATCTTTAATGGTAAAGAGTAAAAGGGTCAATCAACATTTTATGGGCAATTTGATCTTTCAACTTTTAACTTTGCGCTTCTGACTTATATAATAATATGATATGATGAGCAAAACTTGTTGTTCCCTTTTTTAGTATATGATGGATATCACTTTAGCTTTTCCAATGTCATGCGTTAACCCTACTTTAGTTTAGATGTGGTTACAGGTTCATCGTGTTTGTTTGTTAATGAGCAGTTAAATATCTATCTATCTATTAAGTGGGAGGAGAACCATGAGGTCTCATATTCAGGTTCCAGTGGAGGCAAAAAATACTACGTGATTTTTCCCATTTGCCTAAGCCTTGGTGGGCAGAGTTACTCATTACCTATGATGGTGGGAGATAGCAGGTACCCGGTGAAATAGTCGCTCTGCGCACAACCTAGCCCGGACACCATCGCAAATGATAGAAAAATAAAAAAAGTGTGGCTATCATCCGTTAAAGTCGCATTTCTATGATTTTAATGGACATTGCAATGGAAAAGTCACATTATAAGTGTTAATATTGCTCGCTAGGATGATTGTTTCCGTCGTCATTTTTTGTCTTCTTTTTCCCTTTTCTTCACTTACTAGTTTACATCAGGAAATTAGACCATCCTTTGTCCAAAATTATGTAGGAAATTAGATCATCATAAATGATTTTATGTGAGAATTTCATAATATCTTTCATCTCAGTGTCTTATTCAGATTGAATGTTTGACTCATGATAGTTGCTTTTGGAAAAAGAAGATGGCATTGCCTGTTCAAATCATACCCTGGGACTTCTATGCTTATAATGATATCATGCTTATCTTTGGCCCTCAGAAGAAGCAAAAATTTGTAGGGAGTTTCCTATTTAAAAGGCTACAAAACTGAACTATTATTTAGTTGGTTCCACCTGTTTTGATCAATGACACTTCCTTTGCTAACCTACAAAGAGGACAGAGTAGGAGCACATGCTAGTTGCCATCTATTGTAACTTAAGACTTATCCAAACTTTAAATGAGCTATAATACAACTGTCCTATTTGCAATGTTTCAGGTTCAGGGCAGTGCTGATGCAAGCACCCAATATGTTCCGGAGCCATGTCTTATGGTTCACATGGTCCTTACGACATGTCAAAACCCTATGTACATCACTAATTTGTGGTTCAAAACTGATGCAAATGTGTCAAACTTGGGAATGTTTTAGATTTCACGAGAATAGTGGTTTCTTGACGAAGCACACAGGTCAAATGATTATTCTTGGTGCACGAATGCTAATCAGGCTGCAACATTCGTCTCGAGTGTAGGCTCAGAATTCAGATAACGACAGTTCTGGTTCTTTCTGCAAATCTCTTTGCCTTATTCCGACTAGTTAATTAGCCAGATGTGGGATATAAACCTATTTAGTCCTTTATGTTAATTTCGGTCATGATTTTAGAGACCTGAATAGCAAATTTAGAATTAACTAGAACCTGTAAAGCATATTTATCAATATCGTTTTTCAAAATTCAGTTTTAGCAGCGAATCACACTTTATTTTACCGCTACTGAGCAAAACACCAAATAAGTTGGAAGACCGGAGACGGGAAATAATGAAATGATCATGCAAAAGCGTTCTTCGAAATTTGTTTTCCATTGAAAGGGTGCGGGGAAGTGTAGGTAAAATACGAAGTTCACCCCTGATTTTGAGGTGAATTCCCGTGCCACCTATGTAATACAATTAGTTTCGTTCGGTAGAGTGTATAAGAATACTGCTGAATAAAAGTGTATTAATAATGCATGCAAATACACATTCTCGTGATTTGTGTCCAAAGGTCACTTAGACATTGAAAAATTGGATTATGAAATTGCGAAACTAATGACATTAATTATGCTGACATTATTTCTTATGCACTGTTTGATTTGGTGTATTAAATCGTTGCATAATTTCTAAAAATATTGTTCGTTTACCAAAATATCCTCCATACTTTTTAGCTTCTATATATATATATTTATTGCAGCAATGTACAATTTCCATTTTCCTCATATTCCAAAACAATATATATGTCTCCTTGGCCATATCCTTCTCCGCAGCGCTGGTGGACCTCTTCCGTCCTTTCCACTGATTTACAAATTCCACTACAGCTCCAATCGAATGATGCAGCACAAGTGTTCCCAGCTTGGGTCTGCCACTCGCAGTCTTTCAGTTAAGAGGGAAAATAACCCAGTCACAAAAATGAATGTAATAATGCACTCTCAATGGCACTTATGCGTAAACTTTGGAGGGGGAGTTACACGAAAGACCTCAAAACTATTCTTGAGCAACAGATATGAACATGGTCTGGAAGCCTAACTAATGAAGCATCTGCTTACTGCCTCCCATTGAGGGGCAATTGGATCTTTAACCATATTTATGCATTGTATTAAAAAGCCTTGCATTGCTAATGCCATAGTTTTCTATGTATTAGTTATACATAACATAATACTACATAGGATGTATAACATAGGTTCAAAAAGTCTACCAAACATGATATTAATAATACACAAAGCTAATGTTATGTATTATTAGTATGTTACACATCTAATATTTTCAAAGTGTGTTATAACATTACTTTTACTAGTGACATCAGGGGTGAATTTATGTGTTATTTTTGGAGTATGTGAATTCATGATTTTTTTCATAAAATTAAATATTTATCTAACATTTTTTTTATTTGATCTAATATTACGTGCTGATATTCATGCTACAAAAGGCTTAATGGTGGATTTGGTTCAAAGCTTAGTTATTTATCAAGAGGAACAAGAATCAATTCCACTTAATACATTTTTATGCGCTTTCTATAGTAGTGCAACTATGTTATAGAAATCTTACATCCGCGTCCCCACGACACTTCATCTTGTACGCACAAAAGGGGCTTATGAATATCAATTTTTTGTATCTAAAACTTGATATGAATGCCAGATATTTCATCTTCATTTTTTTCCCATCTTTTCTTAATCTCTCATCTAACAAAAACACCACCGACAAACAAACCTTTGCCAATACAAACCCCGAAAATTTGCTTATAAAGGTTTCACTTATTATAATGGCTAACTACATAACCAGTGACCTATAGCATAGAGGTTAAATGTTAATCGGTGACAATTTTTTTTGATCTTCTCCAACGACTCAGAAAATTTCTAGCATCGACAATATGGTTTCTTCGCTTAACTGCTCTATTTTGATGAAGTTATATAGTGGAATTGTGGAAAATCCCAATCTGCTCTTCTTTTTTACGAATATATTGTAGGTATAAATGGTGTTAGAAAGGTTAAACAGAACAAAAGCTGAATCGAGAGATGACTCTCTGTATTTAAGACAAAATTGCCCCGTATATATATGCTTTTACGGTAATGAAAAATAGTCTCCCAAGATAAAACAACAACAATCAACAATACAAAGCAATAAGGTTGATTCTAGCGAAAAAAATGAATACAGAATAGACTGCTGAAGAGGAGAGAATCTGTGTGTTTCTGTATTCTCTTTTTTTATCTCCTTTAGAACTGAACATAAGGTTTTAATTTATAGGAAAGAGGAGGGCGTTTCTGACTGTTGAAGTCAGATTAGTTGCAACGTTTCAGAGTTAGAATCGTTGCAACGTTTGGCTATCTCTGAAACTTTTAGGACCAAAATGTAAATAAGAAACGTTTCAAGGACCAAAAAGAAAATTTCGAAAGAAAGCACACAACCCACAACCCACAGCCCGCGGCCAGAGCCCGAGCCAGACTGGACTGGCGGATGGGCGGCGCGCGTGTGGAGCTTAGCCCCGAACCCAAGCTCATCTAGGTCCTCCCTCTTCTTAACACATGGGTTACCCCTTGGGGTCCCAAACCCTTACTCAAAACTAGAGTTTATATAGTGCTCAATCCTTCCATCTTCTATCTATGTGGGAGATTTGTTATTTGGCCAAAACAATCCATCTATTCATATCTCAAAACACCTTACTTTATGTACCAATATCTCTTTCATTTCTTAACGAAATTTGACGATACTTGGCACTAATATCATCTACTCATTTAGTAGATTAGGCATGTGCGAAGAAACAATGTTTCCGACATGCGGGGCCCACGTGTTTAAGTCACTAAAGACGGGAAAAACTCAATCTCACATAGTTAAATTTCCAACAATCCCCTATTGAAAGAGAATTGGTGTACACGGGGTGTCAAAGTTCAAAGCAATCTTTCGGCGGAAAGATATTGTATCCGGAAAGGTAGCTTTCGGCTTTGAACCTTCCTAAGTTGATTACCATCGGATTTTGCTTATCGCGGTGAACGTGATGTCTTGAACCGTCAATGTTTAGTGTAAACCAAGACAATGACACAATCACTCCCCTTATTCATTTCTTCTTATAGTTTTGTCCGTTGTTGCCATTGACAACTCTTGGATTCTTAATTGCGTACGATTGAAGCGGACTGTCTTTGCACTTAAATAGGTGATCTCCTATAAGGTATCCTATTATACCCCACTCGCATGTGTAGGAATCATTAAATGTTTTAGAAACTTATCCTTTACCATTTTTGCAGGTAGCACTTAATGTCTATCGCTAGAACAACTTTGGAATTATATTTCTTTAAAGAATAATAATCCGAAGTGCTCTTACTTCAAGTGACGCGCTAAAACTGAATCTCTACAGTTTAGTTGTCCCATTGAACCAAATTCTTGGGATCTCCAGACAATAAGATTGGGTTACCACCATAAAGAATCTTATTGTTTGGGTTTTAAGCCCATTCCCCTAGACAGGCAGAATATTTAATCTTTGGGTAGGCCTTTAATTGATGGATCCGCTATATTATCGTTTGATTTGACGTAATCAATGAAAATGACACATGTGGCGATCAACTGCCTAACGGTCTTATGTCTCCAACGAATATGTCTAGACTTGCCGTTGTACATACTATTTTGTGCCCTTCCTAAAGAAGATTGGCTGTCACAGTGAATCATCACCGAAGGTACGGGTTTATCCCAACAAGGGATATCCTCTAAGAAGTCGTGAAGCCATTCTGCTTCTTCTTCTTCTGCTTTATCCAAAGTAATAAACTCCGATTCCATCGTGGATCGGGTGATACATGTTTGCTTAGAGGACTTCCAGAACACAACCCCACCACCAATTGTGAGAACATACACACTGGTGGATTTGGTGTTCTTTATGTCCGATATCCAATTTGCATCACTGTATCCTTCCAAAATGGCTGGATATCTTGAATAATATAATCCGTAAGTTAGCGAATATTTCAGATATCGTAGTATCCGATTTAATGCCTTCCAATGATCATTTCTAGGATCACGAGTAAATCTAGCCAACTTATTGACTGGATAAGCGATATCGGGTTGGGTGCAGTTTGTAATGTACATCAAACTACCAATGACATGTGCATATCTCTCTTGGGATACAGGTGCACCACGATTCGTATCAATTCTATGATTCATATCCATTGGTGACTTCATAGGGGGACTGTCAAATACATCAAATTTCTTCAAAACATCTTCAATGTAATGAGATTGAGATAAGACCAGTCCGTCAGATGTCTTAGAAATCTTAATTCCTAAGATTACATCTGCAATACCCATATCCTTCATGTCGAAACATTGTTTCAACATATTGTTGGTTTCCAGAATCAAGTTTAGACTACTTCCGTTGATGAGCATGTCATCTATGTAAAGGCATATCATGACAAATGAGTCAGAGTTCCCTTTTATGTATCACATGTTCTGATCTTTCCATTTTTTTGACCCATTTCTTGGGTAAAGTCTCCCAACTATATAGATACATTTATCACATTAATTTATGGAGAAACCTTTTGATAATAAAGTATTGTCAAACTTTTCATGCCATGTTTCGGGGCTTGTTTGAGTCCGTACAGAGACTTAACAAGTCAACATACTTTCTTTTCTTGTCCTGGAATCACATACTCCTCGGGTTGTTCCATGTATATTTCCTCTTCCAACTCTCCATTTAGGAAGGCTGTCTTAACATCCATTTGATGTATCTCAAGGTCACGCAAAGCTGCTATGGCTATAAATACCCTTATGGACATTAATATAGACGCATGGGAGTATGTGTTGAAGTAATCGAGGCCTTCCTTTTGTCTGTAGCCTTTGACTACTAATCTGGCCTTATACTTGTCAATAGTTCCATCTGCTTTGTACTTTCTTTTGAGTATCCACTTGCAACCCAAAGGTTTGCTTCCCGGAGGAAGGCCAACCATTTCCCAAGTATAGTTCGGCATGATGGAATCTATTTCGCTTTCTATAGCTTCTTTCCAAAGCGGTGCTTCTGGAGTTGACAATGCTTCCTTAATTGTCCTTGGTTCATTTTCTACCATATAGGTTAGAAAATATGGACCGAAGGTTTTGTCCTTTTTGGCCCTTTTGCTCCGTCTTGATTCAACCTCTGGAACCCTTAAGTTCTGTAGATCAGGAACATTAAGTTCCGGATAATCAGTAACTTCTGAGTCTTGTGGATCTGGAACGTCTAGTTCCGGATAATAAGAAATTATCGGGTCTTGTTGATTTTGATCATTTTGTTCATAACTTTGTTTTTGTGAAATTATTTCTTTTTCCTTTCGAGGAAAGATTTGTTCAAAGAATTCAGGATTTCTTGATTCCATGATTGTAACCTTGTGGATATCAGGTATCTCCAACTTATACACTAAGAAGCGATAAACACTACTGTTATTTGCATATTCGATGAATATGCAACCTACAGTCTTAGGTCCAATTTTGACCTATTTTGGTTTAGGTACTTCGACCTTTGCCAAACAGCCCCACACTTTCAAATATTTGAAAGTGGGTTTCTTTCCTTTCCATGATTCATATGAAGTTTTATCCTTACGCTTATGCGAAACTCTATTGAGAATTGTATTAGCGGTAAGAATTGCTTCGCCCCATATGTTTTAGGCTAAACCGGAATTGATAAGTAAAGCATTCATCATTTCCTTTAACGTATGGTTTTTGCACTCAACAATACCGTTAGACTGAGGCGAGTAAAGAGCGGTCGTTTGATGAACAATGCTGAATTGAGCAGAGTATTCTTCAAACGGAGCTACGTATTATCCCCCTCTATCACTACAAATTGCTTTAATCTGTAGGTTGAGTTGATTTTCAACTTCTTCTTTGTAACGTTTAAATGCTTCAAACGTTTCATCTTTACTTTTCAACAAGTAAACATAAGAATACCTTGTACTATCATCAATGAAAGTCACAAAATACTCATTCCCCCCTCTAGTTTGCATAAATTTTAAATCACATATGTCGGTGTGAATAAGTTCTAGAGGAGTGGTGTTTCTTTCGACTGAATGGAAAGAAGATTTGGTTAATTTTGCCTCTATGCACACCTCACATTTATGTTGAGGGTTTATGCCTAAGGAAGGCAAAAATTCCAATTTTACTAACTTTTGAATGAATTTGTAGTTAACGTGTCCTAATCTATGATGCCATAAATTAGAGGATTCAAGAAAGTAAGTAGAAGGCTTTATTTCATTAGATGAACGGACTACAAACATAGTATTCATTTTTAAGAGGTCGTCACATGCAAAGCCCCTTCCTACAAATATACCATTCTTAGTTATTACAAATTTCTTGGACAAAAAAACTAGTCTAAAGCCAGCCTTGACCAACAGTGGCCCTGAGACCAAGTTCTTACAGATGTCAGGGACGTGCATCACTTCCTTCAAAGTATGCTCTTTGCCTGAAGTCATTTTGAGGACAACCTTTCCAACCCACTGCACTTCAGAGGTAGCGTCGTTACCCATGATAACTTTTTGCCCTTGATCTGGGCGTAAGAAGAGAATGCACTCTTGTCAGAGCAGATGTGACGGGTTGCACCCGTGTCTATTCACCATTGCCTTGGATTCTCCACCAAATTTGCCTCCAATACTACAGCCGAGAAATACACAATCATGTCATCAAGTTTCGAAGGACCAACCTCATCTTGTACAATGTTAGCCTTGTCCTTGCCTTTGTTCTTAGCCTTTTTCCTTCTGCCCTCGCTTCAGTTTTCGGCACTCTTTGATCATATGGCCAGGCTTTCCACAGTGATGGCAGTTTCCTTTGAACTTTTCCATCGTTTGGCTTTTGCCGTCTCTCTGGTACTTGCACTTTTTGTTAGTGTTTCCCTTCGAATTAACCAGATTCGCCTTTGCATCCATTGGCTGCTTTCCCTTAGATATAACCATTTTATTATCCTCTTGTATTTGCAATTTGACAATACGATCTTCAAACCCCATTTCCTTTGTCTTTAGTTTGAGATAACTCATGATTTCTCAATCAAAGACTCAACCAAAAATTGCTCGTTTAGCTTCATTCCTTCCAAATCCAGATGATGAAGAATCATTTGAAACTCCTGGATTTGGGACATCACTGATTTACCATCCACCATTTGAAATTTCAGAAACTTTCCAACGATGAACTTTTTAGTACCCGCATCCTGTGCGCTGTACTTTTTCTCGAGTTTCTCCCACAACTCTTTTGTTGTCTTCACGGTGCAATACACAGTATAGAGTATATCCGACAGACCGTTCAGAATGCAGTTTTTGCACATGAAATCACTATGATTCGAGGCATCCAGTGTTAACTTCAGGGCATTTATGACCTGGATATATCTTGGCCCACTTTAGTCGTTGTGTTAGACTGATGCATCCCTACCAGAAAGAGGATCTCCTGTCAGAAAGCGTGACATGCTCAACATAGTGAGATAGAATAACATCTTTTGTTATCATCTCTTGAAATTGGTACCCAAAAACTTTTCTGGGCGTTCTCCTTGGAAACTGGCAGGAGCAGGGACAACAACATTCCCTTGAGTGGCAACAACAGAACCAGAACCAGAACTAGAAGTAAGGTTTGAAGCAGATATCTTTCGAACACTTAGAAAATTTTCTCACTGTAGGTATAAATGGTGTCAGAATGGTTAAATAGAATAAAAGCTGAGTCGAGAGATGACTCTCTGTCTTTAAGACAAAATTTCCCCGTATATATATATGCTTTTATGGTAATGGACAATAGTCTCCCAAGATAAAACAATAAAATCAACAATACAAAGCAAGTAAGGTTGCTTCTTGCGAAGAAAATGAATATAGAATAAATTGCTGAAAATGAGAGGATCTGTGTGTTTCTGTATTCTCTTTTTCTGTCTCCTTTAGAACTAAACAGAAGGGTTTAATTTATAGGAAAGAGGATGGCGTTTCTGACTGTTGAAGTCAGATTAGTTGCAGCGTTTGGTTATCTCCGAAACTTTCAGGACCAAAATGTAAATAAGAAACATTTCAGGGACCCGCAGCCCGTGACCCGAACCCGAGCCGGACAGGCGGCGGCGCGCGTAGGGCTTAGCCCCAAACCCAAGATCACCTAGGTCCTCCCTCTTCTTAACACATGGGTTACCCTTGGGGTCCCAAACCCTTACTCAAAACTAGAGTTTTTATAGTGCTCAATCCTTCCATCTTCTACCTATGTGAGAAATTTGTTATTTGGCCAAAACAATCCATCTATTCATATCTCAAAACACCTTACTTTGTGTACCAATAACTCTTTCATATCTTTACGAAATTTGAGATACTTGGCACTAATATCATCTACTCATTTAGTAGATTAGGCATGTGCGAAGAAACGATGTTTCTGACATGCGGGGCCCACGTGTTTAAGTCACTAAAGATGGGAAAAACTCAATCCCACATAGTTAAATTTCAAATATATATTAACTTAAAATCACCGATTTCAAGAGTTGTTAATAGTTCTGCTGTATTTTTTTAAAACCAATAAACTCTTCTGTCTTACACGTAATGTCATGATAGATCTACTGTATGGGTGTTGCTTGATTATATGTATGAAGCTGAAATTTTCTTCTTCCACTGAAAATTATTCAAAAAATCGCATGACATCAAAATCTTCATGTTTCTCACCGTAGGACCATTAGAGGAACGAGTAGTCTGAACTTGGAAAGGAGATGTTGGGTTATGTTTAAAATGTGGTGAGAATTGAAAAATAGAGGGAAATAAAATGAAGCAAAATAAGAATTTGAACAAGGTTTGTTTTACAAGGAATTTTGTTTCCCTTTAATTAAAGAAAGGAAATGTATTGTGATTATACATTGACGCACTTCATCTAGCTCTTCAAGGATCGAGAAGAAGGCATGCCTCGCACCATCGTTGTCACTCGCTCGACTTTGAGATTGGCTCTAGTCATATGATTTGATTAATATTTTTGAACGAAAAAGGATTTCCTCTTTAATTTAATTTTGTAACCTTTTTTGTAAAGCCACCTGACATTTTTTCTATATGGTTACTAACAGAAATTCGAACAAGAATTTCTGAATAGTCACCAGAGATTTTCAAATAGACATTGCTGTGCACAAACAAGTATTTTCACACCTGGTGAATCTCCAACTTAATGTCTATATTCAGATGCTTGGCCTATGTTTTTCCACACTGAAAATCTACAAACTTTCTCCCCTCATTACTGCAGCCATTTTTAAAACAAAACGTAAGTGTCCAATGTGTTCTATTCTATCGGTTGAATTCGATGAAATAGTGGAATTTGTATTGCCGCTATTGCAGAATAGTTTTTTCATTCTATCGTGGGAGGAATTAATCTAAATGCCTTTAGCAATTAAGAGATGATTAAATTTCGTAAGTACACAATGAATTCTGTAGAATCGAAATACTTTTTTTGTTTCTTCTACATTACTATTTAACTAGTTTATGCTTTTGGGTTATAAAAAAAATGTTTTATTGAATTACTTCTTTGAACACAAATTGATAACAATCTTAAAGAATTTAATATTTATTTCTGTGATCATCTTTTATTCTGCTTGTGGCAGATTAAATCCTAGTGATTTCTTTTCCAGTTTTGGAGATTAAAATCTTCAGATTTTCTACTCCATTATTGATATTAAAGTTTTTGCGACTTTCTACTCATTTTATTATGCAGTTTGAACATATAAAAACTTCACCGAGAAACAGTTACACCCCACATTTTCACGTTAAAATGAGTCGTAAGTAAAGTAATGTAAATATGAAGAGGTTATGGTACTTTATATGGATAATAATGGTTAAAAAAGTGTTAAGTGTCATGGGAGGTTGAGGCTAAACAAATCAAAGAAAACACTTTTCAATGAAGTTCGCTGAAGGAAAGTGAATTGTAATAACCCGTACTTTTGGGATATGGTTTGAACCCCTCTACGATAAGTAGACCCGAGGCCCTGGAGAAATTTCTTAATATTCAAGTATATAAATAAAGAGATCATGGTACAAGAATGAAGTCCCAAAAAGAGGTTATGGACTAGTGCTATATCACATGATCATGAAAATGAGTATATTACAGGTGTTAAAAGTAATTTATATTTAAGTGAATTGAGATCAAACAATTAATTATGAATGTAATCGGTTACCTGTGGAATGTAGTTGATGTTGGATATATAAAGCAGTACGGGAAGTAAATAAATATTACAAGTGTTCGAAAGGATAAACAAGTAGGCCAATGTTCAGAACTGCCGCAAGCTTGTTGAGTCTTGAATCTTGATAACCTGAAATCAAGAAACACTAAATCTGGATTATTACAAATGCGTGCTGAGTCGAGTGATGGCACTCTGTCTTTAAGACAAGATTGCCCCGTATATATGCTTTTACGTTAACGGGCAATAGTCTCCCAAGATAAAACAACACTTTAATCAACACTACAAAGCAAATAGGTTGATTCTGACGAAGAAAACAAATACGAATCGACTTGCTGAAGAAATGGAAAAGGAAGGAAGAGTTTTCTGTTTTCGTCCCAATGTTACTGCTCACATTTTGGACTGTGTTTTACTTTTCTGTTTGTCTCTGTGTATATATTTCTGTCTCATTTTTCTGTGTCATATTCTGTATGTTCTATATTTCTTTGTGACACAATTGAGCCAAAAGGCATCAATATATAGCATAAGGGGAGACTTCTCAACTGCCAAGACATGGTTGTTAATGACCATTGAAGGAGGGAGTAAACAACCAAGTAATGGTTGTTTATGGCCATTGAAGGAGGGAGTAATTAAGCCAAGTAATGGTTGTTAATGGAGAGAGTTAATCAGCCAAGTAATGGTTGGTTAATGCACAATAACGCCCCAAAAAATCAACTACCAAACTATAAATATTAAACACTTTGGGGTCCAAAGAGATAATATCAGAAGAAGCCCAAGACCCGTAACCCGTGACCAGAGACCCGTGACCGATCCCGGACCGGAAGGGACAGGTGGCGGTGGCGCGCGTGTGGGCTTAGCCTTGAACCCAAGCACATCTAGGTCCTCCCTACTTTAAACACATGGGATACCCCTTGGGGGTCCTAAACCCTTAGCCAATTTAGAGACTTATAAAGAGAGCAATTCTTCATTTTCCCACCGATGTGGTAAATTTGTCCTACACCATTTCCATGCCTCAAACACCTTACTTCGTGGACCAATATCTCTTTCATTTCTCAATGAAATTTGACGATTCTTGGCTCTACGGTCATCTACTCACTTAGTAGATTATACACGTGTGAAGAAACAAAGCCTTCAACATGCGGAACCCTAGTTTTTAATTCATTAAATATGGGTGGACGCACCTCCCCACCAAAGGCAAATTTCCAATAATCCCCTCTTGGAAGAAATTTTGGCGCACACATAAGGTGTCTACTTTTAGCAATCTTTCAGCGAAAAGATATTGCATCAGGAGAGGTAGCATTTGCTTTAAACCTTCCTTAGTTGAATACCACCGGACTTACTTATTGCGCGGTGAACGTGATGTCTTGAACCGTCAGTGTTTAGTGTAAGCCAAGACAATGATACCAACACAATAACTCTCCTTATTCATTTTCATTCTTATGGTTTTGTCCGTTGTAGCCGTGGACACACTTGGATTCTTAAGTACGTTCATTTGAGGTGGCCTGTCCTCGCACTTAAATAGGTGATCTCCTACAAGGTATCCTGCTATACCCCACTTCACAAGTGTTAGGAATCATTAAAAGTTTCCCCAACCTTAACCTCAACCATTTGAGGATCATTAAAGGTTTGGAAGCTTAACCTTTACCCACCATGCAGGTAGCACTTTAATGTCTATCGCGGGAATAACTTTGGATTCATGTTTCCCTACAGAAATCATCATCCGAGGTGCTCTTGCTTCCACCGAAGCGCTCAACTGAACCTTTTGCAGCTTAGTTTTCCCATTGACCAAATTCTTGGGATCTCTAATCATTATGGTTGGGTTACCACTGCAAAGGTTCGTATTGTTTGGGTTTTAAGCCCATTCCCCTAGACAGGAAGAACACTTGATCTCCGGGTAGTCCCTTATTTAAAAAGGGTCCGCTATATCCTTTGATTAGTAATCAAGGAAGTGACACCCGTGATGATCAACTACCATACGGTCTTATATCTCCGACAGATCCTGACAGATATGTCCAGACGCCGTCATCCGTGTCCTTCCTAAAGTTGACCGGCTAGCCACATTGTATAACTGCTGAAGGCATGGGTTTCTACCAATAAAGGACATCCTCTAAGGAGTTGTGAAGTTACTCAACTTCTTTCATGCTTTGTAAAATGCGATAAACTCTGATTCCATCATGAATCGGCCGATGTAAGTTTGCTTAGAGGATTTTCCAAGACCCACCATACATATTTCCTTGTGGCTTAGGTGTTCTTCACATCTGATATCCAGTTTGCATCACTTTGTTCTCCCAGAACCACTGGACATCCAGAATACTATAATCCGTAGATAAGTGAATATTTTAGATATCGTCATATCCGACTTAACGCCTTCTACCGATCATTTTTAGAATCATCAGTGAACCTTAGTTCAACTGATCTGCTTTGTAGTATGTAACATACATTGAACTACATGTGACCTGCGCATATCGCTCCTTGTATATGGGTGCACCAGGATTTCAATCAGTTATATGATTCATATCCATTGGTGGCTTCAACGAGACTATCAACTATCTCACAACTGAGTTTGAAGTTAGACCAGTGCGTTAGATGTCTTAGAAATCCAATTCCTAAGATGTCATCTGTGATACCTATATCTTTTGTTCCAATATAATTTCCACTCTCAGACTGTTGATTTTCCAACTGTTGGCTTTATCACTTCAGAGTCAATGTTTTTGTGGTCAGATTCATTGTTTCTGTTTTATCTTAAACTTCCAGGACCAAAATGTAAACATTTCAGGGACCAAAATGAAAGTTCAGGAAGAAGCCCAACGGTCCAGCAAACCAACTCTGATTCTCCCCTTCCAACTCTCCGATTAGGAAAACTGTTTCAACATCCATGTCACGCAAGACTGCAATGGCCCTGGATGTTAAGCTATTCACAGGGAAGCACAAGTACAAGTAGCCGAGGCCTTATACTCGTCAGTAGATCCATCCACTTTGTACTCACTTTTGAGTATCCACTTTTACAACCCAAAGGTTCTTTTCCTGGAGGAAGATCAACCATTACACAAGTATGGTTTTATATGATGGAATCTATTTCTCTCTTTGTAGCTTCTTTCCAAAGCAGCGCTTTTGGAGATGACAATTATTTGTTAATTGTCCATGGTTCATTCTCAACCATACAAGCTAGAAGGCCTGGAACAAGTCTTTGTCCCCTCTTTGCTCCGTCTTGGTTCAACATCTAGAATCCCTGAGTTCTATTGATCTAGAATATTAAGTTCTGGATAGACAGCAACTTCCGAGTCCTGTAGATATGGAACGTCTAGTTCCGGACAGTCAGGCCCTCACGGGTTCTTGTTAACCTTGAGCAATTACTCCTTTTTCCTTTTCAAGGAAAGTTATCTTCAAAGAGTTCATCATTCTTTGATGCCAAGAGGCGATAAGCACTACTGTTATTTGCAGATCCAGTGGATATGCAATTTCCAACCTCTACCCCACATCACAACATTTGTATGTGAGATCATTTCCATATTTCACACGGAGGGTTATCCTTATCATTATGCGTATTTCTGTTGAGAATCGCATTAGCGGTAAGGATAGTCTTGCCCCACATAATTTGGGCGTACGGCTTTGCGTTTGTCTAACACCGTTAGACTGAGGTGAGTAATGAGCAGTCGTTTAATGAATGATGCTTCACATTCTCCCCCTCTATCACTACGAATTCCTCAATCCATAGGCTTAGTTGATTTTCAACTTCTGCTTTGTAGCGCTTATCCGCTTCAACAACTTCCTCTTTGCTTTTCAACAAACAAAGGATACAATACGTTGTACCATCATTAATGAAGGTCACAACTTACTTGTCTCCCCCCTCTATTTTGTATAAACTTCAAATCACCCAAGTAGGTGTGACTAAGTTATAGAGGAGCGGTGCTTCTTTCGCTATTCTTTTGACGGAACTTGGAAAGGTGATTTTGCCTCTTCGCCTGTCTCATATTTATTTTGAGGGTTTATGTCGACAGAAGGCAACAATCTCAACTTCGTTAGCTTTTAAATGGCTTTCTATTAAACGTGTCTTAATCTATGATGGTATAGATGAACAGATTACAAATATATCATTCATTTGGCTACAGACATACTATACCATTCTTAGTTATTACAGACATGTTGGACTAGTCTCAAACCAACTCGACCAACAACGTCACTTTAACCAAGTTTGGGACATGTATCACCTCATTTTAGAGTGATCTTATTCCCTGAAGTCCTATTGAGGACAACCTCTCCAACCCCTTCTACTTTAGAGGTGGCGTTACTTCACATGAACAACCTCTTACCCGTGGTTAGGGCGTAACCAGATCATATGTGATCTGGATACTCTGGCCCACTCCAGTTGCTTTGGCCGACTGAGTGTCCAATTTTTTTTCTGCCTTTCTTTAGGCCTTCAGATCATTAGAGACCTGGAAATTCTGGCCCACCACACTAGGTGTCCATTACTTTTCCTATGAAATGAATTCTGGCCCACTCCAGTCGCCCGTAGGCTTTGTATGACTGGGTGTCCAATATCATCCTATCAAAGGAATTTTGGCCCCACTCTAGTCGCTCGGAGACTTTGTATGACTAAGTGTCCAATATCATCCTATGAAGGATCTTCTGCCAAATAGTGTGACAGGCTCAACGTCTTTAGCTTTTAGTCTTCTTCCCTTATGATTGGTGCCCAGACAATTCTTGGTGCTTACTTAAGAGTGGTAACATTTTTCGCACAGTCAGTGGATCTTTCTCCCTCGTATGTGCGAACATGCTTTACACACTTTTAATAATTACACTTAAAAGAACAGATCTTTTTAATTCATTTACAAAATCCAATCTTTAAACGGGAAGGAAGAAGAGATTAAACTTCTGATTTTAAAGCGTAAGTAATATAAATTATTTCGGAAAACATTTCATATTCCTCCTTACTTTAAGCCCTTTTTAATCAAACATCATTTAATCTTATTTTTTACAAGGAAGGAAAATTACTTATCCCAATTTTGGATTCTTGCCCACTTCATCGGACTGAGTGTTCATTTCCTCCTTACCATAATTTGGATCTTTTATCTGGAACAGATATAGGCCTCTGCTACAAGATAGAACCACATCTTCAACCTTCTCCTCTTGTCCCAGTTGACATCCCCAGCCTCTCGTGGGTCGCTTATTCCTACCACTCTCAGGAGCGGCGACACTATGAACACGTTGACCTTCAACATCATAATCACAACTCTCTTGTATCAGAAAACCACAGCCATATCCAGATTTGGTCACACAACTTTCGACCGGCATCTTTCGAACACTAATACATATCTTGTCTTAAAACTGTTGGTTATGTAAAGTAGTATGGGAAGTAAATAAATATTACAAGTGTTCGAAAGGATAAACATGTAGGCCAATGTTCAGAACTGCCGCAAGCATGTTGAGTCTTGAATCTTGATAACCTGAAATTAAGAAATACTAAATCCGGATTGTTACAACTGTGTGTTGAGTCGAGTGATGGCACTCTGCCTTTAAGACAAGATTTCCCCTACATATGATTTTACGTTAACGGGCAATAGTCTTCCAAGATAAAACAACACTTTAATCAACACTACAAAGAAAATAGGTTGATTCTGACGAAGAGAACAAATACGAATCGACTTGCTGAAGAAATGGAAAAGGAAGGAAGAGTTTTATGTTTTTGTCCCAACGTTACTGCTCACATTTTGGACTGTGTTTTACTCTTCTATTTGTCTCTGTGTATATATTTCTGTCTCATTTTTCTGTGTCATATTCTGTATGTTCTATATTTCTTTGTAACACAATTGAGCCAAAAGGCATCAATATATAGCATAAGGGAGACATGGTTGTTAATGACCATTGAAGGAGGGAGTAAACTGCCAAGTAATGGTTGTTTATGGCCATTGGAGAAGGGAGTAATTCAGCCAAGTATTGGTTGTTAATGGAGGGAGTTAATCAGCCAAGTAATGGCTGGTTAATGCACAATAATGCCTCCAAAAATCAACTACCAAACTGTAAATATTAAACACTTTGGGGTCCAAAGAGATAATATCAGAAGAATCCAAGCACATCTAGGTCCTCCCTCTTTTAAACACATGGGATACCCCTTGGGGTCCCAAACCCTTAGCCAATTTAGAGACTTATAAAGAGAGCAATTCTTCCTTTTTCCACCGATATGGTAGATTTGTCCCACACCATATTTCCATGCCTCAAACACCTTACTTCGTGGACCAATATCTCTATCATTTCTCAATGAAATTTGACGATTCTTGGCCCTACGGTCATCTACTACTTAGTAGATTATGCACGTGTGAAAAGACAAAGCCTCTAACATATGGAACCCTAGTGTTTAATTCATTAAATATGGGTGGACGCACCTCCCCACCAAAGGCAAATTTCCAATGGTTGATATAAATGAATTAATGATTTGAGATAAGTATTAAAATATATGATATCCACATGTGTCCAAGGAAAATGAGCAATGTTTACTAATATCTTATGCTAATGACACCTTTATGATAGAATTGTCTCATTTAGAAAAGGTGTAGGGTTGACCCCACATTCCATTAAGGATAACATTTTCTTTAAGACATCAATTTAGCTAACAATTCTCTTAAGAATAATATGCTGCAACGTTTGAAATTATTGTATTCTCACTTGAATTATTTATCTTGCCTCTTAAGAAAATTGGTGCAACAACATAATTACTTTTCTTGAGAAAGAAGAAGTGAGTAACAACATATATCTATTTTAGGAAGAAGTTGGGCAACAATAGGCAGCAACGTGTGAAAATTTGAAGTCTCTTGTTTCTTGAAACCTCGAGGTAGAGCGGGCTAGTTCAAGCTTGCTTAAGATAAGATTTTAAAGAGTGATTGATCCATCATAATTGTTTCGGCGGTCGTAAATCAACGTATGTAATGTCTATCCCTTCTTTCTATAGCATGATTCCATACCTAAAATAATACTCGAGAGAAAAGTCTAAAATAAGTATTTAGAAATGAGCTTGTGCCTCTTATTCAGACATCCTTGAGATGATATTGTTCGTCCTTTGTCGGGAGTACTTTCTTCCATAGAGATTATTTTCCTCATTAGTTGAGTATATATAGATATTACGGACTCAATCCTTTATTGACAATAATTGTTTACTGCTTTGAGCTATGTGTGATTGTTTTGCACCACGTTTCTTATACCATAGTGCCTTGTTATGACCTGGTATGTTATATTTATCTTACAGAGCCTCACTACAGCCTGGTACGTTACGTACACTAGAGATGCCCCCTAGTGGCCTGGTGTGATTTATGATATTCCTATAGAGTGTCGCAAAGGCCTAGTATGTTTACTTCTCATAGAGCC
Organism: Anisodus tanguticus; assembly: GCA_034509755.1. Classification (NCBI taxonomy): domain Eukaryota; kingdom Viridiplantae; phylum Streptophyta; class Magnoliopsida; order Solanales; family Solanaceae; genus Anisodus; species Anisodus tanguticus. Next base: position 22,716,188 of record CM067559.1, read on the forward strand.
TCGTTAAGACCTGGTACGTTATACTTTTCCACAGAGCCTCGTCAAGGCCTGGTACGTTATTGTTATCCACAGTGCCCCGATAGGACCTGGTATGCGGTTGATATTACTATATATGCAAGCAGGGAACAGGTAGGTACATCCTCAAATTTCCCTTATATCTCTCCAACATGTTTAGTTATTATGCTTAAAGTTTCAGTTCAACTTTCAATTATTCAGTTGCCTTATATATTCAGTACATCTATTTGTGCTGACGTCCCTTTGCCGGGGGCGCTACATTTCATATGTGCATGTCTTATAGAAAGATAGACAGGCCTCCTCAGTAGGCATTACCGAGCTCAGCTTGATTGGTAAGATCCATGTCATTCGGAGAAGCCAGGTCTAGAGTATTGATATGTATACAAAGATGATGGGTAGACCAGGGTCCTATCTCGATCATAGTATAGTTGTATTCTCTTTAGAGGCTTGTAGACGTGTTCTATGTGTATAGTACGTCAGCATGGTGGCTTTGTCATCCCTTGCATATATATGTTTTGGGTTTACTATTGTAGACATATATAATGGCCTTGTTTGCCTAAAGTGTTGTGATTAGTGTACAGATTGCTCGCAAAGCTCCACAGCTCATGAGTTACAGATGGTACGCTCGGGGTCAAGTAAGGCACCGGGTGCGGACCACATCCCTAGGTTTGGATTGTGAAAAAATTGGTATTAGAGTGGGTCATGTCTTAGGGAGTATACAAGTCGTATCTAGTAGAGTCTTGTTTATGAATGTGTTGTGCACCACATTTATAATCAGGAGGCTAGAGCATTTAGGATTGATTACCTTTCTTTCTGATTTCAATTCGTGCCACAGAGCTAAGTCCTAAGAAGTCAATTTCATCTCGTACTTGTGACGAGTATTGGCAGATTCCTACCAGAATAGGTATCACTAGATGTGTGAGTATTATGTTAAAGTTTCAAAGTGTGAGCAATTGCCTCACCCGTTCATATAAAAGGTAATGAAAGCCTAGAAAGATAAAGTAGTGGGATATCAGGATCTAGTGAGGGTTAGAATAATTCTTAGCATGGGCAGTACTAAAGAATAGTATGATTATGTCAATAGTACCTCTTTAGAGGATATATATACATGATGTACCCGAGAATTGTTAGTCGGATATGACTTTTGAGAGCCTTGAAGATCCAGGAGCCAAGTATTGAGACCTTTGAAGAGGAATAGAATATCTCCCCTAGTAAGGCTCCTATTTGAAGTAAAGAAGGAATATTAAGTATCTAGAAAGTTAGGTCGGCTAAAGAAAAAGGAGTTAAAATCAAGAAGATGGTAGAAAGATAAGTGGGATACCTGAGTAATTTGAGAAACGATCGAGAGCCGTAAGATAAAATATGGTAATGCAAAAAGTTTGTATCCAAGTAAACTAAAGGATAAGGAGAAGTAAAAGCTGAGTTGTGATAAGAAATATGTTATGAGACCACGTCACTTTTACGAGATTCGGATTGACAGACGTCAACCGAATGTGTCAGTCAGATAATTAACTCCCTGAATTAGGAAGTATCGATGTTGAAAAGTACCCTAGGTTAAACTGAATATGAGTCAGAGACTCGAGAGATGTTGTATAGTAAGTATAGTGGAAACCGCAAGGTAGGCAGTTAAGCAGTAACAGAATAATCTGGAGGAGAGCAAATGGTAAACGTATTAAGAATGAAGCCCCCCTTAAGAATAACATTTTAAGTAAAGGATGAAATTTATCAAGGTCTAACACGTTCGATATGAATACATGGAATTCTATCCATGTAAATAGTTTAGTTGTCCCTAGTAAGAGGGACTTGTCCCAAGGCAAGCTATAAGATAGTAAAATTCTTGTTGCAAAGGGAATTGAGATAACAATATGACTTCTCAGGAATGAAATATTTGAGCGCAAAGCGTGGCTATCCTTCTGAAGGGGAAGATGGTACGCTCGGGGTCGAGTAAGGCACCGGATGCCGGCCACACCCCCTAGGTTTAGGGTGTGGTAGTTACTATGTTTGAAGATTAAAAACTTCACCAGTTTGCTAATTCTATTTGTGTCACGTTTTGATAGAAAAATGACAAATGATATAGAACAACTAAATGATTCTGTTGTGACTACTACTGGTTCTGTTGTGGTGATTATTTCTTCATCAAGTCGCATAATGCTTGCACCGGTGGTGACTCCGATAGAAAAGCCCAGAAATTTTTTTGATAATGACTTCAAATGTTGGCAGCAGAAGATGTTCTTCTTTATGAACACCCTCCTAAGTATATTCTGGTAGATCTGCATAGGATATTTGCAAGATTTTTCTGGAGCAACAAGTAAGAGGGGATTAGTTGACATTGGTCTACTTTGAAAAATATGTGTAGGCCAATGCGAGAAGGTGATTTATTCTTTAGATCTTTATTTAATGTCTCACATGCAGAAGGTTATTAATGAGGATGTTTCGGTCTTGGTAGAAGAAACTCCTAATAATGTGCGTTCTGTAGCGACTTATGCGTGAAAGCATTCAGATTTACTTTGTAAGAACTACCATCTTAACGGTTTAGAAGATGATTGTATAATAACGTCTATAGTGTTTGTAAAAGTTCAAAAGAGTTGTGAAACACACTTGAAAAAAAAATACAAGATTGAGATTCTAGACTAAAGAAATTTGTGCCTTTCAAAATTTTAGACTTAAAATGGTTGAAAGTAAGAATGGCATATCTCAAGTCCATGAACTACAAGTCATCATGCATGATCTCCTTGCTAAATGTATGATTGAAATTAATATTTTTATTAAAGATATTAATTGTGTTACTAGTTATAAATTGTTTATTGAAGGTATTAAAATAAATAAAGTGTTTCAAGTAAGTCTTGAAATAGACATGTATTTGTTTGATGCCAAGTTTGATCAAATTATAAATAATTTCATTATAGACATCTCGTGCTCCCATCAAATGAACACATTACCATTATGATCGTACTATCACCAAATTTGAACTATTTGAATTCTTTTTTGTCTACCTCAACCCTGTAGGATAGAAAGAAACTCTTCATACGAACCCCATAACAAGTCCTACCACCTTGACCACATCACAAAGGATCACCTTTCATGTTTTTGTCTGCCTCAACTTTTCTTCATAGTCTTAACATGGTCATTATCCTCTCTTCAAAACAATTGATACTTCCAAACTTACACTTGTCTTCAGATATCAACATGTGTACTCTTTCATTACTAAAGTGTTGACTTGCCACAAATACAATCATGTCATAATATCATCGAATGTTTTTTGAATGACGTTGGAAGTATTCTCACTCCAATCACGCCTCGAGTAAATCATCATTGCTATACTATAAATACACTTTCTCGACTTCTGCGTACATATCCATTGAAGAAATTGCGATCATGCAGTCCTTTATATCAACACTCTCACTTCTTAAGGATATCACTGAACAAAAGAATCTGAATCACAACCTCACTCAACTCAGTCATTGATTCATAGATGCAATATGAACTTGGTCACACATTCTTATCACGGTGACACATCTCTTACCATAACACACAACTTCACATCCAGTCGCTCGTGTGCGAACCTAAGAATATTTCCTCACCATTGACGAGAGAATGAAATAAAGTAGTTTAGACTTTAAACTGGTGTCACGACCCGAACCGGAGGGTTGTGACCAACACCGGGTGCCTTACTCAACTTAACACCAACATACTTTACTTACTAACTTATTGTTATACTCATCGCAGGCCGAGGAGGCCGCATCAATACACATCCATAAAAGGGAATATAAAGCTTAAATTAGGAAAGGAAATCCAAAAGGGTATACACATATATACGGGCCGACAAAGCAACCATGATAGACCGACAACTAAAACTATACATAGGACACTATCTGCAAAGCCTCTAAAAGTGAAATGCCATCATAGTACATTAGTCGGGATATGGCCCCAACATACCCAAATTACAAAAGACATATACATATGTACCCTGAATCGGTAATTCTCCTAAAGGAGATGGAGCTTACCAATAAAAATCTAATAGCAAAGGAAAACTTAGGGTCCTCTACCTGTCTACTTGATCCTTCATGGCATGAAACATAGCATCCCCAGGCAAACGGACGTCTGTACGAATAATGTATCGAATATATAAGGCAGGACTGAAATATAACAATAAAGCATTATCAATGAGAGAGATGAGAATCAACCTGAAACCTTTGAATTGCAACTGAGGGCCATGATATGCATAATGGCTATACTTATATGTAATGCCACTCTACGGGGCTATATAATTTCATATCAAGTTACCCTTTGGGGCTGATATCAATATCATAGAATTTAACTGTCTAACTAATCGGTGGTAACTGCCTGGCCAGTCATAGCTCGGTGGTAGATTCATAACTGCCAACCGATCGTTGCTCGGTGGTAAATAGAGATACATAACTGCCCAACTGGTCGTAGCTCGGTGGTAAAGTAGGAATACCATAACCATACCCCTATAGATGTTGTATATGCGTATACAATGCCATCGCTCACTTACATGTATACATACAATGCATGAAAAGTCCTTTTAGGATCATTAGAACATCTTTCATAGTGACCTATAGTCGTTCACCCTCCGATTACCTTATGAGCATTAACATTTTATCATATGCCTCAATAGGGACTAGAAACATAGTTAGACATACTTTGAAACATATTTTATAGGAATGAATAACATGGACATGTTCAACTTACAGGAGTAGATCCAATTATGAAATAACATTACGTTTACATTTTATTACTTGGGCCATGCCAAATGAAGAAAGGATTAGCCTTAACATACCTTTTTCGTTAACTTTTCGTAACACTTCAATCTACATTAAAGAAAATAGAACCTATGGTTAATTCCATGGAAGGACTTATGAACATATTCTACGCTGGTAGCTCTCTTATAGAAAATTACGTAACATTTCCCATAAAACTTTAACTTCCCTCCGATTTAAGCTAACACACAAAAAAACAAAAAAAACATCAATAATAACATAGCCACATGATACCATCAATAACAATCAACTCAAGCAATAGCACGACATTAACATGGTCCTCATAACAGTCCAATAAGTTACAATAACTCAAACTGATTTTAAGGCCATTTCTCCATAAATTCTTACTTTCACAACTTAGCTAAGACTCTGACAAGCACAACCTCAACATGCTCGAGTTAATACTCACATGTACCAGCAATATAATAACATAAAAACTACTCCAAAATAGTATGTAACACCACGACAAGCTCCACCCGATTTCCTGCCTCTACTTCACAAGTTATTCACCAAACCAACTAGCTAGAACTTAGATAAATTTAAATACATGAAGAAGAGAGGATTCACTTACCTAAATCAGCTTCTTCAAGGGGTAAAATGGAAGCAACTTGCCATGGAGGAGAATTAGTCTTCTTGCTTGGATTCTTCAAGATTAGATCTAATCTTCCAACTTTACTTGAAGAAAGAAGAGGATTACTTGAGAATTTCCTTTGGGTTTGGGCTGACCATCTTGTGCAGAGATCATTTCTAGATTTTCTCTAGTTTCAACTCTGAATTTTATAAGGATAATGAAGAGGATCAACCCGTTAAAAGGGGCCCCTTTGAGTGACCTTCTTTGCCCTTTTTGAGTGGATTATTTGTAGCCTTTCCTTTTAGCAAGTAGGACGGGTAAACAAGCATCTCATTTTTATTTTCTAAAAATACCATTTCTCACATTTAAGTGCGTTCATCGACCTCAACTTAGTCATGCATATGTTGAACAAAATTCCGAGCTATAACATCCTCCCCTCTTTAGAAACATTCATCCTCAAATGTAGAGGTGTACACGATGGAGTTAACTCTTATAAATTTTCGGGAAAATTTTGATAGAGGTTTCTCAGTTATTCTAACTATCCCAAACCTAAATGCAGCCCAGAAAACATACCATATACCACAGAGAGCCAAATCATACGAGTACAATAGAACATCGGCCTCACAAGACCATTAACAATCAATATAATCATAATCATGCTAGAACTCACCTTGGCTTTGAAAATCATCTATGGTCAGGAAATAAGTGAGGATAATTCTTCCTCATTGCTTTATCTGCCTCCCATGTCATTTCTTTTTTGTTCTTGTTTCTCCAGAACACTTTCACAAAGGCTACATCCTTGGTTCTCAACTTATGAACCTGCCGATCCAAAATAGCGACTGAAACCTCTTCATACGCTAAGTCATCTATGACTTGTACATCATTAATAGGGGTAACCCAAGACGGGTCTCCAATGCTCTTTCACAACATGGATATATGAAAAACGGGGTAAATGGGTTGCAACTCTGATGGAAACTCCAACTCATAGGCTACTTGCCCTAATCTTCGAATAATCTTATATAGCCCAATGTACCGTGGGTTGACGTTGACTTTTTTACCAAACCGTATGACACCCTTCATTGATGAAATCTTCAAAGATACACAATTATTCAAATCAAACTCTAAATTATGTCACCGCACATCAACGTAATACTTTTGTCAACTTTGGGGTGTTTGTAATCATTCTGTATAAGCTTTACTTTCTCCACCGCTTGATAGACTAAATCTATCCCAAGAAATTTTGTTTCTTCGACCTCGAACCATCCAATTTGAGATCTACATTACATCCATATAACGCCTCATAGGGGGCATCTTAATACTCGACTTGTTAGCTATTATTATAATCAAGCTCGATGAGGGGTAAGTGATCATCCCAATTACCTCTAAATTACAATACAAATACTTATTGCATATCTTTGAGTGTTTGAATTGTACGTTCGGCCTGACCGTTTGTTTGAGAAAGAAACGTTGTGATGAGATTAACTTGAGTGCCCAAGCCCTTTTGAAATGATCTCTAGAAATTAGCTGTGAACTGGACACCTCTGTCTGATATGATAGAAACGGGAACACCATGAAGTTGGGAAATCTCCTTTATATAAATCTTGGCATACTCTTCTATTGTATAAGTTGTCTTAATCGAAAAGAAATAAGCTGATTTCATAAGTCTATCAATTATAACCCATATGGAATCATACTTATAATACGAACGAGGTAACACTATGATAATATACATGTTAATCATGTCCCACTTCTATGTCAGGATCTTCATATTCTAAGTTAGTCCATCGGGTTTCTGATGCTCCACCTGAACCTATTGGAAGTTCGGACATTGAGCTATAAATTCCACTATGTTCCTCTTCATGTCGTTCCACCAATACATTCATTTTATATCATGGTACATCATTGTTGAACCTGGATGTATAGAATATCAGGGATGTTGAACTAGGATGTTATAGAATATCTACTTCATAGTCCTTTAGCAATTCAATCCATCTCATTTGCCGTAAGTTTAGCTCCTGCTATTTGAAGATATATTGAAAACTCTTAAGGTCTATGAAGATGTCTATATGAACACCATATAAATAGTGCCTCCATATAATCAATGTATGTACAAATGCAGCTAGCTCCAAGTCATAAGTAGGATATTTCTTTTCATGTTTCCTTAATTGTCTTGAAGTGTACGCAATCACCTTGCTGTGTTGAAATAATACACAACATAAATTGGTGCCCCGATGTCATAATATATTACATATCCTTCTGTACCTTCAGGTAATGCCAATACTGATACCGATGTCAATCTATCTTTTAACTCTTGGAAACTTCGCTCACAACTGTCGGACCATTGGAACTTAGTTGCCTTCTGAGTTAACTTCGTCAATGGGGACAAAATCGAAGAAAACCAATCTACAAATCCCTGATAATAGCTTGTTGAACCCAGGAAGTAGTGAACTTCAAATGGAGTCGTAGGTCTAGGCCAACTCTTCACGGCCTCTATATTTTGAGTGTCCATTCTAATGCCTTCATCAGATATAATGTGCCAAAGGAATGCCACTGAATTTATCCAGAACTCGCATTTAGAGAATTTGGCATACAACTTTCGATCTTGCAATATTTGTAATACTCTTTGTAAGTGATACACATATTCATCCTCTAAATGGGGATAAACCAAAATATTGTCTATGAATATAATAACGAACACATCCAAGAATGGTCGGAATATATTGTTCATCAAGTCCATAAAAGCTTCTAGCGCATTCCTTAGCCCGAACGACATTACTAGAAATTCAAATTGCCCATACCTCATTATGAAAGACATCTTGAGAATGTCTTTCTCCTTAACCTATAGCTGGTGATACCCAGACTGTGAATCAATCTTCGAAAGCACTTAGCACCTTGAAGTTGATAAAAAATCATTGATTTTATAAAGTGGATACTTATTATTTATCGTAACCTTATTCAGCTGGTACAACGAGCCATTCTTCTTGCTTACAAATAATATCGGCGCTCACTATGAAGAAGTGCTAGGCCTAGTAAAGCCCTTATCCAATAGATCTTTCAACTGCTCTTTAAATGCACGCAATTCAGCTTGAGCCATTCTATGGGGAGGAATAGATATCGGCTGAGTGTCTGAAGTACATTAATACCGAACTCAATATCCCTTTCTGGAGGAAGACCCAGATGTTCATCTCGAAATACATCCAGTAACTCATTCACCACTGAAACAGATTGGAGAGTTGGTGGTTCCTCTTCTCTATCTCTGGCCCTCACTAAATGGTATATACAACCCCTTGAAATCATCTTTGTTGCCTTAAGGTAGAATATAAACCGATACTTAGATGATGCAGCACTACCCTTCCATTCTAAAATTGGCTAACCCAAAAATTGAAATCTAACGATCTTTGCTCGACAATCAACATTAGCATAGCAAGATACCAACCAGACCATACCCATTATTATGTCAAAATCAACCATTTCTAACTCTGTTAGATGATCAAGTTACAACCTAAGATCTATGACCATATTATGTTAGCTATTTGTATTTCATTCCATCGGTATGCAAAGGTATAATGGTTACATATTATCACCGCACAACCCCGATATACCCTTCTAGCTATTACAAACTCACCCACTAGTATGGCTACCACAAAGGGTTCTCTTAATAACTCAAGTTCTATACCAAACTTATTAGCAATAAAGGGGGTAACATGTGATAAGGTACAACCCAGATTTATCAATGCATATATATCATGAGAGGAAACGGATTGTAGACCTATGACAACGTCAGGTGATGATTTATGATCCTGCCATCTTGTTAAAGAACACATGCATTTTTTACCACCGTCGGAGCCAGATGCTCCACCCTTGCCTCTACCTCTACAGGCTGGTATCTAAGGTCCTCACTCTAGGGGACATACTAAAGATAATGAGGCTACTACTAATTCGGTTGGCTGGGTCATACCACTCCTATTCCTCATCGGACAATCTCGCATAAAATGACTAGGGTCCCCACATGTTAAATATACATTAGAACCCTGACGACAATGCCCTTAATAGGTCCTACCATACTAATCACATCATGGAGGAAGTGGCCTCATCTATGTCGAATATATCCGCTGCAAAAAACTTGAAGCCCTCAAATTCTGACCTTGTCCAAAATAAGCAAACCTTTCACACCGCGGCCTCTAGGATGTACTAGATATAAGATAGGTAGAGTACCTAGAAAACTATGGCCTAGGGCCACCTAGAGAACCCTCAAACTGGATAATAGACCTAGCCCTCTTAAGTTGACCCCTATTACAGTCCTCACATTGTTCTCGCTTCCGATCCTCCAAATTTTAGGCATACGCCTAAATACGAGAAATATCCATACCCGCATTCAAGGAGGCCTTAGTACACTCACTAATCAAATATGGCCCCAAACAATTCATGAACCGGTGTACCAAATCACTTATCTCTGCTATGATCATGGGAGCATACCTAGACAAGAAGTCAAACTGGAGGCTATACTCTCATAAGCTCACATTCCCCTGCTAGAGGTTCAAAAACTTATCAACTCTGGCCCGTCGTAACTCTACTAGTAAGTAATGATACAAGAAAGCCTCAGAAAACTCTTACCATACCGCTGGTGATGCACACGATCCCCTGGACCTCTCTCAAGCCTCATACCATGACAGAGCAACTTCATGTAACCTATAGGAAGTCAACTCCACTGCCTCAATATCAGTAGAATGCATTACCCGCAACATTCTGTACATCTGATCTAAGAAGTTATGTGGGTCTTCATTCGGGTAAGATCCCGTAAATATCAAAGGATCCAAATTTGTAACACCTTGTACCTCCAAACTAAACCATGTTTATGATTTAGGGGTTTAGGAAACCAAAATGGGGAGTTTATGTTGAAAAAAATAGTTTTAGTTCTACAGATTCAAATTGATGCATTGTACGGACTGTAGTTTTAGTTCTACAGATTCAAATACTTTTAGTTCTACAGCGACATCGATTCCAACCATCTCAAAACCTTAGCTTTCATAACTCTCTAAAATTTTGCAAAAAAATAGTACGGTCTGATTATACAAACCATACAAATATTGACAGCCCAGCCTCAGACTGTCAAAATATTGACGGCCAAGACTCAGACTATCAAAATATTTACGGACCATCAAATCGTTCCTATAGCAAATAGTATAAATGCGCAACTTAGTTTTAAAAATAAGATTTCACTTCTCACAAACCCTAGAATGAAATCTCTCTCATCCCAATCGTCTCCTACACCAATGTAAGCCTTTTTTATGCAATTCTAACGTAATCCTAATGAATTCTAAGTATAATCAAATGTTATTACCCTAGGGTTTTCAAGATAAACCCAATTCAAGGTTTCAAGGTTCAAGATTTGGATTCCTCCTTCCAAGTTCAGATTTTTAGAACACGTTTTGGAGCGATTAAGGTATGTAGAGCATCTATCTGCGTATGGGAATATACTTATTCTTCCGCATGCCTCGTTCATCGAGATTAGTGTGAATTACATTAGAATTTTGGATTTTACCCTATTTCATGAAAAGACTAGGACTTGTGATTATAAATTCATAGTTATTCATCATTATCAGTTTGATTATTGTGAACTCAATGCGTAATCAATATAGAATGGTGTTTGATATCTACGAGTCTCAGTTTAGAATATTCAGTAGGTTGTAAATTAGTTAAAGCTTCAGTACTCATAATCAGTTCATGAATTCATGTTTAGATTTCATATCAGTATATTTCAGTAATATAGTATCATGTTGAGCACCTTTATTTTGGGCCCAAGGCCACCGATATATATTGGGCCCAAGGCCACAAATTTTGTATACTTATACTTCGGCCCAAAGCCACAGATTTGTGCCCACATATTGGGCCTAAGGCCATAGTTATTATTATTTATTATTTCAGTTAAACAGCTGACTCTCCATTTTAGTACAGGAAGTATTCTTTATTATTTGCTTCCTTATTCAGTTATCAGTTTCTGTTTCAGCTTCAGATTTAATATAGTATCTCTTTATTGATTTGGGTTGCCTTCTTCCCGAGCACCCCACAACTATTTATTCTTTCAGTTGTTTTACATAGAGTATAATTAAAATGTATTAACATCCCTTTCCATGGGGCTTGCACTTCACGGTACATGTGCCGAGTTTCAGGACGATGAATCTACTCAGTAGGATTGCTTTAGTATCAGCTGCTTGGTGAGCCCCATCTCATTTGGGGTGTCAATCTATTATTTCATGATTTTGTTTTGTTAGTAGAGGTATGCCAGGGCCTTGTCCTTGTATACATATTTGCAAACTCATATTTTAGAGGTTTCATAGACTAGATCAGTTCAGCATGTCAGTATTACTATTTTCAAACTTATGATATTTTCAGACTATTTGCGCCATACTTTCAGCTTATAAATTCAGCAATTTGAATTACATATTTTCAAATCATTACTATAGTATGTTTTGATGCCCATGTTGATTCAGCAGCCATGTGGTTCGCTCGGTCACATACAGTCAGGCACCGAGTGTCATATTTCACCCAGGCCACGGTTCGAGGCATGACAAAGCTTGGTACAAAAGCACTAGGTTCAAGTGTCTTAGGGAGTCTATGAAACCGTGTCTAATGGAGTCACTCTATGTGTGTGAGACACCAATATATGTAAATAGTTGACAACCAAGACATCTAGGATTAAATCACTTCTTTCATACTCTAGATTGTGCAAGTAGAGTTGTATCTTTAGGACATCCTTCTACCTCATCCGTATTTCGTATTTCAAAAAATGCCTACGAAAAGGAAATCAACTATAAGTTAGAGGGCTGCTTCTAATGCCACTAGTGAGGAAAATGCTCAGGTTAGGGAGCCAATTCGGGTACAGCTCCACCCGATACCACAAGGCCTCTGAAGATCTCCGTTCTGATGCCTAGTTCTACTGATTCAGATGTTAGGAGAGCTATTCAGTTGCTCACCCAGCTAGTGGCTGCTCAAGTCCAATGTCAGGAAATGACTCCAACTATGGCGACTAATGGGGATTCATCCCGTTCCAAGACTTGTGAGTTTCTTTGTATGGACCCTCATGTGTTCACAAGGTCAAGAAAGTCAGAGGATCCACATAATTTTATTAATGGGCTACAGAAAATCTTTCATGTTATGCATGTATCTGAGATAGAGGTAGCAGAGTTAGGAGCTTACCAGTTGTAGGATATTGCCAATATCTGGTATGAGTCATAGGATCAGTCCTGCAGAGAAGATGCACCTTCAGCAACTTGGGATGAGTTTGCAGATGCTTTTATTGAGCATTTTTTGCCAGTTGAGGTCAGAGAGGCAAATGTCATTGAATTCGAAAAGCTCAAGCAAAATAGAAGGAGCGTACAGGAGTACTATCTTCAGTTTGTCTATTTGGCAAAGTATGCTCCACAAATGGTTCCAGACATGATGGCCAGAGTTAGGTGTTTCATGTATGGTCTTGATCCCTATTTGTACGGTGCAACTAACATTACAGCTCAGAACAAGAAGATAACTATCACAAAGATGGTTGCTTTCGTACAGGGTAATGAGAACAGATTGAAAGAAGATGAAGCCTTGCAAAAAGAAAAAGACCGGGAGTTTAATAAGAGAGCCAAGTCTTCAGGTCACTTTAGTCATGAGGGAGGCAGAGACAAACAATTCTTTAAAAACGAGTCATTAGGATATGCTCCATCTTTAGCTAGTGCCCCAACCCCAAAGTTCAGGAATGACAATAAGAGGTAGATCTCCATAGCAGCAGGCTCACAGTCACAGGTCAGCATGGGCCACAAGGGTTTCCAGCATCTTACTTGCAACACTTGTGGTAAGAGACACTCATGGGTGTGTCGTTCAGGCATGGATAATTGATTTAGGTGTGGTCAGAAGAGTCACTTTCTAAGGGATTGCCCATCTACTGGTGGTAACGTAGCTCAGTTCACCAACTCAGTAGTCAATCGCAATTCCCAGGCCCAATCAAGGCATGGTGCTCTAAGTCTAGTAACATAGGCGGATGACCAAATCGCCTATATGCTTTAGCCAATTATTAGGATACAGAGGCTTATACCAATATTATAATAGGTATATTAATGGTCTTCACTTTTGACATTTATGCTCTTATAGATCCTGGATCTACCCTATCATATGTAACCCCTTTTGCTGCTAAGAAATTTGGGATAGAAGCAGAAAAGTTACATGAACCTTTTGAGGTGTCCACTCCAGTTGGTGAGTCAGTCATAGCCAAACGTGTATATAGGGGTTATCTAGTTAAAATCTATCATCGCATTACCATAACTGATTTAGTAGAGTTAGAAATGGTAGACTTTGATGTAATCATGAGTATGGATTGGTTGTCTTCATGTTATGCCACAGTAGGTTGCAGAACCAAAATTGTTAGTTTCGAATTTTCTGGTGAACCTGTCATAGAATGGAAGATTGATGCAGTAGCACCTATGTGTAGGTTTGTTTCCTATCTTAAAGTCAGAAAAATGATATCCAAGGGGTATATTTAGAATCTAGTTTGGGTTAGGGATGCAGATACCTAAACCCCAACTCTTCAGTCCGTACCAGTTGTCAATGAGTTTCTAGAAGTCTTTGTAGAAGATCTTCCCAGAGTTCCTTCCGATAGAGAGATTGACTTTGGAATTGATTTACTTTCTAGCACTAAGCACTATATATTCCTCCATACAGAATGGCTCCAATAGAGTTAAGAGAAACAAAAGTCCAGTTGAAAGATCTCATTGCTAAGGGATTCATTAGACCAAATGTTTCACTGTGGGGTGCACCAGTCTTGTTTGTTCAAAAGAAAGATGGGTCGTTGTGTATGTGCATTGACTATCGCCGGTAGAATAAGGTCACCATTAAGAACAAATATCCTCTTTCCAGAATCAATGATTTATTTGATCAACTTCAGGGTGAGTGTTATTCCAAAATTTACCTCAGATTAGGGTACCATCAGCTTAAGGTTAAGGAAGTGGGTCTTCTGAAAACCGCCTTCAGAACTCGCTATGGGCATTTTGAATTTTGTGTCATGTAATTTGGATTGACAAATGCCCCAGCCTCTTTCATGGATCTCATGAATATGGTCTTTAAGCCTTATCTTGATTTTTTCGTCACTGTCTTCATTAATGATATTCTAGTTTATTCCCGTAGTGAGGCTGATCATGCAGAACATCTTAGAATATTGTTGCGGACACTTCAGGACTGTGAGCTTTATGCTAAATTTTCCAAGTGTGAATTTTGGCTTAAGTCGGTGGCATTCTTAGGCCATGTGATTTAAGGCGAAGGCGTCCAAGTTGATTTTTAGGAAATAGTAGCTGTAAAGAATTGGCCCAGACCCACCTCAGCCTCAGAGATATGAAGTTTCTTGGGTCTGGCAGGCTGTTATAGACGATTCATAGAGGGTTTCTCCTCCATCTCAGCTTCATTGACCAAATTAACTCAGAAAAAAGTTAAAGTGGTCAAATTCCTGTGAGCGTAGTTTTGAAGAATTGAAAATGAAACTGACTTATGCTCTAATGTTGACATTGCTAGAGGGAATCGAGAGATTCGTTGTATATTATGATGCATCATCATTGGTCTTGGGTGTGTTTTAATGCAGCATTATAAGGTTATATCTTATGCATCCAGACAGCTTAAGCCTCATGAAAAGGATTATCCAACTCACGACATAGAATTGGCAGCAATAATTTTTGTAATCAAGATATGGCGTCACTATTTATATAGAGTTCACGTTGACATTTTCACAGATCACAAGAGACTTCAGTATATTTTCAAGTAGTGGGAGTTGAATTGTAGAAAGAGGAGGTGACTAGAATTGATAAAGGATTATGATGTAGATGTTATCAACCACCCAAAGAAAGTGAATATGGTAGCCGATTCTCTTAGCCGGCGATCCCTGGGGAGTTTAGCTCATGTTGATCAAGAAAAGCGAACCATGACGAAGGAGATTTATCGACTAGCCAGTCTAGGAGTCTGACTCATGGATTCTGAAGATGGTGTTGTTGTTGTTCAGTACAAATCTGAATCCTCTTTAGTAGTCGAGGTAAAGGAGAAGCAGTTTAATTATCCCTATTTATTATAGCTAGAAGAGGGGATTCACAAGCATAAGACTACAGCTTTTGAACAAGGGGAGATGATGGTACTTTGAGGTACCGAGGCAGGTTATGTGTTCTAAATATGGATGGGCTAAGAGAACAAATCATTGAAGAAATGCATAATTCCAGGTATTCTATTCACCCAGGTTTTACAAATATGTATCATGATCTTAAAGAGATTTATTGGTGGAATGATATGAAGAGGAATGTGACAGATTTTGTAGTCAAATGTTCGAATTGTCAATAGATGAAAGTCGAGCACCAGAGGTCTGGTGGGTTGGCTCAGAATATTGATATTCATGTTTGGAAATAAGAGATGATAAATATAGACTTCATAACAGGTCTAATGGCTAAGTTAATAAAATAGTTAAGGTAGTACGTTAGCCAAGGTATCATATCATTGGAAGGTATTCTTAAAATGATGTTGTGTACTAAGTGTCAACTTGCTTATTGGTTGTGTAAAGTCGGGTAAGTAGGTGAAATATGAATTTGACTTGGGCAGAGGGTTAGATCGGTGGGTATCAGTAGTAAAGTCCATGAGCGCTACATGTATTGAAGTGTACTTGACTGTGATTGACCCTTATATGAACTGAGTGATTTATTTGATTTATGAATTCGTACGTGATTAAGGTGATTATGTGACTATTTGAATTGCTTAGAATAGGACCTATTTGAGAGTCAACTTAATGTTTATATCTGACACGTAGCTTCTATCGTTGTCAGCCTATGATACCTACGAAAATACGTTGTGTACTCATGCTATGCTTGCTACATCTCTTTACGTGGATGCAGGTACTCGGTCTATTCAGGTTACATCTTAGATAATGAGAAGGTTAAGGCAGACCGTTCATTCTAGGTAGCCTTGATCTTTATCCAGTCATGTCGCCATTATTCATTGAGGTTGTAGCTATTAATTATTTCCGCACTTTATATCTTAGAGTCCTTATACGAGTGACACCAGGTTCTGGGTAGTAAAATATTATAATTGGTGAATGATGTAATCATCAAAGGAGTTTGTTATATACTTATAAACGTCTTTCTTCCATTTCCGCATTTAAATTCATGTATTTTCTATGGCTAATGATAGTGGTTCTCCTACGGGTTAGTGTATGTGCCCTCACAACACAAATGAGATTTATCACCCACTGCCTACTTATCTTTTAAAGTTTCAATTTTATCCTTTATCTTAGTTTTATTAATATATTTAAACTAATTTATAATTAAGGGATAAAAGTATTTTAGCAATCTTATATGTTATTATACAATAACATACAATCAAATTAAATAATAAAAATATTATTAAACCTTAACAGAAGCTACAATTTATTTAAGCATTATATTCATTAATACAATATACTATAATACCATACTATACTAGGGGTGGCCAGTGGTATGGGATGGGACGGGATGAAACGGGATTTGGGGGGACGGGGTGGGTGGTCGAGATCAGGACTTGGTGGGTCGGGCGGGCCGGGATAGGGGGACGGGAAGAGGTTCCGTCCCACATCCCTTCGGAAGAGGGGACGGGATTTGGGGGGACGGGACGAGTCAGGTCGGGTTGGGTAGGGGATTTTAATTTTTTTAGACTCATAATTTTAAAAAATATATATATTTAACCACTTAAATAATTGAACAAGACAGTGAATAAAAATATCCCAAGGTTGTTTTTTGCCTCTTATACTATTTAATAGAAATATGATTTTTTTTGTAATACAATTTCAAAATTGCAATTTTGTTTCGTAGTTCAAAAGTTGCAAATAACATAGTAAAATTGCCATTAAAAAATTACATATTCAACCATAGTTTTTATAATTTCCTCACAATCTTTTGAAGATCTTCTGTTGGAATTGAATGTTGTTGGTCAAATTGTTCGACGTCGCTTCCTGCTCCATCGGATAAGATTTCGTTGTAGTTGTAGTCGTCTTCTTCGTTGATCTCTGGTTGACCGCACCTTCTACACTACGCTCTAATCAAATCGCTGAATAAAATTGCAATCTCCAAGCTGTCTCCCGCCAATGAGTGTATGTGCTCTTCTATTTGAAACCTTCCAGTAGAAAAAAATGCTTTCAAAAGTTGATGATGACGCTTGAATATTCAACACATCTCGGACCATCTTTGATAGTGTTGGAAATGTCTTCTCATTCTCCCTCTAGTATTTCAACAAGTCTTCACGTCCATCTTCGTTGACAATTCATTCGTACGGTACAACACCCTGCAAAACATAAACATCAAACTCACTAATTTGTGAAGAACTTGAACCACTATACATTCTATTTCTAAGGCATTGAATACTTAAAGCATGAACCGCATATTTTTTATAAGGTTGCAGTGAAGTAGAGGAAGATGTTACAGAAGCCAGATGATTATTTTCACTTTGCTCTTGGTAATACATACATACATATATATATGTATATATATATATTTGCATTCAGTGTGTATGCTTGACATAACTTCTTCTTTAGTTATTCGTAAGTTGGTTCTTCAGTTGGACTTGTAAT
Organism: Anisodus tanguticus; assembly: GCA_034509755.1. Lineage (NCBI taxonomy): Eukaryota > Viridiplantae > Streptophyta > Magnoliopsida > Solanales > Solanaceae > Anisodus > Anisodus tanguticus. The sequence continues at coordinate 22,734,156 of CM067559.1, forward strand.
TGGAAGTATTTCTAAGCTTTCATAAATCATTTCAACAAGTGTTTTACAACCGTCTACTTTAATAATATAATTAAATACAACACCAATAAAATAAATAGTGGGAATAGGAAAAAATATTTTTTTAATAACTGGAGCGTAAGTTGGTTTTGTATATATTCATTAAGTAACAAAAATATTAGTGTTATATAAAATAACACAGATGAAATAGTAGGATAATAAATACCAGAAAATTCCTTAGTAGCTAGAAAATTTCTCTAAAAATACAATAAGTTCCAAAATTTTATCCCAATCATCATCTACAAGCATATCCGTTGGATTTTGATTATGGACGTTAAATAATAAAGTTATAGATCTTCTATACTCGTGAGCAACAAGTAATTGTTCATACAAAGAATTTCACCTAGTTGTAACTTCTTCTGAAATTTTTCTATAAGGTAATCCACAATCATGACAATTTTTTTTATATTCTTTGTGTCTTTGTATTTTATTACCTTTAAAAATAAAGTTGATAGCAAATTGTACATTATCAAGAATGTTTTTAAAAAGTTTTAGGCAATCATTTACAACTAAGTTATAAATAAGACATGCACGTCTAATATGAAAAATATGGGGAAAAGATAGAGTAAATCGAGTTTTTAAAATATTTACAGCATAATCATTAGAAGAAGCATTATCTAATGTAATAGTCATAATTTTATCAGTAATTCCATATTATTCACAAATTTCATGGATATTTTTTGAAATAAAAGCTCCAGTGTGCTTATCATCAATATATCTATATGCTAATATACGTTTTTGCATAGACCAATTCTGATCTATCCAATGTCATGTAATAATTAAATAATCATTATCATTTGTACTACGACCTATGTCAGAAGTAATAGCCACTTTGCCATTAAAATGATACAATGCATAACGTAAATATTGTTGATATTCATGCGCAAATTTAAAAACATCTATTCTAACAGTTGATTTAGAAAAACCGTTAAAAGCATGATTATATGGTTCTCAAATGTAATGAATAAAATCAGGAGAGGAATGAAATGAAAAAAGCAAACCCTCCACATCAACTAATTTTGCTAAATTTTCCCGATCTTTGTGTTTATCATATTTAGGACCTATAACTCCCCCGTCATTGGGTTAATTAGGCCTTATACTTGGTCGGAGACACTATGTGAACCTTGTCCCGACTCAGAAGTCATTTGTACACCCGATTTTTCAGCCAAATATTGATTATACCTTGCTTTGTGAGAGTTATCTACATGTCTAATTAAACCTCAAGTCCCACCTTGACCTTTTACAGTTTTAAATTTATAAACTTCGCGGCAAATTTTACAAATAGCTAGTTGATTAGGAATGTTTCTATAAAAAAAATCCCATGCATGTAATTTTAATTTTCGTTGTTTTTGTTCTCGACTCATACTAGGGGGAATATGAGACATTCCAGTTTCAGTTTCAGCCTGAGATGGAGGTGCACTAGTGGGTGTGTTATCTAATTTATCTTCTAATTCATTTTTCAAATTAAAGTCTGGTCCAGATACATAATATACCTCATGATCTAATGATATATTAATATTAACATTAAAAAATCAGTTTCATCTACATGAGTGAAATCATCATAATTAGGATTACCAGAAGATGCACCCTTACCCCTGTTACCCTAGTACCTCTACCAGAAAAACGTCTACTTCGTTCCATTATAATTATGCAGATAAATAATTAAAGTTAATGAAATTAAGTATGATAATTAAAATTAAGTAACAATAATAATTTAATGAAGGAACGAAGGTATCAAACGCCGACGTAACGTCGACGTGTAATCAAGGTTGAAAATTAAAACTTTGCTCGATGATCCTCAAGCTAGTTGCCAACTTCACTCCCAATTTTTGAACTTTGATAAAAATTAGTAAATAAAATATAATATTTAGTGTGTAATTTAAACTTGTAGAGAGAGATTAGAGATATGGTAGTAAGATTTGTGAGAAAAATGAAGAGAAAAATGAGGTATTTATAGTTGAGAAATAAGGTTAAAGTGTAAATATACTAACTTAGGGGTTACAAATATATATTAAGGGGTAGGGGGTTTATGGGGGGGGGGGGGGGGGCGGAATGGCCGTTATTAACCTTTGCCAACGGCTAAAATCAAAATTTGACCGTTGTGCAACGGTTATTTTTGCAAGGGGGCCGGGGCGGGATGAGACGGGGAGCGAGGTCGGGATCGGGACGGGCAGGACGAGCTCTGGTCCCATTCTGAGTTCGAACCCCGCTATCAACATATATCAATTCGGATTTTTTATGGATCGGAGTGGGTGGGGTTGGGGGGGGCGGGATCGGGCCGTCCCGACCTACTCGACATCCATATACTATACTATACTATACTATACCCTTATACTATACTATACATATTAGGAAACCATGGGTAAGGACCATCCAAACAACACGGGAAAGAAAAAGGAAATCCTTTCTCTTCGTTTAGGACTAGAGAAGTCCGTTTGCTTCTTTTTCCGTCTGTGCAGTGGTCATGAAGGGACGAAAACGCCGCCACGTCCCTTATCCAACACCACTATCGGACGATTCTCGCCGCCGTTTTCTACCACCCGAAGCCCAATCCCAATCCCAATCCCAAGCCCGTATTCACCCGTCAGTCTTCATCAATGACCGTGAAGCGGTTCAGGAACGCGAGATTGAAACCCTGCTCCTGGACAACCACCGTCTCGCGGCCGCGCACGTCGCTCTTAAGCAGGACCTCGCCGCCGTCCAGCAGGAGCTCCGGCTTCTCTCTTCCACAGCCGCAAACGTCAAGGCCGAAAGGGATGCTGAAGTGCGTGAGGTTTACGAGAAGGCACGGAAAAAGGAGTCCGATGTCCGTATAGTCGATGAGCTTAGTGTAGAGATGGCTCGGGTTAGGACCGATATTCAGAACCTAAATGCCGACCGCAAAGAGCTCACTGCCAAATTGCAAAAGATGGAGGATGATCTCGTCAAGGTTCGTTCGGAGTTGCAGCAGTTTCCCGTAATCAAAGCTGAAATTGAGGCCATGCATAAGGAAGTTCAACGAGGAAGGTAACCCACTACTACCTATTCCACTGTATGATGTCATGTTTTCTTTTTTGATGACATATGAACTCATAATCAATCGCACGGTATAAAGAAAAAGAAAGATGAACACGAGCAGGAGCAAACTTACACATTAAATTCAAGCAATATCCTTCGTATTCATTGTGATCATTTTTGTAGTATTCAATTGGAGTTCCCTATGTGACGAAGTTTAATTTAACTTCTTATAATGCTGGTGACTGGGCAGCTTGTGCTAGACCTGCTACCTTCGGCCTGCAAAACTACGGGTACTTCTGCTCACCAAGGCTTGGGAGAAAAATCACCTATCTTTTTTGTCTTTTGGAATTTGAACCCTGGTCTTTGAGGTCTGCACCATTTCATTGTCTACTCGGCCACGCCCTTGGGTGCCCTATGTGAAGAAGATATGTCTCGATGTAAAAAAAGGCAGTCCGGTGCACTAAGCTCCGCTATGCGCGGAGTCCGGTGAAGGGCCGGGCCATAAGAGTCTATTGTACGCCGCCTTACCTTACATTTCTGCAATAAACTGTTTTCACAGTTCGAATCCGTGACCCCTTGGTCACATGGCAGCAACTTTACCAGTTATTTCAAGACTCACTTAAAGATATGTCTCGATGCAATATGCAAAATAGTTTCAATTTTCAATAATGCTAATTTAAGTAGCGTTGGTAGCCAAAAAAAGCTCATTTATTTGTATTTTATGCAAATGCTTACAATGGGATAACTGGGTGCTCTTGAAACTAAAAGATAGCAAGGTAACAAAAAGTAGAAGGATGGAAATTTTGAAGATAATATGGATGCAGAAACAAATTTTAAATGAGATAAGCTGCTAATATATAGTCACCTATTCATGTATGTCTTTTCGGTTGCCATATTGAGATGGCCACGAGTGTGCGGATGTTTTATCTAGATGACCAATCATCATCACATATTTTCGTGTTGTATTCCTTTTCCGTAAACATGTTTGCACAAGCTTTTTGTGGTTTTATAAGACTATCCCCACTACACTACCTTCACCTTTGCTTAACTGTGTGAAATGAAATAATAAAGCTTTAAGAAAGACAAACAATGAGAAAAGGTAACAAGTTTTCACTTTTCAGGATTTTGTTTCTCATTTATAGTTCTCGTCTGTGTTTAAGGTCAAGATAATCATCAGGGATTTTAAAATGCACATCACCCTCCCTTTTGTCTGTGTTGGATAGTCTTTGCCTAGAGCACTTGTTCTACTTGTAGTCGATCCAGTTGTGATAAACTGGTAACAATTTTCTATTTCTTTCTCAAAAAAGAAAAGATGATCATGTTGTATTTAAAAGAGAGAATATTTCAGACCTGGTTTCACTAACGGAAACAACACCTGCCTGAAACTGGACTCTTAATACCAAATAGATTAGCAACACTAGATGCAAGGTAAAACATCAGTAAATCAACGGGACATCCTAAGAATTACTCCCTCTGTCCGAAAGATTGTCTTACTTTCCTTATTAGTTTGTCCCAACCCATGTTATCAAAAGCGCCCGCTTTAGCGCTTTAAACGAGAAGCGAGGCGCAGCGCAGCCATAGGGCTTTTCTGCCATGAAGCGTGGCCATGGTGAAAAAGTGTACGCTTCTCGGTGAGAAGCGAGAAGTCGACAGGGGCGAGAAAAGCGAGAAGCGTGCGCTTTAGCGAGATCTAGGGTTTTTTTTAAAAACAATTGTAAAAATATGCTTGCCTGAGTTGCGACCTATCAAGTTCAACTGCTGTGACTTCTTTTCCTCTGCTCTTAGACTGCTGCGACTTCTTGAAGGTCTTCTTCTCTTCTCTTCTTCTCTTCCTCTTGTTCTCTTCTCCTCTTTTTTCTCGTCTTCTTTTCTCTGTTTGCACTGCTGCTACTCGACTGCACTGCTGGGGCTGGGTTACTTTTTTTCTCTTCTTCTTTTCTATTTTTTTAGTTCTTTGACTTGCAGAAATTACTTTCTATGTTCTGTAATTTCTTTTAGTGTTCTGCTTTGTATTTTTGTCTCTATCTGCAATTTTTTTCTCTGTTTTGTAATTGTTTTCTCTGTTCTGCTTTTTTGTTTGTTGTGATTTTAGTATCTATTATTTACTTTTTAATTTAAGTATTGAAAGATTTACGTAATATGTTATTTTTATTGAGTTTTTGGTTGTTTATCTATGCAAATTTAATATTTTTTATTTTTGTATTAAACTGCGCTTTAGTTGAAAAAAAAGCGCGCTTCGCTTCATGCTTCTCGCTTCGGTGAAGTAGTCCCTCGTTGCTTTTTTCTGCTTCTCGCTCTCCAAAAACTAGTCCCACGAAACAATTTAACTTTATGAGATGATTTACTGACACAAAAATATCTAAGGCTTGTTTTGGATCATACAATTCAAAAGTTTTCCTTTATTTCTTAATCTCCGTGTCAAGTTAAACTAAGACAATCTTTTTGGGACGGAGAGTATAGTTTATCATGATATAAGAAGCCTGAGCCCTGTATTAGTGTATTGAGAGACATGTGAGGAGATACTGCATTTACAAATTTTTGGTAGTAAGGAAAACAACACATGCCATTGCAATTAATGATGAAATGTGTTAGAGGAATAAGGATCAATTTCCACTTAATACATTTTGGTTATCAAAAAATGTAATGACGAGATGTGGTCAATTGGACATCTTTGTTTGCTGTGGATGTCATAGTTATTAGGGATGGCAAACAGTGCAGGGGCGGGGCGGTTGCGGGGAAAACCCACATAAACCCCCGAAGACTTCAACCCGCCCAGCCCCCGCCCGCATAGCTTAATTTTCTGTTTTCAACCAGCATAAACCCGCCCCGCACAGCCCTGCATAATTTGTTTTTTTAAAAAAAAAACAAATCCTCAAATCCTAGACGCCTCTGCTAGTAAGTGTTTAACCAAAAAAATCAAATTTTATTAATTGCTTGATATTTTTCTTTAAACACAAAAGTTAATATGTTAGCCTAGCATTATAATGCAACTGAAGATCTTGAAGCAATTTAAATTTCACCAATTGAATTCCAAGAAGTTAATTCTTGCATTCAATTTTCACCCACCTAAAGTTCAAGTGCATCTTTCATTTTCATTTTTCTATAGTCAAATTTTGCAATATACAAGCATAGAAAGTATAATCTGAAGTAAGATGAACTCGAATTCATGCGGTGACCTTACGGAAAATACTTATAGAACTGGTTCATTTAATAATACATCATGTTATTATACAGACAAGATATGCATGCATTTTGCACTTAATTAGACTCTATTCTAAATTAAATTGTATATTAAACTGGCTCATTTATAAATACATTTTATATCTAGCTAGTATTTGCAATATAGAAGCAGGTAGTTTCAGAGTTCGAGATGTCTGAGCTTGGGGTTCCTCTTTCTCTTCTCTAATGTTATAATAAAGCTGCCCAGATCTTGTGTCTTCTCCAAAATGTGAAGGAAGGAAACCTGCAACCCGCCTCGCCCCGCCCGCACTCACATAAATCCAGACCCGCAGCGCCCCGCATAAGGAAAAACCCGCCCCGCCCCGCCTTGCCCCGTTGCCATCTCTAATAGTTATATTCAAATTGAAACTGGTAACCTACTCAAACTCTAGGATATATCACTTCACTTCCTCCCATTGCATGTGGTAACCCTACTTTAGCCCAGATGTGCTTAAAGGTCCTTCACATTTGTTTATGAACTAGTTTCTAGATACGTGGCTTGCACAGGTATCCCATGCTAATCAGTACAAATATTTTAAAATGATATAGCTAATAAACAACAATATACTCAGTGAAATCCACAACACAATATGGGATCTGGGGATGATAGAGTGTACGCAGACTTTACTTCTACTTTGGTAGGTAAAGCAGCTATTTTCGAGAGACCCTCGGCTCCAGACAAAGCATAAGCACAAGCAAAGAAAGAGAAATGGTTAGACCCGAACAAAAATTTTGAAGTAGTATGAAAATGCTGGTATCAAAAGCGAATAAGTCATAATAGCGCATTTTGAAAAAGAAGCAGTAACTAAAGTAGGTAAATAAGATAAAACAAAGTACACTAAAGAACACATAGCAGTAGAAATCGAACTATAGGGGACTATAAAGCAATACTGCGCCTATTCGTATGATAGACTAAGCGGGCCTACAATAATAACACTACAATTATCAGTTTGCAAGCGTAAGTAAGACTACGCTCGACTACCCTTCTACCCTAATTCGTGTCCTTCACAAACCCCCTATCTAAGGTCAGTAAGTTGCACCTGCGCCATATCTCATCTAATTACCTCTCCCCAATACTTTTTTGTCTCTCATCTGCACATGCTCGAACCATCTCAATCTCGCTTCCCGCATCTTATCCTCTATCGAGGCTACTCCCACTCAGTCTCAGATATCATCATTTCTAATCCTACCCCTCCTTGTATGCCCACACATTCATTTTAGCATGCTCATCTCCGCAACTTTCATTTTTTGGATGTGTGAAGTCTTGACTGGCCAACACTCCGCTCCATACAACATAATCGGTCTAAACACCGCCCTATAGAACTTACCTTTAAGTTTTGGTGGCACCTTTTTGTCGCATAATACTCCAGATGCGAGCCTTCATTTCATCCACCCTGCCCCAATACTATGTGTGACATCGTCATTAATCTGTCCACCCCTTTGAATAATAGACTTGAGGTATTTGAAGCTTCCTTTCTTAGGAATGACCAAAGTACCAAGCCTCACCTCCACGCCTGTCTCAAGGTCGCTCCCGTTACTGAACTTGCACTCCAAGTATTCTGTTTTGGTCCTACTCAGCCTGAACTCTTTAGATTCCAGAGTCTGTCTCCAAACCTCCATCTTGGTATTCACTCCGCTGCGAGTCTCATCAATCAGGACTATGTCGTCTGCGAATAACATACACCATGACATCTCCCCTTGGATTTGTTGCGTCAGTCCATCCATAACCAAGGCAAATAAGAATGGACTAAGAGCAGATCCCTGGTGCAGTCCCATCGTCACTGGGAAGTGTTCCGAGTCCCCTCCTACTGTCCGTACCCTGATCTTAGCTCCATCATACATATCCGTGATCGCCCTAGTGTATGTCACATGTACATCTTTAACCTCCAAACATCTCCATAGAAGCTCCTTAGGGACTTTGTCGTATGCCTTCTCGAGATCGCTGAAAATCATATGCAAGTCTCTTTTACTCTCCCTATACTGCTCCACCAACCTCCTAATATGATGAATGACTTCTGTAGTCGAACGCCTCGGCATGAATGGTTCTCGGATATAGACACGTCTCTGCTCACCCTCATCTCCACGACCCTTTCCCAAACATTCATAGTGTGACTTAGCAGTTTGATACCTCTATAGTTGTTGCAACAATGGATATATCATTGTACTCCACCTCCATAAAGCATTAACATATTTTTGAATGAATGTGAAGAATATCCTTCTTATCCAGATTTTTTTCTTGGTATTTTAACAACACATAGTTTACATGTGAATGAATATGAGTAAAGTTGGTTATGGTTGTAAATACTTCATGTTTCTGCCTTGTCTTTAAGAAACTGTAGCTTCCTTTTTACAATTTCATACATATCAAAAAGAAGTTGTCGAATAAAAATAGTATTTCTTAGAAATTGTACAGAAACTCATTGACGTATGTCTTTGTATATCATTGTCAAGTTTATGGTGTCTGCAGAGAAGCAGTAGTCAATTATGATAGAAATAGTGATCAATATTGAATTAAAAAGTAATCAACGTATATGAATTATCGTTGTACATATCGGAACCCTTTGGCTGATTCAAAACTGAGTTCTTCCATTTATGAATTTGGCAAATTATAGTTAAATTGTGTAAATATAAATGTATTACAAAATATAACACGATAATCACGTGTTAAATGTTGGTTATTTGGTATTTCAGTACTGTATGAAAAATGTAACTCTTTATCAAATCAAAGGAAATAATATCTGTATTCTCCAAATTTAATATTTAACAATCAGAAAAGAATGTAAAAAGAAAATAATAAAAGGCGTTTTAACAATAAGAACTTTACAAGAGATTCCAAGTGGCAAAGGGATCAACAAGATACCCAATATTTACCTTTAAACAACTACATACTTGCAAAGAGGTTTATCCTTATGTTTTATGTATATCACTACTTGATTTATGAACATTAATCATCATATCCTTGTGATCCGGGCCTTCCCTGGACCCCGCGCATTGCAGGAGCTTAGTGCACCGGGCTGCCCTAAATTTCATGAACCAAATAAGAAAGCAACAATAACAAATGCGAAATCAGAAACGCTAAGTAGCCTTGTTTCCAGTTTCTTTTTTGGGAAAATGAGCCTTGTTTCCAGTTTCTGATCAGGGATTTTTTTTATAAATGACATTTCATATTACTCCATCCGTCCCATTTTAAGCGTCTTACTTTCCTTTTTGGTCTGTCCCAAAAAAGAGGGCCTCTTTCCACATTTAGTAAGTTGACAATTCAAAGATACTACATGACAAGTTTATAACCACAAGATTAAAGGACATTTTAGTACATTATACACATCTTTAATTTAAGATCACAAGATTCAAAAATCTCCCTTTATTTCTTAAACTCTGTGCCTAGTCAAACTAAGACACTTAAATTGGGACGGAGGGAGTAAATAACAGTAGAAAGTAATGCTTAGTAAAAATTTGCATAAATAAAAGTATACAATTTCATGAATACTAATAGGAAATAATAAAAGAGAAAATGAACTCACCAGTTAAATCTGTAGCTTTTATCTACTGTTTCTTCTTGTAATGTTGATGGTGATATATATTACTGATTTACCATTACATTATGGGTAAGCTGGTCATTGATGGAGAAGTTACTTTGCTATCTGATAATTATTTTCAGCATATAAAATAATATATTATCAATTAAATTTGGTAACTGAGTAACTGACAGCTTTATTCTTAACGGATGAGCATATTTGTGTTGATGAGAAGATATGCAGACAAGGAAAACTAATTTTTTTACTAAACATGTGCCTCTTTAACTTACAAAATGGGTAGGAGGTGAAAACAGATTCTTTTCATGAAGACATTCATTGTAGCAATAATTTACCATTTAATAGGATTCTACCTAACCACGTTCCATATTGCTAACATTTAACATATACGTATAAGAGGTAATCTTTAATGGTAAAGGGTAAAAGGGTCAATCAACATTTTATGGGCAATTCGGTCTTTCAACTTTTAACTTTGCGCTTCTGACTTAAATAATAATATGATATGATGAGCAAAACTTGTTGTTCCCTTTCTTAGTATATGATGGGTATCACTTTAGCTTTTCCAATGTCATGTGTTAACCCTACTTTAGTTTAGATGTGGTTACAGGTTCATCGTGTTTGTTTGTTAATGAGCAGTTAAATATCTATCTATCTATGAAGTGTGGGAGGAGAACCATGAGGTCTCATATTCAGTCCCAGTGGAGGCAAAAAACACTATGTGATTCTTCCCATTTGCCTAAGCCTTGGTGGGCAGAGTTAATAGTCGCTCTGCGCACAACCTAGCCCGGACACCATCGCAAATGATAGAAAAATAAAAAAACTGTGGCTATCATCCGTTAAAGTCGCATTTCTATGATTTTAATGGACATTGCAATGGAAAAGTCACATTATAAGTATAGTAGCTTTGCTGCGTTATATTGCCATTTGTCATTCTGCATCACATGTCTGCATTTGCTCCTGTATTGCTGTTTCTCAGGCTCTCATACTCTTGGTGATATTTGAAGATTTTTTTTTCTGGTGTGTATATGAACAGGGCTGCTATTGACTATGAAAAAAAGATGCATGCCAGCAACCTTGAATATAGTCAAGCAATGGAGAAGCATAAGATTACTGTGACTTCTGAAATTGAAAAACTACATGCTGAGCTTGCAAATGCAGAGAGGAGGGCAAGGGCAGCAGCCGCAGCAGCGGCTCCAAGTAATCCAAACCACCAGTTTGCTGCAGCAACTCCAAGTAATTCAAAGTTTCAAACCCCTAGTTTGCTGTTCCTGCAGAGTTATCATTATTAACTACTACATAGTACACTCAACTAATTAAAATAGAAATTTTGATTTATCCTTCCAGGTTTTACATATTCTGCCAATTATGGAAATCCTGAAACAGGATATGGAGGGAATCTGTACCCTGCTCCTTATGCTCTACATCAGGTTTGTAATTACATCTCTCAGACATTCTCAAATTGTTTCATCTCCTAGTGACTTTTGGTTTGATAGTTTCTGTAGCATTTTGCATAAAGTAATTTCAATTTGGGTGGAAGCAATGAGATGTCTATTAAGTCTTTGTTGTTTGCCTGTTGTTGATCCATGATTCTTCTCCTTCAGTGCTTCAGACAATTTAAATCCCTCTTTCCATTTAAGTTTCCTCTGTCCGCTGCCTGTCAATGAGGCAGAGTAGGTGAATTTCTTACTTGTTCACTTTAAAACTGTATGCTTTTTCCATCCAGATTCAATAATTTCCTTCTTCCTCATTTTCTGTTGGGATGTCAGGACAATGATAGGCTATCTTTTATGCTTCTTGGTACATTGGACATATTTTCTTATGGAATACTGAGGAATTTTTTTTGTTCTAACACCATAACACACATTCGAGAATAATTTCTTTTATCATTGAAAAGAAACAGCTCTCAGAAATTCTTTACATATTGCTCGCTAGGACGATTGTTTCCGTCATCATTTTCTGTCTTCTTTTTCCCTTTTCTTCACTTACTAGTTTACATCAGGAAATTAGACCATCCTTTGTCCAAAAATATGTAGGAAATTAGATCATCATAAATGATTTTATGTGAGAATTTCATAATATCTTTCATCTCAGTGTCTTATTCAGATTGAATGTTTGACTCATGATAGTTGCTTTTGGAAAAAGATGGCATTGCCTGTTCAAATCATACCCTGGGACTTCTATGCTTATAATGATATCATGCTTATCTTTGGCCCTCAGAAGAAGCAAAAATTTGTAGGGAGTTTCCTATTTAAAAGGCTACAAAACTGAACTATTATTTAGTTGGTTCCACCAGTTTTGATCAATGACACTTCCTTTGCTAACCTACAAAGAGGACAGAGTAGGAGCACATGCTAGTTGCCATCTATTGTAACTTAAGACTTATCCAAACTTTAAATGAGCTATAATACAACTGTCCTATTTGCAATGTTTCAGGTTCAGGGCAGTGCTGATGCAAGCACCCAATATGTTCCAGGAGCCATGTCTTATGGTTCACATGGTCCTTACGACATGTCAAAACCCTATGTACATCACTAATTTGTGGTTCAAAACTGATGTAAATGTGTCAAACTTGGGAATGTTTTAGATTTCACGAGAATAGTGGTTTCTTGACGAAGCACACAGGTCAAATGATTATTCTTGGTGCACGAATGCTAATCAGGCTGCAACATTCGTCTCGAGTGTAGGCTCAGAATTCAGATAACGACAGTTCTGGTTCTTTCTGCAAATCTCTTTGCCTTATTCCGACTAGTTAATTAGCCAGATGTGGGATATAAACCTATTTAGTCCTTTATGTTAATTTCGGTCATGATTTTAGAGACCTGAATAGCAAATTTAGAATTAACTAGAACCTGTAAAGCATATTTATCAATATCGTTTTTCAAAATTCAGTTTTAGCAGCGAATCACACTTTATTTTACCGCTACTGAGCAAAACACCAAATAAGTTGGAAGACCGGAGACGGGAAATAATGAAATGATCATGCAAAAGCGTTCTTCGAAATTTGTTTTCCATTGAAAGGGTGCGGGGAAGTGTAGGTAAAATACGAAGTTCACCCCTGATTTTGAGGTGAATTCCCGTGCCACCTATGTAATACAATTAGTTTCGTTCGGTAGAGTGTATAAGAATAGTGCTGAATAAAGTGTATTAATAATGCATGCAAATACACATTCTCGTGATTTGTGTCCAAAGGTCACTTAGACATTGAAAAATTGGATTATGAAATTGCGAAACTAATGACATTAATTATCTTGACATTATTTCTTATGCACTGTTTGATTTGGTGTATTAAATCGTTGCATAATTTCTAAAAATATTGTTCGTTTACCAAAATATCCTCCATACTTTTTAGCTTCTATATATATATATATTTATTGCAGCAGTGTACAATTTCCATTTTCCTCATATTCCAAAACAATATATATGTCTCCTTGGCCATATCCTTCTCCGCAGCGCTGGTGGACCTCTTCCGTCCTTTCCACTGATTTACAAATTCCACTACAGCTCCAATCGAATGATGCAGCACAAGTGTTCCCATCTTGGGTCTGCCACTCGCAGTCTTTCAGTTAAGAGGGAAAATAACCCAGTCACAAAAATGAATGTAATAATGCACTCTCAATGGCACTTATGCGTAAACTTTGGAGGGGAGTTACACGAAAGACCTCAAAACTATTCTTGAGCAACAGATATGAACATGGTCTGGAAGCCTAACTAATGAAGCATCTGCTTACTGCCTCCCATTGAGGGGCAATTGGATCTTTAACCATATTTATGCATTGTATTAAAAAGCCTTGCATTGCTAATGCCATAGTTTTCTATGTATTAGTTATACATAACATAATACTACATAGGATGTATAACATAGGTTCAAAAAGTCTACCAAACATGATATTAATAATACACAAAGCTAATGTTATGTATTATTAGTATGTTACACATCTAATATTTTCAAAGTGTGTTATAACATTACTTTTACTAGTGACATCAGGGGTGAATTTATGTGTTATTTTTGGAGTATGTGAATTCATGATTTTTTTCATAAAATTAAATATTTATCTAACATTTTTTTTATTTGATCTAATATTACGTGCCGATATTCATGCTACAAAAGGCTTAATGGTGGATTTGGTTCAAAGCTTAGTTATTTATCAAGAGGAACAAGAATCAATTCCACTTAATACATTTTTATGCGCTTTCTATAGTAGTGCAACTATGTTATAGAAATCTTACATTCGCGTCCCCACGACACTTCATCTTGTACGCACAAAAGGGGCTTATGAATATCAATTTTTTGTATCTAAAACTTGATATGAATGCCAGATATTTCGTCTTCATTTTTTCCCCATCTTTTCTTAATCTCTCATCTAACAAAAACACCACCGACAAACAAACCTTTGCCAATACAAACCCCGAAAATTTGCTTATAAAGGTTTCGCTTATTATAATGGCTAACTACATAACCAGTGACCTATAGCATAGAGGTTAAATGTTAATCGGTGACAATTTTTTTTGATCTTCTCCAACGACTCAGAAAATTTCTAGCATCGGCAATATGTTTTCTTCGCTTAACAGCTCTATTTTGATGAAGTTATATAGTGGAATTGTGGAAAAGCCCAATCTGCTCTTCTTTTTGACGAATATATTGTAGGTATAAATGGTGTTAGAAAGGTTAAACAGAACAAAAGCTGAATCGAGAGATGACTCTCTGTATTTAAGACAAAATTGCCCCGTATATATATGCTTTTACGGTAATGAAAAATAGTCTCCCAAGATAAAACAACAACAATCAACAATACAAAGCAATAAGGTTGATTCTAGCGAAGAAAATGAATACAGAATAGACTGCTGAAGAGGAGAGAATCTGTGTGTTTCTGTATTCTCTTTTTTTATCTCCTTTAGAACTGAACATAAAGTTTTAATTTATAGGAAAGAGGAGGGCGTTTCTGACTGTTGAAGTCAGATTAGTTGCAACGTTTCAGAGTTAGAATCGTTGCAACGTTTGGCTATCTCTGAAACTTTTAGGACCAAAATGTAAATAAGAAACGTTTCAGGGACCAAAAAGAAAATTCCGAAAGAAAGCACACAACCCACAACCCACAGCCCGCGGCCAGAGCCCGAGCCAGACTGGACTGGCGGATGGGCGGCGCGCGTGTGGAGCTTAGCCCCGAACCCAAGCTCATCTAGGTCCTCCCTCTTCTTAACACATGGGTTACCCCTTGGGGTCCCAAACCCTTACTCAAAACTAGAGTTTATATAGTGCTCAATCCTTCCATCTTCTATCTATGTGGGAGATTTGTTATTTGGCCAAAACAATCCATCTATTTATATCTCAAAACACCTTACTTTATGTACCAATATCTCTTTCATTTCTTAACGAAATTTGACGATACTTGGCACTAATATCATCTACTCATTTAGTAGATTAGGCATGTGCGAAGAAACAATGTTTCCGACATGCGGGGCCCACGTGTTTAAGTCACTAAAGACGGGAAAAACTCAATCTCACATAGTTAAATTTCCAACAATCCCCTATTGAAAGAGAATTGGTGTACACAGGGTGTCAAAGTTCAGCAATCTTTCAGCGGAAAGATATTGTATCTGGAAAGGTAGCTTTCGGCTTTGAACCTTCCTAAGTTGATTACCATCGGATTTGCTTACTGCGCGGTGAACGTGATGTCTTGAACCGTCAATGTTTAGTGTAAACCAAGACAATGACACAATCACTCCCCTTATTCATTTCTTCTTATAGTTTTGTCCGTTGTTGCCATTGACAACTCTTGGATTCTTAATTGCGTACGATTGAAGCGGACTGTCTTTGCACTTAAATAGGTGATCTCCTATAAGGTATCCTGTTATACCCCACTCGCATGTGTAGGAATCATTAAATGTTTTAGAAACTTATCCTTTACCATTTTTGCAGGTAGCACTTAATGTCTATAGCTAGAACAACTTTGGAATTATATTTCTTTAAAGAATAATAATCCGAAGTGCTCTTACTTCAAGTGACGCGCTAAAACTGAATCTCTACAGTTTAGTTGTCCCATTGAACCAAATTCTTGGGATTTCCAGACAGTAAGATTGGGTTACCACCATAAAGAATCTTATTGTTTGGGTTTTAAGCCCATTCCCCTAGACAGGCAGAATATTTAATCTTTGGGTAGGCCTTTAATTGATGGATCCGCTATATTATCGTTTGATTTGACGTAATCAATGAAAATGACACATGTGGCGATCAACTGCCTAACGGTCTTATGTCTCCAACGAATATGTCTAGACTTGCCGTTGTACATACTATTTTGTGCCCTTCCTAAAGAAGATTGGCTGTCACAGTGAATCATCACCGAAGGTACGGGTTTATCCCAACAAGGGATATCCTCTAAGAAGTCGTGAAGCCATTCGCTTCTTCTTCTTCTCGCTTTATCCAAAGTAATAAACTCCGATTCCATCGTGGATCGGGTGATACATGTTTGCTTAGAGGACTTCAGAACACAACCCCCCACAATTGTGAGAACATACACACTGGTGGATTTGGTGTTCTTTATGTCCGATATCCAATTTGCATCACTGTATCCTTCCAAAATGGCTGGATATCTTGAATAATATAATCCGTAAGTTAGCGAATATTTCAGATATCGTAGTATCCGATTTAATGCCTTCCAGTGATCATTTCTAGGATCACGAGTAAATCTAGCCAACTTATTGACTGGATAAGCGATATCGGGTTGGGTGCAGTTTGTAATGTACATCATACTACCAATGACATGTGCATATCTCTCTTGGAATACAGGTGCACCACGATTCGTATCAATTCTATGATTCATATCCATTGGTGACTTTATAGGGGGACTGTCAAATACATCAAATTTCTTCAAAACATCTTCAATGTAATGAGATTGAGATAAGACCAGTCCGTCAGATGTCTTAGAAATATTAATTCCTAAGATTACATCTGCAATACCCATATCCTTCATGTCGAAACATTGTTTCAACATATTGTTGGTTTCCAGAATCAAGTTTAGACTACTTCCGTTGATGAGCATGTCATCTACGTAAAGGCATATCATGACAAATGAGTCAGAGTTCCCTTTTATGTATCACATGTACTGATCTTTCCATTTTTTTGACCCATTTCTTGGGTAAAGTCTCCCAACTATATAGATACATTTATCACATTAATTTATGGAGAAACCTTTTGATAATAGAGTATTGTCAAACTTTTTATGCCATGTTTCGGGGCTTGTTTGAGTCCGTACAGAGACTTAACAAGTCAGCATACTTTCTTTTCTTGTCCTGGAATCACATACTCCTCGGGTTGTTCCATGTATATTTCCTCTTCCAACTCTCCATTTAGGAAGGCTGTCTTAACATCCATTTGATGTATCTCAAGGTCACGCAAAGCTGCTATGGCTATAAATACCCTTATGGACATTAATATAGACGCATGGGAGTATGTGTTGAAGTAATCGAGGCCTTCCTTTTGTCTGTAGCCTTTGACTACTAATCTGGCCTTATACTTGTCAATTGTTCCATCTGCTTTGTACTTTCTTTTGAGTATCCACTTGCAACCCAAAGGTTTGCTTCCCGGAGGAAGGCCAACCATTTCCCAAGTATAGTTCGGCATGATGGAATCTATTTCGCTTTCTATAGCTTCTTTCCAAAGCGGTGCTTCTGGAGTTGACAATGCTTCTTTAATTGTCCTTGGTTCATTTTCTACCATATAGGTTAGAAAATATGGACCGAAGGTTTTGTCCTTTTTGGTCCTTTTGCTCCGTCTTGATTCAACCTCTGGAACCCCTAAGTTCTGTAGATCAGGAACATTAAGTTCCGGATAATCAGGAACTTCTGAGTCTTGTAGATCTGGAACGTCTAGTTTCGGATAATAAGAAATTATCGGGTCTTGTTGATTTTGATCATTTTGTTCATAACTTTGTTTTTGTGAAATTATTTCTTTTTCCTTTCGAGGAAAGATTTGTTCAAAGAATTCAGGATTTCTTGATTCCATGATTGTAACCTTGTGGATATCAGGTATCTCCAACTTATACACTAAGAAGCGATAAACACTACTGTTATTTGCATATTCATCGAATATGCAACCTACAGTCTTAGGTTCAATTTTGACCTATTTTGATTTAGGTACTTCGACCTTTGCCAAACAGCCCCACACTTTCAAATATTTGAAAGTGGGTTTCTTTCCTTTCCATGATTCATATGAAGTTTTATCCTTACGCTTATGCGAAACTCTATTGAGAATTGTATTAGCGGTAAGAATTGCTTCGCCCCATATGTTTTAGGCTAAACCGGAATTGATAAGTAAAGCATTCATCATTTCCTTTAACGTACGGTTTTTGTGCTCGACAATACCGTTAGACTGAGGCGAGTAAAGAGCGGTCGTTTGATGAACAATGCTGAATTGAGCACCGTATTCTTCAAACGGAGCTACGTAATATCCCCCTCTATCACTACAAATTGCCTTAATCTGTAGGTTTAGTTGATTTTCAACTTCTTCTTTGTAACGTTTAAATGATTCAAACGTTTCATCTTTACTTTTCAACAAGTAAACATAAGAATACCTTGTACTATCATCAATGAAAGTCACAAAATACTCATTCCCCCCTCTAGTTTACACAAATTTTAAATCACATATGTCGGTGTGAATAAGTTCTAGAGGAGTGGTGTCTCTTTCGACTGAATGGAAAGATGATTTGGTTAATTTTACCTCGATGCACACCTCACATTTTTGTTGAGGGTTTATGCCTAAGGAAGGCAAAAATTCCAACTTTACTAACTTTTGAATGAATTTGTAGTTAACGTGTCCTAATCTATGATGCCATAAATTAGAGGATTCAAGAAAGTAAGTAGAAGGCTTTATTCCATTAGATGAACGGACTACAAACATAGTATTCATTTTTAAGAGGTCGTCACATGCGAAGCCCCTTCTTACAAATATACCATTCTTAGTTATTACAAATTTCTTGGACTAAAAAACTAGTCTAAAGCCAGCCTTGACCAATAGTGGCCCTGAGACCAAGTTCTTACATATGTCAGGGACGTGCATCACTTCCTTCAGAGTATGCTCTTTTCCTGAAGTCATTTTGAGGACAACCTTTCCAACCCACTGCACTTCAGAGGTAGCGTCGTTACCCATGATAACTTTTTGCCCTTGATCTGGGCGTAAGAAGAGAATGCACTCTTGTCAGAGCAGATGTGATGGGTTGCACCCGTGTCTATCCACCATTGCCTTGGATTCTCCACCAAATTTGCCTCCAATACTACAGCCGAGAAATACACAATCATGTCGTCAAGTTTCGAAGGACCAACCTCGTCTTGTACAGTGTTAGCCTTGGCTTTTCCTTTGTTCTTAGCCTTTTTCCTTCTGCCCTCGCTTCAATTTTCGGCACTATTTGATCATATGGCCAGGCTTTCCACAGTGATGGCAGTTTCCTTTGAACTTCTCCATCGTTTGGCTTTTGCCGTCTCTCTGGTACTTGCGCTTTTTGTTAGTGTCTTCCTTCGAATTAACCAGATTCGCCTTTGCATCCATTGGCTGCTTTCCCTTAGATATAACCCTTTTATTGTCCTCTTGTATTTGCAATTTGACAATACGATCTTCAAACCCCATTTCCTTTGTCTTTAGTTTGAGATAACTCATGATTTCTCAATCAAAGACTCAACCAGAAATTGCTCGTTTAGCTTCATTCCTTCCAAATCCAGATAATGAAGAATCATTTGAAACAACTGGATTTGGGACATCACTGATTTACCATCCACCATTTGAAATTTCAGAAACTTTCCAATGATGAACTTTTTAGTACCCGCATCCTGTGCGCTGTACTTTTTCTCGAGTTTCTCCCACAACTCTTTTGCTATCTTCACGGTGCAATACACAGTATATAATGTATCCGACAGACCGTTCAAAATGCAGTTTTTGCACATGAAATCACTATGATTCGAGGCATCCAGTGTTAACTTCAGGGCATTTATGACCTAGATATATCTTGGCCCACTTCAGTCGTTGTGTTAGACTAATGCATCCCTACCAGAAAGAGGATCTCCTGTCAGAAAGCGTGACATGCTCAACATAGTGAGATAGAATAACATATTTTGTTGTCATCTCTTGAAATTGGTACCCAAAAACTTTTCTGGGCGTTCTCCTTGAAAACTGGCAGGAGCAGGGACAACAACATTCCCTTGAGTGGCAACAACAGAACCAGAACCAGAAGTAAGGTTTGAAGCAGATATCTTTCGAACACTTAGAAATTTTTTTCACTGTAGGTATAAATGGTGTCAGAATGGTTAAATAGAATAAAAGCTGAGTCGAGAGATGACTCTTTGTCTTTAAGACAAAATTGCCCCGTATATATATGCTTTTACGGTAATGGACAATAGTCTCCGAAGATAAAACAATAAAATCAACAATACAAAGCAAGTAAGGTTGCTTCTTGCGAAGAAAATGAATATAGAATAAATTGCCGAAGATGAGAGGATCTGTGTGTTTCTGTATTCTGTTTTTCTGTCTCCTTTAGAACTAAACAAAAGGGTTTAATATATAGGAAAGAGGATGGCGTTTCTGACTGTTGAAGTCAGATTAGTTGCAACGTTTGGTTATCTCCGAAACTTTCAGGACCAAAATATAAATAAGAAACATTTCAGGGACCTGCAGCCCTTGACCCAAACCCGAGCCGGCCAGGCGGCAGCTCGTGTGGGGCTTAGCCCCGAACCCAAGCTCACCTAGGTCCTCCCTCTTCTTAACACATGGGTTACCCTTGGAGTCCCAAACCCTTACTCAAAACTAGAGTTTATATAATGCTCAATCCTTCCATCTTCTACCTATGTGAGAAATTTGTTATTTGGCCAAAACAGTCCATCTATTCATATCTCAAAACACCTTACTTTGTGTACCAATAACTCTTTCATATCTTAACAAAATTTGAAGATACTTGGCACTAATATCATCTACTCATTTAGTAGATTAGGCATGTGCGAAGAAACGATGTTTCCGACATGCGGGGCCCACATGTTTAAGGCACTAAAGACAGGAAAAACTCAAACCCACATAGTTAAATTTCAAATATATATCAACTTAAAATCACAGATTTCAAGAGTTGTTAATAGTTCTGATGTATTTTTTTAAAACCAATAAACTCTTCTGTCTTACACGTAATGTCATGATAGATCTACTATATGTGTGTTGCTTGATTATATGTATGAAGCTGAAATTTTCTTCTTCCATTGAAAATTATTCAAAAAACCGCATGACATCAAAATCTTCATGTTTCTCACCGTAGGACCATTAGAGGAACGAGTAGTCTGAACTTGGAAAGGAGATGTTGGGTTATGTTTTAAATGTGGTGAGAATTGAAAAATAGAGGGAAATAAAATGAAGCAAAATAAGAATTTGAACAAGGTTTGTTTTACAAGGAATTTTGTTTCTCATTAATTAAAGAAAGGAAATGTATTGTGATTATACATTGACGCACTTCATCTAGCTCTTCAAGGATCGAGAAGAAGGCATGCCTCGCACCATCGCTGTCGCTCGCTCGACTTTGAGATTGGCTCTAGTCATATGATTTGATTAATATTTTTGAACGAAAAAGGATTTCCTCTTTAATTTAATTTTGTAACCCTTTTTATAAAGCCACCTGACATTTTTTCTATATGGTTACTAACAGAAATTCGAACAAGAATTTCTGAATAGTCACCAGAGATTTTCAAATAGACACTGCCGTGCACAAACAAGTATTTTCGCACCTGGTGAATCTCCAACTTAATGTCTATATTCAGATGCTTGGCCTATGTTTTTCCATACTGAAAATCTACAAACTTTCTCCCCTCATTACTGCAGCCGTTTTTAAAACAAAACGTAAGTGTCCAATGTGTTCTGTTCTATCGGTTGAATTCGATGAAATAGTGTAATTTGTATTGCCGCTATTGCAGAATAGTTTTTTCATTCTATCGTGGGAGGAATTAATCTAAATGCCTTGAGGAATTAAGAGATGATTAAATTCCGCAAGTACACAATGAATTTTGTAGAATCGAAATACTTTTTTTGTTTCTTCTACATTACTATTTAACTAGTTTATGCTTTTGGGGTATAAAAAAATATGTTTTATTGAATTACTTCTTTGAACACAAATTGATAACAATCTTAAAGAATTTAATTTTTATTTCTGTGATCATCTTTTATTCTGCTTGTGGCAGATTAAATCCTAGTGATTTCTTTTCCAGTTTTGGAGATTAAAATCTTCAGATTTTCTACTCCATTATTGATATTAAAGTTTTCGCGACTTTCTACTCATTTTATTATGCAGTTTGAACATATAAAAACTTCACCGAGAAACAGTTACACCCCACATTTTCACGTTAAAATGAGTCGTAAGTAAATTTATGTAAACATGAAGAGGTTATGGTACTTTATATGGATAATAATGGTTTAAAAATTGTTAAGTGTCATGGGAGGTTGAGGCTAAACAAATCAAAGAAAACACTTTTCAATGAAGTTCGCTGAAGGAAAGTGAATTGTAATAACTCGTACTTTTGGGATATGGTTCGAACCCCTCTACGATAAGTAGACCCGAGGCCCTGGAGAAATTTCTTAACATTCAAGTATATAAATAAAGAGATCATGGTACAAGAATGAAGTCCCAAAATAATTTAAGACTTTAAAGTGCAACAACGATGATCGAAAATAATATTTTTGTGTGTTTCAAAAAGAGGTTATGGACTAGTGCTATATCACATGATCATGAAAATGAGTATATTACGGGTGTTAAAAGTGATTTATATTTAAGTGAATTGAGATCAAACAATTAATTATGAATGTAATCGGTTACCTGTGGAATGTAGTTGATGTTGGATATGTAAAGCAGTACGGGAAGTAAATAAATATTACAAGTGTTCGAAAGGATAAACAAGTAGGCCAACGTTCAGAACTGCCGCAAGCTTGTTGAGTCTTGAATCTTGATAACCTGAAATCAAGAAACACTAAATCTGGATTGTTACAAATGTGTGCTGAGTCGAGTGATGGCACTTTGTCTTTAACACAAGATTGCCCCGTATATATGTTTTTACGTTAACGGGCAATAGTCTCCCAAGATAAAACAACACTTTAATCAACACTACAAAGCAAATAGGTTGATTCTAACGAAGAAAACAAATACGAATCGACTTGCTGAAGAAATGGAAAAGGAAGGAAGGGTTTTTTGTTTTTGTCCCAACGTTACTGCTCACGTTTTGGACTGTGTTTTACTCTTCTGTTTGTCTCTGTGTATATATTTCTGTCTCATTTTTCTGTGTCATATTCTGTATGTTCTATATTTCTTTGTAACACAATTGAGCCAAAAGGCATCAATATATAGCATAAGGAGAGACTTCTCAACTGCCAAGACATAACTGTTAATGACTATTAAAGGATGGAGTAAACAACCAAGTAATGAATGTTTATGGCCATTGAAGGAGGGAGTAATTAAGCCAAGTAATGGTTGTTAATGGAGGGAGTTAATCAGCCAAGTAATGGCTGGTTAATGCACAATAACGCCCCCAAAAATCAACTACCAAACTATAAATATTAAACACTTTGGGGTCCAAAGATATAATATCAGAAGAAGCCCAATACCCAAGACCCGTAACCCGTGACCCGAGACCCGTGACCGATCCCGGACCGGAAGGGACGGGCGGCGGTAGCGCGCGTGTGGGCTTAGCCTTGAACCCAAGCACATCTAGGTCCTCCCTACTTTAAACACATGGGATACCCCTTGGGGTCCTAAACCCTTAGCCAATTTAGAGACTTATAAAGAGAGCAATTCTTCATTTTCCCACCGATGTGGTAGATTTGTCCCACACCATATTTCCATGCCTCAAACACCTTACTTCGTGGACCAATATCTCTTTCATTTCTCACTGAAATTTGACGATTCTTGGCTCTACGGTCATCTACTCACTTAGTAGATTATACACGTGTGAAGAGACAAAGCCTCCAACATGCGAAACCCTAGTGTTTAATTCATTAAATATGGGTGGACGCACCTCCTCACCAAAGGCAAATTTCCAACAATACCCTCTTGGAAGAGATTTTGGCTCACACACAAGGTGTCTACTTTTAGAAATCTTTCAGCGAAAAGATATTGCATCAGGAGAGGTAGCATTTGCTTTGAACCTTCCCTAGTTGAATACCATCGGACTTACTTATTGCGCGGTGAACGTGGTGTCTTGAACCGTCAGTGTTTAGTGTAAGCCAAGATAATGATACCAACACAATAACTCTCTTTATTCATTTTCATTCTTATGGTTTTGTCCGTTGTGGCCGTGGACACACTTGGATTCTTAAGTGCGTTCATTTGAGGCGGCCTATCCTCGCACTTAAATA
Source organism: Anisodus tanguticus (assembly GCA_034509755.1). Taxonomy (NCBI): domain Eukaryota; kingdom Viridiplantae; phylum Streptophyta; class Magnoliopsida; order Solanales; family Solanaceae; genus Anisodus; species Anisodus tanguticus. The sequence continues at coordinate 22,758,321 of CM067559.1, forward strand.
GGTTATCTCCTACAAGGTATCCTGCTATACCCCACTTCACAAGTGTTAGGAATCATTAAAGTTTCAACCTTAACCTCAACCGTTTGAGGATCATTAAAGGTTTGGAAGCTTAACCTTTACCCACCATGCATGTAGTACTTTAATGTCTATCGCAGGAACAACTTTGGATTCATGTTTCCCTACAGAAATCATCATCTGAGGTGCTCTTGCTTCCACCGAAGCGCTCAACTGAACCTTTTGCAGCTTAGTTTTCCCATTGAACCAAATTCTTGGGATCTCTAATCATTATGGTTGGGTTAGCACTGCAAAGGTTCGTATTGTTTGGGTTTTAAGCCCATTTCCCTAGACATGCAGAACACTTGATCTTCGGGTAGTCCCTTAGTTAAAAAGGGTCCGCTATATCCTTTGATTAGTAATCAAGGAAGTGACACCCGTGATGATCAACTACCATACGGTCTTATGTCTCCGACATATCCTGACAGATATGTCCAGACGCCATCATCCGTGTCCTTCCTAAAGCTGACCGGCTAGCCACAGTGTATAACTGCTGAAGGCATGTGTTTCTCCCAATACGGGACATCCTCTAAGGAGTTGTGAAGTTACTCAACTTCTTTCATGCTTTGTAAAAAGCGATAAACTCTGATTCCATCATGAATCGGCCGATGTAAGTTTGCTTAGAGGATTTTCCAAGACCCACCATACACATTTCCTTGTGGCTTAGGTGTTCTTCACATCTGATGTCTAGTTTGCATCAATGTGTTCTCCCAGAACCGCTGGACATCCAGAATACTATAATCCGTAGATAAGTGAATATTTCAGATATCGTCATATCTGACTTAACGCCTTCTACCGATCATTTTTAGAATCATCAGTGAACTTTAGTTCAACTGATCTACTTTGTAGTGTGTAACATACATTGAACTATATGTGACCTGCGCATATCGTACCTTGTATATGGGTGCACCATAATGTCAATTAGTTATATGATTCATATCCATTGGTGGCTTCAACGAGACTGTCAACTATCTCACAACTGAGTTTGAAGTTAGACCAGTCTGTTAGATGTCTTAGAAATCCAATTCCTAAGATGTCATCTGTGATACCCATATCTTTTGTTTCAATATAATTTCCACTCTCAGACTGTTGATTTTCCAACTGTTGTCTTTCTAACTTCAGAGTCAATGTTTTTGTGGTCAGATTCATTGTTTCTGTTTTATCTTAAACTTTCAGGACCAAAATGTAAACATTTCAGGGACCAAAATGAAAGTTTAGGAAGAAGCCTAACGGTCCAGCAAACCGACTCTGATTCTCCCCTTCCAACTCTCCGATTAGGAAGACTGTTTCAACATCCATGTCACGCAAGACTGCAATGGCCCTGGATGTTAAGCTATTCACAGGGAAGCACAAGTACAAGTAGCCGAGGCCTTATACTCGTCAGTAGATCCATCTACTTTGTACTCACTTTTGAGTATCCACTTTTACAACCCAAAGGTTCTTTTCCTAGAGTAAGATCAACCATTACACAAGTATGGTTCTATATGATGGAATCTATTTCTCTCTTTGTAGCTTCTTTCCAAAGAAGCGCTTTTGGAGATGACAATTATTTGTTAATTGTCCATGGTTCGTTCTCGACCATACAAGCTAGGAGGCATGGAACAAGTGTTTGTCCCCTCTTTGCTCCGTCTCGGTTCAACATCTAGAATCCCTGAGTTCTATAGATCTAGAATATTAAGTTCTGGATAGACATCAACTTCCGAGTCCTGTAGATACAGAACATCTAGTTCCGGACAGTCAGGCCCTCGTGGGTTCTTGTTAACCTTGAGCAATTACTCCTTTTTCCTTTTCAAGGAAAGTTATCTTCAAAGAGTTCAGCATTCTTTGACGCCAAGAGGCGATAAGCACTACTGTTATTTGCAGATCCAGTGGATATGCAATTTACAGTCTTAGGTCCAATATGACCTATTTCGGTATTCCAACCTCTACCCCACATCACAACATTTGTATGTGAGATCCTTTCCATGTTTCACAAGGAGGGTTATCCTTATCATTATGCGTATTTCTATTGAGAATCGCATTAGCGGTAAGGATCGTCTTGCCCCACATAATTTGGGCATACGACTTTGCGCTTGGCTAACACCGTTAGACTGAGGTGAGTAATGAACATTCATTTAATGAACGATGCTTCACATTCTCCCCCTCTATCACTACGAATTCCTCAATCCATAGGCTTAGTTGATTTTCAACTTCTGCTTTGTAGCGCTTATCCACTTCAACAACTTCATATTTGCTTTTCAACAAACAAATGATACAATACGTTGTACCATCATTAATGAAGGTCACAACGTACTTGTATCCCCCCTCTATTTTGTATAAACTTCAAATCACCCAGGTAGGTGTGACTAAGTTCTAGAGGAGCGGTGCTTCTTTCGCTATTCCTTTGACGGAACTTGGAAAGGTGATTTTGCCTCTTCGCCTGCCTCACATTTATTTTGAGGGTTTATGTCGACAGAAGGCAACAATCTCAACTTCGTTAGCTTTTAAGTGGCTTTCTATTAAACGTGTCTTAATCTATGATGGTATAGATGCACGTATTACAAATATATCATTCATTTGGCTACAGACATATTGTACCATTCTTAGTTATTACAGACCTGTTGGACTAGTCTCAAACCAGCTCGACCAACAGCGTCCCTTTAACCAAGTTTGGGACATGTATCACCTCATTTTAGAGTGATCTCATTCCCTGAAGTCCTATTGAGGACAACCTCTCCAACCCCTTCTACTTTAGAGGTGGCGTTGCTTCACATGAACAACCTCTTGCCCGTGGTTAGGGCGTAACCGGATCATATGTGATCTGGATACTCTGGCCCACTCCGGTTGCTTTGGCCGACTGAGTGTCCAATTTCTTTTCTGCCTTTCTTTAGGCCTTCAGATCATTAGAGACCTGGAAATTCTGGCCCACCACACTAGGTGTCCATTACTTTTCGTATGAAATGAATTCTGGCCCACTCCAGTCGCCCGTAGGCTTTGTATGACTGAGTGTCCAATATCATCCTATCAAAGGAATTTTGGCCCCACTCCAGTCGCCCAGAGGCTTTGTATGACTGAGTGTCCAATATCATCCTATGAAGGATCTTCTGCTAAATAGTGTGACAGGCTCAACGTCTTTATCTTTTAGTCTTCTTCCCTTATGATTGGTGCCTATACAATTCTTGGAACTACTTAAGAGTGGTAACAGTTTTCGCACAGTCAGTGGATCTTTCTCCCTCGTATGTGCGAACATGCTTTACACACTTTTAATAATTACACTTAAAAGAACGGATCTTTTTAAGTCATTTACAAAATCCAATCTTTAAACGGAAAGGAAGAAGAGATTAATCTTCTGATTTTAAAGCGTAAGGAATATAAATTATTTCAGAAAACATTTTCATATTCCTCCTTACTTTAAGCCATTTTTAATCAAACATCATTTAATCTTATTTTTGACAAGGAAGGAAAATTACTTATCCCAATTTAGAATTCTGGCCCACTTCAGTCACTTCATCGGACTGAGTGTTCATTTCCTCCTTACCATAATTTGGATCTTTTATCTGGGACAAATATAGGCCTTCTGCTACAAGATAGAACCACATCTTTAGCCTTCTCCTCTTGTCCCAGTTGACATCCCAAGCCTCTTGTGGGCGCTTATTCCTACGACTCTCAGGAGCGGCGACACCATGAACACGTTGACCTTCAACATCATAATCACAACTCTCTTGTATCAGAAAACCACAACCATATCCAGATTTGGTCACACAACTTTCGACCGACATCTTTCGAACACTAATACAGATCTTGTCTTAAAACTGTTGGATATGTAAAGTAGTATGGGAAGTAAATAAATATTACAAGTGTTCGAAAGGATAAACAAGTAGGCCAATGTTCAGAACTGCCGCAAGCTTGTTGAGTCTTGAATCTTGATAACCTGAAATCAAGAAATACTAAATCTGGATTGTTACAACTGTGTGCTGAGTCGAGTGATGGCACTCTGCCTTTAAGACAAGATTGCCCATACATATTCTTTTACGTTAATGGGCAATAGTCTCCCAAGATAAAACAACACTTTAATCAACACTACAAAACAAATAGGTTGATTCTAACGAAGAGAACAAATACGAATCGACTTGTTGAAGAAATGGAAAAGGAAAGAAGAGTTTTATGTTTTCGTTCCAACGTTACTGCTCACGTTTTGGACTGTGTTTTACTCTTCTGTTTGTCTCTGTGTATATATTTCTGTCTCATATTTTGTATGTTCTATATTTCTTTGTAACACAATTGAGCCAAAATGCATCAATATATAGCATAATGGGAGACATGGTTGTTAATGACCATTGAAGGAGGGAGTAAACAGCCAAGTAATGGTTGTTTATGGCCATTGAAGGATGGAGTAATTCAACCAAGTAATGGTTGTTAATGGAGGGAGTTAATCAGCCAAGTAATGACTGGTTAATGCACAATAACGCCTCCAAAAATCAACTACCAAACTGTAAATATTAAACACTTTGGGATCCAAAGAGATAATATCAGAAGAAGCCCAAGACCTAAGACCCATGACCCGTGACCCGTGACCCGAGACCTGTGACCCGAGACCGAGCCCAGACCGGACGGGACAGGCGGCGGCGGCGCGCGTGTGGGCTTTGCCTTGAACCCAAGCACATCTAGGTCCTCCCTCTTTTAAACACATGGGATACCCCTTGGGGTCCCAAACCCTTAGCCAATTTAGAGACTTATAAAGAGAGAAATTCTTCATTTTTCCACCGATGTGGTAGATTTGTCACACACCATATTTCCATGCCTCAAACACCTTACTTCGTGGACCAATATCTCTTTCATTTCTCAACGAAATTTGACGATTCTTGGCCCTACGGTCATCTACTCACTTAGTAGATTATGCACGTGTGAAAAGACAAAGCCTCTAACATGTGGAACCCTAGTGTTTAATTCATTAAATATGGGTGGACGCACCTCCCCATCAAAGGCAAATTTCCAATGGTTGATATAAATGAATTAATGATTTGAGATAAGTATTAAAATATATGATATCCACATGTGTCCAAGGAAAATGAGCAATGTTTACTAATATCTTATGCTAATGACACCTTTATGATAGAATTGTCTCATTTAGAAAAGGTGTAAGGTTGACCCCACATTCCATTAAGGATAACATTTTCTTTAAGACATCAATTTAGCTAACAATTCTCTTAAGAATAATATGCTGCAACGTCTGAAATTGTTGTATTCTCACTTGAATTATTTATCTTGCCTCTTAAGAAAATTGGTGCAACAACATAATTACTTTTCTTGAGAAAGAAGAAGTGAGTAACAACATATATCTATTTTAGGAAGAAGTTGGGCAACAATATATAGGCAGCAACGTGTGAAAATTTGAAGTCACTTATTTCTTGAAACCTCGGGGTAGAGCGGGCTAGTTCAAGCTTGCTTAAGATAAGATTTTAAAGAGTGATTGATCCATCATAATTGTTTCGGCGGTCGTAAATCAACGTATGTAATGGCTATCCCTTCTTTCTATAGCATGATTCCATACCTAAAATAATACTCGAGAGAAAAGTCCAAAAGAAGTATTTAGAAATGAGCTTGTGCCCCTTATTCAGACATCCTTGAGATGATATTGTTCGTCCTTTGTCGGGAGTACTTTTTTCCATAGAGCTTATTTTCCTCATTAGTTGAGTATATATAGATATTACAGACTCAATCCTTTATTGACAATAATTGTTTACTGCTTTGAGCTATGTGTGATTGTTTGGCACCATGTTTCTTGTACCACAGTGCCTTGTTATGACCTGGTATGTTATATTTATCTTACAGAGCCTCACTACAGCCTGGTACGTTACGTACACTAAAGATGCCCCCTAGTGGCCTGGTGTGATTTATGATATTCCCATAGAGTGTCGCAAAGGCCTGGTATGTTATACTTCTCATAGAGCCTCATTAAGACCTGATACGTTATACTTTTCCACAAAGCCTCGTCAAGGCCTGGTACATTATAGTTATCCACAGTGCCCCGATAGGACCTGATATGCGGTTGATATTACTATATATGCAAGCAGGGAACATGTAGGTACATCCTCAAGTTTCCCTTCTATCTCTCTGACATGTTTAGTTATTATGCTTAAAGTTTCAGTTCAACTTTCAATTATTCAGTTGCCTTATATATTCAGTACATCTATTTGTGGTGACGTCCCTTTGCCGGGGGCGCTGTATTTCATATGTGCAGGTCTTATAGAAAGAGAGACAAGCCTCCTCAGTATGCATTACCGAGCTCAGCTTGATTGGTAAGATCCATGTCATTCGGAGAAGCCAGGTCTAGAGTATTGATATGTATACAGAGATGATGGGTAGATCGGGATCCTATCTCGATCATAGTATAGTTGTATTCTCTTTAGAGGCTTGTAGACGTGTTCTATGTGTATAGTACGTCAGCATGGTGGCTTTGTCGTCCCTTGCATATATATGTTTTGGGTTTACTATTGTAGACATATATAATGGCCTTGTTTACCTAAAGTGTTGTAATTAGTGTACAGATTGCTCGCAAAGCTCCAGAGCTTACGAGTTACAGATGGTACGCTCGGGGTCAAGTAAGGCACCGGGTGCGGACCACGTCCCTAGGTTTGGATTGTGACAAATTTGGTATTAGAGTGGGTCGTGTCTTAGGGAGTATACAAGTCGTATCTAGTAGAGTCTTGTTTATGAATGTGTTGTGCACCACATTTATAATCAGGAGGCTAGAGCATTTATGATTGATTACCCTTCTTTCTGATTTCAATTCGTGCCACAGAGCTAAGTCCTAAGAAGTCAATTTCATCTCGTACTTGTGACGAGTATTGGTAGATTCCTACTAGAATAGGTATCACTAGATGTGCGAGTATTATGTTAAAGTTTCAAAGTGTGAGCAATTGCCTCACCCGTTCATATAAAAGGTAATGAAAGCCAAGAAAGTAAAGTAGTGGGATCTTGGGATCTAGTGAGGGTTAGAATAATTCTTAGCATGGGCAGTACTAAAGAATAGTATGATTATGTCGATAGTACCTCTTTAGAGGATATATATACATGATGTATCCGAGAATTGTTAGTCGGATATGACTTTTGAGAGCCTTGAAGATCCAGGAGCCAAGTATTGAGACCTTTGAAGAGGAAGAGAATATCTCCCCCAGTAAGGCTCCTATTTGAAGTAAAGAAGGAATATTAAGTATCTAGAAAGTTAGGCCGGCTAAAGAGAAAGGAGTTAAAAGCAAGAAGATGGTAGAAAGATAAGTGGGATACCTGAGTAATTTGAGAAATGATCGAGAGCCGTAAGATAAAATATGGTAATGCAAAAAGTTCGTATCCAAGTAAACTAAAGGATAAGGGGAAGTAAAAGCTGAGTTGTGATAAGAAATATGTTATGAGACCACGTCACTTTTATGAGATTCGGATGGACAGACGTCAATCGAATGTGTCAGTCAGATAATTAACTCCCTGAATTAGGAAGTATCGATGTTGAAAAGTACCCTAGGTTAAACTGAATACGAGTCAGAGACTCGAGAGATGTTGTATAGTAAGTATAGTGGAAACTGCAAGGTAGGCAGTTAAGCAGTAACAAAATAATCTGGAGGAGAGCAAACGGTAAATGTATTAAGAATGAAGCCCCCCTTAAGAATAGCGTTTTAAGTAAATGATGAAATTTATCAAGGTCTAACACGTTCGATATGAATACATGGAATTCTATCCATGTAAACAGTTTAGTTGTCCCTAGTAAGAGGGACTTGTCCCAAGGCAAGCTATAAGATAGTAAAATTCTCAAAGTTGCAAAGGGAATTGAGATAACAATGACTTCTCAGGAATGAAATATTTAAGCGCAAAACGTGGCTATCCTTCTGAAGGGGAAGATGGTACGCTCGGGGTCGAGTAAGGCACCGGATGCCGGCCACACCCCTAGGTTTGGGGTGTGGTAGTTACTATGTTTGAAGATTAAAAACTTCACCAGTTTGCTAAATCTATTTGTGTCAATTTTTGATAGAAAAATGACAAATGATATAGAACAACTAAATTATTCTGTTGTGACTGCTACTGGTTCTGTTGTGGTGATTATTTCTTCATCAAGTCGCATAATGCTTGCACCGGTGGTGACTCCGATAGAAAACCCCAGAAAATTTTCTGGTAATGACTTCAAATGTTGGCAGCAGAAGATGTTCTTCTTTATGAACACCCTCTTAAGTATATTCTGGTAGAGCTGCATAGGATATTTGCAAGATTTTTCTGGAGCAACAAGTAAGAGGGGATTAGTTGACATTGGTCTACTTTGAAAAATATGTGTAGACCAATGCGAGAAGGTGATTTATTCTTTAGATCTTTATTTAATGTCTCACATGCAGAAGGTTATTAATGAGGATGTTTCGGTCTTGGTAGAAGAAACTCCTAATAATGTGTGTTTTGTAGCGACTTATGCGTGAAAACATTCAGATTTACTTTGTAAGAACTACCATCTTAACGGTTTAGAAGATGATTGTATAATAACGTCTATAGTGTTTGTAAAAGTTCAAAAGAGTTGTGAAACACACTTGAAAAAAAAATACAAGATTGAGATTCTAGACTAAAGAAATTTGTGCCTTTCGAAATTTTAGACTTAAAATGGTTGAAAGTAAGAATGGCATATCTCAAGTCCATGAACTACAAGTCATCATGCATGATCTCCTTGCTAAATGTATGATTGAAATTAATATTTTTATTAAAGATATTAATTGTGTTACTAGTTATAAATTGTTTATTGAAGGTATTAAAATAAATAAAGTGTTTCAAGTAAGTCTTGAAATAGACATGTATTTGTTTGATGCCAAGTTTGATCAAATTATAAATAATTTCATTATAGACATCTCGTGCTCCCATCAAATGAACACATTACCATTATGATCGTACTATCACCAAATTTGAACTATTTGAATTCTTTTTAGTCTACCTCAACCCTGTAGGATAGAAAGAAACTCTTCATACGAACCCCATAACAAGTCCTACCACCTTGACCACATCACAAAGGATCACCTTTCATGTTTTTGTCTGCCTCAACTTTTCTTCATAGTCTTAACATGGTCACTATCCTCTCTTCAAAACAATTGATACTTCCAAACATACACCTATCTTCAGATATCAATATGTGTACTCTTTCATTACTAAAGTGTTGACTTGCCACTAATATAATCATGTCATAATATCATCGAATGTTTTTTGAATGACGTTGGAAGTATTCTCACTCCAATCACGCCTCGAGTAAATCATCATTGCTATACTATAAATACACTTTCTCGACTTCTGCGCACATATCCATTGAAGAAATTGCGATCATGCAGTCCTTTATATCAACACTCTCACTTCTTAAGGATATCACTGAATAAAAGAATCTGAATCACAACCTCACTCAATTCAGTTATTGATTCATAGATGCAATATGAACTTGGTCACACATTCTTATCACTGTGACACATCTCTTACCATAACACACAACTTCACATCCGGTCGCTCGTGTGCGAACCTAAGAATATTTCCTCACCATTGACGAGAGAATGAAATAAAGTAGTTTAGACTTTAAACTAGTGTCACGACCCGAACCGGAGGGTTGTGACCAACACCTGGTGCCTTACTCAACTTAACACCAACATACTTTACTTACTAACTTATTGTTATACTCATCGCAGGCCGAGTAGGCCACATCAATACACATCCATAAAAGGGAATATAAAGCTTAAATTAGGAAAGGAAATCCAAAAGGATAGACCGTATAATCTTGTATAGTCCGTACAATCAACAGGGCTCCATCAATTTCTAAAAGAAATTATACAGTCCAATTCGACAGGCCGTAATATATTTTATGGTCCATATAATCTAGGCATAAAATCAGATCTGCAGAACTGAAATTGGTTTTTAACTTTAAACTCCCCGCCTTGATTTCCTAAACTCCACAATTATAAACAAGGCTTAGTTTAAATGTACGAGGTGTTACAATATCTCCCCCTTAGGATCATTCATCCTCGAATGATGGGTCACGGTTAAGAATAAGATTGAGCATGACATGAGTACATGAACATGAAGAAGCATGACATGAAACATGGGATTGAATGTCATGACTACATGAAAACATAAATATGGGGACTTGGAACATGAGTATAGAATACATGAATGTGAAACACGAGACATGGATATGTAAGGGACATGACAGGAATTTTGAAGGTATTTACCTTGTTCTCTTTCTGCTTGCTCTTCAAATAAATGCAGATATCTAGACTTCATGTACTCTTCGGCTTCCCATGTAGCCTCCTCAACTTTATGACTTCTCTATAACACTTACACTGAGGAAACTTCTTTAGTTCTCAACTTTTGAATCTAACGATCTAGAATAGCCACAGAGATCTCCTCATAGGTTAGGCCATCCTTAATTGTGATGGATTCAGTAGGGACAACCAATGACTGGTCTCCCATACACTTTCTCAATATGGATACATGAAACACTGGGTGAACAACAACTAAGTCTTGTGGCAATTCAAGCTCATAAGTCACTTGGCCAATTCTTCTCAAAATCCTTTAGGATCTGATATATCTGGGGATGAGCTTCCCTTTTTTTTTTCAAACCTCATGACACATTTCATAGGTGAAACTTTCAGAAATACATATTCATCAACTTGAAACTCCAAGTCTCTATGCCTCACATCCGAATAGGACTTTTAGTGACTCTAAGCTATTTTCAAATGCTCTTGAATCAACTTGACTTTCTCCATAGCCTGATGGACCAAGTCTGGTCCTAACAATTTTGCTTCCCCAACTTTGAACCAACCAATTGGCGATATAAACCTTCGCCCATACAAAACTTTGAGCGGTACCATCTAGATACTAGCATGGTAACTATTATTATAAGAAAATTCAATAAGAGGAAAATGATCATCCCAATTACCTTTAAAATAAAAAACACATACCCTCAACATATCCTCAATAGTCTCAATAGTATGCTATATCTGATTATCTATCTGAGGATGAAAAGTTATGCTGAGATTTACCTTGATACTCAATCTTTTCTGGAAAGACTTCCAAAAGTTTGCTGTGAATTGTGCACCACAATATGAAATAGTGGACAGTGGAGTCCCATGAAGCCTGAAAATTTCTCGGCTATACAACTTAGCATAGTCCTCCGCTGAATCTGTTGTATTAACTGGCAAAAAGTGGGCTGATTTGGTAAGTCGGTCCACAATTACCCAAATTGAATCATGCCTTCAGGTTGAGCGAGGTAGGCTTGTCATGAAGTCTATGTTTATCATCTCTCATTTCCAAACAGGAATATCAATATTCTGAGCCAACCCACCAGGCCTCTAGTGCTCGGCTTTCACCTGCTTACAATTCGGACATTTGGCTACAAAATTTGCCACATTCTTCTTCATATCGTTCTACTAATAAATCTCTTTAAGATCATGATACATCTTCATAGAACCTGGGTGGATAGAATACCTGGAATTATGCGCTTCTATCATGATTTGCTCTCTGAGTCCGTCCACATCTGGAACACATAACCTGCCTCGGTACCTCAAGGAACTGTCATCTCCCCCTTGTTCAAAAGTCGTTGTCTTGTGCTTGTGAATACCCTCTTTCAGCTATAATAAGTAGGGATAATTAAACTACTTCACCTTTACCTCGTCTACTAAGGAAGATTCAGACTTGCAACACCACTATCTTCGGTGTCCATGAGTCGAACACCTAGACTGGCTAGTCGGTGAATATCTTTCGTCATGGTTCTATTATCTTCTTCAAAATGAGCTAAAGTTCCTACGGATCACCAACTAAAATCATCGGTTACCACATTCGCCTTTCCTGGATGATAGAGAATATCTACATCATAATCCTTTATCAATCCGAGCCATCTCCTCTGTCTAAGATTTAACTTCCGCTGCTTGAAAATGTACTGAAGGCTCTTGTGATCTGTGAAAATGTCAACGTGAACTCCATATAAATAATGACGCCATCTTGAGTGCAAAAATCATGGCTGCCAAATTTAAGTCATAAGTAGGATAATTATTTTCATTAGGCATAAGGTATCTAGATACATAAGCTATAACCTTACCATGCTGCATAAAAACACACCCAAGACCAATTCCTGAAGCATCACAAGATACAACGAACCCCTCAGTTTCTTTGGCAATGTTAACACTGGAATGGAAGTCAGTCTCATCTTCAATGCCTCGAAACTACGCTTACATGCATCTAATCGCTGTAATTTGACTTTCTTTTGCGTTAATCTAGTTAATGGAGCTGCGATGGAGGAAAAACCCTCTACAAAATGTCTCTAATAGCCTGCCAGATCCAAGAAACTTCTTATCTTAAATACTGAGGTGGGTTTGGGCCAATTCTCTACTGCCTCAATTTTCTAAAAATCAACTTGGATGCCTTCACCTGAAATCACATGGCCTAAAAATGCTACTGACCATAGCCAAAATTCACACTTGGAAGATTTCGTGTAAAGTTCATGATCCTGGAGTGTCTGCAACACTATCCTGAGATGTTCTGCATGATCAACCTCACTATGGGAATAGACTAGAATATCATCGATGAAGACAATGACGAAAATGTCATGATAAGGCTTGAATACCCTGTTCATAAGATCCATGAAAGCAGCTGGTGCATTTTTCAACCCAAACGACATGACACAAAATTTGAAATGACCATAACGAGTTCTGCAGGCGGTTTACAAAATATCAATTTCCTTCACTTTAAGCTGATGGTATCAGAATCTGAGGTCAATCTTGGAATAACATTGGGCACCCTGAAGTTGGTCAAACAAGTCATCGATTCAAGAAAGAGGATATTTGTTCTTAATGGTGACCTTGTTCAACTGTTGGTAGTCAATGCACATATGCAGAGACCCATCCTTCTTTCAAACAAACAAATCCTTCATTTTTTCATCAGCAATTTCTAAATTAAGCAGTGTAAAAAAATCTTAACAAACTTCAATTTACATCGAGGGTCAAGGACAATAGCTATAGATAAAATGACACTATATGACTCCAATATTTCTTAAACTTCCTTAACATAGGAGTGGCCATCTCACTCATTACTGAATCTTCACTATTTTTATGTTCTTCCAACAACTTTTCAATTCTCCATACATTAGGAAGATACAAATTTGACATGGGGTACTTGCATCCAGAAAATAAGATTGTAATGTCATAAAATGGCCTAAAAATGTAGTTACAATATCGACCCTTTTCCATTCATCTTCAAAAAGGCCATATCTAAAATCAGGGCCAACCAAGTCATAATGAATATAAGATTGATGACAATGAAGTGCACTTTTAAACATTTGATAGGTGGAGTTTCACCGAATAGGCATATTTTGGCGTAGCTTCTTAGAACATGGAAGACCAAGATTACTGTGGTACTCCACAAATTTCACTATTCTTATTTCTGAATTCTTCATATACTTAACACCTTCTATAATTTTCCCAATAGCTGCCTCAGCCTTCTCTAAACCCGCCTTAAAAATTAAGTTAAGAATGTGATTCCCACAACGGACATGAAGAAACTTTCCCTCACAAACTACTGAACGCATCAAAGACAAATGACTTTCAAATTATCTACCACACCATTATTTGAAGTAGCATTGTCTAAAGTAAGGGTAAATATTTTCTTTTTTATTCCCCATTCCTTAAGAAAATTGACCAATAAAGGACCCAAAGTTGTACCCGAATGTGGGAAATATAGATATATAATACATATAGATAAAGACCATTAAAGGAAATGTGGAATATTCTCTTAAACAAATCGGAGTGACGTAAGGTCATTACACCTCCGACTACCTTATTTGGGTAACATACCATCTTTACTCTTTCTTTTGCTTTAATAAGGACAAATAAACATACTTTTTATTTAGCCTTCAAGAAACCAACCAGGACCTTATTACCTCAGATTATGAATAATTCGATAAAATATGAAGAGTTCTCTCAACAAAGAGTCGGGAAGTACAGTAACCAATCAATGATATATGTTCCAAGCACGTTCCTAATGACTAAGAGTAGAGTCTTCACGAGAAATCATTTAATAAGTACAATTTCTATATCAACATGCCAAAAAAAAGGAGTGTTATATATACACAATATACATGTGTATATTGTGTATATTCTCAGTTGTGGCTCTCGGTTTTGGCTACCTTGTACCGTGTGATTTATGGTAAATATGTAGTATCCTAATTTAGGTAATGTTGTAATGTAATTAGTATTGTACACTTACCATAATAGTTGTATTACCATAAATGTATAGTTAGTATCCGAATAGAATAAGGTTTTAGGAATAGAATAGGAATAGGATTCTCCTATTATGGAAATATGTAACTTGTATATATAGTCCTTCCATTAATGAAAATAATCAAGGGGATTATTTCTTTCATGGTATCAAGAGACTAGGTCTTGCTTCCGCTCTTGCTCTCGGTTTTTGTGCCATTTCTCGGCCACAACCGGATTCGAAACTCTGTCCCCCTTCACCGGAATTCGTAATATTATTTACCTCCACTATTTCCAAATTTCCCCTCATCTCCCTTTGTTCTTTCGTTATGTCTAAGAATAACTTTCATCCTGCCCTCATGGTTTCTAACATCAAGAACAACATCCCTATTGTTCTTGAGATGGAAAACGTTCAATATGCGATGTGGGCATAATTATTTAAAATTCACGCTATCTCCCATCAAGTTATCCATCACATAATTCCTCCTGTTGCACCTATTCCCGCGGAGGATCCTCAGTTATGGATTACTCTTGATGCTACCGTTCTCCAGTGGATTTATTCCACTATTTCCGTTGACCTCTTACAGACGATCATTGAGCCAGACACTACGGATATGGCTACGTGGAATAGATTGCGTGACATATTCCAAGATAACCAACATTCACGTGTTGTCACACTCGAGCAGGAATTCTCTCAAGTTCGCATGGAAGAATTTCCAAACGTGTCTGCATATTGAAAGAAACTCAATGGTTGGCGAACCAACTCCGTAACGTTGGTGCACCTATGACAAATAATCGTCTGGTTCTACAATTAGTTCCTGGCCTTTCTGAGGCCTATAATGGTGTTGGGACTCTCCTTCGTCAAAGCAATCCTCTTCCCACATTTTATCAAGCCCGCTCCATGCTTACTTTGGAAAAAGACAGTTTGGCTAAGAAGGCGGCTACCGGAGAAAGCCCCGTAGTCATGATGACGTCCTCCACAAATTCTTTGGGTTTTGTTGATAATTCGGGCCAAAACCATGCTCATGGTGGCAGCAAAAATAATCGTAAGAATAATAAAAAAAACCGCGGGTGCAAATATGGCAGTTCCGGTGGTGGTTCCAGTGGTCAACAGTTCGACAGTGGGCCCCGTCCAGTCAACAGTGGGCCTCATCCCTACTGGTCCCAACTGTGGGGCCCATGGTAGTGGGGCTGGGGCAATGGGCCATGGCCCAACAACCCTTATTTTTCAGGGCCTTCCAACGGGCAGTGGGCTGGACAACCCCAATTCTGGCCCAACAATCAGCCTTCATCTTCTCGATTCAACACTAGGCCGGGACAGTAGGGTGGACTACTTGGGCCTCGGCCCACACAAGCATTCTTGGTAGTGGGCCCTACACCTACTCACATCGACATTGAGACTGTAATGTACACGCTTGGGTTGACGCAACCAGATCCGAATTGGTACATGGACACCGGCGCGATGACACACATGACTTCCAATCAAGGTACTCTCTCGTCTTATTCCAATTTGAGCAACCCTCGTGGTATAATTGTCGGTAATGGTAACTCTATTCCAATTCAGGGTTATGGTCATAAAACTTTGTCTCCCCCCAATCCACCCCTTATCTTGAAAAATACTTTACATGCCCCCAAATTGATTAAAAACTTAGTGTCTATCCGAAAGTTCACCACTGACAATTCTGTTTCTGTTGAATTTGATCCTTTTGGTTTCTCTGTAAAGGATTTTAAGACGGGGAGTCCTCTCATGAGGTGTGATAGTAGGGGAGATCTTTATCCTATCACGCCCAGTTTCAGTCCATCGAGTCAAGCCTTGCCATCAGCGTTTGCAGCCCTTGCTCCTTCCTTGCGGCATGCTCGTCTTGGTCATCCAGGATCTTTTATTTTGTCATCATTACATAAAAATAATTTTATTTCATGTAAGGGTACGAATAGTACTCCAAATTGTCAATCTTGTTCTTTAGGAAAAAATGTTAAGTTGCTATTTGTAGACTCAAATTCTCATACTTTAATGTCATTTGATATTATTCATAGCGACCTATGGACGTCTTTTGTTCTGAGTTCTTTGGGTCATCGATATTATGTTCTCTTTTTGGATGATTATTCTAAGTTTTTATAGACGTTTCCGATTGCAAATAAATCTCAAGTGTTTTCCGTCTTCTTAAGATTTAGAGCATTCATTAGAACCCAATTCAAAAGAGAAATAAAAAATATTCAGTGTGATAATGGCAAAGAATATGACAATGGGGTGTTTCGGGAGTTCTGTGCTAATAATGTGATCAATTTTCATTTTTCTTGTCCTCATACATCTTCACAAAATGGGAAAGCCGAACGGAAAATTCATTCCGTAAATAACATTGTCCGCACTCTCTTAATTCATGCTTCCGTACCCTCATATTTTTGGCATTATGCTCTTCAAATGACTACATATCTCCTTAACATAATTCCTTCCAAATGTCTGACATATTCTACCCCCTTCAAATTTTATATAATAAGAATCCTTCTTATTTTCATCTTCGGGTTTTTGGGTGCTTGTGTTATCCATTATTCCCTTCCACCATAATTAACAAACTTCAGGCCCGGTCTACTCCGTGTGTGTTTTGGGTTATCCGTCTAATCATTGTGGTTACAAATGCTTTGATTTATCCTCCAAGAAAATCATCGTTAATCGCCATGTAATTTTTGATGAAACCCAATTTCCATTTACTAAAGTTCATACTCCCGAACCTAGTTCGTATAATTTTTTGGATGATGGTATATCCCCATATATTACTCACCATTTTTCGGACATGTCCTCACCCAAAATTCTCCAAAGAAAGCCCCCGCCCGCGGCCCCTCGGTCCATCGCAAACTACCGTCACTGGATCAGTTCCAGCGATTGGGCCAGTCCAGTTCCAGCGCCGGATTACCGTCTTGGGCCAGTAGGCCTACTGCCTGCTGGCCAGTCCATCCCGAGCCCAGAAAATTCCCAAAATCCGCCCACTTCTTCCTCAAGTCATAGCCGGACACTCGTAGTCAGCGGGGTGTTTTTAAACCAAAGTGACATTTTAATTTAAATTCTAATATTCTTAAATCACCCTTACCCCGTACTCCTGTGTCTGCGTTAAATGACCCAAATTGGAAAATTGCTATGACCGATGAATATAATGCTCTTATTGATAATAAGACGTGGGAGTTGGTGCCCCTTCCTTCTGGTATTAATATTATTAGGTCTATGTGGATTTTTTATCACAAGGAAAATTCAGATGGTTCATTTGCACGACATAATGCGCGGCTTGTGGGTGATGGTAAGACTCAGCAGGTTGGGGTGGATTGTGGTGAGACATTTAGTCCGGTGGTCAAACCGGCTACCATTCGCACTGTACTTAACTTGGCTCTTTCGAAAGCATGGCCTATCTATCAGTTAGATGTAAAGAATGCTTTCCTACATGGTGATCTCAAGGAAATAGTTTATATGCATCAGCCGTTGGGATTCAGGGATCCCAAACATCCTCATCATGTATGTTTGTTGAAGAAGTCTTTATATGGGCTTAAGCAGTCTCCACGGGTCTGGTATACAAGATTTACTGACTATGTTTCGACTATTGGGTTCACTCACAGCAGGTCAAATAATTCCTTGTTCATCTACCGTCGTGGTTCGTCCTTGGCCTACATTCTGTTGTATGTGGATGATATCATTTTGACTACCTCTTCCTATGCCTTACGCCAGTCTATCATGACCATGCTCAGCTCTGAGTTTGCTATGAAAGGCATAGGTTCATTGAGTTACTTTTTGGAGATTGCCGTTACTCGTCATTCCGATGGATTATTCTTGTCTCAACGGAAGTATGCAGCTGAAATATTTGAGAGGGTTGGGATGTCATCATGTAAGTCCACTTTCACTCCAGTTGATACAAAGCCCAAGCTTAGTGCCGCGGTCGGCGTTCCCTACGAGGATCCGACCCGCTATCGCAGTCTTGCAGGGGCCCTTCAGTATCTTACCTTTACGCGCCCAGATATTACGTATGTTGTCCAGCAGGTGTGTTTGTTCATGCATGATCCCAGAATTGAGCACATGAATGCACTCAAACGCATCATTCGGTAAATTCAAGGTACACTTGACTATGGTTTGCATTTATATACTTTCTCGACGTCCACACTTGTCTCGTATACAGATGCTGATTGGGGTGGATGTTCCGACACCAGATGGTCTACGTCAGGCTATTGTATGTTTCTTGGCAACAACTTGGTCTCCTGGTCTGCAAAGCGTTAGTCGACTCTATCCCGCTCAAGTGCCGAGGCTGAATATCGAGGGGTAGCTAATATGGTCTCGGAATTATGTTGGTTACGTAATTTTCTTTTAGAGCTTCATTGTCCCATTCAGAAGGCAACCTTGGTTTATTGCGATAATATTAGTGCCATCTACCTTTCTGGTAATCCGGTTCAGTACCAACGCACTAAGCATATCGAAATGGACATTCACTTTGTTCGTGAAAAGGTTGCCCATGGTCAAGTTCACGTATGCCATGTCCCGTCGAGACATCAAATTGCTGACATCTTTACAAAAGGTCTTCCCTCGGTCCTTTTTGAAGATTTTAGGAATAGTCTCAACGTTCGAAGACCGCCCGCTATGACTGCGGGGGTGTGTTAAATATACACAATATACACACAATATACATGTGTATATTGTGTATATTCTCGGCTGTGGCTCTCGGTTTTGGCTACCTTGTACCGTGTGATTTATGGTAAATATGTAGTATCCTAATTTAGGTAATGTTGTAATGTAATTAGTAATGTACACTTACCATAATAATTGTATTACCATAAATGTATAGTTAGTATCCAAATAGAATAATGTTTTAGGAATAGAATAGGAAAAAGAGTTTCCTATTATGGAAATATGTAACTTGTATATATAGTCCTTCAATTAATGAAAATAATCAAGGAGATTAATTTTTTCAAGGAGAGTAAAACTTACATACCTTGTAGTCGAATATATTTAAGTTTCAAGGGGTCTTTGTAAGCTCTACGAATGGTCATCTATATTATATACTAGTGATTTGCATCAATATCAGATTCAAACTTACAAAGAAACTCATTCACATATTTTATCGAACAACTTGTGTTCATAAGGCTTATATAATATTCTACCTTCATTCTTGTATAACTTCAACATTACAACCTTTCCCATGTTCCTCCCTGATTCTCCATAGCATATGTAACAAGTTTTAATATTTTCATAACTCCATAACCTTAACAAAACAGCCCAATAAGATCATACTATTCTATTTCAAGATTTCTTAGAACTTAGTTTTAGGAAAATCTTCCAACAATTCACTTCATAGCTCAAATTGATCATAAGAGTGGTTAAAGGAGAATAAAACTTACCTTAGAACATCAGGATTGATTCAATTGTGAGTTTACTCCAACACCAAGTTCCCGTCACAAATTGATGCAATAAGGAAGAGGACAATCGGATGGTGTGCTCGGGATTCATTACGTCGAACTAGCGTAGCTTATCTTTGATTCTTGCTTATAACCCTTAGAGGATCTTTAGGAGTGATTTAGGAACTGTTTAGGGCTGGGAAAATGAATAACATATGATTTTTGGTCGAACAAAAGATTATATATAAAAGCTGGAAAGTTCTGCCGACCTAGGTAAGACCAAATTGTACGAACCATACTTTTTTGTACGGACTCTACATTCCACCGTACTTATCAGATTGATGAACTATTAGTTGCATTGGAAAATAGACTTTCTGAACTTGAATTAAGATAGGTTATGCACTCTATAATGTCTTATATACTAGGAGATACACCCCTGCCATGTTTGGCCAAAAATTAGGTCCAGAAATTCTGCCTGTCTTTCCCTGAGTTTCGACGAACTTAATTTCTTTTATCCATTTAACCCCCAACCTCTAACGAACGTAACACTGGTTTAAACTTGTTTCTATCCAAAAATGATATGTTAGCCTCACTGGGTTTTATATTGCTTTACTTACGACGCATACGAGCGCAAAAATATGAGGTGTAACATCCTCCCTCATCCTTAATGTTGGGGTAACTGATTTTTTTCAGAATTTATTACCCATAGGATTTTAAGAAATATTTCGGCAGAGTTTCCTCTGTAAACAGGACTATCCAAGCCTGTCAAACAACCATAAAAGATATCTAATGTCTCACATGGTCATACAATAGAATAACATAACATACCGGCTCACACGACCATCTATCAATTCAAAAATCAAAAGGGACCTCAACTGTCAAGTGTAGTATTCTGGGATGCGTCTGTCACTTATGTGCTGATAATATCGTCTATACAAGATAAACATCATCACTACAAAATAGGAAATGGGGAAATCGTATTGTACGAGTGTCGATATAATTCTTTTGCCAGAATAAAACAAGGATAACTAGCCTTCATGTCTTTCTTAACTTCTCAAAATCATTTCTTTTATCCCATCGTTCCATTTACAATGCCCATATCATCGTTTATCTCTTTAGTTCACAATTTTTGGACTCAACGATATAGCTTAGTATCCGAGGTATATTCATAAGACAATTCTTCGTACTCTAAACATTTCCGACTAGGGATGTGTGAAATAAATTTCCTATACTCTCCTGTAACATTGATACGTTGAAAACTGAATTAGACTTTCTTTAACTCATAGAGGTAACCCTAGCTTATAGGTCACTTGGCCAGATCCTTAAGGAATCTTATACGGTCAAATATCTCTAGGCTAAACGTATTTTGCTAGTCGAATCTCATTACATTTTATGGGCAAGAACCTTTAGAGATACTTAATCATAAACAACATTCTTTAGATTTCAGCTTCCCACATTAGTAGGTGATTCCTGCCAAATCTTGAATTATTAACACTTTCTCTTGAAGAGGCTTTACTTCTTTTACCATTTCGTGGATTAACTCTGGCCTACACACTCCCAATTTCTTATGTTGAATCGATCAATAGAAGATCTATACCTCTGACTATACAAAGTCTTATAAGGCTCCATCTAGATGACAAAATGATAACTGCCATGATACGTAACTCTTTGTGGTATGAGAGATCCTCCCACTATCCTTTGAAATTTAGCATGCCTTCCCGCCATATGTCAGCGAGCATCCAAATCGCATGTTACACCTCATGTTTTTGTATGTCGTCATTTTTGTAACATAGCTAGCTTTGGCCCAATAATGGTAGGACCCCTCCAAGAGGCTTATAAATATTACGAGAGTGTTGAGTAAGTTTGAGAAGGTATAAGACTAATCGAATCGATGGAAGTAAGTTTCGATGAAGATCGACAAAGTATCAACTATACAGGACATTCTGCGGACCGCAAAATTGGTCTCGGAACACATGGTCACATAATGAGATCAGGTAGGCTGGAAGTTTTGGGCAATTATGTGGTGCCTTCTATGAGCCGCATAAGGGTTTTGCAAGCCGCATAATAGGCCGCAGAACTGAGGTGGTGGCCGACCTTTTGGGTTATTTAAGTGGTGGTTCACCTTTCTTTTTCATTTTCTTGACCAAGACCTAATCTAAACATCTCCATACTCTCTATAATAAGTTATTCAACGTTCTCAAGTAATCCTACGGCCAGACTATCTAAATCCTTCACTAAAAAGTGTTGAAGATGGTGAGAAGATCACTTCTGGGGTGTCGTTGATGAATTATGGATTCTTCCAAGTTGAAGGAGATTGTTTTAAGAGTCCTTATAGATGTGTTAAGGTATGTTTCCTTCTACTTTAACTACCCTTATAATCAATGAAGGTTTTGGAGTGAATTGTTGGAAGATCCTCTTAAACTAAATCTTAGAACCTTGAACTAAAATTGTATAACAGTTGGGTTGAATTATGTGAGTTGAGAGTATGTTATGAAGTTGTTGATGTGATGATAAGGTTGTGGACATAGAGGATGGTTGGTATGAAGTTATAGTATTAGAACTCATGTAAATTTGGATGTAAAAGCTTAAGTAATCTTCATTAACATAAGATGTTCGATAGAATGTCCAACTGAGTTTTCTTGTAAGTTTGGAATCCATTGTTGATATCAAATCGTTCGTATAATGTAGATAATCGTTCGTAAGGCATACGATAACTTGTGAAACTCCGATAGCTATGACAACAAGGTATGTAGGGATTACTTTCTTTTCTATTGGAGTGATCAACATAACTATTGTCAACCACAAAATGTTCCCCAATAAAAACTCCATCCCTAATAGCTAAGAATATACTTAGGTTCTATTATGTTGATTGATTATTGTACCTTATTTGTTCCCTATCGGAAGTATGTTTCACACTCGACACTATCATTTTCATATTGATAAAATAAGGTTCATTGGTGTTACTCTAAAAAGTTAAAGTTAGTAAAGTTTTACCTTCTCATTGATGCATAAGAAAATAAAATACAATATGTAATCAACATATACTATGCATTTATACTGCCCTTAGAGGCCTATGGCGTTATATACGCAGCTTACACAGATATGCCATTGATGATATTGCCCAAAGAGGACAACGATATTATATACGCGATATATTATTTACAGTATACTGCCCACAGAGGCCTACGACGTTATATACATGATTATATCATACATTATACAGTTTAGTCCATTGTGACACTTATGAGTTTCAGGTGGTATCTCTGGTATCCATCCCCTTATTGTTATCTTATTTATCTTTGATTATGCCCTACATAATTCAATAAATTTTTCATACTGACGTTCACCTTCTGGGGTATTGTGTTCATGCCTGCAGGTACAGATAGATAGGCCGACGTACCTTCTTAGCAGGGTACCTGTTTCCAGTTGTTGGTTGTTGCACTGCACTTCTCCGGAGTTGTTGTATAGAGTCGGAATATATATATATATATATATATATATATATATATGGTTATTATGGGTATGTCGGGGCCCTGTCCCGACTTGAAGATGCATGTTAGTACTCGTAGAGGCTTGCAGAATAGAGGTTGTTGTATACATGTCTTGTCAGTTGTTTGTATACTTGTGGCTTTGTCGTCCCTTGTCAGTTGTTGGTATACTTGTGACGACCTTGTCGGCCTTAGCTTAGTTTATGTATATAGGTTGTATTGGGCCTTTTCTCCGTGCAAGTTACTTGTTGCTTTATATCCTATCTTCGTCATTCGGAGGCCTTGTGTAACATCCCGTATTTCTTGACTAAGCTTTGACCGTCTGATGTACGTACAAAAGTGTGGGGACCACTTGAGGATTTGTTTCAATGTCAAAAAGTAATTAAGTGAACTAGGACGAGTGTAAAAATTTGTGTATATTATATTTCTAAATATTTTACTTTCTTTAGTACAAGACAAGCTAGGACCTAAAGTTTATTAGAATTATTTATATTTATT
Organism: Anisodus tanguticus; assembly: GCA_034509755.1. Lineage (NCBI taxonomy): Eukaryota > Viridiplantae > Streptophyta > Magnoliopsida > Solanales > Solanaceae > Anisodus > Anisodus tanguticus. Next base: position 22,781,956 of record CM067559.1, read on the forward strand.
ATAAAAATGGGTGTTCTAGAATAATTAATTATATTGTTGCTAAATTTAAAACAAGTAAGAAATAATTTCATATTCTATATAAATGTATCACGTAATGAAATGTTTTACTGATTATACAAGAAAGAAGCGTTGTGAATGTTTAATGATATTATTTTTGTAAGATCCCGTACATTTGGCAAATCTTGATACCGTTATATTATTTCTATATGATATATATTTTCTTTTATGTAAGATATATTAGTAAAAATTGATAAATGTGATTTCAGGTAATTATTATTATTACTACTTATCGTAAATGCCTTAAATTATATACATGACATGCGTAAATTAATAAATAAAATTTTACTTTTTATATGAATAAAAATTATTCTCTCATAAGAAAAGTTATCTTTTCCCATTTTAAGAATTAATACTCTTGATAAAATGTTGGAAAAATTAGAATCTGATACCTTTTGTTTTATGTAATGTTGATATATGTGATTAATGCTATATAGTTATGATTTCGTAAGAAGTGTAACATCTGTAACAAGATGTTTACCTCTTTAGGAAAATCATTAAGATATTAGATATAGCCAAAAAAGTAGTACACCACTCATTTATATAAGTCAATCTTTATTAAAAAAATAAATTCCACCGCCTAGATGCTATGTAGGTTATCCACCACACAACCTTCTATGTATCCATTTATTTAATGTGTGGTCTAGTAATTTCCAAGATATCAAAAAGCGTGAATTTCTTCATGTTAAAGTAATTACCACCGCCCCATATTTAATGACACCAGAGATCTCTTTTTCTAAACATACAATCCAAAAACATAGCAACACAATGATATTCTCCTTATTTAGTTGAAAAGTATAATTCTATCTAGAGTTCTAAATGATACCATTTTGGGTACAAGAATCTTTCTTTGGAAAATTAAGTATATTAGTAGAGTTTCTCAAATTTAGCATCGAATCTTCAAGCTAGGTAAGAGATTAGTATTCTTGGGGTCTTGTGGAATCCGAGGGAATACCTTTAGCTTGGAAATCACCCAGGGTTAAGCATTTAACAGATGGATTAACTCATTGAGTCATTCAAAGGTTGAATCAACGTATGTAAGGCTTACCTTTTCCCTCTTTTGGCATGATCACAATAGAAATGACAATACAAAATATTCCGCAAAAAGAATCTACTCTTAGTCATTTAAGGTGTGCTTGTTTTTCATTCTATTAAAATGTTACTGAACTTATTTGTCCCTTGTCAAGATTACTTTCCGCACTTTTATGATATCTCTTATATGTCCTTTGTTGGGAGTACTTCCACACTTCATGATATCTCTTGCTATCTGATTGGTTCTAACTTACTTGTTGGATTATAACGATCACTCTACATAGTTTCATAATGAGGCGGGGTTTAACCACCTTGTGTCACTCCGTCCGGTTCTTATTGGTCTTCTGAGGTCATTTATGCATTATATATATATTTATCTATTTTACCACATTGAGTCGCGCTATAGTCAGCCGGGTACGACACTTATATTTGGTACGTTATGATGATATTAGCCCCACAGAGCGGCTTGATGATGACAGCATTGCCCCATAGTGAGGCCTATATATACATATGATTATATTTTTAAAAGAAAGCATGCACATTATTCGCCCACAGTGACATTCTGAGTTACATATTGTCTCTCTCTTACCCTTATTTATATTAATGTATTTAATTATATTTCTTTGCTTTACATATTCAGTACATTATTCGTACGGACGTCCCATGAGTCCGTATTCTTCCATGAGGTCGAAGAGTATGTTAAAATAGTGGGAGCTAATTAAACTAAATGCCATGTTAATTAGTTAACGAATGTATTCAATAGAAATTATATTAGAGTTTAATTTCAAGTCTATTTGTTTCTTCAGTCGTATAACATGTTGAATCTATCACTGAAAATGTTGGTCGAAACAAACAAGTTGACTGGATCAAATTACCCTGACTGGTTAAGAAATCTGCGATTGGTGTTAAGACTTGAGATAATTGAATATGTGTTAGACACAGTGTTCCCCACAGTCCCTGCTGAAGATTCTGCTGAGTATGCCCTGTATGACAAGGTGGCTTATCAGAAACATCTACACGATGCTACCTCGGCACAATGTGTAATGTTGTCCTCCATAACCTTGGAGTTACAGAGACAACATAAAAACATGGGCCCCAACGAGATGCTAGAACACTTGAAGAGTCTCTATGACTCACAGTCTCAGACAATGGAGTATGAACTGCTGAGGGACCTTTTTAAGTGTAAGCTGAACGATGGGGGTCAAGTGTCAGCACATGTTCTCAAGATGATTGGGTTAATAGAATGGTTGTCTTCGATTGGAACAAAGCTGCTTATAAATGTCTCTGTCAACCTGATCCTGAATTCACTCCCTAGTTCATTTGAGAATTTCATTGTGAACTTCAACATGAATGGGACCAAGGTAAGTCTTCCAGAGCTTCACAATATGTTAAAAGACCTTTGAATCATCTACCTCTAAAGGTAAAGTTGTGCTCATGGTGGGCTCTTCTAGCAAGTTCAAACCCAAGGGTAAGAACATGCAGAAGAAGAAGGGTAAGACAGTTGCTGCACCTACAGTTATGAAATCTAGAGGAGGTGTTCAGAAGAAAGCAAAGGTAGCTTCAGATGTGTGCCTCAACTGCAAGAAGAAGGGGCACTGGAAGAAGGACTGCACAGCTCTAGGAGGAGGCAATGCACTGGGTGCTCCTGGATCTACTGGACAAGGTATGTTTGTCATTGAAATAAATATGTCTATAAGTAACTCTCACTGCTGGGTATTAGATACCGCTTGTGGCTCACACATTTGTAATAATGTGCAGGGTCTGATTGACAACAGGAAGGTTGGACCTTGGAAGGTAGACCTGCGTGTTAGAAATGGAGCACGAGTAGATGCTGAACGCGTGAGAACTTATAGACTAGATTTTCCTTCAAACTTTTGTTTTGAACTGAATAATTGTTATTTTGTTCCCTCATTGACGAGGAATATAATTTATGTCCCAGTGTTAGACATTGAGGGGTTTTCCTCATTTATTGCTAATGGCAGTTATATATTATCTTTTAATGGTTTTGTTTGTGGAAATGCTCCGCTTGTGGATGGTTTGTATGTTCTAAACTGTAGTCGTGAAATTTTCAATGTGCAAAATAAATGAGCAAAGATAAGTAATCGAAGGAACCCTACCTACTTATGACACTATAGACTTGGTCACATCAATGAATCAATGATAGCAAGATTAAGAAAGTTAGACTACCTGGAACCATTTGACTTAGAGTCCTATGGTAACTGTGAATCTTGCTCGAAAGGAAAGATGACCAACAAACCACTTTCTGAGAAAGGGGTACGAGCCAAAGAGGTACTTGGGTTGGTCCATACTGATGTATGTGGGCCATTTTCAACTCAAGCTAAGGGAGGCTTCCCTTACTTCATCACTTTTACAGACGATTTCACAAGGTTTGACCATGTGTATCTTATGAAACATAAGTCCGAAGCCTTTGAGAAATTCAAGGAGTACAAGTCAGAAGTAGAGAAGCAACTTGAAACAAGTATCAAGACACTTCGATCAGATCGAGGAGGTGAATACTTAAGTAAAGAATTTCTGGATTATTTGAAGCTTCATGGAGTCCAATCACAATGGACACCTCCTATAACACCACAGATGAATGGTGTTTATGAAAGGAGAAATCGAACCCTATTAGATATGGTTAGATCCATCATGAGTTTCTCAGCTCTACCAATATACCTTTGGGGATATATATTGCAAAACTCAATTTATATTCTGAACAGGGTTTCTTCAAAGTCAGTAAAGAAAACTCCATATGAGATATGGAATGGCAAGAAGCCAACACTTAAACACATGCGACCCTGGGGGTGCCCTGCATATGTAAAGAAGATGCTTACCGACAAGTTGGAATCTAAAAGTGAGAAATATTATTTTGTGGGGTATCCAAAGGAAACTAAGGGATAAGATTTCTATATTCCTGGAGAACATAAGGTCATTGTTTCCAGAAATGCAACTTTCTTTGAAGAAAACTATGTCTACAAGGAACGGAGCTGCAATAAGATAGAGCTTGAAGAAATTTAAGATCCACAAGATAACACAGAAGTAGAACCCTTGTCAAAAGACCTAGACAAGGATTCAATGGGGGTATTTGGTGAAGATTGGGTACTTAGGGTACGGCCCTTCAGCCAGTGGGAGTATTGTGAGAGATAGTGCAGAAATGCAAGGCTCTCATACACAACTAATGGAAGATGATACAATGGTTGTAGATCATTCCATTCAGGAAATACATGAAAATGACATTCCTGAAAGCTCTCAAGGTGATAGATTGTCCAGCACACAAAGACCTTCTCACAATCAGAATACAACAAACACTGAAACGTAGAATAATCAACTCCGTAGGACCACTAGGACTCATCGCCCGCCTGAAAGACTTAATCTCCTTGTTGAAACACACAATGAGATAGATATTCCTGATGACGATGAACCTACAACCTACAACGAAGCTATGTTAGACATTGATTCGCAGTGATGGAAAAAGGCTATGAAATCTGAGATGGACTCGATGTACGTCAATCAAGTTTGAAACTTGGTTGATTTGCCAACAGGGGTTAGACCCATAGGATGCAAATGGGTCTTCAAGAAGAAGATTGATGCATATGGTAAGGTATAGACTTATAAGGAAAGATTGGTGGCTAAAGGTTATAATCAACGGCCTGGAGTCGATTACGATGAAACCTTTTCACCTGTTGCGAAAATTAAGTACATTTTCACCTGTTGCGAAAATTAAGTCCATTAGTATTTTTCTTGCAATAGCCGCAAACTACAATTATGATATTTGGCAAATGGATGTTAAAACTGCTTTCCTCAATGGTAACCTAATTGAGGAGGTGTATATGATACAACCTGAGAGTTTTACATCCAAGACTCAAGGAGTTGGAATTTTTGTTTTGACAAAGCAGTCAAATCGTTTGACTTTGTTAGAAGCAAAGAAGATCTTTGCATTTATAGTAAGCGCAAGGAAGAGAGTATTGTCTTTATTGTTATATATGTAGATGACATATTAATAATGGAGGATAATAAGACTCTCATGCAATCATTCAAGGAATGGTTATCCAGCACCTTCATGATGAAGGACATGGGTGAAGTCTGCTACATTCTTGGAATTAGGATCTATAGAGATAGAACTAATGGATCGTTGGGGCTGTCACAGTCCACATACCTAACAAAGTGCTAAGACGATTCTCTAAGGAAAACTCCAAGAAGGGAAGTCTTCCTATGGGTCAAGGCATCAAGTTATCAAAGAAGGATAGTCTTTCTACTGTTGTAGAACTTGAACGCATGAAAAGAATCCCATACACTTCAGCTATAGGATCTATCATGTATTTCATGACCTGTACGAGGCCAGATGTAGCTTATGCACTTAGTATGACTTGCAAAATTCAGCAGAATCCTGGGGAAGAACACTGGAAAGTAGTCAAGAGTATTCTTAAGTATCTTTAGACAAACTAAAGAATATTTCTTAGTCTATGGTGGACAAGAGAAGCTAGTGTGTATTGGGTACACTGATGCTAGCTTCCAGACAGATCTTGATGAATTCAAATCTCAATCTGGATATGCCTTGATTTTCAATGGAGGAATAGTGAGTTGGAAAAGTTCCAAGCAAGCTACAACTGCTGATTCGACAACTGAAGTCGAGTACATTGCTGGATCAGAAGCTGGTAAAGAAGTTGTCGTGATATCTGAGTTCCTGAAGGAACTAGGGGTTGTTCCAAGTGCCATTTGTCCAATAACGATTTATTGTGACAACACTGGTGCGATTGCACAACCTAAGGAACCAAGATCATCAAACAGAAACAAGCATGTACCGAGGAAATACCACATACTCAAGGAGATGGTGGAAACTGAATAAATAAGATTAGACTATGTTACCACAGATAATAATCTAGTTGACCCGTTTACTAAACCATTAAGTTGAGGTAAGCATAATGGGCATTTTGAAAACATGGGTATTAGATACATTGGAGATTGGCTCTAGGCCAAGTGGGAGATTGAAAGTATGTATGTCCTAGAGACAATCATTATTAGGGACAAATGTACTTGAACATATTCGTATTATTAATAAGATTAATATTTATGGCATTTGTGATTATTAAATTATTATTTGATTGTTTGTAATTATTCATTAATGTGTATCCCTTGAGCTTACGTTGTCATTAACAGAGTGAGATATTGATGATAGAGCGTACCTCTTAAAATAGCCTCGACTAATGATCATCGAGAATGGGATATCGATGATATGTGATAAGTCGACATGTGGTCTGCATCACATCCTTAGAGGATGTAGTATGTCTCACCTGCTATGAGTAATGGCTACTCGTGATGGACACGTGGATACTTTGGAAGTATTGGTATACTCTGCTGATATACTGTTTGTTATACTTGTCTAAAGTATGATCAGCGTGTGAGAGATAGAAGTCCTTAGACTTGAGGTCAATACGCACATTGTCTACAAAGTAATGTACTTTGATCCTGTCCTAAGCTCAAATGCCTTATAGGTTGAGATACGACTTGTATTGGGCACATTACGATGTGGATTAAAGGTGGTAGTTGAGCCAAGATTAGGATTCATTCCTCGAATGTATATTCGAGAGAACACTCGAATTCTCAATGATATAAGGTTGACTAAGTCGTTAGCCAACGCAATAGACGTATTTAGAATATGGTCTAGTTGTCAACTAATATAGATGAGATACAATGATTAAGCCATTTGGATAGACACTTGACAAATCCTAAGCTTGATCGGGTGTGTCGTGAATGAATGGATTTTATCTTACCACATAAAGGTTAAGTTTACTCGATTCGCGTAAACGTACTTCACATATTGAGTTCGTCTTCTGGCGCCGTCTAGGAGTTCCACGTAGACCTTAATTTGATTAATGTCGATATGAGAAGGCTTGTAGGGTGACACTATGTCGATTGTCCTTTCGATCTAAGAATGTATTGAAAGAGTAATTAAATGTTCGATTTAGAATCGAGTTATTTAAATGAATAATGATTATTTTAATTAAGTCAAAATTGGATTTTGGATTTAACTAATGCGCAGAAAATAAATCGAGACAGTTCAGGAACACGTCGAGCGCCGCGGCACCCATACCCTAGGGCTGCGGCGCCTCTGCCTCAATTTTTGGGCCAGGCCCAAGGTTTGACCTTATTTTCACCTATAAATAGTGGCATTCTCTTCATTATTCAACACAGCATTTTTCAGATTATCATTCTAAGCCTTAGAGACTTGGAATCAAAACTCTCTCGAACATCTGCCAGATTTCCTAGCTTTCCGAAAGAGAAATACATTGAAGGTTGGAGCTTGCAATCGGAAGGAAAACCGCGTGTCCACCTTATAGTAGATAAAGACTCTAGATATTCTAACCTGTAAGTATTATGCTTTATGTTATAGGTTTGATTGTTGTATAGCCATACCAGAAAAGTTGTTGGGGTAAGTAGGAAACAAATTTTTTAAACTTCCGCTGTGCCTTACTTATGTGTTTTGAACCCAACAAAACCATACATATGTATGGTATACCCGGATATGTATCATCCAATATTTGTTTTCAAGTGATTGGAAGGTTTGGAGTCCATTTTGTATAATAAAAGTACCTACCTTAGTATGTATCATCCATGCATTTAGTTGGGGGGAAGAATTAAGCGACCCAAGAGTAGGGTTAAGTAATAAGGGAAATCTAGAAATAATAAGATGTCTCTCTTAAGGTTCCAGAGCAGAATAAAAAGTTGTTGTGCTAGCAAATCCTTGTATGAGTAGACGTGAATGATAATTATTAGCGAATATTCTCCGAATATTCCCTATATATTTTGTAATTATGATAGATGTATATTTAAGGTAACTTAGGATTCTAATTATATTAGGAATCAACCTTTGTAAGGTAAGTTAGGATTCGTACCATATTAGGAATCAACCTTTGTATAACTATATATATTGTGAATAATGAAAGGAATCCCGAATATTGTACAACTATACATATTAGCGAATATTCTCCGAATATTCCCTGTATATTTTGTAATTATGATAGATGTATATTTAAGGTAACTTAGGATTCTAATTATATTAGGAATCAACCTTTGTAAGGTAAGTTAGGATTCGTACCATATTAGGAATCAACCTTTGTATAACTATATATATTGTGAATAATGAAAGGAATCCCGAATATTGTACAACTATACATATTAGCGAATATTCTCCGAATATTCCCTGTATATTTTGTAATTATGATAGATGTATATTTAAGGTAACTTAGGATTCTAATTATATTAGGAATCAACATTTCTAAGGTAAGTTAGGATTCGTACCATATTAGGAATCAACCTTTGTACAACTATATATATTGTGAATAATGAAAGGAATCTCGAAGGGAAATTATTCCATCTTTCATGGTATCAAGAGCCTAAAACCTAAATCCCTTCTCTTCCTCATTCTCGGCCGAAATCAGCATTTTCTTCTGATTTCACAGATTTTTTTTTCTGGTTTCTTCCTCCCTTTCTCGGCCAAACCAGAAAATTCCCTTCCCTCGGCAGGCGGCAACCATGTCTTCCCCCACAAATTCCGGTTCATCCACTGGCACACTTGACAACCCCTCTCAACGTTCAATATCTTCTTTTCATCCGGCATTCACCGTTAACAACATCAAGAATTTTATCCCTATAATTCTTGACCAAGAAGACTGTCAATATTCTATGTGGATGGAACTATTCTACATTCATGCATGTGCATACAACGTGCTCGATCATATAGACAAATTTCTTCCTCGTTCCACCGATGTTACAGACTCAATCTGGCGTCGTCTTGACGCCATCGTCAAACAATGAATCTACGGCACCATCTTCAAAGACCTGTTGTGCACTATCATGAAAACAGGTCCTACGGCACGTGAACTTTGGGTCCGGCTAGAAGAAATCTTTCAGGACAATAAAAATACTCGGGCCGTATATTTGGAAGAGCAATTCAATAATACCCGCCTCGAGAATTTTAACAACATGTCCGAATATTGTAAGCAACTGAAACTCATAACCGATCAACTATCCAACGTCGGGACTTTTGTTTCAGAAACCAAGATGGTGCTTCAACTTGTTGCGGGTTTACCAAAAGGTGAATATGACACACTCGCAACAATGATTCAACAAGCAGACCCTCTCCCAAGTTTCAACAAGGCACGTTCACAACTATTGTTGGAAGAAACTAGACGTGCTAAACAAGAGGAACACAATCAAAAGGCCTTAGCCGTTGACGGGATGACAACACCTGCGGCCAGCAGCAACTAGCGAGGTCTAGCGACGAAAGAAGCAGCCGGTGGCGGAGGTCATGGCGGCAGAGGTCGCAACAACAAAGGCTAGGGCCGCAGAAAGGGCCAACGCAACCAGCAGAAGCCAGGCCAGTAGAACTGGAACCAACAGCAGTAGGGGCACAACCAGCAGCAGCAGTGGCCCAACCAGCAGAACTGGGCCTCGCCTGCATGCCCGTACTAGAATGTAGGGGCTCGGTTCCGGCGGCCGTGGTCGGCGGCCTCTTGGGCCTCGCCCCGGCCTCTAGGCGAGCCAACCAGCAGCGGCAGCAGCCCACCTGGTTGTAGTCCAAAAAGAAGAAGAAGACACAACCGGCCCCGATCGCTTTGCGCCAAGGCCTACACCACCGTAAACCTTCAACAGCCCGACGATAATTGGTACATGGACACCGGAGCCACATCTCACCTCACCCGATCATCAGGTAACCTATCTCAACTACGTCGGTTAATGTGTCCTCAATTTATTACTGTCGGCAACGGTCATCGCATTCCAATTGAAGGTTACGGTAACACACACACCAAACATCCACACCCACTTTTCTCCCTAAACCACGTCCTATACTCACCTAACATCATTAAAAACTTAATCTCTATTAGAAAATTCACTAGCAATAATTACGTAATGCGTCGAATTTGACCCTTTTGGTTTTTCTGTGAAAGAACTAAATACGGGGAAAATTCTTACACGCTGCAATAGTGTGGGAGACCTCTACCCATTCACTCAATCTTCCGCTGTCATACCGCAAGCACATCTATCCCTTGTGGCGATCTCTCCCTCAACTTGGCACAATAGACTCGGACACCCCGGAGACCCAGTTTTTACTTTTCTTAGGACTTCTAAGCGTATTCAATGTCATAATGGGAAAATTGCCCAACACTATTTTTCTTGTCCACTAGGCAAACATACTCATCTTCCCTTTATGTCATCAAATAGTGTTGCTTTTTCTCCCTTTGATATTGTTCATGCTGATTTGTGGACATCTCCGATTGCTAGCTCTTTGGGTCATAAATTCTATCTAGTATTCTTGGATGATTTTTCACATTTTGTCTGGATTCACCCACTGAAATTCAAATCTGAAGTTTTTGCAAAATTCCCCGAGTTTCAAAAATTCATTAAGACACAATTTGAAAAACCTATTAAATCATTCCAATGTGATAATGGACGTGAATTTAATAACTCGGCATTTCACAATTTCTGTTCTAAACAAGGCATGGTTTTCCGTTTTTCTTGTCCCTATACTTCTTCTCAAAACGGAAAGGCTGAAAGAATTATACGTACCATCAATAACATGGTCCGCACACTTTTGTTTCATGCCTGCCTACCACCGCTTTTTTGGGTCAATGCTGTCAAAATGGTAGAATCCCTTCTAAATATTTTACCAACTAGCACACTCCAAAACAAAACCCCTACCGAAATTTTATACCGTAGGCAGCCATCATATGATCACCTATGTATTTTTGGATGCTTATGCTACCCCAACATAGCCTCCACTGCACCCCACAAACTTGCCCCTCACACTCTTCCATATGTCTTCCTTGGTCTATCTCCTAATCATCGGGGCTACTTGTGCTATGACATTGCTACTCGCAAAATCATCGTCTCCCGTCACGTCACCTTTGACGAGACAACCTTTCCTTTTTCAAATCTCCGGAAATTTCAGACCACCGATTACATCTTTCTCGATGAACCAAGTATGTCCCCGGTCATCCAAAATCTATACCAACAGCATCCCACTGTTCCGACAGTCTCGCCACTGTCCGGCACCACCCCACCAGCTCCCTGCTCACCCCTACAACCCCCAGTCGAGTCACCTGCACCAACCAGCAGCACAGAAAACAGCCCATCTGAACTGCTGCCCCCTGGTCCAGAACCAGTGGACCAGCAACCTCACAACCCCGACCCACCACCACTGCCCTCACATCGCATGGAGACTCGTGCACAACACGGGGTCTTCAAACCCAAGGTTCAATTCAATCTCTCCACACAAACCTTATCACCTATTCCAAAAAATCCAAAACTAGCAAAACTGGACCCAAATTGGAATGCGGCCATGTGCGATGAATTTAACGCTTTAACCAAGCAGAACACTTGGGATTTGGTATCTAGACCAGTTGGTGTGAATGTTATCCGGTGTATGTGGCTATTTCGTCACAAGTTCAGAGACAATGGTGACTTAGAGAGGTATAAAGCAAGACTAGTTGCCAATGGCACTAATCAGTAGGAGGGTATTGATTGTGGTGAGACATTCAGTCCGGTTGTTAAACCGGCCACTATTCGGACTGTTCTCAGTATTGCTATGGACATGCATTGGCCGATTCATCAACTTGATGTCAAGAATGTGTTTCTTCATGGGGATTTGAAAGAGATTGTGTACATGCATCAGCCTCCTGGCTTTGTTCATCCGACAGCTCCGCAATTTGTGTGTCATCTCAGGAAGTCATTTTATGGATGAAACAGGCACCCCGCACTTGGTATGATCGGTTCGCCAGGTATCTTCTGCAGATTGGTTTTGTATGTAGCAGGTGTGATACATAGACTCACTTTTCACCGATGTAGCAGCACTGCATATTTGCTATTATATGTCGATGACATTGTTCTTACTGCCTCATCTGACGGGTTGAAGAATGAAATCATTGCTCTACTCAGAACTGAATTTGCTATGACTGACTTGGGCAAGCTAAGTTATTTTTTAGGTATTCGGTGACAAGATCTGCAGCCACTATGTTCCTGTGTCAGCGTAAGTATGCAGAAGAGATATTGTACAGGGCCAAGATGGCAAATTGTAAAATTATGCCAACTCCGGTGGACTCAAAATCCAAGCTTAGTGCCAATGACGGTGCGCCAGTTTCTGATCCCACTCTATATAGGAGTCTAGCATGTGCTCTTCAGTATCTTACATTCACTAGGCCTGATATTGCATATGCCGTTCAGCATGTGTGTCTGTTAATGCACGACCCCCGAGAGTCCCATTTTGCCGCCCTCAAACGTATTATCAGATACGTTAAGGGCACACTAGACTTCGGATTACATCTATACCCCTCTGCCCCAACTAAGCTACTTGCCTACACGGATGCAGATTGGGCAGGATGCCCTGACACACGTCGCTCCACCTCAGGGTACTGTGTATTTCTTGGGGATAATCTTATCTCATGGTCCGCCAAGCGGCATGCAACACTTTCTTGTTCGAGTGCTGAAGCAGAATATTGCGGTGTTGCTAACGTAGTTGCTGAGCTCTGTTGGCTCCGAAATTTTCTTTTGGAACTCCAGTGTCCACTCCGCAAGGCGTCTATAGTCTATTGTGACAACATATCTTCCATCTATATGTCTCATAATCCGGTCCAACATCAGCGGACTAAACATATTGAGATGGATATCCACTTTGTGCGAGAGAAGGTTGCCGTGGTCCAGGTCAAAATATTACACGTGCCTTCCTCTTATCAGTATGCAGACATCTTCGCAAAGGGACTACCGCGACTGCTCTTCACCGACTTCCGATCCAGCCTTAGCATTCGGCCTCCTCCCGCTCCGTCTGAGGGGGAATATTAGCGAATATTCTCCGAATATTCCCTGTATATTTTGTAATTATGATAGATGTATATTTAAGGTAACTTAGGATTCTAATTATATTAGGAATCAACCTTTCTAAGGTAAGTTAGGATTCATACCATATTAGGAATCAACATTTGTACAACTATATATATTGTGAATAATGAAAGGAATCCCGAAGGGAAATTATTCCATCTTTCAATAATTATAAATCGTGAGCCAAGTAGGGTGGTGCAACAAGTCCCTAGTTAGGTCGAAGTAAAGGCAAGAGGAGGTGAACATCGAGGTGATAGGAATGAGTAGACCATAAGACCAAGTCCCCACAAAGGTGAATTTAAGATTTCGATAAGCTATTAAGAGGCCAACTTAGCCATTTAGTTAAAAGATATCAATTATGGTTAGGAATAATTTGATATTGGGATCACAGCAAGGTGAGCGATTAAGCAACAAGAAAACAAGAGATAGAGGAATAACTTTTGAGGGTGTAGATATTTTATCCATTTCCTTATAGGCTATAGGTAGTAATAGATGTAATCAGAGATCTAAAGTAGCATATATGACTGGAATATCCTATTTAAGATGGGTCGTCAATAAGATCAATCATGTAAATAGCTTTAGGGATTCGTCGACATGCTTTAGATGCTATTTGGATTGAATAATACGAATGAGCCCAGAGTAATCGCTAGGGGATGAGAGACTAATACTTCAGGTGAAGTGTATAATAACATTAAGGTGATTGTTGATGATTTATAAGTTGTTACTTGAGGTAAGTTACTTCCATATGACCGTCCTGAGTTTTCTATAAGAATAAGATCACGCGAGTAATATTATGGGATGTGATAAATCTTCTGTGCAAGCTAAGACTGGTTCTACTCTCATTATTATTTAAGTTCTCATGTATACTATCCCGATAGTCGAGTTACCTCGCAAGTCGTCCTCGTTCATATGAGATAAGTCAGTAGGATGCCGTGAATCCTCCAATTTCCTATTAAATGTCCCTTATTACCTTATTATAATTTGATGAATTTTGAGGGCAGAGACACATATAGGTATTAGTGGGTCGAGCAAACCATGAATCATCGCCAAAATGGCTAGGTATACTAACTGTTACTTCATGTAGATACTTACACATTTCTGAGCCTAATGTATACTTGTCATTTGTTGTTTCTCCGCTGAGATCTTACCCCTAGGATTTGACTTTCACACTTTCATCACGGGATTAAGATGTTTTATCCAAGATAAATAATAAGTATTGTTAACTAGAGCTATCACTTAGGATGAATTAAAGGTGATAAGTTTTACAACATCATCATCAAGGTACAGAGTGTTACTTAAGATGGATTATGTTAATTGCTCCTAAAAGTTGTTAATCGACGATAGGAAGACACTTAAGGTGGATCATGGGGGTAGTTTTGTGATATCGTTAGTGGATTATACGCAGATTAAGATGATGTGTGCTGATATTTTCTAAGGCCCGTTAGAGGGTTATAGTCTCCTTTAAGCTGAATTATGTCAATAAAACCTTAATTATCATCATGGAATTATAGGACGTCACTCATGATAGAGGGTATGATTCATTAATAGGTTATAGACTGTTGCTTAAGGTTGATCTCGCAAAGAGTTATAGATAATCATTAATAGTTGCATACTCTACGTATACTAAGGGTTTTAGACCATCGTGGATGGATCAGAAATTTTCTTAGGGTGAATTGTGTCGGAATGTGGGTTTCAAGTTTCACTGAGAGTAAGGCTAATTGAACAATATTGTGAAATGTCATAGATCCTTTGTTTGTATAAGGAAGCGTCTTACTGCCATGGTTGTTGAGGATTTAGATGTATCACGCCTGGATAAGTTGAATTACGTTATAAGAATTAAGCCCTTATGAATGGCCGGGTTGTATACACGCACGTAGTTGTTGTGACTACAGTATTTTCCAAACTAAGGTACATCATCAATTCAAACGGTGTAGCTTTTTCTTAAGATTAAACACCTTAGTAACGTCTGGGAGATCGTAAATGGATTGAGGGAAGAGCGTGAGATGAATTTTATCAATTGTTTTAAGTGCTTTCTTTGAAGGATTATAAGTCCGTATTTAAGATGAACCATATTGATAGTCCCAAGGTTATCACGAATAGGTTATAACATTTCCTCTAAGATGAATTGAATGGACGGAACCGTCACGGGTCGCTTATAAGAATAAGGTCATTTAACTAACTAGCATACCGATCCCAAATTATGAAAATCATAGTAAACCTCCTTATGCGTACTAGTTATAGAACCCTATCATCATGGTCTATATAGTCAAGAGTGCGAAATCCCTCATATACACGCCTTTACATGGAAAAAAAAGGTCACCTCCACAAGTTAGTAGTTTCACTAGATCACGTGGGGTATCTCTAGATGAGGAGCTGGTTAGAGGGGTTGGAAGCATACGAGACCCTATTGGATGAATTACTTAAATAGATTCCGCAATCTGATTGTCGGGGTATAAATAGTTATTAACTTGGGGGTATACTCAGTTTTGAGAATAGTTGTCAATATAAATATTACTTTGCTCGAGATGGATCGAATTGGAATAAAGTTTCTAAATTTTTTTAGGTGATAACTACTTTTATCATCATCAAAGTACCTTATGCATTATGTTCCGATAGTCAAGTCTTTTTATACGTATCAGATTTTTCCTATGTGATAAGATTTTCCGCGCCTAAATGGCACCCTTTTTAAGCAATAAAGCCGAAAGGAGTCGTGGGCTACACAATAAATCAAAACGGGTTTATCGTGTAGCATTCCACGAGTTATCCCTAATGTTAACGCTCACTTTACTGTCCGTCTATGTAATTAACATTTTTCTAAAAAAAAAATTCCTTTTCCAAAACGTGGAGATGTCCATAATTTGCAAGAGGAAAAAAATATTTCTTTGCATACGCCATATTTCAGATTATTTTTTCTTTCATAGACACATTAATATTCAAAAATATTTTAACTCAATCCGGAACTAACAAAGTCATACAATATTTAAAAATTTGTGAAATAATATGTGAACATACAAAAAATATGAAAATATAAGTCAAATAAATTTAACACAGAATAATAAATGTTAAATTAAATACGCAATTAAAATCCAGAAGACATAGTATATATTTATTACAATAAGGACAACAACATACTTGTAGAAGATTACATAAACAAGCAACAATCTACAATTTAGGAAAAAATATAATAACGAACAAGCAACAACAACTACTGAGTCCGCATAGGGCAACGATTCTTATTATGACCTGTTTGCTTGCACTTGTACTCTAGGAGCTATATCCATTTCATTCCTCCTTCTACTTGTACTCCGCGGACTCAGTAGTTGTCCTTATTGTAATAAATATATTTTACATCTTGTGGAATTTAATTACGTATTTAATTTAACATTTACTATTCACATAACGTGTAAAATTTATTTGACTTATATTTTTATATTTTTTGTCTGTCCACGTATTATTTCACAAATTTTTAATTATTATATGACTTTGTTAGTTCCGGATTGAGTTAAAATATTTTTGAATATTAATGTGTCTACAAATGAAAAAAATCTAAATGATATTATTTTTGTAAAACTTTGTATATTATATTTGTGTATATTATATTTCTAAATATTTTACTTTCTTTAGTATACGACAAGCTAGGATCTAAATTTTATTAGAATTATTTATATTTTTTATAAAAATGGGTGTCCTAGAGTAATTAATTATATTGTTGCTAAATTTAAAACAAGTAAAAATAATTTCGTTTTCTATATAAATGTATCACGTAATGAAATGCTTTACCGATTTCATAAGAAGGAAGCGTTGTGAATTTTAAATGATATTATTTTTGTAACACTTCGTAAGTTTGACAAATCTTGATACCGTTATATATTATTTCGATATGATATATATTTTCTTTTAAGTAAAATATATTAGTAAAAATTTGATAAATATAATTTCAGGTAGTTATTATTATTACTACTTTTCGGATATGCTTTAAATTATATACATGACCTGAGTAAATTTATAAATAAAATTTTATTTATTTTCTAAATAAAATTATTCTCTCATAAGAAAAGTTATCTTTTCCCGTTTCGAGAATTAATAGTATAAAAAATTAAGGTTGGAAAAATTAGAATCCAATACCTTGTTTTATGTAATGTTGATATATGTGATTAATGCTATATAGTTATGATTTCGTAAGAAGTGTAACATCTGTAACAATAAGTTTACCTATTTTGGAAAATCATTAAGATATTAGATATAGCCAAAAAAAAAAGTAGTACACTACTCATTTATATAAGTCAATCTTTATTAAAAAAAACAAATTCCACCGCCTAGATGCTATGTAGGTTATCCACCACACATCTTTCTATGTCTCCATTTATTTAATGTGTGGTCTCGTAATTTCCAAGATATCAAAAAGTGTGGATTTCTTCATGTCAAAGTAATTACCATCGCCCCATATTTAATGACACTAGATATCTCTTTTTCTAAACATACACATAGCAACACAATGATATTCTCCTTATTTCATTGAAAAGTAAATTCTATCTAGAGTTCTAAATGAAACCATTTTGGCTACAAGAATCGTTTTTTGAAAAATTAAGTATATTAGTAGAGTTTCTCAAATTTAGTATCGAACCTTCATGCTAGGTAAGAAAATAGTATTCTTGGGGTCTTGTGGAATTCGACGGAATACCGTTAGTTAGGAAATCACCCAAGGTTACACATTTATCAGAAGGATTAACTCATTGTAGTCATTCGATGGTTGAATCAAGGTATGTAGGCTTACCCTTTCCTTTTTTTGTCATGATCAAAATAGAAATGACAATACAAAATATCCCTAAAAAAGAATCTACTCTTAGTCGTTGATGGTGTGCTTGTTTTCATTATATTAAACAGTTAATGAACTTATTTGTCCCTTGTCGAGAGTAATTTTCGCACTTTTATGATATCTCTTATATGTCCCTTGCCGGAAGTACTTTCCACATTTCATGATATCCCTTTCTATATGATTGGTTCAGAGTTCCTTGTTGGATTATAACGATCATTGTACATAGTTTCATAATGATAGGCAGGGGCTAACGACCTTGTGTCACTCCGCCTATTTTTTATTCGTCTTCAGAGGTCATTTATGCATTATATATATGTATCTATTTTACCACACCGAGCCATGCTATAGTCGGTCGGGTACGACACTTATATGTGCACACCACTGCAGTTGGGTACATTATGATGATATTAGCCCTAAAGAGCGGCTTGATGATGACAGTATTACCCCATAAGGAGGCCTATGTTTTTGTAAGAAAGCATGCACATCATTTACCCAATGTGGCATTCAGAGTTACATGTTGTCTCTCCCTTACCCTTATTTACATTAATGTATCTATTTATGTTTCCTTGCCTTATATATTCAGTACATTATTCGTATTGACGTCCCTTGCTGGGGTGATGCGTTTCATTCCCACTGATTCAGTTAGAAGGAATGATACCCACTTTAGTAGGACCTCAGCTCAACGATGGTGTCAGAGCTCTCCACTTGTTCCGGAGATGCTTGTCAGAGTCGGTATGATTTAATTATATATTTATAGGTATGACGGAGTCCTGTCCCGACTTGATGATGTTCATGTACTCCTTAAAGGCTTGTAGATAGTTGTCCTGTATATAGATGTCATATATGGCAGCCTTCTCCTTGTATATTTTTGCTTGAGCTTTTCTGCTTCTATAGGTCATTACGTTCTGATTGTCTTATGAGAGTCATTCTGAGGCCTTGTTAGCCCAAGTACATGTATATCTAGAGTACAATTGAGATGTCGTACGTTCGGGCCGTTAGCGCACCGAGGGCCAGCCACAACCCCAAGGTTGGGGTATGACACCTTGTTGGCCCAGGATTCATTTCAGGGAACTCAGGTACTATATTTTGTTCATTCGTGCCTTAGGCTGCCAAGTGCCAACCACCCTCCAAAGGTTGGGGTGGGACAAACTTGGTTTTCATAAAAGGTCTGTCCTAGGGAGTTTGCAAGCCGTGTCTAGTAGAGTCTTATTTATGGATATGTTGTGGACCACACTTATAAATAGGAGGCTATAGGACATTTAGGATGGTTACCTTTCTTCTTGACCTAGAATCGTGCTATAGAGTTGAGTCGTAAGAGTTCCTTCCGTAACGTAACCCTTATCGTGTTTGTAAATACAGAAATACCTTCTTTCAGCAGAATTATGGCTTGTAGAGAATTTAGGATGAGCTGAGGGGAGGTGCGAGTAGCAGACCCTCTATTCAGTTGGATCCGTCAGAGGACACGGGTGAGTCGTATTTTCAGGTATCCTCGACTCTAACTCCAGTAATACCAGAGGAGCTGAATGAAACTCCCACTTCACCAGTCCCGTTGTCAGTTCTGTCTCATGAGGATATCCGAAGAGTGATGTAGGTGTTGGCTCAGTTGGTTGCCTTTCAAGCGTGGCGCTATCCTAGAGCAGCTCATATTGATAGACCCCTCGAAGGGTCAGGTAGTTCAAAGCCTAGGGAAATTTTTAGTGAGAGGCCACCGATGGTTACCGGATTTGATCCAGCTGAGGGTGATAAGAGGGAAAAGATAGCCTGAATAGTTAGGGAGTGTGGTGACGAGTTACAGTTGTATGATCCACAGGTTGGACCTTCACAACAAATTGAGTATAATCAGAGTTCTTGGGTAAGGTCGAGACAGGGGTCACATACCCCAGATTGAGTGAGGCCATCCTGGCCAACTTGCAGGTAGTGTGGTCGGATGCATATAGGACCATACCGTAAGGGTACATGAGTTTGCTATGGGTGTAGCAAGCAAGGCCACAACATATGCGAGTGTCCATGGATGATCGGTAAAGGTAAGGGTAGGGGAAATGATGTCATCTGAGGTATGCTGCCGTCTGAGGTATGCTAATATTATATTATTATTATCAACACTTTTACCTCTACTTAGCATTGACCCGTTTGTATTAAAAGTATTGATTTCTCCTTATTTTAGGATTAGTTGTATAATATTACTTGGGGATTAGATACTCCGATGAGAATATGTTATGAATATAAAAGTGAGATGCTACTTAAATTCCCATATTTAGGTTGGTAGATTAGAAGAAGCTGAAACCCCACCGACCTAGTAACAGAATAGGTAATATGATCCTTTCTTTCAGACAATTATGTTAGGTACATCCCGAATTTGTGAAGTTATGTACCCTGATAATTTTAGGAAAGCCCAAGTTTTATGAGTTGAATAGTGAGCCGATAAATAGTTATGAAGGTGAGATGTCAGGGGTATGCTGGAAGATTTAAGAAGGTTATACGAACCCATCTGTTTCATGATAATTTTTGTTAACATAGACGAGAAAGTATTTTATAAATTTGTTACCCAACACCTTGCTTAAGAGATTGGAAATGACCCCAGGATGTTGTTAATGGAAATGGATTGCTTCAAATGGATTTTATTAAGGCTGGATGTGAAGATGTTTGAGGGAAGTGCGTGGAATGACACATTCAAAATAATGACCCTATGTTATATAAGAGCTAGTTCACCACGGTAATAGAGGGCAGAACAAACCCTTCGTTTAGTCATAAAAAGAAATCCTATCGCTTACCGTTGAATGTTATTTATTAAAATACAAGTAAGCTAGACATGTTATAAACGATGAGGTGAAGAACCTTCAAATTTATTGGGCGATGGTCATAATTCTATATACCTCGGGATAATAATAGTTAGTTGAAATCAAAGATGGCGAGAACCTTGGGATAACCGAGGAATGAGTAAAAGAAAGTGGAAATATTTAATTAGTATGAATGGAAGGGCATGATGAAATGCTAAAATAAAAGTAGGTATGCCAAAAATAGAAGGGTGGACTGTAAGGAGAAGGATAAAAGTGAACGAAGTTATGACTATATAGGTCTCATTAGGGTGTGAATATGTCGAGACAATGTAAGAGTCCATAGTGAAAAAAAGCTATAAGAATTCGTTGCCTAGAGGTGTCAGACCTTCGATGTTTGAAAAGTCAGTATGAAGAATATATCAATGATAAGAAACCCCCTGATAACCTGAAATAGAAAGTAAGAGTAATACGATTGAGAAATTGGGCGAGAGAAGATCTGTTTTTGGCAAGACAAGAAGACTTTGGAGAGTCATTGGGTCAAGTGATGCCGCAAATTGGATTGAAATGTGCAACGACTCACAAGAGGTAAGGTAGAATAGGAGTAACGGTGGGTGAAGCGCAAGATACTCATATAAGGAAGCAAGAAAGGTGGTCAATAAGCCTAAGAATATCAGGAAGGCGTTAAAAATGTACGTTAAGAGGTAGCGACTCGATAAGGAAGGTGAAATGTCACACAAGCAAAGATATTTGCAATCAACTCGAATTAGCTAAGGGCTATTTTGTATAATACAAATGGTATAGAAGCCCATAGCTTGGTATGATTAAGGGAATCTTTTACTAAGCACTATTGATAGAAAATCTTAGTTCTAGGACAAGGAAGGAATTTTGGATATAAGCACGACGACCAGGGTTGGATGTAATTAGATAATGTTTCTAGTTGAACCCCCCATCAAGGAGTAAGTTAATGACCCGTTTTTTACAAGATAAGTACCATCCAAAATAAGAGTTTGCAGTGATGTTTGAGACTACATATGTATACAAGAGAATTTCATAACGAATAACGTGTGATGAGTAAGCGAAGGAGTGGGCAAGTGTTAAAGGGAGTAAAAAAGAGAGATGTCTAATGAAAGTTTTTAACGATGTATCGATGGAGTATTCATGACTGAGACACCGTTAGCCTTAAGAGTTCTAGTGCACAGAGCACCGAATGAGGCTAAAATTATAAAATTAAGTAGTATTGAAATTTGTGCAACCAGCCGTAAGACCAAAAGCGGATCAACTAGTGCGAAAGTTAAAGGACAAGAATTAGTCCAAGGAATGTATTAGTAAATCAGACAGACGTTCGATGAATAATTTAGAAGATAGTACCCTTGAGATTTGTAACTTGATAGAGTCATCCCTTGTATGAATAAATAAGGAATGTCAAGATCAAGATTCACTTTTAGGAAAAATTGGAGAAGGTTCTTAATAGGGGAATTGTCAGATGCCATAGTTATTGTTGTACTCCCCATAAGCAGAAGTATGAAGCAAGGTTTCGATAGAGATTCATTACCCGCACTACTCTATCTACTTGGGATGTACCAAGATATATCAAGATGCTGAATGGATGTACTAAGGAAATGACGTGAGAAAGAACCTCATAAAGGCTTCAACCAAGGTGTAAATTATCAACAAGTATGGTTGAGTACTAGGAACCGATTGGTAGGCTCAAGATACTGAAGACCCGATGAGAATGGGAGACAGTTCAATATGAAATTTTTCTATGGGCTACCTCGCTAACATCATGAATTAATCTAATAATTAGGGATACATGTGCAATTGAGGATTATACTAGATTCTACCATTAAGAGAATGGTTCACTTCTATAGTATCTCTAGTAGTATGTTAATTGATAAGGATGCTCAATTTATAACTAAGTTCAGAAGATCGCTCGAAAGGAGTTTTTGGGCACTCCGATAAGCCCTATTACCATGCAGGTATTTGAATTAAGTATGTGATTCATTTGCTCGAGGGCATGTTATGAATTTGCACAGTGGGTACTAAAGGGAGTTTGGATGATCATCTATCTCATAGTAAGTTGCATGCGATGACGGTTATCGTGCCGAGTACCGTAATGGTATCATATGGAACTCTGAATATGTGAAGATATAAAACCTCTATAGGATGATTAGAAGTAAGCAAACCAAATTCAATGAGATCTTATTTAAAGTATTATGTCATGGGGTAGAAGTCTCATGACAGAAGCTATCAACTGCCTAGTATCGTCAGTAATCTATCTTTAAATTGATGGCGACTGAATTTAAGATTCCAAGTTAGTGATTCTTGAGAAAAATGTTGTCCTTGAAAGGAGTGATGAAAATCGGAAAGACAGGCAAGCCTAACCTCATGTATATTGGTCCATATGGAATTGTTCAAAAAATTTGCCAAGTGGCCTATAAACTTGAACTACCTCCGGGAGAGAAACTTGTCCAGTAATTTATAAGCCAACCACTTCAAATATGCATGAGAAATGTTTTCTGTGTTACCTTTGTAAAGGATGTTTAGATTACAAGAGAACATGTTTACGAAAGAATCTCAGTTAATATCTTGAACCATTAAATCTAGAAGTTTCAGGCCAATATATATATATATATATATATATATATATATATATATCTTTTGTGACAGTGTTATGGGAAAGTTATATTTGGGAAAAGGTGACAATGGCAATGGAGTAAGTCATGAAGTTCAAATACTCTCGTTTGCTTCAGATTTTGAGTTTACGTTATCATTCATGCGATGTGATTCCTCTATTATTATCTTACATAATAAACTTATCTTGCGTGCTTGTATGGGTAATGTATTAACACATGTTTAATGGGTGCATCCCAGACTTTGACACTTGGCAGTTGAGGTGAGTTATGGCTAACCCTTTTGGTGTTTGGATAGATAGATGGTCGTGTGAGGTCGATATTGTTATGAGATATTATCATGTAGCCCTGTGTTGCATTGGATATATGTTTGACTACTTGATAGGTTTTGAATAGTCCTATTTACAGAGAAAATTCTGCCAAATTTTTTAGAAATTCTGAGAGTTAGAATCCTTTCTCAACATTCGAGGATGAATATTTTATGGGGGGAAGGATGTTACACCTCATGTTTTTGTACGTTGTCATTTTCTTAACATAGCTAGATTTGGCCCGATAATGGTAGGACCCCTCCAAAAGGATTATAAAGGTTTACGAGAGTGTTGAGTAAGTTTGGGAAGGTATAAGACTAACTAGGTCGATGGAAGTAAGTTTCGACGAAGATCGACAAAGTATCAACTGTAAAAGGCATTCCGTAGACTGCAAAACTGGTATGCGTAACACACTTTTGGTCTCACATTGGGATCGGGGAAGCTGGAAGTTCTGGGAAATTTTGTGGTGCCTTTTTTGAGCTGTAGAAGGGTTCTGCGAGCCGTAGAACAAGCCGCATAATTGAGACGGTGGCGATCTCTTTGGGTTATTTAATCGGTGGTTCAACATTCTTCTTCATTTTCTCGACCAAGACCTAATGTAAACACCTCTATACTCTCTCTAATCAGTTCTTCAAGGTTCTCAAGTAATCCTATGGCCAAACTATCTAAATCCTTTACTAAAAAGTGTTGAAGATGGTGAGAATATCACTCCTTTGGTGTTGTTAATGAATTATGGATTCTTCCAACTTGAAGGGGATTGTTTTAAGAGTCCTTCTTGTTGTGTTAAGGTATGTTTTCTCCTCCTTTAACTAACCTTATGATCAATTAAGGTTTTGGAGTGAATTGTTGGAAAATCCTCCTAAACTAAATCTGAGAACCTTGAACTAAAATTGTATAACTGTTGGGCTGAATTATGTGAGTTGAGAGTATGTAATGAAGTTTTTGAGGTGATAATGAGGTTGTGATCATGGAGGAAGGTTGGTATGAAGTTGTAGTATTAGAACTCATGTAAATTTTGATGTAAAAGCTTAAGTAAATTTCATGAACATAAGGTGTTTGATAGAGTGTCCAAATGAGTTTTCTTGTAATCTTGGAATCCGTTGTTGATATCAAATCATTCGTGTAATGTTGATAATCGTTCCTAAGGCGTACGAGCACTAGTGAAACTCTGGTATCCATGACAACAAGGTACGTAGGACTTACTTTCTTCTCTTTTGGCATGATCAACATAAATATTGTCAACCACGAAATGTTCCCCAATAAGAACTCTATTCCTAATCTCTAAGAAGATACTTAGGTTCTATTTTGTTGATTATTTGTTGTATCTTATATGTTCCCTATCGGAAGTATGTTTCACTGTCGACACTATCATTTATTTATTGAGAAAACAAGGTTCATTAGTGTTACTCAAAAAAGTTAAAGATAGTAAAGTTTTACCTTCTGATTGATGCATAAGCAAATAAAAGAGAATATGCAATTCGCATAAGGATAGTCGGAGGTGTAACTAACTTACGTCACTCCGAAGGGATTAGAAAGTATGATGTGTACTTCAATCGGTCTTCATACATATATACTGCCCTCAGAGGTCTATGCCATTATATACACAACTTATATGGATATGACATTGATGATATTGCCCATACAGACCTACGATGTTATATACATGATATATTATACACATGATACTGCCCATTGTGGCCTACGTCGTTATATACTTGATTATATCATACATCCATACAGTTTAGTCCATTGTGGCATTTATTGTATCTCTGGTATCCATTCCATTATTGTTGTCTTATTTACCTTTGATTATGCCCTATATATTTAGTATATTCTTTTGTACTTACGTCCCCCTTCTCAGGCGTTGTGTTTATTCATGTAGGTACAGATAGACAGGCCAACGTACCTCCTCAGTAGGGTACTTATTTCCATCTATTGGTTGTCGCACTCCATTTCTCTAGAGTTGATGTACAGAGTCAGTAGGCGCTACTGCATATATATATATGGTTATTTTTGGTGTGTCGGGGCCCTGTCCTGACTTAAAGATGCATGTTAGTACTCGTAGAGTCTTGTAAACTAGAGGTTGTTGTATACATGTCTTGTGTGGGTTTGTTGGCTCTTATCAGTTGTTGGTATACTTATAATGGCCTTGTCGGCCTTAACTTAGTTTATGTATATATGTTGTATTAGGCCTTTTTTGCGTGCACGTTGTTGCTTTCTATCATATCTTTGTCTTTCGGAGGACTTGTTGGCCCGAGATTTGTGTTAGGGAGCTCAGATACTATAGTTTGTTCGCTCAAGCCTTAGGGTGTCAAGTGCCGGCCATAACCCCCAAGGTTAGGGTGTGACATCGCGCTTCTGGCCTGACCTTATATTCTTGATGAAGCTATGACAAGATTTCTCCATGCCACCAAACCTTTCTGTTGGAATCTCTAGAAGTTCACGACAACTAAGACCCTTTACCCAAGATTATAGACATTAAAATGTCCTGAAATTGAATGATCTTTTTAATATATTTTATTTATATAGTCCTTGACTATGCGGATAGTTCACTCTGACAAGAAATGGGTTATCCTTATAAATCTATCAACCATTAACCATCTCCGTAACATTTCTAATAAGAGCGGGGTGAGTTCATATTGACCTTTATCCCTGCAACACTTTTCTATTTCCATGTCGGGAAATCCATTCTTTATATTGGCCCACTGGCCTAGATACTTTGTCCTTGACTGATGACCATTGGGTCATTATGCTAAAGCTTGGCAATTCTCATTGCCACATCATCACCCCAATACATATCTCTCATACCATGGTACACCTTCGTCAAACCAAAGTGAGTAAAATAGCGGAAATAATGCACTTTTGTTCAAATCTTGCTCTATAAATTAGAAATTTGAAACATACAATCGACCTAGGTATTGCAGAGCTCAGTCTCCCTTTCTCTCGAATACTGACTTCCTTTGCCGATAGTACCAATTTTGTATTCTCATATGTTGATAACTTTTGTATGATGATTCTATTATCATTGGAGCCTTGAAATTGAACCCTTAAAGCACATTAACTAATCAAGATTCTTTGGCTACCTTTTTCTTTCCTAGGCCTCTAGATAGGCTAAGACACTTAACTCTCTTACCTTAATTTACCGTAAAGGCTATTGTCCTGTTCTTTTACTTCGACCACTAAGAATGCTACTATTGAGTTCTAATCAGTAACTCCATCCATTATAATTTAGCTTCTGAACTGTCTCCTTCTTGTCGAGGGCCATACTCTACTATACCATCTGGGCTCACCTTTACTTACTTATTAATCCCAAGAATTGTTATTCTATTTAAGGAGACTCATAGGTTTCTATATCATGCGATTTGTCTGAGTGGACACCCTTAGTATTGGTAAGAGAAAATTATCTCAATTTTGGTTACTATAAGTCTTGGGTCTGCATGCCCTCTTGGATTCCCAACCACCTTTTAAGCGTAAACGTACTCATTCCCTAATCCATCCTGAACATGTGCATTGCAATGCATTAGTTTATCTCAACTTCTATCCATGATTTCCTTGTATACTTGGCCTTAAATTCCACTATAGGTTATAACCTTGCTCCCCCTTATTAAACCAACATCCCAATTGACAGTTATTGATGTATTTCCTTATTAGATATATTTATACTTAAATCAATATATCCAGAGTCTCGGTTAACATCCCTTAGCAATATACTTTTAACAATGTCGTCTTTAGGTTCTTCGGTATCTTTAATTGTCCACCATTATCCTTCTTATCTTCATATCCATTTTCATTCTAACAACACCAATTCTGAGTGCGTACTTAATTGCTTGGATCCCTCTTCCAGGCATCCCTAGATTTTTAACTTCATTCGCTTTATGCTGGACCTTTTGTCGTTAATTTCCATTTGGATTAACTTCTGAAATTTGTGATCACTTACCGAGGATGTTAAAACTCCAGGTTCTAAGAACATTTTATACTGTAAAATTTGCATTGACTGACGACTCTTCCTGGCTCATATATCATTTTTTGTGTTAACTCAATTTACCTCCCTCCCCCTTCATTTACTAATTTTGAGTAGATCATTTTTGGGATTATATGCCTCTGTCTTCACTTACGAGCCATGCTCTTCTATCTTGAGCCTTATATATTTAGCGGCTCTTACCGTTGCTTATTTCGTTAATCAGGAGGTCGCTACCATTCCTTCCTTCTATTGACACTTATATCTCATCTCATAGTCAAGTCACATTCGTCAAATCTACATGAAACAATTTAGTTCATCTTGAAACTCTTCGTCGTAACCTTCTCATTTTCTTATTAAATCTTTAGATAAGTTATGTATCAATTCTTCATTGTACTACTTCCCCTATAGGAGGAGAACCACCTTTTATTCTTAAGAGATTTATGTCTTGAAAATCATATTATTTCCTCACTTCCTCCATACTTCTATGATCATTTAACAATTTACAATTTGTTCCAGTCGAATTCCTCTTAGTAGGAATTACTACACCATTTACACGGATATAACGTCATACATTTGTAACTGGAATACTCAGTGTCGATATACTTTCTAGCTTCTAGCTATGACATAAAGCTTACGGGCTCCTTTCTTAATAACCTCTAAGGATTCTCCTTTCCTTTGCAGTTTGTTCTTTTACTATTTGATTGCTTACCTTGCAACTTCTTAAAATCTTTTATCACAACAATCTTTCGAAGTTCCAACTCCTTTTCCGTCTAACTGAGCAATCTTGCCAATATCAATACTTTTCTTAATCCAAAGAGCTAATCATTCGATCGATACATCATGTTAACATTTAGCCGTTCAGACCTCATAGTCACTTCTCATACTCATTCAGATGTCCCACTTATATTAATATCATTGCCTTGCTATCAATCTCACTTGTTACCTTGGTCCAAATATTTGTAACAGAATATTTGAGCTACAACCTCTTAGCAAAACAATATACTACAACTTGTAGAAGTTCACACCAAACAAGGAGATGATAGAACTCACCTTTAGTGATAAAAGTCGATCCTTTTAGCACTCTTTACTTGCACAAAACAACCTCCATAATCAATCAAGAAGAGAAGAGAAATAGTAGACTACACTTATGATTATCCGAGGGAGAGAGTCACAATGTTCTACTTCCGAACCTTACTTGAATCATCAAGAACACTTAGTGACACTTTGGAGGAGCTCAAGGAGCATTGTAGGAAATGGGAAATGAGATCTAGATCGTGGTTCATAAAAAATATAAGGACACAAAACTCTCCACCGCCTTAAAGTACACCGGCCAAGTACGGTCCGTATAACTTTGTACGGTTCATACAAAATATACGGTATGTACCTGCAACCTCCCGAATAGAAAGTTTTCAAACATCTCTGACCAAGTACGATCACCATCCTAAAAATATATGGTCCGTACCTCAATTGTACAGTTCGTACATCCTCCAAAACAAGAAATCTTTGTCGAATTTCTTCCATCGATTAGATAAGTCTTAAACTCTTCTGCAACGTACTCCACACTTCATTAATCATCCTAAAATCAACACATCACCTTTCAACGTTTGTATTGCCTTCCCTGTATATGTGTGAGGCAAATACTCACACTATGAAATCTTTTATTATAATTGCACCCCATGCATCTCATCAACCCGGTAGGGATATTTCATTTACTTACTACGAATACGAATGAGCTAACATCTTTCTGGTAATTGACATTACAGAAATTGTATAAAGCTTGAGTTAAATTCGAATTCTCATGACTCATCTCTATTGCACGATCTAGGAGATGAAAAAATGGAAACCATCCCTAAATGTCCTGTAGCCTCTCGCTTATAAGTGTGGAGCACAACACACCCATAAAAAAACTCTATTAGACACGGCTTGTAGACTCTCTAGGACAGATCTACTCTGATACCAAGTTTTTCATACCCCAACTTTGAGGTGTGTGGGCAGCACCCGGTGCCTGAATGGCCCGAGCGTACCACCTATATATCATAGCATGAACATATAACTGTCTAGGCCGACAAGGCCTCAGAATGACATTCATAAGATAAACTAGAAATAGTAACCTAGACAAGGGGCAGCAAAACCAACATGTGCACATATATTGTAAGGCCGACAAGGCCATAATTAACCTCAGAAGACTGGCAAGGCCATGTAATAGAACTCTCATACCGACAAGAAGACCGACCAGGCCATAAAAAATGACAATACATAACCCACTAGTCCACAAGTCTCTAAGAATCATATAACAAACAACCAGGTTGGGACAGGCCCCACCATACCCATAAATATATATATATAAACATACCAACTCTGACTAACATCTCCAAAATAAGGGGAGAGTTTTGACATTACCGCTGAGTTGAGACACTACTGGAAATGAGCGTCATCCGACTATCTGTATCTGCGGGCATGAAACGTAACACCCCAGGAAGGGGATGTCAGTACGAATAATGTACTGAATATATAAGGCACGAAAATGTAAATGGGTACAACAATGGAAGGGAGAATAAGAAGGAAACAATCTGTAACTCTAAATGCCACTAGGGACCATGATGTGCATAAGTATAATATAATCGCGTAAATAATGTCGTAGGCCTTTGTGGAAAATATCATATAAATATAGTATATCGCGTATATAATGGCATAGGCCTCTGTGGGCAATATCATCAATATTATATATATATATATATAAGTTGCGTGTATAACCTCATAGGCCTCTGTGGGCAACATAGATATATAATATGTATACATAAAGACCACTGAAGAAAATGTGGAATATTCTCTTAAACCCATCGGAGTTACGTAAGGTCGTTACAGCTCCGACTACCTTATGCGGCTAGCATACCATCTTTACTCTTTCTTGTGCTTCAATAAGGAAAAATAAACATACATTTGATTTAGCCTTCAGGAAACCAACAAAGACCTTATTACCTTGGATTATGAATAATTCGATAGAATATGAAGAGTTCTCTCAACAAAGAGTCGGTACAATAACAAATCGATGATATATGTCCCAAGCACGTTACTAATGACTAAGAGTAGAGTCTTCATGAGAAATCATTTCATAAGTATTGTTTCTATATCAATCATGCCAAAAGAAAGAAGAATAAACCTTACATACCATGTAGTCGAAGTTATTTAAGTTCCAAGGGTCCTTGTAAGCTCTACGAATAACTATATACATTATATACGAGTGATTTGCATCAGTATAGGATATAAACTTATAAATAAACTCATTCGGACATTTTATCGAACAACTTGTGTTCATAAGGCTTATATAATATTCTACCATCATTCTTGTATAACTTCAACTTTACAACCTTTCCAATATTCCTTCCTAAGTTTCCACAACATATGCAACAGGTTTTATTATTCTCATAACTCCATAACCTTAACCAAACAACCCAACAAGATCATACACTTCTATTTCAAGATTTCTTAGAACTTAGTTTTATTAAAATTCACTTCATAGCTCAAATTCATCATAAGAGTGGTTAAAGGAGAATAAAATTTCCCTTAGAACATCAGGATTGCTTCAATTGTGATCTTACTCCAACACCAAGTTCCCTTCACAAATTGATGCAACAAGGAATAGAACAATCGGATGGTATGTTCAGGATACCTTACGTCGAACTAGCGTAGTTTATCTTTGATTCTTACTTAGAACCCATGGAGGATCTTTAGGAATGATTTTTTGAACTGTTTAGGGCTGGGAAAATTAAGGAAATGTGATTTTTGGTCGAACAAAACATTATATATAAAAGTTGGAAAGTTCTGCTGACCTAAGGTATGACCAAATTGTACGTTCCACCGTACTTCTCAGATTGACGAGCTGTTAGTTGTGTTGGAAAGTCGACTCTCTGAACTCAAATTTAGATAGGTTATACACTCCATAATTACTTATATACTAGGAGATATACCCCTGACAATTTGGGATAAAAAGCATGTCTGGAAATTCTGCATGTCTTTCCTCGAGTTTCGACGAACTTAATTTCTTTGATCCATTTAACCCCCAACCTCTAATGAAACATACGTAACACTTGTTTAAACTTGTTTCCATAAAAAGTGATATATTAGCCTCACCGGGTTTTACGTTGCTTTACTTACGATGCATACGAACACGAAAATATGGGGTGTCAGAGCAATTGGTTTCCTTGCAGACCTAGCATCATCGAAGGCCCCAGGTAGTGATAGAGCTCATGAAGGATTAGGTAGTTCACAACTCGAGGAATCTGGTAGCGGGAGTTGTTTATGTTCTCAGGAGATGATCTCGATGGAAATTATGGGGTGAACAAAGAGGGCTAGGATAATTGATGATGTTAGAAGATTGCCAGGTGGTGATAGGTTGCGGCGGACGAGGTTTGTTTTGGTCTGGCGATAAGGGCCATAAGATATGGGCGTGTTTGATACTCAGGTATAAAGGCCAAGCTAGAATTCGGGTTGAAATGTCGATATCTGGTGTTGTGTGAATTTTCCTTCCGAGTATTGATTCTTGATTATAGAATTTGAGTTTTGTTATATTAACGAGAACTTAAGGTATTTCAATGGAAGCACGATACAAGTATAAAGTAAGGATTAAGGTGAATCTTGTATATCCTAACAATAATCAAGGCCATGCTTGTGTTTCATTTATCCAATGAGATATAGACCTTTAACAATATTTATCGAGTGCACAACTCAGTTTCTCCATTATGATGCTTATGTTAACTGGAAAATTATTGGTCGAAGGTGTGAAAGAATTTGAGTGGACGGTTCCCGGTCCTTATGGATAGGCTGTAATATAGGTTAATGCATGGGAGGTAGGTAGTAAGATCAGGTCGTGAAATATATCAACAAGAAAGAATTACAACCGCGGGGATTAGTAAGTAAGTAACGCAATTTCAAACAGGGGATAATTAAAGTCGACTAACGTAAAGAAACTCAAAAACCAAAAATTCCCACGTTGGCTAGCATTATAATAAATAAATGAGTGGGTGGGTGGATTGAAGGAAGAGGATGATTGACGAAATAAAGTTATAGAAAACTTCCTGACAAGCTGGGTAAATTGGATTGAGACTAGCCGAAGGAAGGTATGGTAGCAAGAGTATACGATCTTTCATGGGTATAAGTTTCTTAAAATTCTCTTGGATGAAGTAAAGTTATTCTAAGACCAACCATTACGGTCGCGGACGTTCCGAATGAGATCTTCCTCTTCTTTCATGTTTTATCCTACTCCAGAAACCAACTCTTGAAAATATTCCACCATTAATCTAAGCATTCTCTCATGACTTAATACGTCAAATCCGATATCGCTATCCTGAGTCACTTCCTTCTTCGTTATTCGATAGGAATATTGTTGATCTTCATTATACAACCCTTCTATATTGACTTGGTAGCACTTAGTGTAATAGTCACCGATTCATAGATTATTGTCTCAACTTCTATGTTGGAGTTCTATATGGCTGCTCATAATATGTTTCTGGTGAACCTCTCTATCAACAAGTCTATTAAGACGGGGTGGGGCTACTCCTGAACATCCAAAGTCCCTTTCGAACTAATTCTTAAAAGTTATTCATTATAGAGTGTGTTCTTAAAAGATGGCTCAAATAATTACCAAGAAAATGAGTAATCCTTCTAATATGAGTTATCACTTAGCTTTCAATCATCTAGGTAGTTTTAACTATTACAATGCGAGTTGACGAGCCATTTATGCATTAGTCTTTTTGATAAGAATGACTTATGGTGATAATGGGATAATTTCTAATCATTTACCAATAATCCTTAGTTAATTCATTCCACTACGAGTGTGTATCCCTTTAGGTGTTGAGAACTGATACACAAATCCTCTGATCTTGGTTAGGTTTTCATTATTACATTTACTCCTCATCATGCTACATCTCAGTGGATTCTAGACGGATGGATTTTACAACATTATTTGTCTCGGCGTTCCTCTAGTTCCTAATATAAGAAAGGGCCCTGCCGCATCTTGCTTTAGAAAAATATCATCACCTAACTTCTATTTCTGCTGACTACCGATTATCTCCTTAGGTCAAATATTTCCTTTGGTCTTCATACGAGCTCTCTCACCAATGGTACGCAACCACATCATCCATTATTTCTTTGTCCACTATGTCGGAACCCCTAATTTCTTATAACATCTTATTTCCGAGAATTCTTTAAATGATGCTATGCAATTTGAAATAAGCTCATCATTCCTTATTTGGGTACCATATTTGCCCACGTATACCCTCTCGATGCATATTGTTCCTTTACTATTCACTTTACTTTCCTCTTTTTGGTTGAATGTTAGTAACACGACCTCCTCTTTCCTGTGACGTCTCCCCTCTTAATCAACCTTATCTCTTAGGAATCTATTATTTTGGTGACTCTGGTCTTGTGCCCATCTATGAGCAATACTTACTCTATACTAGGAGCACAATACTCGACCCTTGTAACTCCAAAATTCGCTACTCATCGTAGTCGACTATTCTTTCACTGGATATGTCATATATACCTGTTTCAAAGGAAAACTTTGACATAATCATATTGTTCTTCATTATTGTTCACGCTAAAGATTCACCTTTGCAAGGCGATCTTCCAGATTTAGTGTGCTCACCGTATTTGAGTTAACGCTTCTACCTTTATTTCTTGGTTTAGGTCCCTTTTTGCAACTCATGTCTTTAGACTTTACATTAATTATATCATCTATCTCCTGAGGTTTCCAGTCAACGTGACAAATCCAAAGTTTCCATTATTCGCTTACTCTTATCTTTGATTCATCATCCCAAGAAATCTGTGAATGCAGTTACCGATGGTTTTAAATATTTTGTGGCTAAACAATATTGTAATTTACTTTGAAAAAATGAAAGAATAATTTAAAATGAATAAATAGTTATAAAATATAAATATTATTGTAGGTATGCAAGTATGTGTTAGTATAAAATAAAATAATTCTAGTATAAAAATAATGTTAGTATGAATAATATCTATAGTATATAGAAAATGCATGTATATCAAGTGTCAACTATATATATAAAGAATGTATATATGTATCCTGGTGGTATTAAAGTGTGTCCGTTAGTAAAAATAGTGTATATCTGTTAATATAGACAGCGCATATCAAGAATATAGAAGTGTATAAAAAGTATTAAAAATGTATGTAAAGAAACGTATAAAGAATGTATATATCCATGTAAAGAATGTATATAAAGTATAAAAGAGTGTATATTAAACATAAAGTGTATAAAGAATTGTATAACTATGTATGTTAGTGCATAAAGAATATATAAAAGTATATATGAAAGAATATAAAATGTATGTTGTAAAAATGTATTAAAAGTGTATATAAAAAATATAAATTAAAGGATGGACTAATATTTTTTACCAAAACGCCAAAAGTGTGAATTAATTTAAAAAGTATTTAAATCAAGACAATTTAATCCTTTTATGAAAGTATTTACGACCTAAGGCTTGCCTAACGCAGATGACAAACTTTAAATTAAACATATCAAGCGACAAGTAAATACATTTCCCTGACATTAAAAAAAGAATTCTCACTACACTACAAGTTCATGCTTTATATAATTTTAAAGAACGTGGAAAGTAAATATAAACAGAAATTCAATGATGATCCTCGGGTTCCTTTTGAGTGTCGTCTTCAAAATGTATGTCCGGGTACCTGTATAAACTCTTAATAAAAGAGTTAGTAAATAATAAATATTTATCAAAAATAAAAATAATATATATATATATATATATAATATAATTTTGATATTAGGTGGGTCAAATTTGCAATCGAACTCAAACAAGGAGAATTTAGACGCGCCATGACTACAAATCTGGTAGCTAATCGAGTTGCCACGCCAAGATACAAAGTCCGTATTTTACATTCTATTCGACAGTCCGGAGATCTCGTCCTCGCCCGAATTTTTTTTGTCACATATATACGTCCGCCTTTTTATGAGGCCTCAAAAATTGACGGGAATTTTTGCACTGTCCAACAAGTGTAGTATCTTTGTTCAATATCAGTTTAATGAAATTCACAAATAGTAAAATTGTCTGAAACACCCCAAACCAGTGACAAGAGCAGAACGGTCCCAAAAATATACAATAGCGGTCAACATAGCCGAAACAACATGGATACAATAAGGAAACAGTGAGTGGGACAAAAGCCAGCCGAAACAGTAGCGGATCTGGGCAAGGTCACCGGAAATGTTACAACGATCAATCCATCATATTAAAGACAAGAAAATAATAGCGAAATAACGGTACACAAAATTATTAAAACAAGGTAAATCAGTAGCACAGCTAAATGTCAAGGTCATCAACGTTTATGGAGTTCGCTGGTGGTGACAATGGTAAAAAGGGAGAAGGGCGACGTCACTTCAACGGCAACACCGGAGCAATGCTAAAAAATGTTGAAAATTTGTCTTTGGCGGGGAGATGCGTCCACCCATCTTTGATGAATTAAACACTAGTGTTCCGCATGTCGGAGGCTTTGTCTCTTTACACATGCATGATCTACGAAGTGAGTAGATGACCATAAGGCCAAGAATCGTCAAATTTCGTTGAGAAATGAAAGAGATATTGGTCTACGAAGTAAGATGTTTGAGGCATGGAAATGTGGTGTGGGACAAATCTACCACATCGGTGGGAATAGGAAGAATTGCTCTCTATATAAGTCTCTAATTGGTAAAGGGTTTGGGACCCCAAGGGGCCTCGGGCTGTTTTTGGACCAGAGAACTTTGCTAGTTTTTTATGTACAGTTTGGTCCCCTCTTGATGGCCATTTACAACCATTACTTGGTTGTTTAATGCCCTCCTAATGGCCATTAACAGCTATGTTTTGGGCAGTTGTTTAGCCCCTCCTCCAAAATAGCACAAAACAGTGAGCAAATTCTGCTTGAAAAACAGTGAGTAAACACCCTCACATACACAAGATATACACTACAGAGACACACTATATACATATAGACAAAAGAGAAGAGTAAAGAGAAACTCTTCCTTCCTATTCCATATCTTCAGCAAGTTGATTCATATTTTTTTCTTCGTCAGGCTCAACCTATTGGCTTTGTAGCGTTGAGATTAAAGTGTTGTTTTATCTTGGGAGACTATTGCCCGCTAACGTAAAAGCATATATACGGGGCAATCTTGTCTTAAGGACAGAGGGCTATCACTCGACTCAACACACAACGTTGTAACCATCCAGATTTAGTTGATTCTTGATTTCAGGTTATCAAGATTCAAGACACAACAAGCTTGCGGCAGTTTTAAAGATTGGCCTATTTCTTCAACAAGATTCAATTTCTGAATATTGAATATTTGTTTATCCTTTCGAATACTTGTAATAGTTATTTACTTCCCGTACTGCTTTATAAAGTACAATAGAGTACCAACAAAAAATTAAAACTCTGACCAACTATTGTTGGACAAGTATAAACTCGACCAGATCTGATCATTTCCAGCGTGATAGAGGTATGGGGAGGGAGTGAGGGAGAGGTGAGCAGTGTTGTTTAGTGGTGGTGGTGCCGTGGTTAGAGGTTGCCGGAGATGGTGTCTCTAGTGAAGGAAATCAGCGAGGGAAAGGGAGAGGGGGGACACGAAGGATGGAACAGTGTGGGTGATGGTGTTGGCCGTCAGCCTTCACTGGAGCTACAATAGCTCGTCGGAGAAGAAAGGGAGAAAAGGGAGGGGCTTCTCGTGAAAGCTGAATGAGAAGAGATGGAACAATATTTTAGGGCTTTAGCCTTAGAAAAAAAATCTGAAATTGCGAGAGGAGGTGAAAACTTTGGATGAAAAATCAATGGAACCCCCACCTAGTCATGAAATCTCATTAAGCAAAGGGTCAAAGACCTTGACTAGATTCAATTTTCACTCTATATTTTAAGATTAACTGTACTGACTTTTTTTGCGCTGATTGACTGTGTTAAAATACAACTATGTAATTAAAATGTAAATAAGGTATGTTTAATAAAAGTGTAAACATATTTGCTATGAAATTAAGAAATGATTATTAACTACACAAAAGTTGTAGTAATATGTTGTACATGTGCAGAAAATAATAATTTTTGAAAATGATTAAAAACGATGATAAATTGAAAAAAAATTCTAAAATGAGGATAATTATCAATAAATTGTCAAAAAGTGCAAAACATGCGTAAAAATGCTATTTTGTATTTTTAACGATCAGGGCTTCTTAAGACGTTATTTTTTAATTATAGTGAGCCATAATTGGGTGTCAACACGGACCCTCTATGACCTGTGGAGCCCCTGAAATTTGGGCCAGCCGACGCTGAAATACTTAGGCGTTCTTTTTGGCATATTTTTGGAATTTTCAGTAATGAATTGCCTCAACTCATTTAACTCATCTCTAATTTCGTGATTTTGTTCCCTTATGAGATACATAGCCTCCTCGGGGATTTCATGAGTGGGAGTCTAGTCCTTGGTAGATACTGAGCCTAATCATCCCCTAAGGTTGTGCCTTCTATGTATTGGAGGATCGACTTTTCTGGGATCACGGACAGGAATGTAACACCTCGAACGATGGTTTGGATGAAATACGACATTCGGTGCCAAACTTCGTGTGACCGAGCAAACCACATGGCTTGTTGAATCAACATGGGCATCAAAAGCATACAATGGCAATGATTTAAAATATGTAAAACATAATTACTGGAAAATATAGTGTGAAATATACTAGAGTAAATATTTGAATAAAACATACTAAGTCTGAAAGTAATACTGACATGACTAACATAA
Source organism: Anisodus tanguticus (assembly GCA_034509755.1). Taxonomy (NCBI): domain Eukaryota; kingdom Viridiplantae; phylum Streptophyta; class Magnoliopsida; order Solanales; family Solanaceae; genus Anisodus; species Anisodus tanguticus. Next base: position 22,820,192 of record CM067559.1, read on the forward strand.
CATGATAACTAGTCTAGTCTATGAAATATCTGGTACGTGAGTCTGTCTTCAAACTATTTACTAGGACAAGGCTCTGTCATACCTCTACTATAAAACATGACATGTAAAAAAAATAAGTGACTAACCCCCGAATGAAATGGGGCGCTCACCAATAGCTGATATTGAGGCAAATCATAACGAGTTGATCCGTCGTCCTGTAACTCAGTACCTGCACCGTGAAGTGCATGCCTCGGGAAAAAGTGACATAATAACATTTGAATTGTACTGTATGTAAAGAAACTGAATGAATAAGCAGGCACATGAAACTGAAACTGAAACTAAACATGAACATGAATAAAATAACATATGTAAAATTCGTAAACTGTATATCTGTATATATGTGGGTAAAGTAGTAGTATAACCGACAATATGAAATCACCATGTGGTTATGTGGAGTCTGGTACCTGGCCCGACTAGCAAAGCACTTCCATACCTTACCGAAGTATGAGACATGAATATGACATAAAATGATCCAATCAATAATTTGAAGGTATCGTCCTATGGATCGAACGACCCTTATCCTACGCTGACATACGTAGTTTCAGGCTGTAAGAGCCTTCTCGGTAATCTATGCAACTCTCAAAACATGCACTTGAAAATAATTGGCTTGTAAGCCCATGAATTTTATAAAAATAACTTATAAAATAGGATTTGTAATTTTAGTTTATCATGTGAAAAGATATATCATATAACTTACATAAATAATGAAAAATGAGTAGTAGAATTATAACTTGTCTTGAAGAACTCATGAGATTCAAAGCATGCGTTCACGGATAACTGACAGGTTCATGGCAGTCATAATGGCATATCATGAATATAATTAACGAAGACATGATATAACATGAAATATACTTGTACATGCATATAGGGTTCATGAACTTGAGTAAAACTCTAGGTTATGAAAATTCATGTTTTCATAGATAATCGTGAAGTAGGGAAGAACAATGATGTTCTCGCACATAGATAGAAGCTCTATATACTTGTAATCGCTCCTGGCAAATGAACTATGTTGACTTCTAACGAAGAAAGCTCCAAATCCTAACTTAAATCGCTTGCGAAAGATTTTGTTGTTAATCCTATGATTTAGTTTAGAGAATCATGTTACTATTCATGATTTAATGCTAGAATTACTAACGAATCGTTAGGAGCGAACTTACCTTGTTGTGGGAGTTTGAGAGGAGAGAAAATCGCTCTTGAGAGGGTTTTCTACAATGTTGAATGAGTTGGTGAATGATTTTTTGGACTATGTGTTATGTTTAAAGGATAGGCATTTTGGACCCCCTGTCTCACTGAGTGAGGTCCATAGCGAGGTGTTGTCTCGCTCTGGACTTCACCGGCGAGCTCCCCTGTCCATTTTACACTTAGACGAATTTTTAATAAAAAATATATTTTGGACGTCCCACCTCACTGGGAAAGGTCTACAACAAGGTGTTGCCTCGCTCTAGGCTTCGCCGTGCGAGCTCCCCTGTCTATTTTATGCTTAGACTATTTTCTTACATTTTTCGACGGTACTAAAAGTGTCTCAGTAACACCTAGCACAAAGCTCTGTTGGAGCTCCACTATATATGGATGGAAATGTATTTCAAAGAGCTACAACTTTTATGAAGTAAGTTTGCCGAAATTCTTTATAGAATATTCTGAATGCTCGCTTTAAGTGAGGTATTGTGCAAACTCACTTGAAAACATGGCACGTAGAGTAGCTCCCGACTGTGCTTTACCCAAAGACTCTTCTTATAACTTTATTAGTTTTCAAAACACTTCATATAGTCCTCATATTTGTTCCATTATGTTGCCATCGTGTGGGTCAAACCTTAGCCCGAAGGTACGAGGTGTTATAATATCTCCCCCTTGAGATCATAAGTCCTTGAGTGATGCATCATGGTTAGGAATATGTCTAACTCTTAAAGTTTGCAAAAAATATTTGGCTGAGTTTCTTTTGTAAATACAACTATCTCAACATTTATCAAACACCTTCCCGCTGACCAGAGTACAACACAAGCCTCACAGGGCATCATAATATGCATGACATGACATTACATGGTACTGAAGCATGAACGTCACTAACATGAATATTGAACTGTATTGAATACGTGAATACCAACTATAATGAATACCGGAATGACATTAACACATGGATATTAAACTGAAGGAATACATGAATACTATACATGGAATTTGGAAAAGAATTTGTAGGCATGAATGACATGATAACTGGAACATAAGCATCAACATGACATAATTACATGGACGTGAGGAGCATGACATGGCACATGAATGCCTGAAGAATGGCTAACATGGATACATGAGTGCTAAACTGATATGAGATATGAATATGTGTAAATATGGATATCATAATTTGATTGCCGAAAAGATGAATGTTACACTATGAGATGTGAATGCTAAGTGGAGATGAGACCTAAACACTAAACTGATATGAGGTCTGAATACTTGAGGTAGTTACCCTAGACATTTTCAGCTTGTTTATCAATAAGTGCAATTATTGGGCTTTGTGTCCTGTTTGGCTTCCCATGTAGCCTCCTTCATATTTTGGTTCCATTACAACACTTTCACTAGAGTGACTTCCTTAGTCCTCAACTTGCGAACTTGATGATCTTTTGTAGGATCCTGTATGGTCTAATATATTTACGACTAACTTCTCTTTCTTCTCAAATCACATGAGGCCTTTCATAGGCAAAACTTTCTAGAAACACCCAATCATTAACATGAAACTCTGAATCTCTGCGCCGCACATTCGCATAGGACTCTTGCGACTCTTAGCCATTTTCAAATGCTCCTGAATTAATTTAACATTTTCAACAGCTTAATGGACCATGTCTAGCTCTAGAAATTCTATTTCACCAACTTCATACTAACTAATAGGTGATTTACACCTTTGCCCATACAAGGTTTCAAACGGTGTCATCTTGATATGAGCATGATATCTATATTTAGAAACAACTCAATTAGAGGAAAATGATCATCTCAATTACCTTAAAAATCCAGGACACATGCACTCAATATATCTTCGACTGTCTGGATACTTTGTTCTGCCTGAGCATTTCTCTAAGGATGAAAAACTGTACCGGAGATGGTATCCAATCCTTTATGAAAAGACTTAAGAGAAAAGATTCATTTTGAACTAGGCACCTCAATATGATCTAATGGAAATTGGAGCCCCATAGAATCTGGAACTTTCCTGAATATATAACTTGGCATAATCTTTTGCTGAATCGGTTTTCGCTTGCTATGAATTTGGAAACTTTGCCACGAAATTGGCTATATTCTTCTTTATGTCATTCCACCAATAAACATTCTCAATGTCATGATATATATTTGTGGAGCTTAGGGTAGGTAAAATATCTGAAATTGTGTCTCTCTTACATAATCTTCTCTTTGCTCCTATCTACATCCGGATGCAAAAAAAAATTCTTCATACCTTAGAGTCTCATCATCTCCCCTTGTTTGGAAGCCATGAATTTATGTCTACGAATCCCTTCCTTTAGCTACAATAGATAGGGATCATGAAACTGTTTTCCTCTTTTGCTTAACTACTAAGGAGAATTTGGCTCTATTCTGTACAACAACTCTACTATCCTCGGGGTCAAAAAGTTGAACACCTAGGTTTGCTAAACGGTGAACTTCTTTCATCATGATTCTCTTATATGCCTCAACATGAGCTAAACTACCCATATTTGATTTCTTTTTGAGATACCTCCTGAAATACTTATAGTATTGTTGTGCGCTAAGTCTTTGACCAACACTTTGAACAATAGAGTCTCGTGCGAAGGCACTACCTTTGTGACATATAACTGGGCATGATCTTATAACTTTTCTGTGATTGCTTAAATGATAATAATTGATCTATACATAAGTCGGTCGACAATCATTCTACTCACATCGTGTTTCTTGTGCATACGAGGCAGATTCCTTATGAGACTATCTCAGTACGCCTTTATTACTAAACTGAGGTTTTTCATATCTCATGCTAACCCTGCGGTTTTCAAATATTCAACTACACTCATTGACAATTTACACATCTCTCTCTTGCACCAAAGGTTAAGATCTTATATTTGGGGATCCTTCTCTCTCGTTGGGATCCAACTAACTTTCCTTATCTTCTGCAATTCTTTGCGCTTTATGCCGCTGACAGCTCATCTTTCGACTCACTTCTGAGCGATTTTCCTTACTATTAAAAACTGAATTACTTACATTAATGGGAAACTAAATTACATATAGGGACTGAATTTACTGTCATATTCTTTCTTAACGACTTAACTTTGCTCACACTGTTAGTCTTAGGGAAAACCCCATTTTGGATAACTCTTAAAGACTATTCTTCTGTAATTTCCTCTCTTACTGCTTAGCTGATTTTTCTATCCCACTGTCACTATACTCCATGTTTATCTTAAAATCTTGGGGTTCTTATACGCATTCAGTGAATTCAAACTGCTACTCACTCACCAGTGTTAATCTAACTAAGAAAATCAAATCGTACCTTTACTAGCTCTACCAAAATTGCTAATTCATTGTATCTACTCAAAACATACTTATTATTCTATATTAACAACCTACTAGAATCATATTTTCTAGTTCTGTCTTGATTACTAAACTGAAGCATAAGTTTCTTTCTAACCTCCCTCATCATCCAACTCTATTCTGCAATCGTATACTATTTTTTCTGAGCTATAGACATTGATCAAACTTAGGGAAATTACGTCTCTCTTAAATGAAAGATTGAACTATGTAACCCAAATTTCTATACACTTTAAAGTCATGTCAAACTATACACATATGGGGTAAACACTTAATCATATAACCTTAGAGGGAAATGTCACATCTTATCATCTCATAGTAATATCTACTTCTTGTAGTAACTTACTAACGTCATACTATCTGGTTCTTATCTGAATTAACTTGCACAAATAAAATTCTATTCACTGAAGTCAAATATTGTCTGCTCTAGGTTTTCATGTCGTGCAACGTCTCTTCTTAGTCATGTGCATAGGTCGTACGGAAACACATTTTGTAATATCACGTCATTTTGCCTCCTAGGTTTTTTCCCCTTAGGATCTTTTCTACTCAAAACTATCATGCGCCGTTTATGCACATTGCAGCTAACTTCATAACATGTTACCCTGTAGGGTCTTAAATCTGAGCTATCAACCTCACACTTGTAGCTCCATGATCCAAAAAAATCCAAAAAAACTTTTCTATAAGGTATAGAACATACGTATACTATCATGCATAAACTTGTCCTTAAAATGATACTATCACCTGATAAATACATCATGCGCTATTTGGCGAGTCTTAGGTCTTAACCCGGACTTGAAAAATGCGAAGATCCCGCTATAGTCATTGTTACTTTCACTTTCCTTTAGCACCCATATCACGCCCCTACTTCCCCGAGCGTACCACTCTGATGACTAGTCTTCTGTATAAGTAGAACTTCCGGCCGACAAGGCCATACTGGATTATATCACAACAACAATACTGAATAGGAGGGATTAACCCAGCATATATACACAACAGGACCGACAAGGTCACAATATGGTTCAACAAAAATAACTTAGCTGACAAGGCTATACCTCAACACTATACATATCAAAACAAGTTTGTGAGACTCTGCGATAACTGAACTGACATATGGTCGGGATACGACCCCGACCTACCCATATTGTACATAACCCTACAAAACATACTTCATATCTGACTAGGAAGCTTCAGGAAAAATGAAGCTTACTTATTGACGGCTGAACTGACAGCTCTTACTGTGGTGGCCTAGTAGAGTCTCTATCAGAACCTGCGGCATGAACACACAACTTCCCCAAAAAAAGATATGCCAGTACAAAATAATGTACCGAATATGTAAAACATGAATAAAAATGAATCTGTAAGCTGTATGGAAAGACATAAACGCAATATGAGCTAATAAGTTGTAAATGAAAGCATAAGCAACCTGGATGCTATATGAGGCGAATAATGAAACTCTGAAACTCAAATACAACTTGTATGGATAGGCCTTTACCATAATTTTCCTCAAAACAATAGGCTAGCTTGCTTCCAAGATTTTCCAAAATCAACTCTTCAAGGAGGCAACAATTCTTACTATAATCACAGGGTTTCTCACGGAATTCTTGTGGATTTTAGCTTTGATTTTGTATTAGGATGATAGGATATGATGGAGAGATCTTAGGAGAAGATTTGATACAGTTTTGGGGAAACAATGAGGGTTCTAAGTCGAAGACCCAATTTAAATCCATAACCAGATCTGCACTGCCGTAAAAAGATGGTTCATTTGACGGAATCGTCAAACTTTTGACGGTCCGTCAAATCTGCTGTCAAATCTTTAACATTTCTTCGATTTACGAACTGTCAGTTGCATTGGAAAGTCAACTCTCTGAAATTGAATTTAGATAGGTTATGGGCTCCGTAATTCCTTATATACTAGGATATATATCCCTGACAAGTTGGGTAAAAAATCAGGTCCAAAAATTCTTCCCAATTTTCCTCTGATTTCAACAAACTTATCTCCTACAATTCGTTTAGCCCCGAACACTTATGAAACATACTTAACACTCATCCAAACCTTGTTAACCTTGTGATGGAATCTCAACCTTACTAAGCTTATGTTAGTTAACCCACGATAAAAATGACATCCAAAACTACTGGGTGTAACAACCCATAGGCTCCGTTGTATCCTCATAAGTCAAGTCACAAGAATCTCGATACACTAAAAATTAGAAATGTGATAACTACATAACCGAACACTGGTGTACTTAATAACCATAATCCTGCTAAACAGAAATATTGTATAGCTGGTAACTAAGGTAAACTGATAACCATAAAATATGATAACTGCCTTTGTACTTTCTAATAATGGTTAAGCTCTAGTCTATAGTAACTACGAATTTAGTTCCACTTTCGATATTATCTCAAGTCTTATTTGTTACCAACATGCACTTCTCGATTATACCCCCAATGGGTAGTCATCCTCACTTGAACCTTGAATTTCCTCCTCGTCGCTTGCGTATTTGATACGTTTGAAATTCGATGGAGATAGAATGTCACTTACTACTCTAGGCTTCATGACACGAGTTAGAAGAATTCCTGAAAGTACTCTAATTGCACGATCTAGAGTATGAAAGAAGTGAGATAATCCTAAATGTCTTGGTGGTCAACCATTGATATGTGTCGCGCGCACACACATATAAAAGTGACCTTACTAGATACAATTTCATAGACTTCTTAAGACACTTAAACCTGGCTCAGATATCGAGTTTTGTAACGCCTTGAACCATGTCCTAGGCAAAACACGGAACTCGGTGCCTAACTGCATGTGACCGAGCGAACCACATGTCTTGCTGAATCAACATGGGCATAAAAAACATGCAATGTCAATGATTTAAAACATGTAAAATATAATTACTGAAAATATAGTATGAAATATACTAGCGGAAATATCTGAATAAACCATACTAAGTCTGAAGTAACATTGACATGGCTGACATAACATGATAACTAGTTTAGTCTATGAAACCTCTGGAACATGAGTCTGTCTGCAAACTATTTATTAGAACAAGACCCTAGCATACCTCTACTATAAAACATGACATGTAAAAAAACAAGTGACTAACACCCCGAATGAAATAGGGCTCACCAATAGATGATACCGAGGCAAATCCTAGCGAGCAAATTTGTCGTCTTGTAACTCAATACCTGCATCGTGAAGTGCAATCCCCGGGTAAAAGGGACGTAAGTACATTTGAATTGTACTGTATGTAAAATAACTGAATGGCTAAGCAGGCACATAAAGTAATAGGGACATGAAACTGAAACTGAAACTAAACATGAATATAATAACATGTGTAAAGTTTGTAAACTGTATATTTGTATATCTGTGGGAGAGCAGTAGTATAACCGAAAATATGAAATCTCTACGTGGGTACATGTAGTCTGGTACCTGACCTGACTAGCAAAGCACTCTCATACCTTGCTGGGGTATGAGACATGAACATGACATGAAATGATCCAATCAATAATCTGAAGGTATCGTCCTTTGGATGGAACGACCCTTATCCTACGATGACATACGTAGTTTCAAGCTGTAAGAGCCTTCTCGGTAATCTATGCAACTCCCAAACACATGTACTTGAAAATAATTGGCTTGTAAGCCCATGAATTTTATAAAAATAACTTATAAAATAGGATTTGTAATTTTAGTTTATCATGTGAAAGGATATATCATATAACTTACATAAATCATGAAAAGCATATATAATTTCATGAAAACTGAGTAATAGAATTATAACTTGTCTTCAAGAACTCATGAGATTCAAAGCATGCGTTCACGGATAATGGACAGGTTCATGGTAGTCATAATGGCATATCATGAATATAATTAATGAAGACAGGATATAACATGAAATATAATTGTACATGCATATAGGGTCATCATGAACTTGAGTAAAACCCTAGGTTATGGAAATTCATGATTTCATCGATAATCGTGGCATGGGGAAGAACAATGATGTCCCACACGTAGATAGAAGCTCTACATACGTGTAACGCTCATAGCAAACGAACTATGTTGATTTCTAACGAAGAATGCTCCAAACCCTAACTTGAATTGCTTGCGAAGGATTTCATTGTTAATCCTATGTTTTAATTTAGAGAATCATGTTACTATTCATGATTTAGTGCTAGAATTATTAAGGAATCGTTAGGAGCGAATTTACCTTATTGTGGGAGGTTGAGAAAGGTTGAACGAGTTGATGAATAATTTTTTGGACTAAGTGTTATGTTTAAAGGATGTGCATTTTGGACCCCCCGTCTCGCTGAGCGAGATCCATAGCGAGGTGTTATCTCACTTTAGACTTCGCGGGGCGAGCTCTCCTGTCCATTTTACACTTAGACAAATTTTGATAAAAAATGTATTTTAGACGTCCCACCTCGCTAGGCAAGGTCTATAGCGAGCTATTGTTTTGCTCTGGGCTTCGCCGGCGAGCTCTCCTGTCTATTTTACACTTAGACTAATTTTTTACATTTTTCGATGGTACTGATAGCGTCTTAGTAAAATGTCTATAACACCTAGAACAAAGTCCTGTTGGAGCTCCACCGTGTATGGATGGAAAGGTATTTCAAAGGGTTACAACTTTCATGAAGAATCTTTCCCAAATTCTTTATAGAATATTTCTAATGCCCGCTTTAAGTGAGGCCTTGTATAAACACACTGGAAAACATGGCCTGTAGAGTAGCTTCCGACTATGCTTTACCCAAAGACTCTTGTTATAACTTGATTAGTTTTCAAAACACTTCATATACTCTTCATATTAGTTTCATTACATTTCCATCATACGGGACAAACCTTAGCCCGAAGGTACAAGGTGTTACAAAGAAGGTCATCCTCGTCCTCGACAATGTTTCCGGGATTTCGATTGTCAACTCCTAACATACCTGAAGATTGATGCTTAAAGCAACACAGAACTTAAAAAGTGTTAGCTTAAAAGACAAGCAACTGTATCAATTTACTGGTAAATAGTCTGGCGCCCAAAATGGCAAGATAATTAGCAATTGAAACTAATATAAACAGAATATAATTGAAAGAATGATTAGAATAGCATGAGCCTTAGAGAAGCTTTGAGCTAGGGTCTCTCTACAAGATGTTGATTATGATATTGGAGTGCTAAATTAAGATAAAGAACTTAGAAAATAGTGTAAGTAGCAACTGTATAATATATCTCCTTTTTTCGATGTCCTTATAAAGAAATGTTTAGTCCTATTTATACATGGACTCAAGGTTATAAATTTCACGAATTATGCCATTATTAACATTACTCCATCCGTTTCATAATAAGTGATGTTTTAGGCTTTTCATTTTATTCCACAATAAGTGGTACTTTAGGATTTCAAGAAGAAATTGACCTTAGGGGCAGCCCGATGCACTAAGCTTCCGCTATGCGCGGGGTTAGGGGAGGGCCGGACCACAAGGGTTTGTTATACATAGCCTTATCTTGCATTTCTGCTAGAGGCTGTTTCCACGGCTTGAACTCATGACCTCTTGGTCAATGACAACAACTTTACCAGTTACTCTAAGGCTCCCTTTCCAAGAAGAAATTGATCTTATTCTACCAAAATTACTCTTATTTACATAATAAAAAATTATTAAGTAACTTTTATTTTTCTAGATATTAATTAGGGGTAAGTTAGTAAAAACGCTCATAATTTTTTAGAAGTGAGTAATTTCTTAAGAGGTGTGCATAAGCTAAAAACACCACTTATTATAAAACGGAGAGTATATATTGATGCTATAATAAAAATGGACTTTAAAGATGATCATTAGTGCCCTTAATGCTCTTTGGGAGGTGCAAAACCACTTTTGTAACAGCCGCCCGTTGGGTATTGAATTCTCCGTTCCACATTCTGCTTTCTAGTACTAGTGATCCTTTAATACATTCGGTGCAACGTAAGAGCCTCCAGGGCACTGGTGGCTGATCTGGATAATTTTACTCCATACAACTCTTATGATCTTTAATATTTTTTTCATAAAGGGTAGTTATAAAATTATCATATTTATACACTGATAGTTTACAAAATTTAAACTCTTTTAAAATTAGAAAAAAGTTTAGGGTGTAAATCTAAGGGTATTGTTGAATAAAAAAATTAGTCGGGGATATTTTTAAGTTTATAGGTGAATAGAGAATATTTGTGAGATATTTTTGATAGTTAAGGATATATTTGACCTTTTTGGAATATACTATACCACTTTCCTTTGGACATCAAAACGGGAGTAGTTGTAATCACACACGTAGGCTGATATAGTGATGTGACAAGCTGGCATTATTCAAAATTGGAATAAAAACTAAAAATCACTAGTGCATTAGATGGATCCTCCACAAAACAACATACTACTTGTATTTATTAAATAATTTCTTCCCCTTCTTTTCATGTTCACAAGTCAGATGAAAGTTTTTAACAAATCACGCTACAGTTGAACCTTGAACCTGCATAATCACCACCCCCACCCCTCTTGTGTGTTGTTGGTGGTGACATATATGCAGGGCAAAAGGTGAAGGAAGAATCAATTACTATTAGATTCATGTATACTGAAAGTGAAGGAAAGCAGGAAGCTTGTGAAGAGCGAAAATCAAGATTTGTGAGTCTCATCCGTCAACTGTCTCACACTATGCGTGGTTTCAAGCTCAAAGACCGTTGTAAGACTACTCAAGTCCATGCTTACAACCCATCTGAAACTTCCACTAGTTCCAAGCTCGGCAACTACCCTACAATCAACTCCATTTTGGCGGAATCTGCTGTTTCACTTTCCACAGCTGACTCTTTTCTTCCCTATGGGCTTCCAAGAACCCATCTTTTTGAGCCCCCAGTTGAGCTTTGTCTCAAATCTGTTGACTTTGTTGATTCTTTGACTGAGCTTTACTGTAAAGTTCAGATGACCCAAGATTTCGATAAATCTTTGGTTTATTTAGAGCAGTACGCTCTGTTGTACAGCCTTGGTGATCCAAAGTTGCTGCGCAGGTGTCTTCAATCGTCTCGTCAACATGCGGTTGATGTGCATTCCAAGGTGGTTTTGTCAGCTTGGTTGAGGTTTGAGAGGAGAGAGGATGAGTTGGTAGGATCATCCGCTTTGGATTGTATTGGGAGAGTTGTTGAATGCCCCAAGTCTGCTTTGGTACATGGGTATGTTCCCAACTCTGCTTTTGATCATTGCCAATGTCATGAGATCTCTAATTTTGATGGGAATAATACTTTCCTCAGCTCAGAAAAGGGCGCGGGGATAGTCTGCTTCTACATAGGCAATGAGGAAGTCAACTGTATTCGAGGTAAAATTGCAGCTCTCTCTGGTCCATTAAAATCAATGTTGTACGGTGATTTCATTGAGTCTGATAGGGAAAGAATCGATTTTACACACATTGGTATATCTGTGGATGGAATGAGAGCTGTAGATTTCTTTAGTAGGACTAGAAGATTAGATTCTTACCCACCCAACATACTTCTGGAGCTTCTCTCATTTGCAAATAGATTCTGTTGTGAGGAAATGAAGTCTGCTTCTGATTGTTACATGGCGTCTTTGGTTTCTGATATTGATGAGGCATTACTTCTTATTGATTATGCTCTGGAGGAGAGAGCACATCTGCTCGTCGCGTCTTGCTTGCAGCTGATGCTAAGAGAGCTTCCAGGTTATTTGTATAATCCAAAGGTTATCAACACATTTTGTAGCTCTGAGGCTAGGGAGAGACTTGCCACTGTTGGGCAAGCTTCTTTCCTGTTATATTATTTCCTTAGCCAGGTAGCAATAGAAGACAACATGATGTCCAAAGTTACAGTTATGTTGTTGGAGAGATTGAAGGAGTGTGCTAGTGAAAGATGGCAGAAGGCACTAGCTTTGCATCAACTTGGGTGTGTGTTTCTTGAAAGAAACGATTACAAAGAAGCTCAGCATTCTTTTGAGATGGCAATTGAGGCTGGTCATGTTTATTCAGTAGTAGGTGTTGCACGAACTAAATTCAAGCAAGGGCAGCGCTTTTTGGCTTTTGAGCTAATTAATGGTATTATTTTAATGTATAAACCTACAGGGTGGATGTACCAAGAGAGATCTCTCTACAGCTTAGGCAAACAAAAGATTTTGGATGTTAATGATGCCACCAGATTGGATCCCACCCTTTCTTTTCCATACAAATACAGAGCCATTGTGATGGTAGAAGAGAGCCAGATTGAGGCTGCTATTGTTGAGATAAATAGAATTGTTGGTTTTAAGGTCTCTCCAGACTGCCTTGAACTGCGGGCTTGGTGTTCTATTGCACTTGAGGATTATCAATCTGCTATAAGAGATATCCGAGCATTGTTGACTCTAGAGCCAAACTATATGATGTTTCATGGGAAAATGAGGGCTGACCACCTGGTTGAGCTTCTCAGTCTGCACGTTCAACCGTGGAGTCCTGCAGATTGCTGGATGCAACTCTATGATCGATGGTCATCTGTTGATGATATTGGTTCACTAGCTGTTATACACCAGATGCTCATAAATGATCCTGGGAGGAGCATTCTGCGATTCAGGCAATCTCTGCTCCTATTACGGTAATTTTTTGAGACATCTTATCTTTTGATATTTGCTGTACGCACAATTCCTACCTTCTCTAAGTCCCTGACATCTGTTTCTTCTAACTTCCTTTTTGGGGAATGCATGCAAAAATAAAAAAAATAAAAAAGAAAGGAAAGACTGATCGTTGTGATGAGAGATAGAATTTTTGTGGCAATCTATAGACCATATTCTTTTTTTGAAAAATGGTAAATTGTATTCCTCAGCATTAAGGATATGCCGGGACCTTCAAAAAGTTGTCCACAAGGAGCTGTAGGAAAAAAACTATTTACAGGGTTCCTAAAAAGTCTACCAATTGTTCTTCTCCCTCTACATTTGTTTCTTGTTGTCACATATGGTATGTTATGCACAAACAGCATGACTATTGATTGTAGCACATCAAGCCCGGGTTTTAAGTTATGAGACCGTGTAGTGAAAATTGAAATGGATAACATATGAAACAACATTATTGTAACTACCTTTATTTGGATTAAATCGATAAATTTGGATGACATATAAATAGATTTTGGTAATATATGTCTTTCTTAGACAGAAAAGCCTTATCATGGGGTTACTTTCCATGCTGTTCTGATTTTCATAATTATTTGATAGAAGCACATCCTATTACTTACGTTTACAGTACCTAACACATTTTACTTGCAGGTTAAATTGTCAAAAAGCTGCAATGCGCAGTTTGCGTCTGGCCCGGAATCATTCCACCTCCTCAGATGAAATGCTTGTGTACGAAGGATGGATTTTATATGACACTGGACATCGTGAAGTAGCACTTGCCAAGGCCGAGGAATCCATTTCTCTCCGAAGGTCATTCGAAGCCTTTTTCCTTAAAGCATACACTCTAGCCGATGCAACTCTGGATTCTGAATCTTCAGCTTATGTCATCCAACTGTTGGAGGAAGCACTTAAATGTCCTTCAGATGGTCTTCGCAAGGGACAAGTGGGTCATTTCTCCAAACTAGTTTTCTTGGTGATGTTTCTCTAGATGAATTTATTCATGTTATGTAGTCTTGGCAGGCATTAAATAATCTGGGAAGTATTTACGTGGATTGCAATAAGCTGGACCTCGCAGCAGACTGCTATGTTAGTGCCCTCGAGATAAAGCATACAAGAGCTCATCAAGGGTTAGCTCGTGTATATCATCTCAAAAACGATAGGAAAGCTGCTTATGAGGAAATGACAAAGCTGATAGACAAGGCTCAGAACAAGGCATCAGCTTATGAAAAACGGTCAGAGTATTGTGATCGTGACATGGCAAATAGTGATCTCAGCATGGCTACAGTATTGGATCCTTTAAGGACATACCCTTATAGATACAGAGCTGCAGGTAAATTATCACTTTCAATCATTTTGTCACCCTTGCTTGTTACTAATCTTTTTGCTAAAATTCTGAACAACGACCTGACTGTAGGATGATGAATGAAACTTGTTATGTGAATTTAAGTGAAGTTCCTCTGTCATTATATTTGAGGGGAATATTTTCTTCGTTTCTATTACTAATTGTGATATACATTCCTTGTATAACCTAAAGAAGGTTCACAAACAGGAAGCAATATTTGTTGCTTGTGGACTGGGCTAGAACAGAGGAATATTCATATTGAAGTAAAATCACTTGAAAGAGCCTTTATATAGGAGAATACTGTCTCTTTTCTTCTTCTCATGATTGCGATTTACTATGACTTACAATTTGAATATGGTCAGCAGAACCACCTTTTGGTGAAAAAACTCCTTTTTTTTCCTGCAAATGTCCTATTGCCCTTTAAGTTACCGCGATTTTTCATTCTGACACCATAACTACAATTTGTTCCTATTAGACACTCCATTATGATTTAAAATTTGCCTATTAAACAAAACTGCTGATATGGAAAAAAACGTGTTCCAAACATGCCTTACGCATGTGAGTCGATACAAATAATATTTTTCCTTCTGTTTTTCCTTGAAAATCCGTGTTTTCTCTCCCCAGTCTCCATTACTGCCAATGTCGCTGCCATTCTCCTACTCCTTTCTGCTGACACCACCTTTCTCCATGAATTTTCATTTTTTTGGAAAAAAGAAAGTAAAAAGGAAATAAGAAGAAAATAGTTGAAGTGAAGAAAGGGTTTTTTTTTCAAGTAGAACGGAACATAGTCAAAACACTAGCGGCAAAAAACAGTAGATAACATACCACACACTAATTTACATATGAAATAGAAAATCCTTGGGACTACAAGGATCATCATAGCACTGCTTGCCCTCAAAATAATTTCTCCTATATTAGCCCAACAAAAAATAGTAGTCTCCCCGGAAAATCCAACAAACCTAGCGCCAGTCTCCCACATAAAATATGTCCATCCCTATCTTTGAACTGAAGCTTCATCAAGCGCAGAACACTCACTAGAATGTTAATGAGCATTACTCTGTGAAAGAAAGATTTTGGTGAAGTGAAACTTTTGTCTGATAGTGCTCAACTATGGAGAGGAGTTGTTGGGTCTTTCTTTTTCCCAATAAGCTATGAGATTTTTCTCGGCCTTTTGGCTAAGATCAAGAGATTTTTCTCGGCAAGCTATGAGAGTACTTGTGTGTAAATAGGGAGAAGTGTATCTGGTAGTTTCTGCTGGATATGGATATGTATGTGGGTGAAGAACGGAAATGGCAGAGAAGATGATAGAAAGATGGACAATAAGGCGATGGAAGGCTGTGATTTATGTGAAAATGGAATTTCTATTATGGTTTTGGGTCAAAACCTTTTTGTTATCATTACTTGGGCCCAAATGTCACGTGCCCGTATTTTACTGGTCACTTTGTTGTGTTATCCGTGTGTGTATTACAAGCACATTATTTTCTTGACTTTTTGTCAGCGAGGTGTTTAATAGGTGAACTTACGTTAGGTGTTTAATAGAAACAAGTCCTAGTTGAAGTGTCATAATGAAAAATCATGACAACTCTAAGGGGCCGCTTATGTATTTGGCCAGAACTATTTCTACCTATATGTGTATATCTAATTGGTCAAAAATCTGTTAACCAAATTTTGCAAATTTCGGTGCAAAGAAAAATAAAGCAGGTACTAGAGATGTTGCTGTGGGAATATATCTAATTCAGGCAAAGCATCAGTTGAATTCAGTAAAATTAAGAGAGATGCATCTTTTATTGCAGCATAGGTTTGACAAGCTATTTTCATATGATGAATACCCCAATCTTTTTCGATAAGCTATTTTAATAATACATTAACAGGTTTCCGGCAGCAACTCCGAGTCTTAGATATCCTCTGCCCTGTCAATTGTTTAGAGTTTGCTGCAGTCTCTCTGGCATTATTTGTTGGACTCCAAATATGTCTAGAAACATTGTATCTTTGCCATGTTTGTCTGTAGTGTAGTAGAGGGTGATTAACTGATTAGTTGGATTCTTCATATAGGAAGTATCTACTAGACAGTTTAGAACATCTTCTTTGCATTTTATCATGTGTCAAACAGGCTTCATGTGTTGCAAATCCAAGCTATCCTTGTGGTTCCTTGGTCTTCTAAATCATTTTCCTATGGTCAGTGATCTTCTTCTTTTGCATGTCTCAGCTTCACCTAATAGCTCCATTATAACTATAAGAGGGTTACAAAAGTTCTCCAAATCGGCTACACAACAAGAGCCAAACACGGAGCAATCCAAGAAACAAAACGATTAAAGAAAAGGAGAAAACTAACCCGGAAACGGAACTGTTGTTAGGGCTCGAAATTGAATGCTGCGACCTCCAATTCAATCTCCACCGTCCAAATCAAAGACCGAGATGTTAGAACACTGAGCCAAAATTTCAGGCCGATCCAATGGTGAACGACTCGGTAAACGTGATTTGAAGCTGGCTGGTTGGAGAGAAAAACTGCAGCTAAAAGAACCTTTTCCTTTCTCTCTTCTCTCTGTGGATGCTCTCTCAAAAACCACTCTTATGTGCTAAAGTCTTTCAAAGACTAATGCCAATATGCATAGAATAATTCTCCAAATTTGCTCTATTTATAGATGATAAGTGGTGCTTTCTCTTAAAGCCAAACCCAAACCCAAATAGGAATAAAAATCGAAATCCAAAAGGGAATAGGATTTGGCCAGTGGGCCTTTAGCTGAAAATATGGGTGAGACCCAACAAATTCCCCCTCCAGCCAAGGGGCCAAAATAGATCTTCAAGTAGAAGATTCGTGGACAGGCTTCATGCCGGCCAAAGTTTTACAAAACTCATGCTTATCTACAACCACCACTTTTGTTAGCATATCTGAAAGATTGTCATCAGTGTGTATCTTCTCAACCTCAAATAATTTCTCTTCCACAACCATTCTTATCAATGATACTTTCTGGTAATATGCTTGGTCTTAGAATGAAAAGTTGAGTGCTTGGTGAGATAGATAACACTTTGATTATCACAAAACAAGACGAACCTTGACGGCTTAAAGCCAAGATCTTTGATATATTCCTTTATCCAAAGAAATTCTTTGGCACCTTTAGTGATAACAATATATTCGGCTTCTGTGGTGGATAGAGCTATGCACTTCTGTAGTCTCGATTGCCAATAAACAACTCCCCCTGCAAAAGTGATCAAATAACCGGAAGTGGATCTTGAGTTATCAAGATTGCCTCCCAAATCAGAGTCTGTATAGCAAATAAATTCAGGCTTGCCACTACCAAAGCACAACACCATATCTGCAGTGCCTTTCAAATATCTCAATATCTATTTCAGTGCATCCCAATGTTCCTTTCCAGGATTAGAAGGAAATCTGCTAACGGTACCAACAACATGTGCAATATCTAGTCTAGTGCAAACCATAGCATACATCAAACTACCCAACAGCTATAAGACATCTCATTCTTCTCTTCATTAGTAACTGGACTCTGGCTCGTACTCAATTTAAAGTGTTTAGCCAGAGGAGTACTAACCACTTTTACTTCTGTCATGTTGAACCTATTGAGTACCTTCTCAATATATAGTTTTTTGCATAACGATAGCTCCATTTTATCTTTGTCTCGCTGGATTTGTATGCCCAAGATTTTCTTTGCTGGCCCCAAGTCCTTCATTGCAAACGATTTGTTCAATTGCTTTTTAAGAACCGCAATTCTGGATTTATTTCTGCTAACAATCAGCATACATCCACATAAAGTAATAAGATGATGAAATCATAATTAGAGAACTTCTAAAAGAATACATAGTGATCTGAAGAAGTTTTCTTGCATCACTGTTTCTCAATGACAGATTCAAACTTCGAGTACCATTGTCTTGGAGCTTGTTTTAAGCCATACAAGCTCTTTCTCAATTTGCAGACATAATTTTCTTTTCCCTCAACTACAAAACCCTCAGGTTGCTCCATGTAAATCTCTTCATCTAAATCACCATGAAGAAAAGTAGTCTTGACATCCATCTGCTCAACCTCTAAATCTAGACTTGCGGCTAAGCCTAGAACCACACGAATAGAAGACACTTTTACAACAGGGGAGAAACTTTCATCGAAGACAACTCCTTTCTTCTTGCTAAAACCTTTTAACAACTAACCTTGCCTTATACCTAGGTGCAGAGGTATGTTGCTCTTGCTTTAGTCTAGAAATCCACTTATTCGTTAAAGCTTTCTTACCTTTCGGTAATTCCACTAACTCATGTGCCATTATCGTGGAGTGACTTCATCTCATCTTTCATGGCTTCTACCCTCTGATCTCTGTGAGTATATGGCTTCATCGTAACTTTCAGGTTCTCCCATCTCAGTCAATAGTACATGCTCATTTGGAGAATAATGACTTGATTTTTGCTTCTGCCTAATAGATTTTCTACGAGAGGTTTCAGGAACCCTCCGAAGTAGTTATCTGAGCAAGAGTTGGTTGCGGATCAACCACAACATTATCAATTGGTGCATCTATAGGATCTTCACCCTAATGATCATTTTGATCCCGATCACCATCTTCATTATTATCTTGGGCCTTTATGTGCAATAGGTCTAGTAGCAATAGGAACTAAACCAACATCGACTAAGCTCTCATTGTTCTGAGAATTTGTTTTCTTAGTCTTGCCAATATCTTCAATAGTCTGGTCTTCAAAGAACACTGCATCACGACTTCTAATAAGTTTCTTATCAGCTGGATCGTAGAAACAATAACCAAACTCATCTTAACCATAAACAATGAAGATGCACTACTTAATTTTGACATCCAGTTTCGATCTCTCGTATTTAGGAACATGCACACAAGCTTTACACCCGAAGACTTTCAAGTGATCATAAGAAACTTCCTTAGCAAATCAAACTCTGTCTGGAACATCACAATCTAAAGCAACGATAGGAGACAAATTGATAACATAAGCAACAACGTTGCGTGCTTCCGCCCAAAAGGAATTTGGAAGTTTGGCCTTCGAAAGCAAGCATCTAACTCTCTCAACTAGAGTTCTATTCATCCTCTCTACTAAGCCATTCAATTGGGGCTTCTTGGGCAGAGTTTTCTGACGAATTCCTTGTAATCTGCAATAGTTGTCAAAAGGACCACAATATTCACCAATAATGATTTCTTTCCAGTCTCTCGGATAAGGCTTGAAATTCCTTAAACACATCAAGTACTTGATCTTTGGATTTCAAAAGATATACCTAGAGATTGCGAGAATGGTCATCAATGAAAGTTGCAAAGTATAGTGCACCACCTTTTGACTTCACTTTAAAAGGACCACACAAGTCAGAGTGCACTAGCTCCAATAAGTCGGGCTTTCTTGAAGGGGGATGACTATGAAAGGAAACTCTTTTCTATTTTCTGGCTAAGCAATAAATACACCTCTTCAACTTTGCTTGTTTTACTCCAGCGAGTAAATTTTTCTTAGCCAAATAGGTAATCCCTCTCTCGCTTATATGAGGCCTCTTGTGCCACAATTCTGATAAAGTATCACTTTCCACCAAATTTACGGAGTCACTAAGGATGGATCCTTGTGTCACATATGATTTGGAAGACTTGATTCCTCGAGCCGTAACTAACGAGTCCTTCGTGATCTTCCATTGACCATTAAAGAAGGCATTTTAGTAACCTTCATCATCTAGCTTTCCTTCTGAGATCAAGTTAAAGGAATGTCTGGAGCATGCTTGACATTCTGAAGAACTAATGTTGCACCATTATTAGTTTTCAAGCAAACTATGCCACCAAACACCTTCACCTCACCAGCATTGCCTATCTTTAATACTCCAAAGTAACAGGAGTATAAGATGAAAAGAAGTCTTTCCTCGGTGTGACATGAGACATAGCTCCAGAATCTACTATCCAACTAGTCTTATGTGATGCAAAATTCATGACATTTTATTCACAGGCAAATAGAAAGTCATCTCGGACAACAACAAGATTGTTCCCCTTATTTTCATCTTTCTTTCCTTCTTTAATGTCTTGCTTTAGCTTGTTGCAGAACTTTCTAGTATGTCCTTTGATGAAAAAAACCCGTGAACTCAAAGTTCCAATTTGATCCTCGAGGTGATAAGCTCGGAGATCCAAAGATGGTTGATCATCCGATGATAATATACTTAAAATGGCATGGAAAATGGAGTGGAGTTGGAGTTATCACGTGAAGATCTAAGAAACATGTTTTTTATTCGGCCTTCTTGTTGGTCTTGGCTGAGACTATGTTTGTCTTTTAGTTTATTTTTTATTTCTTAGTTTAACTTTTAGTTCTTAGGACACATTTAATGAGCCATGTAATTGGAAGGAATGACCAAGCCTTGTAATAAGGTGACTAGGCCAAAAAGTCTTTCAAAAGGATGACTAGGCCGAGAGGACAAAATGGCAAGAACAAGTGGATGACTAGGCCGAAAGTGACAAGGTGACAAGGACAAGAATGGTCTAGAAGATGAGGCTTCCAAGAGGATAATTCATCCATGTATTTGGCTACACCAAGAAGATGAAGGGTTGGTCGAAATGTTCTCCCATTCCCATTCGGCCAAGGCACATATGCAAGGAATGGAAGCTTCCAAACACATTCCAAGAAGATGAGATTTTCGAAGAACCAAGTTCATGCATTCTTCTACATGGGAACCACAAAGGGGCGTGAAAGAGATTGAGTTCAACCTTGTTCCCAAGTAAAACCAAACCTTTCGCATTTGTGGAGTTGAAGCCGAGAAACACCTTGCTCCCAAAGCAAGGCCGAACCCTTTCCCACTTGTCCACACTTGGCCGAAAACCCAAGTAGTTTGTGTCCTTTAGTTTGCCTTCTAGAAAGGTCCATGTATTACTATAAATAGGACCCTTAGGATATTGTAAATTTTAGAGAGTTGAAGAAAATATAAACTTGAGCGTTTACTCAAAAAACTAAGGTATTCAACTTGTATGTTGTATACATTAGTTGGTCCTTGTGTGCGCCTTTGGTTCTTGTGTGAGCCAATCCCTTAGTGTAAGTTGAAGCTATGACTTGTGTGACCTAGTTAAACCCAAGCTAAGGTCCCTTCGGTGTAAGTCTTGGTTAGGACTTGTGTGACCTAATCAAACCCAAGCTTAAGGAACCCCCTTGGTGCAAGTGGACGTTAGAGCTTGTGTGATCCAACCAAACCCAAGCCTAGGGTCTATCATAAGGTTACCGGCCACTCTCACATGGTTAGTACTCAAGCTTGTACTTAGCAACGTCGGTCTAGTCCTTGTCCAATTGGCCAAACTCATCTTGGTGTCGACTTGAGCATTAAAACCCTCGTCTCCCTATCCTTATTATATCGACCGTCCGTCACTTGGTTTGTACTTGGGTTTGCACCTAGCATCCCGTGTTCATTCTTTGACCAAACCACTTCATTCATTCCACCACCACATCCCACAATACGTCCCAAACATCCCCAGTAGAGGGACACTGATCGAAACTACCCACAACTTCCCGTCCAAACCCGACAACCGCAAACAGTCCACAAGACAACCCAACCGAGAACCTCACTGTTTCAGTAAGCTTCCGACATCCTCCAACACTAAACTAACAAAACCCGATCACCAGAACAACCCTCAACGTGTCTACAATGACCCTATAAAACACCTAAACCCAACTCTCCCTAAAACTATTCGAAACAGCCACCAAACACCACAAAACACCACACTGCCGGCAGAATCCGGTAAACCCGAGAACCCCATTTCCGTCCCATTTTCGGGTCGACCCGTACACAACCAAACTCCGATCCACTTACCCACTTACACCCTTCCTTACTTGCATCATCCTTTCTTGCCACAATAATTGCAGGAATAATTCTGGTGCTTGACCTTGACTTGCTTCTGCTTTTACCTCTATTCCTCGAACCTCTTGTTTTATCTCTCCCTCGGTTTTCTGTAAAAAGAACATCTGCTTGTGAGGACGAACCGTGGGATTTACGCCTTACTTCCTCGTACAACACACCACTCTTGGCGTAATCCATGGTCACCTTACCACCAGGAGCTGAATTTGTCAAAGAAAGGAAATAAAGAACACCAAATGTTAATGTGGAAAACCCTTGAAATCGATGGTAAAACAACGGGATCACAAGATCCAAATAGCTCCAGTATAACAATAAGAGTGTTACAAAACTTGTCCAAATTGGTTACACAACAAGAGACAAACACGAAGAAACAATAGCAACCCGAGTAACAAATCAATTGAAGAAAAGGAGAAAAATAACCCAGAAATGGAACTGCTGTTAGGGCTCGAAATTGAATGATGCGGACCTCCAAATTCAATCTTCATCGTCCAAATCAAAGACCGAGATGTTAGAACACTCGGCCAAAATTTCAGGTCCATCCAATGATGAACGAATAGGTAAACGTGATTTGAAGCTGGCTGGTCGGTGAGAAAAACTGCAACTTAAAGAACCCTTTCCTTTCTCTCTTCTCTCTTTATGGATTCTCTCAAAAACCACTCTTATGTGCTTAAAGTCTTTCAAAATATTTTATTGATAAATTCTATGAATCTCTGAATGCTCTCTATAATCTCCACAATATCTCTTGTTATGAAAATAACTATCAGCACCCCTAATAAAATGAGACCTACTTTAACACAATACAGGAACACATATTCCTATATGATTTCTAACTATAAATCATATTTAGACATGAATTAATTTACCAAATTTTAACTAATTTTGGTTTTCTAAAACTTTGAATTATTATTTCCAACATTATCCCGTAATTCAAAGTTGTATATCTAATTTTTAATGCACTTGTCATCATCTTCCAATTGTTGAAGCATTTGTTTCCAATCCATCAATTGTCGAAGCACTTTCTCTTCAATCTTCACGATCGTTGGTGCACTTTCTCTCAAACATTCCAATTTGTTGATGCACTTCTCATCAATCTTCAATTGTTGAAGACACTTTCTCTTCAACCTTCAATTGTTGGAGCACTTCTCTCCAACTGAGCATTTCTCTCCAACTTCCAATAGTTGGAGCACTTCTCTCCAACATTCAATTGTTTTAATCCACTTCTCCAACTTTTAGAGAAGATCGTTCCTTCCTCTTTTGCTATATTTGCTTGCTCCTTTTTTAAATTTGCAATATTTTTATTCAATCCTTCTCTTAGCATTATTATTTTTCATGCATATGTCATTGTCCCAAGGTTTGCATACATAATTCTTCGTCAAACGGGCGACATATATTGGTTATAGCCGGCGGCGGCGGAAACTTTTTGATTCTCTACCAGGATCGTAAAAGCTCTGATACCAATTTGATGGAAAATATTTTATTTATACTCTATTAATCTCTGAATACTCTCTACAATCTCCACAATATCTCTTGTTATGAAAATAGCTAGTAACACCCCTATTTATAATAGTATGAGACCTACTTTAACTCAAAACAGGAACACATATTCCTATATGATTTGTAACTATAAATTCTATTTAGACATGAATTAAAATACCAAATCCAAACTAATTTTGGTTTCCTACAACTTTGAATTATTATTTCCAACAATGCCAATGTGCATAGAATAATTCTCCAAAGTTGCTCTATTTATAGATGATAAGTGGTCCTTTCTCTTAAAGCCAAAACCAAACCCAAATAGGAATAAAAATTGAAATCCAAAAGGGAATAGGATTAGGCCATTGAGCCTTTGGCTGAAAATATGGGCAACGACCCAGCAGTTTGATCATAATTAGATTGGATATCTGATGGTTCTTTTCACAGGATGAGATATTTTATTAAAAATTTAGTCGTGACTCGTGCATCTGTTGGTTTTCTTGGACTGATGAGATAATTTGTTAACATGACTGCCGTTATAATTTGTTTGAATGTTAATTGATCTATTCATTAGACTTTCAAAGGTTACAACTTTTAATGTACTGTAGTAAATTAAAGCTAACTCATTAGTATCCATTACTCAAAAGAAATAATTTCTTTAAGCTTAGTGCTTAGATTCAATTTACTGGAGAAAATCAAAAGCCTTGCTAAAGCTGACCATCTTAATGTCGATTTTTTAAAAAGAATTTTAACTTTTCACTTTTGAAACTTTTATTAGGATGTATACTTACATTTTTATACAAAAATGATTTTGGAATTGTAGTTGATTGAAGGACAAAAATGTCTCAGTTTTATATGGACATATTGGTCATTTAACTTTTCACTTTAGTTCTCAATTTTAGAATAAGTATATATATATATATATATATATATATATATATATCTTACTATTCGAAGGAGCTTAGCTTCTTAAAGGACTCAACAAAGAAAGCTTTTATATATATATATACACACCATATATGATGATATTCTAAACTTCCTCCTTTGCTCACCTTTAGCCTGACATCATTTCCCAAGAAGCACTTCTTTTTTCACGTGGCCCATCAAATGGTTATAACAGCCTTTTGGAAGATTGCATTTTCTGACACTAGGATAATCTCCTACATAACACTGCCCGACATTCTCTTCAGTACTTTTTAACTGGGTCAGTTTAATATGTTGGCATTTTTTCTTTGTGAATGATGAAATTATGATCAACTTTATGTGAAGGTTTAGAGCTTTTGGTTCAGTCTAATCAAACAGTGATCTAGCCTCTTCAAGGGCGGCTTCAGTAAAGTAAATTTGTTTCTGTCGAATATATTCATATATTAAGATCTCCCTGCATGGAGATTTATTGACTGGTTAACACAATGTGATGTTTGTGTTTATATTTGATGGTTTGAGCTGCAAGACTGTTTGTTGCTTCCATATTTGGAAGATAAATGGATGAAATTATTGTTCTACATTTCCCTAAATTGTTGTACTAACCGACATGAAACTAGGAGGATAAAAGTTCCTCCCTACTGGTCAGGTTGAGCCTCCCCATTTATTGGTTAAGGTGTCAGCTGCAATTCTAATTGCATTGTCAGCTGTGAGTTGTATAATTTTTGTTGCCTAACTGAATTTGAATCTTGCATGCAACAGTGCTCATGGATGACCAGAGGGAGACTGAGGCTGTAGAGGAGCTTACAAGAGCCGTTTCTTTCAAACCTGACTTGCAAATGCTTAATCTTCGAGCAGCATTCCATGAGTCCATGACTGATTTCTCACGTGCTCTCCAGGATAGTGAAGCAGCCCTCTGCTTGGATCCCAATCATAAGGATACCTTAGATCTGTACAGTCGCACACGTATTCAAGCACTGAAAAACACGTGAAATATGCATGTGAAACAACTATTATTCTTGGGGAGTGCATTCTACTATTGAAGAAATAACAGAAACTGCTTGAGCTTTTAAGTTCTTCAAATTCTGTTCAGATATATGGGCTCTCTGCACAACAATCTCATGTGCATGGATGGTGACCTAGATAAACTGGGAAATCATTGGGGAAAGCAGAAATTGGATTGGTGTACATATGATTGACGGAATGGTGGTAAAAAGACGTTCTTGAAGAAGCAAAGCAGATCATGTCACAGTAAGTAAAATCAGCAGGCATACTCACGCTCATAGTGCTTTGACATTGTTGGTCATCAAGAATTGAAATTCGCAGGTTTTTATCATCATACAACCTAGAAAGAGGTTAAAAATCTCTTTCTTGAAAGGTCAAGAGGAACTCTTCTTTTTCTCGTTCTGCTAAACAATAGAGTTGCTGGAATGTGTAGAACTTCTCTGTTTCTCTTGCTAGTGTGAAAATTACAGTTCAAGATTCCTTGTATTTAAGACCATGTATACCACGGCTAGGCCAATAGACAAACATCCCTGGAAAATATTGGTTTGACGAGGTAATGAAGGTAGTCTTCTCCAGAACTTAGATTACTGGTAAGTTTCTTCCCTGCTAATAAATCATCTGTAGTTGAACAACTAATGTCAGACCCGTTCATGTCTGGTGGAATTAAAGAAGATAGACAACCCAGAGTAGTTAGGGTTGAGTCTACAGCAGCCACAAGAAAGTTAGAATATTATGTTGCCAATTAAAAGAGAATTTGGAAAACTTAAGATGAAATTCCATGTATGGGGGTCGCAAATATTAATACATTGCATAATCTTCGGCATCGATGAAAGACTTAATAAAAGTCATCTCTTTCATTCTTATGCAACTCTCGTTGCTTCACCGAAATAGCATATCCGCAATATCAGGTTTAAAAAAAAATTAAATAATCAGATCAAGATATAAGGCTACTTTTGGAGTTAAAAGAGAAGTAAGGTGAGAAAAAGAATTATGGGAAAGGGCATTAGATTGATGATATACATGTATAAGGGAAGAGGAAGATAAACTAAGGATCAAGTTGTATACTCCCAGTAATATCAAATATGTACCCTAATCTAAAGTTGCATCTGTTGATCAAATTTCAAGTTCAGTCCACCAGAGAGGAGATGATCTTGGTCTTGCTCCATCAGGACCCATTGCTGTGATATCTTTTAACTTGAAACAATTTCTGCCACTGCGGGTCTCTGTTTTGAGTCTGGAAGGGCACAGGTTTTTACCAATGCAAACAATTTATCTAACTCTTCCTCTCTGTAAGGTTTTAGAGTTGGATCTACCATCTCTCTTTGGTGTTTTTCTTCCTTCAAACAATCTGACATCCATTCTGCAATAGAGAATGTAAGCCTACCTGTTGTCATCTCAAACAATATCAATCGAAACCTGCATATATTGCTTTCTGGTTCATGTCCAAGAGCTCCACTTTAGCTGGTCCTATTTTTGCTGCAACAACTACATTCCGCAAGTTGAGATCAGATTTTTCAACTGCAACGCACCAAAATTTTGACATAAATCAAAAGGTCAAGAGCAAAAAGGTGGAAGATATGCTATTGACACACTACACAAACGTTGTAGAATTGATGTTTCCATTACCATTGTTATCGTAATATACCGCAGGCAAGTAAAGGTGTGAACAAGGCAGCTTGCTTGCTTTATCCTCCTAGTCATTCACATTCATAGTATTGGAGACAAAGTCAAACTTGACTATCTAGCAAGGAGACAGTTCTGGACCATCTTGATCTTCTTTGTGGATACTTCCAACAGGGACTGCAGGTCATAAGCTTCGGTGAAGGTAAGATTGCACAGTCAAGCTTTTAGGTTTTCTTTTTTGATACCCTAGGCAAGTCCCAAAATATTTGCTATGCTGCCAAATAAAATTGGTTGTTGAGGAAATCGAATGATGCCTTTAGGTTAGCATGAAAATTCCCCCCTAGAAGTGATAGTTTATTAACGAATATTATTATACTCCAAGATCTACTATTTTAAAAGTATTGAAAGAAAAGTTGCCTAGAGTTTACTCAGTTACTTCTAGGGGTTGATGCATCCAGTGTCTCGTTCCAGCAAGAGCAGGTTCATGTCCTTCAGTGGACTGAAATCTTCTTTTTTCACCAAGACTCTAAAGGTGATTTCTAGTGGATGATAAAACGAGTTTGAATACTAGCTGCTACTACCCTGCACAATGCATGTATTGCCCACAGAGAAACTGCATTCTTTAGTTCTTCAAGAATATCTAAACAAATAATGGCTCTCTGGTTACCAACAGAAGGTGCATTCTGATGCCACAATATTTCATGGCATGACAATGAATACGGCAGTGAAGTGCAAGTGAAAACTGAAGGAGACTAACACGGGGGACATTTTTTCTAGCTTCTTATACATGAATTAGATAAATGACCAGAAGACCCTCAAGTTCCAACTTTCATACAAAAGTAGTCTGTAAAGTATAGTTTTAGACTAAGACATTATTATTTTTGTTACAGCTCAACAACATTTTAATCCATCAGCATTAAAATGAGCAGGCATTTAAAGGCAAACAACTGATCCTGAAATATTGAAGGTAGAGAACAACTTACTATGTAGATGTTCAAAGAGCGTCTCGCATACTCAAATACCATCATTCTCGTGAAGGATTCATGTTCTTTGCAGTAACCAGTAAGGTTCAGAAAATTCTTGTGGTTCACTTTCGACAATGTATAGCAACATACCCAGTGAAATCGCACAACGTGGGGTCTGGAGAGGGTAGAGTGTACACAGACCTTACCTCTACCTTGGTAGGTAGAGCGGCTGTTTCCGAGAGACCCTCGGCTCAAGACAGAGCACAAGCACAAGCAAAGCAAAAGCAAAAGCACAACAAGAGAAACGGTCAGACCCGGTCAAAAAAAATTTAAAGCAGTATGAAAATGCTGGTATCAAAAGCGAATAAGTCATGATAGCGCATTCTGAAAAAGTAAGCAGTAATTAGCGCAGATAAATAAGCTAAACAAAATACACTAAATGACACATAACAATAGAAATCAAACTACAGGGGACTATAAAGAAATACTACGCCTATTAGTATGATAGGCTAAGCGGGTCTAGAATAATAACACTACAACTATCCGTTTGCAAGCGTAAGTAGGACTACGCTCGACTACCTACTACCCTTCTACCTTAATCCGTGTCCTCCACAACCCCCTATCTAAGGTCATGTCTTCAGTAAGTTGCACCTGCGCCATATCCCGTCTAATCACCTCTCCCCAATACTTCTTCGGCCTACCTCTACCCCTCTTGAACTCGTCCATAGCCAACCTCTCACACCTCCACACTGGGGCATTTGTGGCTCTCATCTGCACATGCCCAAACCATCTCAACCTCGCTTCCCGCATCTTATCCTCCACCGAGGCCACTCCCACTCTGTCATGGATATCATCATTTCTAATCATATCCCTCCTTGTATGCCTGCACATCCATCTCAGCATGTTCATCTCCGCAACTTTCATCTTTTGAACACTCCGCCCCATACAACATAGTCGGTCTAACCACCGTCCTATAGAACTTGCCTTTAAGTTTTGGTGGCACCTTTTTATCGCATAAGACTCCAGATGCGAGCCTCCATTTCATCCACCCAGCCCCAATACTATGTGTGACGTCGTCATCAATTTCTCCATCCCCTTGGATAATAGACCCGATGTACTTGAAGCTTCCTTTCTTTGGAATGACTTGAGTATCAAACCTCACCTCCACGCATGTCTCAAGGTCGCTCCCGTTACTGAACTTGCACTCCAAGTATTCTGTCTTGGTCCTACTCAACCTGAACCTTTTAGATTCCAGAGTCTGTCTCCAAACCTCCAGCTTAGCGTTTACTCCGCTGCGACAATGTATCTATGTGAAAAAAGAATAGGAAATGCTGATAGTTTTGTCCAGAAGAACCGACACTTATGATAGCTTAATGGAATATTTGTGCCTTGCTTCTGAACTGAGCTTCCAAGTTCTCAGACCAGTCATTACCTGTCTTCACTGCAGTTGGAAGTCACTGCTATTTCAACACCACTTGACAGGGTGACTTTGTAAACAGTGATATTGGGCAAAAAAACAATTATATTGCTGAAATCTTCACAAGCAGTTCAAGTTCTGCTCGCTGGAGAGTTGGAACACCTGAATAATCCTTCTCCAACATGAATAGAGATCCACACTACCATTAGGAGTTAATGAAAGCAACAGTCTAAAAGACCTCGCTAGTGTTTGCTGCCTGAAGCTATAATAATACAACAAGATTATGTCCTAACTAGTCTCGTGGCTTGCACATGTTCATTTTTTGTACTAAAGAAGGTAAATACATTTGAACAGCTTAAAGGATTTGGAACTCCTATCAAACAACTTGAAAAATGATAAATTACCTGTCACTACTTTACTTCTTCAACAATAAACATATGGGCTGAAATGAATACAAGTAATGAAGCCCCAATAGCACCAGACACTATAATAATTATATGATGATCGGAAATAGGTGTTCTTTTAAATTCTTGGTCAGGACTTGGAGCAGCAGAAAGCACTAGGGAAGGAGAGGGCTACCATTTCCTTGGAACTACTGGTGGATCTGCTGGAGTCTGTGAAGCTGGAGTTGGTGGTGACACTGGAGATAGAAAAGATGGCATGGGAGACGGGGATTCTGATGAAGAAGATATGGATGCAGAAGGAGGGATCGATATTGAAGATATGGGTGTTCCAAAAGGAAAAATCCCAGCTGAAAGGAAGGATAGTGATGGTGATGGGAGTGATGGAGAATGACGATGATGAGTATGACTTTGAATTCCTTTTGCCAACTGTTGTTTCTTTCATATTTGTCTGGATTACAGAAATCAATAAACTGTAGAAGCTTTTGCTTCACTGAATCTTCAAATTGCTTTGGCTTCCTGCTGGATATCGAAGTTGTCATGGTAAAATAAGCTGAAAAAAACTTTTAGCAGAAAAGATTTAGTGCAGATTATTCATTTCTCAAGGCAGTAAGATTCATAAAAGAAGGACTTCCTTAGTCTCATATTCCACCCTCAGCCTTTAACAAAGATATTCTTGATGTATATAAGACGCTATTCCTAAAAAAATAACATAATTTCACACTCCTAATATTAGCCACATTTGGACTATGTCCAGTTGCTATCATATTTATAAAAGCTTCAGCAATCTCAAAAGGTCGAATTGGTGTTTGTATATATCTGAATAAAGAAAAAGGATGAGATCAACTCCTTCATCGTACCAACACTTTGCTGCAGTTGCCACCTTTAACCCCCTAGAAAATATAAAATTGTGCGTTGTAGATGAGATTGGACTATTATCAGTATAATATACCTTAACATTTTTTCTTACAAACCCCATCTGTACCAACTACCAAGTTTATAAACATTCTCCTTACCTATGACAACACTGACAAGTTCAACTGGCATAAGGTGCAGGCTTTTGGTTTGAAACCTTCTCTTTCTCACAATTAACCTTCTAAAAGTTCAAAGTATACATAATGTAGTTCCCAGATGTACTTCCATTCTAAGAGATTTGTCCCTCCACTTCTTGCTTCCTCCAGAGGAATTCACCTTTCTATTCCCATGAAATCGGGGACGGAAAAAGATGAAAAAAAACTATAATGGGATAAACGGAGTAACTCCATATTACACCCCGTAGTTCTATGCGCGATCGAGAGTATGGTTAGTCGATTTGAGTTAAATGGATGTTAAGAAGGTTTGCGGAAGGTTGGAAGTCAATTGGATTAAAGGAATCACATCTTGATAAAGTTTGACAAAAATTGGACGATACGCTAAGCGTTTTGCGTCGCGGAAGCCAATGCGCCTCGCGTATCAGTCCACGGATCAAGGCCCTTATTTCCCCACCTCACTGCCACCATCTGCAATGGGATGTGCGGCCACAGATGCGATCTGCGCTGCAAATCCAGCTGCAGATGAGCGGCGGTGGAGATGCCTATATAAGCTTAAAGTCGGGTTAGCCTTTCCCTTATTTAATTTTGACCCTAAGACCTTCCAAACTCTCCCAAACACCCTCCTAGGGTTGCTCCATCATTGAAGAACATTTCCATACTAATTTGAGGTGATATCTCCCTTAGATGATCTACAAGACCTTGAAAATCTCTCTAGTAGTAAGGTGGAGTTAAAGGTTCTCTTGAGCTTGGAGAAGAGCTTGTTGTGCAAATCCTCTTGGCCGTATGTAGGTAAGATTTTAATGCCCTTTAATGATCTCTAACTTCTTTTATATTAGTTGGTTGTATTGGTGAAGACAACTTGTGATAGTTAAGCTAAACTCCATGAAAGAGTTGTTATGATTCTTGAATTATTCTTGGATGGATTTTGAGATGTTCATGATTAGAAGTTGTAAGGTATGGTGGTAGGGATTATGGAACATGAAGTTGTGATCTTGTTGTTGTTGAAGGGGAGGTGATAGTATATTGGTAGCCATGAAAATAATAACATGAGAAACATGCCTTCTAGGTGATCGACGAAACGTCATAGTGAATCGACTCTTAGTTTATTGATTTTATCTTGACCCGAGCCATCTATATTGTGTAGATAATCATTCGTCAAGCATTCGGGGGTTTGTGAGGCATTGTTAGCTAAGAGACGTAGGTATGTAAGGTTAAACCTTCTTTCCAAGCATGAATCCTAAAACATGTATTGATTTCCAAAAGAATCGTCGCATAAAGTGTACTAAATCCATGTCTACAAACCCCTTGTCGAAAGTAATTTTCTTTATAGAAATCTTATCTTGTTATCTTGGCTATGTTGATTGTATAGTAGAGTTCATATTCCTCTTTACGGAGCTTATCAAGTCATAGTTTTGCATATCGACCAATTGTCGTTCTCAAGCAAAGAAAAGAGTTGCATAAGCTATTAAAAGAGCCAAATGCCATTATTATTACTATAGTATATGATACACACCACTGAACTAATATCTGTTGGGAAGTATATGCACATACACATCCAAGGTATAATCGTAGGGCATTTATATATATATATATATATATACACACCCCATGCTATAACCGGAGGGTAGTTATACATATACACACCCTGGGATACAACCGGAGGGAAGTTATACATATACAAACACCCCGGGCTATAATCGAAGGACATATTATATAGTATAATGTATGTATAAGAGTCTCATAGTAGTTCAGAGTGTTTAGTTTCACTCGGAGTGGCATACATGTTATCAAGTCATCAAGTTACCTCTTATATCTTGCTTTATAATTTACACTTTCATATTGTTATTCATGCTTTACATACCAGTACATTTCTTTCGTATTGACGTTCCTTTTGCCGGGGGCGCTGCATTTCATGATGCGAGATTCGGATAGGGGCCCAGATAGACTCGGTAGGAGCTGTTAAGTTTCAAACATCAATTAGTAAAGCTTCGCCTCTTTCGGAGCTTCCTAGTTAGGTGTCGAGGTTATACCATATGTATATATGTAGATAATGGGTAGTCGGGGCCTTGTCCCGACCGTATGACAGTTCAGTTACTCGTAGAGGCTCGTAGACCTATATAGTATGTCTAGTAGTGATGTATGACCTTGTCGGCCTAGTTATTGTTTTAGCTAACTTATGTTACCACGTTGTCGGCCTTGTTGGCCTTATTTGTATACATATGTTTGGGTTGATCTCCCCTCATCCATTTTCAGAAGTTTGGATTGTATTCTTGTTTTATAGATTGTGCCCTTGTCCCTCCATTAAGTTGTTATTCAGGTTGCATTCTAGTACGGACTTGTTCGCCGGAAGTTATATACGTTCGAAAGTATGGTTTCAGAGTTGTACGCTCGGGCCAGTAAGACATCTGGTGCCAGTCACATCCCCTAGTTTGGGGTGTGACATACTTGGTATTAGAGCAGGTCAGTCCTAGGGAGTTTACGAGTCGTGTCTAGTAGAGTCTTATTTATGAGTGTGTTGTGAACCGCACTTATAAGAAAGAGGTTGCCGACATTTAGGGAATGTTTCTATCCTTTCATCTCATAGATCGTGCAGTACAAATGAGTTGTAAGAATTCGAGCCTAACTCGTGCTTTACCCAGTTCCAGTAATGTCGGTTACTAGAAAAGCTTTGGCCAGTTCGTATTCGTGGCAAGTAAAGGAAAGATCCCTCCTACCAGGTTGTTGATATAACAGAGGTGCAAGTATTATGCTAAAGTTTCAGAGTATGGGCGTCTGTTTCACTTATATAAGAAAAAGGTAATGAAAGCCTGGAAAGATGAAATGTTGGTCTTAGAATGCACAAGGAGTAAAATGAAGAAGGTATAGAATACATGTGTGCAGAAGTCTCTAAGAAGGTGGATATTTAAATAAAATGATGTGAATGTATAAATTCTAAGACAAGAATTGTAATAACCTCATGGTTAAAGGAGTCAAGCGATGGCAAGAGCTGCCGAACAAGTGAGGCTCATAAAGGGAAGCATGAAGAGTAATTAAAGACAGAAGCATTTGTAGGCTCAAGAGGAGTTATACTGAATCAACGAATGAAGGGTAACTCGAGTTACATCGAAAGATGACATATGTAAAGCTTAGAAGAAGGCTAGTCCAGAGGCTGGATGAGACGTCCGTCGATGCATCATTTTACATTATAAAACGGTTATAGAACCTAAAGCTTCAATTTTATAAGTAAGTGATCAGAGCTTTTAGAAAGTATTTCAGATAGGAAGTAATGAAAAAATGGGCTAGTATAAAGTGAACCAAAAGCTAAAAGGCTACGAAGCTTGGAAAGGAAGACAAATATTTGAGGGTTGTACCCCCAATTAGTACTATCTGAACAAAAGCGGAAGTGATAGCAAGAAGGATAACTATGAGCAATTAAAGGTGTCATCCCACACGGATATATGACGATGAAATTACAGTTTATCGCTATAAAACGTTAGCTAAGAGACGAGGGAGGATAATTCACTCCAAATATAGTGGTCGAGTATAGATTACAGAAAGGTTGACTTATAATGTAAATCCCTTCAGAATGTGGGTGGGTGTCCAATAAAGAAATACGTCAACAACTTATGTCAAATAAAGATTGAGATAAATTAATGCATTGTAATGCACATGTTCAGAATGAATAAGGGGATGGAGTCATTTATGCTTAAGAGCGGTAGGGAAAGCCAAGAAGAATATCGGACCCATGAGTTACGGTCGGTAGCAGTGAGTACATGTTAAAAGTATGACACGATATCTTTAATAACCATAAAAGACTTCCAACGTACCCATAAGTGACAACAATCGATGTTGAAGATGAGTTTCACTCATTAATAGTAAGGACGTCCTCCAGGATGAATTGTAATGAAATAAGGACCTATAAGTCTATTTAAAGAGAATGACAGTTCTTAGGAAAAAAGGGTGAACAAAGGCAAGCCCAAATGATATAGTAAAATATGGTCCTCCTCGAGAGGGAAGCGGTTCAGAAGTTGAATTACTACAAATGAAGCTACTAACCAGAAATAAGTGGTAGCACCTTAAGTGATCGAAATATAATAGTTTAACGAGCAAGTTCAACAAAAAAAAGTGATGACCTTCAGGGCAACACAAGAGAGATATATGGGCAGCATATCCTACCTAGAGGTCGAAGAAGGAAAAAGGTAACCAAAGAACATTAGTAGTTAGCAAATTTAAGGGTCCAATATTAGGATTTCAATTGTAATAAAGATGTAGCACAGAAGGTACCTATCCCTGTGACAAGGTAAAGAAGAACCAATATCAGAATTTGGGGTCAGTACCATTGGAAGGAAAAGTCCCATAGTAAACAAAGTTAATAACTAGATCTAAAAGGGGACATGGTTCTCCAATACTCAGGTCAATTTTATATCCCAGATCTAGTTAGTTTTTGGGGCAACATGTAAGCGGTAATGCATTATTCCCGTTAAATTATTTATTCTAGCTTGACGAAGGTGTATCATGGTATTGGAGGTACGTATCTATATGACAATGCGAAGAGGAGAGTTACTAACTTTAGCATAGTGACCCACTGGTCAGCCGGTGAAGCTAAGAGCACCAAAGGCCTAGGAAAGCTAGTATAGAAAATAAAGATCCCGACTTGGAATGAAAAAATATTTCAAATATATAGTCAATATAAGTTTTCCCTATACTTATTGGAAATACTACTCCCGGTGATTAATAGTCAACATGATTACGAGGTTGACCCATTTCTGGTTAGGTAAGAATTAATCGCACATTCAAGGATTATACAAGTAAAATATTAAGGAAACCATACGACTTCAGAATATTCTAATTTTTGTTACCTCAGGTAGAGGGACTCAGTTACAACGAACTTCTAAAGGTTTGTCCAAAAATGTTAGAGGGACACAAGAAAGAAACCTTATATTAGTTTTATCCCTAGTAGATGCGGACCGGGCGCATGATTCAAATGCTCGATAATATATTACGGGAAAGTATACTAGTTTTGAAGGGGAGTAGGATGATCATTTCCCCAACAATGAGTTATGTATTATGACAACTATTATTCTCATCCCATCATTGAGATGACTTCTTGTGAGACATCGAATGAATAGGAGTACTAAATTTCTAACGATTGAGTCAACATGAGAGAATATGAGCTATTTACATTTATTTTAGTCCACTAGGCGGTGGAGGAAGTACAACTCCCTTAGGAACGAATGTTCAGTATTGATTGATATGCGATATCGAGATCTAAAGAATGTCGTCCTCGATTGAGTGTTCTCAGAAAAGCAAATTTAACACCGGGTACATTGAACGATATAAGATTAATCAAAAATCTGGCCAAGTGGCATATGAGTTTGAGTTACTCTCAGAATTAAAGGAAGTTCATTCAGTTTTCTACATAATGATATTACAGAAGTATATGGAAGATTCCTCTTGTATATCGCCACTTGAGGATGTTTATATTGTACACACTTTGTCTTATGAAGATGTCATGGTTACTATTCTAGATTACCAAATTCGGAAGTTGAGGACCAAAGAGATAGCCCCGGCTTTGGGGTATTGTGGAGAAATAACCAGGTAAAGGAGATGTTCTAAGAAAGATTGAAGGAGACATGAAGTCTATATATTCCCATTTATTCTAGCTAAAAAGACACTTGTGCGACACAACTCCTTTATCTATGTTCCATAGGGATGAGTTGACCTTATGCACCTTACAATGATGATAATCATAGTACAGTTATGACAGACGTGGCTCAGATGACAAGACTCGGCAGTTGAGGTGAGTTATGACTTACTACTTATATATATCGATGTGTAGACGCTAGTGTGAGGCCAATGATATGTTATATAGCCCTAGGTGGCACTTGTAGTAGTTTCTGACTACATGGCAGGTCTTGGATAGTCTGCCAAAAATTTATCAAGATCTAAGACTTAAGAATCCTTAGTTACATCCCTCAACATTCGAGGATGAATGTTCTTAAGGGGGAAAGGATGTTACACCTCGTAGTTTTGAGCGCGAGCAAAAGTATAGTTAGTCGATTTGAGTTTCGGCAACTCGAAACCCTTCCCGAGGGTCACCGATGACTTAAATGGATATTAAGAAGGTTTACGGAAGGTTGTAAGTCAATTGGATTAAATGAATTGACAAAGTTTGATGAAATTGGATAATACGCTAAGCGTTTTACGTCACGGAAGCCAATTCACCTTGCAGATCAGGCCACTGATCAAGGCCCTTATTTCCCCACCTCACTCCCACCATCTGTAGTGGGATATGCGGCCACAGAAACCATATTTCCAAGCATGAATCCTAGAAATATGTATTGATTTCCAAAAGAATCATCGCATAAAGTGTACTAAATCCATGTCTACATGTCCCTTGTCGAAAGTACTTTTCCATATCAAAATCTTATCTTGTTATCTTGTCTCTGTTGGTTGTATAGTAGAGTTCATATTCCTTCTTGAAGGAACTTATCAAGTCATATTTTTACATATCGACCAATTGTAATTCTCAAGCAAAGAAAAGAGTCGCATAAGCTATTTAAAGAGCCAAAAGCCATTACTATTATAGTATGTGATACACACTACTGAACTAATATTGGTTGGGCAGTTATATATGCACATACACACCCTGGGCAATAATCGTGTCACACCCCAACCTTGGGGGGGGGGGGGTATGGCCGGCACTCGGCACCCTAAGGCCCGAATGAACCAACTACAGTACCAGAATACCAAAATATGCAACTTAGGCCAACAAGGCTTCCCAATGACAATGATAAGGTAGAAAGCAACAGTAACCTGCACGCAGAAAAGTCCCAATACAACATATATACATAAACTATACTTTTTCATTGGTAGGTGAACCACTCCCAATCTCATACAACAAGATATAAGAAAGAAATGAGGAAATAAAACAAATTACTTAAACCATTGCCAATTTTAATACAGAATACGGAATAATAATCTGAATCATCAAATACAATCCCCTAATGATATGATAAATGATACTAGAGCTCTAAATAGCAGATACAAGTCTGAATGAAGGCACATAGGCCAAAACTGAATAACATAGTTAAAAGTTGGATATACGTCTCTCGACTCAAAATAAAGGACAAGGTAAGATAAAGCATCCAAAAAATGCTAGAAGTAACATCCTTACCCTGAATATTGAAGTTTTCCCGTCGGGCTCACACTCGAGCCATGCTATAGTCAATTGGGTACAATACCGATATGCATACCACTGTAGTTGGGTACGATAACACTGAGTCCTATTAAGGCTGAGTATGATCACCCTGAGTCCTATCATGGCCGAGTATAATAACACCACCTCCTATTAAGGACGGGTACGATAACACTGAGCCCCATTTAGGGCCGGGTACGATATAATATTAACATTGCCAAAAAATGTGGCTATATATATGTACAATTGGTTTTCAGCGATATTATGTATTGCGTATGCCCACAGTGGCTCCCTAAGGTTCTAATTGTTACTTTACATTGCTATGCTCTTGTTATTGTATTTACTTATGTTATATGCCTTACATATTCAGTACATTCTTTCGTACTGGAGTCACTGCTGGGGTGCTGTACTTCATGCCTGCAGGTACTGACAAATAGTTAGAGAATCCCTCGCAGTTAGAAACTTGACCCTACAGCTGATTGTCACGCTCTATTCCTCCGTAGCTATCTAGTATCGTGGTAGGTACTGGAGGTTGTACATATATGTATTTTTGGTATGGCGGGGACCTGTCCCAAACTGCGGTTACTCTATTTCATATCTAAAGGCTTGTATCCCCCCCAACAAGCACCCCCCGGCTCAAGGGGGACCAGAAAAGGCCTTTCATTTTCCACCATTCATCGGCCCTTGCCGCCTTCCTCAACAATCCCTCGAGTCTCCTTTGCGCCGCCTTCTACATAGAAGCCACCGGGTTTATTTGGACTTGGATCCTATGTTTTTATGGATTCCTTCTTTGTTACCGGGGTCGACCCCTAAGCCATAATGTCTTAAAAAGAGGAGGCCAGATTGTAGTCCTATTGTTAGTTGTGTTGTGTGGCCTTGTCGACCCTTTTTGGACAGTCTGTTACACTCTTGATGGATTCTCTATACAAAGTGTGTTGTAGTGAAAAAAAAAGGAGGTGGTTTATGGAGTTACACGTGTAAAATAGATTAGTAATGATAAGGTTAAGGGTGGCATTAGTGGAGCACATATGTAAGCGGGGGAAATGTCTCATAAAACTCTTTCCTACTTTATTAACCTTCTATTTTAAGTAAAATTAAGGTGCTGCCACGTTGTTATCTATATAGAAACATTATGTATATATTTCTTGAAAAAGAAAGGGGAACAAAAAGGAAAACATATGCTGCATCATTATATATTTCATGTTATTTAGGTGAGGGTCTCTTAAGGACACATATGCTTAAACTTAAAAAAAACTTCTTTTTCCAATTTTAAAAAAGAGTTTCATTAGGTCACATATGCAACAACATTTTTGGGATATCAATTTGTATAAGTTAATCTATATGTCGAAGCAAGTAACTAAAGAGAGAATAGAGTTGGCTCACAGGTTTTGTCACGCTCGTTCATCTTCAGTCGTGAGATGATTAACATTCTTTGAGTGATTTTGGGCTCAGGGTACTATCCTTAACCTAGAAATAGTCTGAGGTATGTAAGACTTACCTTTTATTTCTTTTGACATGATCCTTGAAATAACGACATATGACGAAACGTCCGCAAAAGAGAAACTCTACTCTTAACTATTGAAGTTATGCTTGTTCTATGCTCTTGAATAGATTTCATGACTCTTGTTTTCCCTTGCCGGGAGTCCTTTTACGCACTTTGTATTATTATTCATTATGTGATGTTCTATGCTCCTTATTGGTTTTACAACAACTGACATACATAGCTAAATAATGATAGTCGGAGAGTAATGACCTTATGTCACTCCGAATGTTCATGATGTTTTATTGAGTTCATTAATGCATTATATATATATATATATATATATATAATGACACTGAGCCATGCTATAGTTAGCCGGGTACAACACTGATATGCATTCAACTTCAGTTGTGTATAATAACACTGAGTCCTATTAAGGCCGAGTATGATAACACCGACTCCTATCATGGCCGAGTATGATAACACCGAGTCCTATTAAGGACGTGTACGATAACACTGAGCCCTAGTTAGGGTCGGTTATGATATAATATTGACATTTCCCCAAAATGTGGCTATATATATGTACAACTAGTTTTCAGCGATATTATGTATTGCATATGCCCACAGTGGCTCCCTAAGGTTCTAATTGTTACTTTACATTGCTATGCTCTTGTTATTGTATTTACTTATGTTATATGCCCTACATATTCAGTATATTATTTCATACTGGCGTCCCCGGCTGGGGTGTTGTGTTTCATGCCCGCAGGTACTGACAGACAGAGAATCCCTGGCAGTAGGAAACTTGACCCTGCAGCTGATTGTCACGCTCTATTCTTTCGGAGCTATCTAGTATTGTGGTAGGTGCTGAAGGTTGTACATATATGTAATTTTTGGTATGGCGGGGACTTGTCCCGAACTGTGATTACTCTATTTCATATCTAGAGGGTTGTAGATTGGAGTCCAGTTGTTAGTTTTGTTGTGTGGCCTTGTCGGCCCTTTCTGGACAGTCTGTTACACTCCTGATGGCCTCGTCGGTATAGTACATGTATATATATGTTTGATCGATATCTTCTGCCCGTAGGTTATTGTGTTATATGATTTCACAGTTGTTGATTTGAGGCCTTGTCGACCTAGATATGATTATGTCATTCGTATATTTTATGACTGCTATACTCGGGCCTTAGGACACCGAGTGCCGTCTGCACCCCCCCGAGGTTAGGTGTGACAAACTTGGTATCATTGCAGTTCCGTCCTATAAGCCGTGTCTAGTAGAATCTCACTTATGGGTGTGTTGCACCATACTTATAATTGGGAAACTACAAGGCATTTACGAAAGTTTCCTTTCTTTCACGTCTTAGATCGTACAAGTATAGCAAGTTCTTAAGAAGTCATTTCGATGACTACAACGATACATAATTGCAAGAGTGAAACGCACTGAACTTTTGTGTTAGATTGCGTCGTTAGTAAGTTAAGATGAACTCGGAAGGTTGAAGATATTTGAAAGGGTATCAATTGTTTAGAATGATGTTATATAAGTATCGTAGGAATTAGAAGTAAAACGAATTGAAGAAAATAAGTTTCGTCAAAGTTTAGAATATTGAGCAAGTTATACTGATTCTCATGTATGCATGTCAAGGGCTCAGTGTATAGAAGGATGAAATTCCGAAATAATTTAACTTAACAAGTGGAACAACAATGATTGGAAATAATATTTGGTGTACACCAAAGAGGCTATAGATTAGTGGTATATCACATGACCAAGATTACGAGTATATAAAGTGTGTAAAAAGGTGATTAGTATCTAATGAATTGAGATCAAAAAAGTAATATTATTAGATAATTATTATGTGGACGACACTAGAATCACTATGTAGACTTGAAATCACTTAGGTTTTGGGATGGCCATATTGTAGAGACTCCCATAGCTTCTCTTATTCCTTAACTTCTGAAAAACATGGAGATATATGAGAGAATCAGCCCCTTAAAAAGGGGCCTTTCTTGGCTGCCACCTTGACTCTTTTTAGGTGAATTATTTGTGGCCTTTCCTTTTTGCAAGTTGGTCAATTGACGACGACACCAGTATTGAAATAATCACAAGGTATACGATATAAAGTATATTGGGGTGCATCGGACACTAGTTTTGATTGCGTATTAATGCAGCAGGGCAATGTCACATCCCAAATAGGGAAATGTGCGGGCACCTACCATTTTCTCACCTGGTAGGAAAACTCATCCCCTAATCACAACTCAAACCAAATATACATAATAAGTCAAGGATAGATAAAGAAATAGTACAGAAGTAATACAACAATACCAAAGAATCTAGTTTAAGGCCTTACAAGAGCCTCTACTACCTAACTACAAGTATGAATACGAATACATAGTTTGAAAAATACAATACTATCTCAGAATAATAAAATAAGATAAATAAATAAGAGATACATCGGGATGCGGATCCGTCTATGTGCTCATCCTAGATGCTCGTCAGCAAAACCTCGAGACTCTGTCTCGAGGAAAGGAAGTAGACCCTGTCACGTACTCTACACTCATAAAAGAATGCATCAAGGTAGTATCTATATAAACACTATGTACCGGTAAGTATCATAGATCGACAAATATTAGATAACATATATAAAGTAAGAGACTGGATCATAAATAATAATACACAGTCCAAGAATAGCATCACAATTACAAATACCAAGTCTAAATTCAATAAGTATGAATATGTGGATATGAATTCATATGCAGTGCAATGATACACACACGCTCTGAGCAGAATACCTCTACGTCTTGATAGGCATGACCCATAAGGGACCCATAAAGACTATGTACCTACTGTGGTGCACAACCCAATCCAATATAAGTATATGTTGTGGAATTTGCAACCCGATCCAATATATGTATATGTTGCGGTGCGTGCGACCCGATCCAACATATGTATATGTTGTGGAGAATGCAACCTGATCTTATATATGTATATGTTTCGGAATGTGTAACCCGGTGCAATATATATATATATATGTTACGGAACGTGCAAGCCGATCCAATACATGTGTATATATTGCGGCGCGCAACCCGATCCAAATGTGTGAACATGAATGTATGAATGATGACAAATTCCAATGAGAATATATCATCACAAATGGGAATATATCAATTCAATCATGGCACGCATGGACACATAATATCATGTCATGAATGAGTCAATCCTTCTACTATATACGGTCAAGTCTAGTATCATACACATGGCGATGAGCCACTAGATCAAGTAAGGCAACCAACCACAACAAAGCAACAGTATGAACCTAATTATTCCATCCCAAATTCATACCCAAAGTCATAACATGCTTTCTCCAACAATTCCTAACTCTACAAATGCTTCGCTAACCGAAGTCTAACCGGTAAGTCGTAACCTATCTGAATGTCGAGTTGGTGCCACGAACAGATTCACTGGTGCATTTTCTTTCTGAGGGTATTGGTTATACTCGAAGTCTACTTATCATTGAAAACAATGTTAGAAATGGAAACAAATAATACTCATACCACTATACTATCCTTTGAATCAAAACTAACTATGGAAAAGAAGGAAAATGGGCCCATAAGGGTAAAATGGGTATTCAATGATGGAATAGGTGACCCAACATCCTAGAAGTTCAATTCTCCTCCCCAATTCCAAAAATATCTCAAATATTGATCAATGTCATCATTCTAGTCAAAACTTCCAATTTGGGTATAAACCCTAACTTTCAACCTTTCAATCCTTTAACTATAATGGAAGATTCAAGACTATTGGTTACTAATTCATCAAATTTCATGCTTAGATTAGTCAAACCCATCAAAGTTTATCACATTCAAATCTTACGATTCAATTAACACTATGTAGGTTAGGACTCATCATCTTAAACTAGTTTTCTAGATTTCCACTATAGATTTAAGCTTAGGAAAGAAAAATAAAGGATAGCAAGGCTGTAGAGACATACCCTAAGGAGAATACTCTCAGAACACTTCAAATCGCCCTTGAGACACTTTGGAGAAATAATTTATAGAATGGGAAATGAAGGGTTTAACTCGGCATTAAATAGAATCTATTTATGGATTTTTTGATGCAGCGGTAAGGGGTTCGCTAAAGAGGAATTGCTCCCGCGCCAGCGGAGTACCATCTGTTGTAGCAGATCCATAAGAATATGTAATACCCACGCTAGTGGACTAGGCCTCACCGAGGAGGGTTCACTATGGCGCATGACGTCTCACCCCAGCGAAACATCAAACACCAGCAATTTGTTGTTTTTTCACTAACTTCTTCCCAAAACTCGACAATCACTCGAGACCTCCCAGATGCAAACTACACATGTAAACATACATAAAAATAAGCTACAGAATCACTCGTCATCTCATAATTCCCAACAAAGGTCTATGTGACTGAGTCAACACCAAATGACCAAAAGAAAAACCAACTTTCCAACCAATAACCCAAAATGATCCCGAATGCCTCGAGAACTAAACTGAACATCCCACCAATTCATAATCGACCCTCTATACCTCTCAGAATTGATGGATTCCCATAAAAAGTCTGTACTCAAAGGTTTTTCACTTCAAGGTTCTAATTCTCACAAGTCATCATGAAACTCGCTCGATTACCTCAGGAACCATGTCGCCTATCCCCAGGGTCAAAATCAAACTAACAGGGTTCAGTGATTGGTTAATGAGGGCAAATGGGTCAAAATACAATAACGA
The DNA here is from genome assembly GCA_034509755.1 of Anisodus tanguticus. Classification (NCBI taxonomy): domain Eukaryota; kingdom Viridiplantae; phylum Streptophyta; class Magnoliopsida; order Solanales; family Solanaceae; genus Anisodus; species Anisodus tanguticus. The sequence goes on from CM067559.1 coordinate 22,864,727, forward strand.
CCAAACATGTCATTACATCAGATACCAATTAAACAATCATTCATCCTCGAACGAAGATAGAGAGTATGAAAGGTAACGGTAACCAAGGAATCTTATTATTACCAAACAAAAGCCTCTACGGCTTGAAGTATGCCAAATCATTGTTTGTTCACATTATCAGTTAAAACTTTCTTTAATTTAGCTCAGAGATCCAATTTTCCATATTTTTTATACTCAAAATGTCTTTCACAATTGATCCCCAAGTATAAGAATTATTTCAGCTGCAATTTTCTAATTCGATAAAACCATACCTCTGAACGCGATTGATAGTAAATACGTGTCTATCCAATCGGTGATAAATAATGATAGATAACTGCCCAACGGATGGTAAATTAGGATTACCAATTAAGCTCTTATAGGAACTGTATATGTGTATGTAACACCATTACTCATTTACATATACAGATACAATGCATGAAAAGCCTTTCGGGATCATTAGAAAATCTTTTAGAGTGACCTATAGTTGTTCACTCTCCGGTTACATTATGGACATTAACATATTTCTCATACGCCTCAGTAGGGACTTAAGAACATATTTAGACTTGCTTTGAAATACATTTCATGGGAATAAATAACATGGACATCCTTAACTACTACGAGTAAAACCATCTATGGGATACATTATGTTTACGTTTCATGTACTTTGAACATGCCAAAAGAAGGAAGGATTAGCCTTAACATACCCGTGATTACGACCCTCGAAAGGCTACTCTTTAAAACTTCATCTCAATAGAAGGGAAAAATAAGATCCATCACCTTGTCACACAAAGGAGATTTCACTTCTAAATATCAAAAAGAACTCAATGTAATTCCTTCATGTTGCAGATGAATTTAACTAGAAAACAGATGAATTTTTCACCTTGATATAATGGAATATAAAGTTCCCAATATTGTTGTTGCTTGCTGGCAATACTTAGAGTAGGTATATCCTAGAAAGTCTATAAGTCGTGTCTAGTAGAGTCTTGTTTATGGGTGTGTTATGTACTACACTTACAAACAGGAGGTTGTCCAACTTTTATGGATAGTTACTATTCTTTCATCTCACAGATTGTGAAATAGAGTTGAGTTGTAAGAATTTGACTCTAACACATGCTTTATACAATTTCCATCAATACTAGTTACTAGGGAGTCTTTGACTAGTTCGTATTCATATTAAGTAAGTACAAGATCCCTACCAGATCATATGAACTAGAGGTGTGAATATTACATTGAAGTCTTAGAGCATGAGCATTTGTCTCACTCATATATAGAGAAGGTAATGCAAGTTTAGAAATGTGAAGTGCTGGTTTTATAATGCAAGGGAAGTAAAGTGAAGGAGGTACAAAGTACATGAAAGAGAGGATTTTAAAGGAAATGACCTTCAAATTGAATAATATAAGTGTGGTTATGCTACTTTTAGCAATGGTAGGATAACAGTGAAAATGATCTACCCCAGCTCATGAATTACAAATGCTGATAGATGTAGTGTTAGAAAGATATGTGATCTTAGTATCTAGTGAGGGTTAAGACATTCCTTAAAATGGGTTGTACCAAAGAATAGTACAACTATTTCAATATACCTCTTTAGAGGATGTATGCATGATATACCTGGGAATTTTTAGTCAGCTGTGACTTTTTATGAATCTTGCAGATCCAGGAACCAAGTAGTAAAGTCTTGGTGTGTGAGGTTGATGTTTCCCTCAGTAAGGCCCTATCTTATGTAAAGAAGAAATATTATGCGACTGGATAATAAGACCTATTAATGAAGAAAAAGTTACAAGCGAGAGAATATTTTGTTATAAATATTAGACTAAGGTGATAAGTGATAGTGGTAGTAAGAGAATGATGCAAAAATAAATGGTACACCTAGCCGGCCTGGTCCGGTATGGAATGAACTTATAATCATGGAATCGACTCGATCATCAGATTATAAGTTCATAACCCTAGCCCATTCCCATTTTGGGCGGAACAGATCTACTAATTCTTTGATTCCAGTTAGTAAGATAGTAAGAGGGATCTTGAACTAAGAAATAGACCCTAGAAGCTAAAAAAGGCTATCCTGAGCAATTGCAAGTAGAGATGAGAAGTGACAAGGAGTTGTAAGATAAAGTATGGTAATGCGACAAGTTTGTAGCCGAGTTAAAAAAAAGTAAGAAGAAGTTACTGTTGAGTTGAGAAGAGGAATGTGTTATGAGACCAAATGTGTATTATGAAATTTGAATTTACAAAGACTGTCAAAATACCAACCGGATGATTTAGCTTGCTGAGTCAGAAAGTATCGATATTGGAAAGTACCTCAAGCGAAGCGAAATACGAGTCATAGACTAGAGAGCTTGTTAAAATAAAAGATGTTCTGAAGTTGCAAGGTAAGCGATCAAGCACTAAGAGAGTAAATTGCAAAATCATAGAGGTCTTTAAAGGTTCTTTAGAAAGAAGCCCCTCCTAAGAAATATGTCTTGATTAGAGAATGAAAAGAACACGTGGCATTCTGCCCTCTTTAATGGTTCAGTAGTCTCTAGTAAGAGGGAATTGTTTTGGGGTAATATAAGTTGTTAAAATATCATAGAATTTTGAAAGGAGTTGAAACAATAATATGACTTTTTAGGAAGAAAATCCCTTAGCACAGAGAGTGGTCCTCCCCGATAGGGAGATAGTATGATAAAGAATCGACGCAGAGCTCACATGATGGTGGAGTAATTAAGTAGGTAAGAAGAATTACAACACAGAGTTTCATGACAAATAAGATAGGGTTATCCAGATCTTGCGGATATGCTAAGGTCATGGAATATTATGTGAGTATAAATGCTATAAGGGTAACAATAGCAACCTTCTGGATAGAAACACTAACCGACCTTAAGATCACCCAGATATATATGTGGCTCTGAAAAGAAAAATAAGGTGTATAAACAATGATAGAGGTATTTAGACCCCAAAAATGGGGTTATTCAGGATTAATGAATGAAAGGATAAGTGGATCTATGATGAAATATGATGTATGTTAAGCCTACAAGGATAGTCAAGAGGCTAGACGAGCTGTCAAACAATACTGAATTTTTGCATTAAAGAATGGTCTTGGAGCCAGAAGTTTCAGTTTTGCAAGCAAGTGATCACAACTTTCAGAAATTATTTCAGATAGAAAGTAACGACAAAAAGGGCTAACATAAAGTAGATCAAATTTAAGTGGCTATGAAGCCTATAAATGAAGGCCTTGACGGTTGTACTAAGAATTGGTACTAACAGAACAGGTGCGGAGGTGAAAGTAAGAAGAATAAGTGTGGGAAGTTAATGGTGCCACTGATCTTATAGGGATATATGACGATGAAGTTGTAGTTTACATGAACGCAAAATTTCATTCTAAAGAGTATATTGCTAAAAGATATTAATAAGACACAAAAGATGAGAATTTACGCCGAGTATAGTTGTTTAGGTATGGGTTACAAAAAGGTTGACCAATAACATAAATTCCTCAGTATATAGGTGTGTATTAAATAAGGAAATATTTCAACAGTTTATTTCTAGTTGTACTGGTTAAGTCTGTGTATGCAACCTAGAGTGGAACTTAAGGCTGTGTGTATAAGAAACTCCTGGATGATGGAGGTTGAGATAAATTAATGCATTACGTATTTTGAATAAAGAAGGAACGAGGTCATTTACACTAAAAATCGGTTGTGGAAACTAAGAAAAATTATGGACCCATGATTCAGGGTGTCACACCCCAACCTTGGGGGTGTGGTCAGAACCCGATGCTTGAACGACCCCGCATACTACTTGTATATCATAACATGTATGCATAACCGTCTGGTCTGACAAGGCATCCGAATATCAATATGACATAAGTCTAAACAGAACAACCTGTAACATAAGATAGCAATCAAACAGGTATATATACATATAACAATGCCGAAAAGGTTCTAAGGAGGATAGTATAACTAGTAAGAGGGCCGACAAGGCTGTATAAAGACATATATACACTGACCACCAGTCTGCAGGCCTCTAAGAATACTAACAAGTGTCATCAGGCGGGACAGGGCCCAGACGTACTCAAAATAACTATATATAGAAACCCCGGAGAAGTGGTCCAACAAGGAGTAGATATGTTCATATAGGGTTTAAATAAAGAGGAAAACAATCTTTCATGATCAAGAGTAGGATTTTATTCATCGAACATGTTACTAACAAACATGTCATCTATGATCATGCCGAAAGAATGAAACATAATCCTTACATACCTCATAGTTGAAGCTTATGAGTGCCACGAGTCCTCGTATTCCCTACGAACAATTATCTACATTATACGAATGATTTGTATCAATAACGGGTTCATAGCTTATAATAAAGTTCATTTAGACATTCGTCGAATACCTTGCGCGCATATTGTTTGTAAATTTTTCATAGCTTAATATACACCTATAACAACACTACAACCTTCTCAATTTCATTCCTTTAATCTCTTTAACACATACATCAAAGATGCACTACTTTCACAACTCCATAACTTCAACAAAACAATCCAACAACAACTTATCCTAGCTTCAATTTCACAAACTCATCTTCTATAGAATATTCTTCAACAATCAATTCTCAAACACTTGTATAATATTAAATATAAGAAGATGGAGATGAAACATACTTTCAATCTCAAGAATTTATCCAAAACAATGGTTACTTCATGTCCAAGTACTCTCCGAAATTGCTACAACAAGAAAGGAGATGATCTAACGAGGATCACAGGATTCCTTATGTCAGATTTGTGTAGTTTATCTTTGGTTTCACCTTGAATCACTTGAAATCTCTTAGATATTATCTGAGAGCTGCTTAGGGTTGTAAATATTAAGATAAGTGAATTCAAATCAAGTTAGGGGTCTATTTATAAGGCAACAGAAGTTGGCACCAATATATCGCGAGACAAGTCTTGCAACTCGCAGGACCTTCCTGTGTCTAGCAGGACATGTTCCTCAAAAATCCTCTATCAACTCATGTGGCTCTCCTGTGTCTTGCAGACACTTCTTTTAAGTCATAGGTTGTGCTTTGCGATTCGAGAAGAGCTCCAGGAAGCGACGCTCCATCAAGTTTTTGTCAAAACTTATTTCTGTTGATTCGCTAAATCTCCATCCTAAATATTACTCGATGTAAACCTTTATAAACCACTCTTACCATCTCCGGGCCTATGCTAGCTATGTTACAGTAGCGATGATGCATGAAAACACGAGGTGTAACATCCTTCCCCCCTTAAGAAGATTTGTCCTTGAATGTAGAGAAAAGATTCTAACTCTCAGGATTTCTAAAAATTTTGACAAAGTTTCCTATGTCAATAGGAATACCTAAAAACTGTCAAGCAGCCAAAATATATATCCAATTCCAGACAAGGCCACAAAATACCATAATACAATATTATCATCCCCACACGACCTTCTATCTATAAAAAATCAAAGGGGTTAGCCATAAGTTAGGGCTACATTTGCCACATCTACCTCAACATCACCTAAATAAAATATATAAGATAAGTTTGATAGATAGAAAGGGAATCATATCCCATGAGTGTCGATATAAACCTATCATTTGAAATAAATGAGGTATCTGGATTTCATGTCCTTCTCCGCCTCCCATGTCATCTCTTCCACATTATTGTTCCTCCAAAGTACCTTAATAAACATGTCCTTAGTGACCTGAACATCCCCTATAGGGGTGATACGGGAGGGATCTCCAATACACTTTCGGAGCATCGATACATGAAATATGGGATGAAGTGTGCTTGTATGAAAATTGCCCGATCCTCTGAACGATTTTATACGGTCCGATAAACCTGAGGCTAAACTTTCCCTTTTTGCTCAACCTCATTATGCCTTTCATAGGAGACTCCTTCAAAAACACCCAATCGCTAGCAACATATTCTAAGTCTCGGCACCAATTCTCTAAGTAAGACTTCTGACGACTCTGGGCTGTTAACAACCGCTCTTAAATCAACTTCACCTTTTTGACTGCTTGCTGCACCAAGTCACGCTCCAATAACTTTGTTTCACCTACTTCGAACCAGGCAATAAGAGATCTATATTTCCGCCCATACATGGATTCATATGGTGCCATCTTAATACTTGAGTGGTAGTTGTTAGTATGGGAAAACTCAATAAGTGACACGTGATCTTCCCAACTTCCTTTGAAATCCAAGACACAAGATCGAAGCATATCTTCGAGCGTTTGAATAGTTCGTTTATCTTTCCCGATTATCTGCAGAAAGAACGTTGTGTTGAGATTAATATGAGTACCTAAACCCCTCTAGAAGGACCTCCAGAAGTTATCTTTAAAATGGGCACCCATGTTAAATATAATAGAAACTGAGACCCCATGAATCAGACTATCTCTTTAACGTATAAGTTAGTTTAATCCTCAGCTGACTAGGTAGTTATAATAGGTAGAAAGTGGGTTGACTTCATCATCCTATAAACAATAACCCAAATGGAATCAAAGGAAAGCATTTCCGAATTTTGGCATAGTGTCCTAATGACTAGCAAGTAAAGATAAAATATTAATGCCAGGGGGTAATGTAGAGAATACAGCTCCCACCTAAAATTCAGTATGGGGTTACCACGTCTGTACTAGAAGTGTGATTCCAAATAAGCGATGGTCGATGGATTTTCAAGCTTACACTATTTCATGCTAGATAGGGCTATTCGCACAACTGAGGACTATGTAAGGCGTATATTAAGAAGATCGTATGTCACACCTTGTATTTTTGTGTTAGTATAATTCATGAGAAAGTTAAGGTAAACTTGAAAGGTTAATGACATTATAAAGGATAACGATGTTTTAAAATAAGTGTAAAGTAAATATCTTAAGCTTTCGAGTCTAAGCGAATCAAAGAAATTAAGTTCGTCAAAAAAGTTGTAAGAGCCTGTATTTTCGGGGTATGACTTAGAGTTAATAATATTCAAAGAAGGTATATTTATGAGGTATTTAAATCATATAATATTTGTATGTTAAGTGTTGAAGTAGAGAAAGTTGTGACACAATAGTTGGCAAAAGTTATCGCAAGTTATGTTGGTAAGTGTAATGAAATTTGGGTTAGATCTTGCTTAGATTTTCTCCCAATATACTTGGAATTATGGGGTGATACACCCACAAAATTGAAGGTATACGAGAATATTTTTTAAGGTATTAAACCATTTGTTGATAAGATGATGTAGTAGATAGATATTCACATTTTCACGAGATTGCACAGATAACCCGTTTGGGACCAACTTGAGGTGGTGGATGTTTCTAAAAGTGTATAAAATGGTGGGACTTGATCCATTCATCATTTTACACTTATTTTATATCATATAAATCCCAAATTCTATCCAAATGGTTATATTAATGTCTTTACCTATATTGCTATATGCCTTACATACTCGGTACTTCATTTGTACTGACGTCCGTTTTGCTTGGAGATGCTGCATTTCATGCTTATAGGTCCCAATAGAGAGGTTGATGGTTACCATCCATAGGCTATATTGCTTAGAGGATTTGTTGGAGCATTCCCCTCATTACCGAGTTGATTTATTTTGGTATAATTTTTGTATTCATTACGGGTATCGCAGGGCCCTGTCCTAACCTTATGATGTTCATGTAGTCTTGTAGCGGCTTGTAGACAGATGTCTTATGTTTAGATGGGTTGTACGGCTTTGTCAGCATATATTTTGGTTGTATAAATTTTATGGCGGCCTTTACTGCCCGTACTTTCATGTATTTATGCTCATATATCATTTTGGAATACTTACCAATGAGTTGAATGTCACACTTATAATCAAGAGGTTATGAGGTCTTAGGATATACCTTTCCTTCTTTTTCTAGATCATGCGATAAAGCTGAGTCGTGAGGAATGGAACTCTTAATCTTGACCAATATCTTATTTTATATTAAGGAGATGTCTTCCACTGGAAAGGCTTCAACTAGCCCTAGGGCTAATATGATAGCGGGAGTGGGTGTGAGTTACTCCATTAAGGAGAAATGATTTAAGAATATGCCCTCTATCGAAGAACATCAATCCTAGATTTAAGGTGAGTCATCTTCCTAGATGTCTCTGACTTCATTCACATTAGGAGAGCTGACGTAATCTCTGGTATCGCCAGGACCCCAAGTTCTGCCACTAGCCCCAGCTGGTCAAGATATGAACAAAATACAATCTTGGGAATTTGTGAATCAAAAGTCGCTGATAATTACGGGTCTTGATCTAGAGGAGGGTAGTGAACAATCTAACAGGGCCAGAGTATTGGATGACTCTAGAGGATCTCTGAGTGGAAACATTCCACAAGTGCATGGGCAACAAGCTAGACTATCCCTATAATTTTTACCAAATCATAGCTCTTAGGTAGGGTCGTGGTAGGGTACGTGTGGATCAGGATTTTAGGGCTGGAGTAATACAAATTGGGCGAGACCATTGTGCAGTCAATATGGTCGGGCAGATGTCGGGCCATGCCCTGTGGATTCTAAAGGTTGTTTTAGGTGTTGGAGTCAGCGGCACAAGATTCGAAGATGACCGAGGCTCAATCAAGGATATCGGGGTAGGGGTAGAGGGAGAGCCCCAGGTCCGGTGCTATATGTGATTATATGATAAATGCAGGTATGTTAAATGTTTTTGTTGGAAATGTCTATATAGATATGAACCTAGTATTAACTTGTTATACTCTTTATAGTTACAATCCCTAACTTTTAGGACATGGGTTTCATAGTATTACTTGTGGGGTTAGAACGTTCCATTAGAGATGAATGGTAAGGATAAGGGCACAGAACGAGGTGGAGTTTCCAGTCACGCCGCAGTTAAGGCTACATTTATGCTCTAACATATTGGTAGGACTAGAGTTTTTTTCTAATAGACCCATGATTCAGGGTGTCACACCCCAACCATGGGGGTGTGGTCGGAACCCGATGCTTGAACGACCCCGCATAGTACTTGTATATCATAACATGTATGCATAACCGTATGGTCTGACAAGGCATCCGAATAAGAATATGACATAAGTCTAAACAGAACAACCTGTAACATAAGATAGCAATCAAACAGGTATATATACATATAACACCGCCGAGAAGGTTCTAAGGAGGATAATATAACAAGTAAGAGGGCCGACAAGGCTGTATAAAGACATATATACACTGACCACCAATCTGCAAGCCTCTAAGAGTACTAACATATGTCATCACGCGGGACAGGGCCCAGACGTACTCAAAATAACTATATATAGAAACCCCGGAGAAGTGGTCCAACAAGGAGTAGATATGTTCATATAGGGTTTAAATAAAGAGGAAAACAATCTTTCATGATCAAGAGTAGGATTTTATTCATCGAACATGTAACTAACAAACATGTCATCTATGATCATGCCGAAAGAATGAAGCATAATCCTTACATACCTCGTAGTTGAAGCTTATGAGTGCCACAAGTCCTCGTATTCCCTACGAACAATTATCTACATTATACGAATGATTTGTATCAATAACGGGCTCATAGCTTATAAGAAAGTTCATTTAGACATTCGTCGAATACCTTGCGCGCATATTGTTTGTAAATTTTTCATAGCTTAATCTACACCTATAACAACACTACAACCTTCTCAAATTCGTTCCTTTAATCTCTTTAACACATACATCAAAGATGCACTACTTTCACAACTCCATAACTTCAACAAAACAATCCAACAACAACTTATACTAGCTTCAATTTCACAAACTCATCTTCTATAGAATATTCTTCAACAATCAATTCTCAAACACTTGTATAATATTAAATATAAGAAGATGGAGATGAAACATACATTCAATCTCAAGAATTTATCCAAAACAATGGTTACTTCATGGCCAAATACTCTCCGAAATTGCTACAACAAGAAAGGAAATGATCTAACGAGGATCACAGGATTCCTTATATCGGATTTGTGTAGTTTATCTTTGGTTTCACCTTGTATCACTTGAAATCTCTTAGATATGATCTGAGAGCTGCATAGGGTTGTAAATATTAAGATAAGTGAATTCAAATCAAGTTAGGGGTCTATTTATAAGGCAAGAGAAGTTGGCACCAATATATCGCGAGACAAGTCTTGCAACTCGCAGGACCTTCCTGTGTCTAGCAGGACATGTTCCTAAAAAATCCTCTATCAAATCATGTGGCTCTCTTGTGTCTTACAGACACTTCTTGTAAGTCATAGGTTGTGCTCTGCGATTCGAGAAGAGCTCCATGAAGCGACTCTCCATCAAGTTTTTGTCAAAACTTATTTCTATTGATTCGCTAAATCTACTTCCTAAATATTACTCGATGTAAACCTTTATAAACCACTCTTACCATATCCGGGCCTATGCTAGCTATGTTATAGTAGCGATGACGCATGAAAACACGAGGTGTAACATCCTTGCCCCCTTAAGAACATTCGTCCTCGAATGTAGAGAAAAGATTCTAACTCTCAGGATTTCTGAAAATTTTGACAAAGTGTCCTATGTCAAGAGGAATACCCAAAAACTGTCAAGCAGCCAAAATATATATCTAATTCCACAGAAGGCCACAGAATACCATAATACAATATTATCATCCCCACACGACCTTCTATCTATAAAAAAATCAAAGGGGTTAGCCATAAGTTAGGGCTACATTTGCCACATCTACCTCAACAACATCACCTAAATAAAATATATAAGATAAGTTTGATAGATAGAATAGGAATAAGGGAATCATATCCCATGAGTGTCGATATAAACCTATCATTTGAAATAAAGGAGGTATCTAGATTTCATGTCCTTCTCCGCCTCCCATGTCATCTCTTCCACATTATTGTTCCTCCAAAGTACCTTAATAAACATGTCCTTAGTGACCTGAACATCCCCTATAGGGGTGATACGGGAGGTATCTCAAATACACTTTAGGAGCATCGATACATGGAATATGGGATGGAGTGTTTCCAACTCCGGGGGTAACTCAAGCTTGTATGTAATTTGGCCGATCCTCTGATCGATCTTATATGGTCCGATAAACCTGAGGCTAAACTTTCCCTTTTTGCTCAACCTTATTATGCCTTTCATAGGAGACACCTTCAAAAATACCCAATCGCTAACAACATATTCTAAGACTCGGCGCCAATTCTCTAAGTAAGACTTCTGACAACTCTGGGCTTTTAACAACCGCTCTTGAATCAACTTCACCTTTTTGACTGCTTGCTGCACCAAGTCATATTCCAATAACTTTGTTTCACCTACTTCGAACCAGCCAATAAGAGATCTATATTTCCGCCCATACATGAATTCATATGGTGCCATCTAAATACTTGAGCGGTAGTTGTCACTATTGGCAAACTCAATAAGTGACACGTGATCTTCCCAACTTCCTTTGAAATCCAAGACACAAGATCGAAGCATATCTTCGAGTGTTTGAATAGTGCGTTTAGCTTGCCCGATTATCTGTAGATAGAACTTTGTGTTGAGATTAATATCAGTACCTAAACCCTTCTGGAAGGACCTCTAGAAGTTAGCTTTAAAATGGGCACCCATGTTAAATATAATAGAAACTGAGACCCCATGAATCAGACTATCTCTTTAATGTATAAGTTAGTTTAATCCTCAGCTGAATAGGTAGTTATAACAGGTAGAAAGTGGGTTGAATTCAACATCCTATAAACAATAACCCAAATGGAATCAAAGGAAAGCATTTTTGAGTTTTGGCATAGTGTCCTAATGACTAGCAAGTAAAGATAAAATATTAATGCCAGGGGGTAATGTAGAGAATACAATCCCACCTAAAATTCAGTATGGGGTTACCACGTCTGTACTAGATATGTGATTCCAAATAAGCGATGGTCGACTGATTTTCAAGCTTACACTATTTCATGCTAGATAGGGCTATTCGCACAACTGAGGACTATGTATGTCGTATATTAAGAAGATCGTATGACACACCTTGTATTTTTGTGTTAGTATAATTCTAGAGTAAGTTAAGGTAAACTTGAAAGGTTAATGACATTATAAAGGATAACGATGTTTTCAAATAAGTGTAAAGTAAATATCTTAAGCTTTCGAGTCTAAGCGAATCAAAGAAATTAAGTTCGTCAAAAAAATTGTAAGAGCCTGTATTTTCGGGGTATGACTTAGAGTGAATAATATTCAAATAAGGTATTTTTATGAGGTATTTAGATCATATAATATTAGTATGTTAAGTGTTGAAGTAGAGAAAGTTGTGACACAATAGTTGGCAAAAGTTATCGCAAGTTACGTTGGTAAGTGTACTGAAATTTGGGTTAGATCTTGCTTAGCTTTTCTCCCAATATACTTGGAATTATGGGGTGATACACCCACAAAATTGAAGGTATACGAGAATAGTTTTTAAGGTATTAAACCATTTGTTGATAAGATGTTGTAGTAGATAGATATTCACATTTTCACGAGATTGCACAGATAACCCGTTTGGGACCAACTTGAGGTGGTGGAGGTTTCTAAAAGTGTATAAACTGGTGGGACTTGATCCATTCATCATTTCACACTTATTTTATATCATATAAATCCCGAATTCTATCCAAATGGTTATATTAATGTCTTTACCTATATTGTTATATGCCTTACATACTCGGTAGTTTAGTTGTACTGATGTCCATTTTGCTTGGGGATGCTGCATTTCATGCCTATATATCCCAATAGAGAGGTTGATGGTTACCATCCATAGGCTATATTGCATAGAGGATTTGTTGGAGCATTCCCCTCGTTCCTGAGTTGTTGTTTTATTTTGGTATAATTTTTGTATACATTACGGGTATCGCAGGGCCCTGTCCTAACCTTATGATGTTCATGTACTCTTGTAGTGGCTTGTAGACAGATGTCTTATGTTTAGATGGGTTGTACGGCTTTGTCAGCATATATTTTGGTTGTATAAATTTTATGGCGGCCTTAACTGCCCGTACTCTCATGTATTTATGCTTATATATCATTTTGGAATACTTACCATTGAGGTGTATTTCATATTCCACTTGAGTGTCATTGATACCCCTTTCTGCCCACTTATCTATACTAGTACGATTATTGATGTATGTCATGTTGGTTCTTGTTAATGTAGGCCCGTGTTCCAATCGTGGCATTATAGTTTGGGGTGTCACACACATGGTATTAGAACAGGTCTATCCTAGGGAGTCTGCAAGTCGTGTCTAGTAGAGTCTAAATTATGGATGAGTTGAATGTCACACTTATAATCAAGAGGTTATGAGGTCTTAGGATATACCTTTCCTTCTTTTTCTAGATCATGCGATAAAGCTGAGTCGTGAGGAATGGAAATCTTAATCTTGACCAATGTCTTATTTTATATTAAGGAGATGTCTTCCACTGGAAAGGCTTCAGCTAGCCCTAGGGCTAATATGATAGCGGGAGTGGGTGTGAGTTACTCCATTAAGGAGGAATGATTTAAGATTATGCCCTCTATCGAAGAACATCAATCCTAGATTCAAGGTGAGTCATCTTCCTAAATGTCTCTGACTTCATTCGCATTTGGAGAGCTGACGTAATCTCTGGTATCGCCAGGACCCCAAGTTCTTCCACTAGCCCCAGCTGGTCAAGATATGAACAGAATACAATCTTGGGAATTTGTGAATCAAAAGTCGCTGATAATTACGGGTCTTGATCTAGATGAGGGTAGTGAACAATCTAACAGGGCCAGTGTATTGGATGACTCTAGAGGATCTCTGAGTGGAAACATTCCACAAGTGCATGGGCAACAAGCTAGACTATCCCTATAATTTTTACCAAATCATAGCTCTTAGGTAGGGTCGTGGTAGGGTTCGTGTGGATCAGGATCTTAGGGCCGGAATAATACAAGTTGGGCGAGGCCATTATGCAGTCAATGTGGTCGGGCAGATGTCGGGCCATGCCCTATGGATTCTGAAGGTTGTTTTAGGTGTTGGAGTCAGCGGCACAATATTCGAAGATGACTGAGGCTTAATCAAGGATATCGGGGTAGGGGTAGAGGGAGAGCCCCAGGTCCGGTGCTATATGAGATTACATGATAAATGTAGGTATGTTAAATGTTTTAGTTGGAAATGTCTATATACATATGAACCTAGTATTAACTTGTTATACTCTTTATAGTTACAATGCCTAACTTTTAGGACATGGGTTCTATAGTATTACTTGTGGGGTTAGAACGTTCCATTAGAGATGAATGGTAAGGATAAGGGCACAGAATGAGGTGGAGTTTCCAGTCACGCCGCAGTTAAGGCTGCATTTATGCTCTACCAAATTGGTAGGACTAGAGTTTTTTTCTAATAGACCCATGATTCAGGGTGTCACACCCCAACCATGGGGGTGTGGTCGGAACCCGATGCTTGAACGACCCTGCATACTACTTGTATATCATAACATGTATGCATAACCCCGCAAACTCATCTTCTATAGAATATTCTTCAACAATCAATTCTCAAACACTTGTATAATATTAAATATAAGAAGATGGAGATGAAACATACATTCAATCTCAAGAATTTATCCAAAACAATGGTTACTTCATGGCCAAGTACTCTCCGAAATTGCTACAACAAGAAAGGAAATGATCTAACGAGGATCACAGGATTCCTTATATCGGATTTGTGTAGTTTATCTTTGGTTTCACCTTGTATCACTTGAAATCTCTTAGATATGATCTGAGAGCTGCATAGGGTTGTAAATATTATGATAAGTGAATTCAAATCATGTTAGGGATCTATTTATAAGGCAACAGAAGTTGGCACCAATATATCGCGAGACAAGTCTTGCAACTCGCAGGACCTTCCTGTGTCTAGCAGGACATGTTCCTCAAAAATCCTCTATCAACTCATGTGGCTCTCTTGTGTCTTACAGACACTTCTTGTAAGTCATAGGTTGTGCTCTGCGATTCGAGAAGAGCTCCATGAAGCGACTCTCCATCAAGTTTTTGTCAAAACTTATTTTTGTTGATTCGCTAAATCTCCTTCCTAAATATTACTCGATGTAAACCTTTATAAACCACTCTTACCATCTCCGGGCCTATGCTAGCTATGTTATAGTAGCGATGACGCATGCAAACACGAGGTGTAACATCCTTTCCCCCTTAAGAACATTCGTCCTCGAATGTAGAGAAAAGATTCTAACTCTCAGGATTTCTGAAAATTTTGACAAAGTGTCCTATGTCAATAGGAATACCCAAAAACTGTCAAGCAGCCAAAATATATATCCAATTCCACAGAAGGCCACAGAATACCATAATACAATATTATCATCCCCACACGACCTTCTATCTATAAAAAATCAAAGGGGTTAGCCATAAGTTAGGGCTACATTTGCCACATCTACCTCAACAACATCACCTAAATAAAATATATAAGATAAGTTTGATAGATAGAATAGGAATAAGGGAATCATATCCCATGAGTGTCGATATAAACCTATCATTTGAAATAAATGAGGTATCTGGATTTCATGTCCTTCTCCGCCTCCCATGTCATCTCTTCCACATTATTGTTCCTCCAAAGTACCTTAATAAACATGTCCTTAGTGACCTGAACATCCCCTATAGGGGTGATACGGGAGGGATCTCAAATACACTTTTGGAGCATCGATACATGGAATATGGGATGGAGTGTTTCCAACTCCGGGGGTAACTCAAACTTGTATGTAATTTGGCCGATCCTCTGATCGATCTTATATGGTCCGATAAACCTGAGGCTAAACTTTCCCTTTTTGCTCAACCTTATTATGCCTTTCATAGGAGACACCTTCAAAAATACCCAATCGCTAACAACATATTCTAAGTCACGGCGCCAATTCTCTAAGTAAGACTTCTGACAACTCTGGGCTATTAACAACTGCTCTTGAATCAACTTCACCTTTTTGACTGCTTGCTGCACCAAGTCAGGTTCCAATAACTTTGTTTCACCTACTTCGAACCAGCCAATAAGAGATCTATTTTTCCGCCCATACATGAATTCATATGGTGCCATCTTAATACTTGAGCGGTAGTTGTTATTATTGGCAAACTCAATAAGTGACACGTGATCTTCCCAACTTCCTTTGAAATCCAAGACACAAGATCGAAGCATATCTTCGAGTGTTTGAATAGTGCGTTTAGCTTGCCCGATTATCTGTAGTTAGAACGTTGTGTTGAGATTAATATCAGTACCTAAACCCCTCTGGAAGGACCTCTAGAAGTTAGCTTTAAAATGGGCACCCATGTTAAATATAATAGAAACTGAGACCCCATGAATCAGAGTATCTCTTTAACGTATACGTTAGTTTAATCCTCAGCTGAATAGGTAGTTATAACAGGTAGAAAGTGGGTTGAATTCAACATCCTATAAACAATAACCCAAATGGAATCAAAGGAAAGCATTTTCGAGTTTTGGCATAGTGTCCGAATGACTAGCAAGTAAAGATAAAATATTAATGCCAGGGGGTAATGTAGAGAATACAACTCCCACCTAAAATTCAGTATGGGCAGGACCCCAAGTTCTGCCACTGGCCCCAGCTGGTCAAGATATGAAGAGAATACAATCTTGGGAATTTGTGAATCAAAAGTCGCCGATAATTACGAGTCTTGATCTAGATAAGGGTAGTGAACAAGCTAACAGGGCCAGAGTATTGGATGACTCTAGAGGATCTCTGAGCGGCAACATTCCACAAGTGCATGGGCAACAATCTAGACTATCCCTATAATTTTTACCAAATCAGAGCTCTTAGGTAGGGTCGTGGTAGGGTTCGTGTGGATCAGGATCTTAGGGCCGGAGTAATACAAGTTGGGCGAGGCCATTGTGCAGTCAATGTGGTCGGGCAGATGTCGGGCTATGCCCTATGGATTCTGAAGGTTGTTTTAGGTGTTGGAGTCAGCGCCATAAGATTCGAAGATGACCGAGGCTCAATCAAGGATATCGGGGTAGGGGTAGAGGGAGAGCCCCAGGTCCGGTGCTATATGTGATTATATGATAAATGCAGGTATGTTAAATGTTTTTGTTGGAAATGTCTATATAGATATGAACCTAGTATTAACTTGTTATACTCTTTATAGTTACAATCCCTAACTTTTAGGACATGGGTTTCATAGTATTACTTGTGGGGTTAGAACGTTCCATTAGAGATGAATGTTAAGGATAAGGGCACAGAACGAAGTGGAGTTTCCAGTCACGCCGCAGTTAAGGCTGTATTTATGCTCTAACAAATTGGTAGGACTAGAGTTTTTTTCTAATGAGGTAACGACATTACTTTTTGTAGTTATTTTCCCCTTAAAATAGGACATGTATACGTTACAGTCCGACAGTTAGGTTCCTTCTACAATATTATGTGTAACAAATGTTAGGAGAAATTAGCAAGCTATGAATGGTTTTTTGAGCTAAAGGTAGTGCATAATATGCATCATAAGAAAAAAGTGTGGGTTATAAGGATTATTGTGAAATTGTGAGGTATTTATGAAGATAGTTATATCACTTCCATGTCTAGTAAGATCGAATATGTCTAGAAAGAGTTAAAGGATGGCATCCGTTTCCTAACGATTTATAAATTGATAGAATATTGTTAGTTATTATATAGGACCTGATGTTAATAGGGTTGTTATGAGATTGCGTGAGCACAAAGATACGAGTACCGTGGAAGATCGCGGATCGATGCATAAACACATAGTAAGAATAGGTTATGAATGATTATAATAACATACAATTTTACTCAAAATTACGAATCTCATGGGTAAATCATTTTGTAATGAGAAGTACCATTCATATATTCGGTTTAGCCTGCAGGCATGTGAATTAGCCTAGGATTAATAGTCGAAACAATGTTTATAAATCTAAGGGCGAAACAAAGTTCATAAATCTAAGGTAAGTAATGTGGCTTCTAAGGGGTGCATATGTATTCCCCCTATTGATGCCTTAGTGATTTGTCAAACCCCAAACCGGAGGGGCGCGATCAGCACTCGGTCCTCACCTGCTGAGCGACAACAAACATGGCCTAACCTTATTCTTTGTTATACAAACGGGTCGTTAAGGCCGCCATGATAGATTGAAAGACATATGAAGGCAACTAAATAGTTGAGGATACCATCCTAACATGAATATACATAGATACGTGCCGACAAGTCCACCATGAAGTCTATACATCAAAACATTTACCGATGAGGCCATACATGACATCTATATATAGGACTCATGTATACAAGCCTCTAAGAGTACATCATCGTCATCATAAGGTCAGGAAAGGGCCCCACCATACCTATAAAAATGTACATAACATCATACCGACTCAAAATAGCATCTCCATAACAAGGGAGGGCACCAACCACAACTGAGCTGAGAACCTACTGATGAGGTCGGCAATCCATCTATCTGAATCTGCGGTTATGAAAAGTAGTGTCCCCTAACAAAAGGGACATCAGTATGAAAGATATATTGCATATGTAAGGCAGTAAAAGCATAAGTAAGGTCTAAACATAAGAGAGAGTCAAAAAGGATCAACCTATACTCGTAACTTACCATTGTGGGCCATGATATGCAATACATATATACGCGTATATAACGCCATCATAAATCATTAAACCACTCTTTGGGGCGAACATCATCTTCATAACCAACCGTATATAACACCTTCATGAGAACCATATGCATGAGAGACATAGTATACTTCTTTGAACTTGTCGGAGTAATGTATGGTTGTTACACCTCCGACTTAACCTATCAACATACATTTCATTATGAGTCAATAAGATAAGTATTTGTGAATCAATAAACTTCTTCAATACAACGAAGGCCATAGACATTTCTAGCTTTCAAGAGTACAGTCACTTTGGATGGATATTCCTTTACGTTCGTTTACATATGAGTCATGCCAAATGAAGAAAAGGATAGCCTTAACCTACCTTTGTCGTTTATTCGACGAATCCGTTTGTAATTTCCCGTAGCACTTCAATGAACATTAAAGACAATATAACCTATGGTTAATCCCATGGAAGGACTTATAAACACATCCTAAGCTAGTAACTCTCTTATAGAAAATTGGACAGCACCGTCCTTACATTTCCGTACTTCCCAAATTAAAAAATTGTAACACACAACAGTATCAACAATAGAAACAACCAATACCAACCATCTAGCCCTCAACAGGCATGAACAATTCCAACAACTCAAAGTAATAGTATAAAGAGCAGCAAGCTCAGTTTCAGATTTCTCTGACACGTTTCAAATTTCTCTCCTATTTAAAATCGAGCAACACAATCAACAACACATATCCAAACTTATTCTCAAGTAAAACAACCATGAATTCAACCTATAATTAAGATCACAACAGCCCAATAATGGCATAATAATAACAACAACAAACGAGCAACATGTTCGATTTATATATTATCAAACACTGCCTTTCCAACTTCTGTTTTCCTTTAAAACGCAAGAAAACAGTGCCAACAACTCTACTAGACCTTATTCAGCAATATTCAACCATAAATCATCAGTAAAACAACTCTTAAAATAGCCTAACATGGATCTAACAAACCAACAAGGTTTTCACTTGATATAGCTCATGTTCTAGCTTGCGTACTTAGTTTAAGACTTAGGTATGCTCATATACATATTGAGAACGAGGTTACTTATCTTATAACATCAAGCACAACTCCAATTCGAGATTACTTCACCATGAAGTATCCTTCCAACGCAGCCACAAGAACAAAGAAGAGAAACTAGCAGGCACTTCGAGTTTCTCGTCACTAGAATAACATTGTATACTTGAAATCACTTTGGTTTTGGGATGGAAATCTTGTAGAGAGCCTCTCATAGCTTCTCTTATGCCTTAGCTTCTGTAAAATATGGAGATAAATGAGAGAATCAGCCCCTTAAAAAGGGCCCTTCTTGGCTGCCACCTTGCCTCTTTTTAGGGGAATTATTTGTGGCATTTTCTTTTTGCAATTAGGTGACACACCTAATTTTCACCAACTTGCTTAGTTAAATGGTGTCACATGCAGCCCCTATATTTATTTAAATATGTCTTGTCCTCGTTTAGTAGTTGTGACATATTTTAAGTAGCTCAAGCTAGTAGGAAAGGTAAGCAAGCAACATATCTTGGGTAAGAAAGCAGCATGTCTAATATTTAAGTGCATTCATCAACCTCAACTTAGTCGTACATGTATTGAACAAGAATACGGGATGATACATGTTTTTCCAAGTCTCATTCACCTTAACCAATGTACAGGAATTTCACCCTCTCCTAGCTTATGTTAGGTACTTATGACAACAATGACATATGAAGTACGGGGTGTAACATCCTTTCCCACTTAGGAACATTCGTCCTCGAATGTGGGGGCGTACGCAAGAATAAAACACAATCCCTACATATTTTTGAAAAAATTGGGCATAGTCTCCCCTATAAATGGGGTTATCCGCATCCCTATAAACATGCAGAAGATATCCAACCATTCCTCATAAGGCCACAAATATGACATATATATATCATTAGGTCTCACACGGTCATCAACAACAAGTATAACATTCCGGAATAGGAACTTATCTCATAACCCAATACATCAGCTATTGGGCATGATATTTTTTACTCGTAGTATCGGCTAATCATAAAAATGAAGGGTTACTATCAAATCTCACATTATGATAAGGAGAATCACAATAGAATAATAGTCAGGTAGAGCCTTTATCTAAAAACCATTGACGGTATTTTATACTTCATCTCTTCTTCTTCTTCTTCTTCGTACATCATTTCTTTCACATTCTTTCTTTGTCATAAAACCTTTTAACAGGGGCTATCATATTTAGTATGTAACTTCTAGATTTGTTGATCCTGGAAAGTTAATAGGAATTTCATCACATGATAGGTCCTTGTAGCTTATACATCATCAACAGATATGGTACGAGAAATATTTCCCAACATACTTTCTTATCATAGGAACATAGACAACTAGGTGGATAATCATTAACTTTTGAGGAATGTCCAATTGGTAACCAACTTGGCCTATTCATTGAATTATGCGATACGATACAATATACCGCAGCTAGGGTCTCCTTTTCTTCTCAAATCTTATCATGACCCTCATAAGAGAACCCCTAAGAATTATCGAATCACCAACTTAGAACTCTAAGACATATAAACACACATCTGGATACAACTTCCTATTGACTATGAGTCGTTCACATTTTTTCTTAAACAATTCATCCTCTTTATTACTCTGTGCATTAAGTAAGATCCCATTAACTCTGGTTTACTTACATCTAACCCTTCAATAGAAGTTCTATATATCCGCTCATAAGAAGCCCCAAATTATACCATTTTGATACTTAGCATGATAGATGTCGTTGTATGCAAACTTACTAAGAGGTAGATGGTCATCCCAACTTCTTTTGGAATTCAATACACAAGTTCATGGTATTTCCTTGAGCGCTTGAATCATATGCTCGATTTGTCTATCTTTCTGAGGGCGGGCTAAGTATAGTGCCCAGAAACACTTGTCAAAATGATCTTCAGAACTTAGCAGTGAGTTGAGCATCCTTGTTATAGAACCAGAGACGTGATGAAGGCGAATAATTTTCTAAAAGTACAATGTCGTGTAGTCCTCAACCGTATAGGTAGCTCGTAGTAAAAATCTATTTTAGTCATTTCCCATTTTCACATCGATTCTCAATGTCCTGAGCTAGCTCATCGGGATTCAGGTGCTCATTCCTTACCTACTAAGTTTTATTTTTCTGAGTATAACCTCTGTAAGGCTTCTTCTCATATCGTTCTGTTAACACGTCCATTTAGTATCATATTTCCCTAAAAATGAGATATTTATACTGATGTTCCTTATCTCTAATATGGGGGATGACTATGCGGATTCCTAAATCATAAGGTCACCATCATTGGATTTCATTAATCAGACTTCCACTTGGATAACTAATGCATTCCTTGGGTCAACTTCTTTCCTTAGCCTCCATAATAGTTCAAGTCTCTAACGATGCATGACTTTATTATCAACTTAACTCTGCTTTCTAACCGGTGTACTGGAAACTCTTAAGGTTTGTAATGTCACAATCCTGAACACTCTACAGATAATGTCGTTGAATCTGAAGTGCGCATGTCATTGCAGTTAACTCCCATTCACGATCTAAGAAGAATATTTTCCATACTTTTCTCATTACTAATAATTATAACCAACTTCCTTTCCTAAATCCTTTTTAAAAATTGTTTGTTCATTGCTCATCTCTTGCATTCTCATTCATTTTGAAATGTTCTTGTATATACATGTACTCTCAAAAATTGATCCTAATTCCGATCCTCGATATTACTATCCTGTGAGTCATTAACCTATTCCCTTATTGGGTATGTCCAAGATTCTGAGGAGTTTGACGTTACATGACGTGGTTCTACTGAATCCAGATCCGATCGTTGTACTTAGATGAGAACTTGTTCACTTGACTCATGGCTAACACTTTCCGCCAATGGCTCTTTGGGAAAAAAATTCCTTCATCTGGATAAGTTGTAAGCCCATTACATTATATATCTTGAAGAAGCTTTATTCAATTAAAAATACTCGTAATTGTCTTTATTTATCCATCACCTTATCTTCTTTCTAATATCATTATCTCTTAACACATCTCTTAAATGTCTTATCTTTTATCCTTAGGCTCATTGGACCCTTTTCAATCATTTATATGTTTGTATCGAGCTTTACTCACCGTCACTTCTATTTACGTTATTTTCGAGAGTCATGACAGCATATGTTGCAGAACTGATACTTTGCACATTTAGCACCAATTCATGATGTTGCATGATCCAATGAATCGTTTGAGCTTCCTTGTCTCATCATAATTAGGTATTCCATCAACCAATTACTTCAATCATCCGACCTTTAAATTTCCATTTCGACTTACCTTGGGGGGGGGGGTCTCTTGTCTTTAATGTACTTCTCATACTCACTACTGGAACATCTTCCTTGCCGTAAAATTGAGGTGGTACGCTAAAAAAGATTACTGAACGAAAGCCGAAACCTGTGCCAACAGGCGTATAGGGCGTTCACTTTTCAAAATCATCCTTTTACTAATAACTTGTTAAGAACACAAGTGTTTAGTGCAAACATAACTTCGCACTATGACGATTTTAACCCTTTTTTTCAGAGATCAAGATGACAACGTTCTGAAAGCAACGTGGAAACTATGTCCATGTAAAGTCTTACTTATGGATGTGTTGCCGGCCACATTTATAATTAAGAAGTTGCAAGCCTCTTTTCCCTATGCTTGAATGACGGACACCACTTGTCTCTAATACTCAGCTTTGTCTTTGGGGTATCTATGGGCAACTCAAATTTGCCCGACCTATCACTACTCATGGCTTTTCGAAATCATTCTGATTCACAAAATTGGTCCTATGCTGACAGTCAGCATAGAAGTTCTAGTTTAACACAGTGGTTGGTCATCAGCATATATGGATAAGTAAAATGGTCATAAACATACATATTTGGTTTATTCCATCGAGTTGCGGATTTATACTTTTCGCTTTTTAAATTTATTTGCCACTCTTTGAAACAATTCGAGTCAATAACCACCACTTTTTATGCATAGCAGTTTGAAATTTCAATATGTAGAAAATAAAATTATCTAATCTACCTAGCGACAAACATTTCCCACATATTGAAATTTTACATATCCAAAAAAAAATAGAAATTTAGTTGCTTGTTATCTGTATATTATAGATAAATCTTGATGTAAGTAGAATATAACTTGAAGCAAGTATAACAATCTAAAGATGAATTGGAGACATGAGACTTCTTAAAAGTTTCGGTTACACCCTTAATTAAAGGGAGTTGTTTCGGTGAGTCATAAAAGAAGTGATAAGGGATGAAGTAAAGACATAGTAGGTGTGGCAGGTGTAGTCTAAGATCAGATCTCTTGCAGAACATTACTTTGAATTAAAATTTGTCAAAAGGGGCATCATATCGTTGTGCTGGAAGAAGAGAAAAAAGATTCTTACATCGGTCAAAAGAGAATTTCTCAATCATTTCAGGTGTAACATCAAGGACTGCTTCAGGTCCTGTCCATTTACATTGTGAGAGAGCATTAGTATAACCGACAACATGAAATAACTACGTAAACACGTTGAGTCTGATTTCTGGCTCGACCAACAAAGCAATCACATACCTTGTCGGGGTATGAGATATGAATATGACATGAATGGATCCAACTAATAAGCATGAAGAAATCATTCTAACTGGGTGGAGTGATCCTTATCCTACGTTGACATACATTGTTTCAGGTGTTTAAACTTTCTCGATAAATCTATGCTACTCCCAAAATATGAGCATGAACATGAACATGGTTGTCTTAAAAACTGATAGATTTCATAAACATGACTTGTATATAGTTAGTAACATGGGGTCATGACTTGAAATAAA
Source organism: Anisodus tanguticus (assembly GCA_034509755.1). Taxonomy (NCBI): domain Eukaryota; kingdom Viridiplantae; phylum Streptophyta; class Magnoliopsida; order Solanales; family Solanaceae; genus Anisodus; species Anisodus tanguticus. The sequence goes on from CM067559.1 coordinate 22,889,097, forward strand.
AAATCATGAGTTTACATGGATTATGTACAAATTCATGAAACTCAAAATGACATTCATGAATATAAATCTTCAGACATTTTACTCCGACATACCTTAATTGTTCCACAACTGAAGAAAAGGACTGAATTTTGAAGAAGAAACCTGAAAACCTTTACTTGAACTTTTGAGAAAGGTTTTCTTGAAAATCATAAGATTGTAACATAGAATCTTGTTAATAATCCATGTAGGAGTGTTAGTATTACGTAGAAATACATGGAGTAACCTTACATTGGTGTTGCTAGGGCTTGAGAGTTGTTTTTCTCTCTCAAAGTCGTCCAAAGAAAGTGTGGAACTACTCTTAGAATCCCTAATTTTTGTGCTTAATATTTTAACTTTAGAGGTCGCCCGTTGCAACGATCAACTTTTGGTCACTGCGATGGTCAACATTTTGTCTTTTAAGTCATGACATTCCTTAATTGCCTGAATGAGCTTCAATAGCCTATTTCTATCATTATTGGTGAGGTCCTAAAGAGATTTTTTTTTTTATAACTAACAATTTTATTAATCACCAAAGTGCATGGATTTTTTGCACTTTCGATGGGTATTAGCACACGGATTTTCTAGAATCTGGTCGCCGGTCTCTGATTGGCCTGAAATTCACCTAGTCCATGAATGTGATCGTCACCAATAACTTCGTCAAGGCCGACATCGCTTATTATTGTATTTCTAACCCAAGAAACTCAAATTCGTGATTTTTTGCACTTTCGGTGGGTATTAGCACAAAGATTTTCTAGAATTCGGTCGATGGTCTCTGATTGGCCAAAAATTCACCCGGTCCACCACAAACAAGCTAATGATCGACACCCATTACTTCGTTATGGCCGAAGTCACGTATTATTGCATTTCTAATCCCAGAAACTCATTTTCGTGATTTTTTGCACTTTCCGTGTATTAATACAGATATATTCTAGAATCCGGTTGACGATCTCAAATTGGCCTAATCTCTAGCCGAAGAGTCCTTACTGTCCCTTTTCTACCATTTGTCGTTACACTGTTCCAGAGTAATCACATATTTTTTAAACTTGCACAATTACAATCTCATTCACTCTTATCCTACTTTGTCGTAATCCTTCCGCCTCAATATTGCATCATACAATTCCATTCACCTTTCAGTTTTCCCAAAGTTCTCTATATCACTTACCTTCAAGAAGCTATTCTTATTTAATAGGTTTTAGAGTTATAACATGTCGCAAGAAGAATCTGAAGATCTTATCAATCCAATGCTCATGTTTAACTATTGTATAGGCTAGAAGCCCCTTTTCGGATTTTACCTTTACATCAATAACTTGTCCTTATCGGAATATCTTATCCCTCAAGTAGTATTGTAAAACTAATCCATAAAATGGGGGTGAATACTCTCAACCATAAAATAGGTCAATACAATGTCTACAAGAGGTAGATATGTCGACAACGAAAATAATAACATACTAGCATCCAATAGCTCACCTCAAACAGCATCGGAGGTCAGAGCTCCATCTCATCTATTACCCTTAGCTTTGCATATCAACTTGAGACACTTCAGAACCCTATGGCCTTGGTTGCCACACCAATAACAACACCCTGTAGCTTTACAACATAGCCCGACATGCGCTCGACCACATTGGCTATCAATGGTCGGGGCGGCCTCACTTGACTTCTACTACTCTAACCCTGAGATAACGATGTCTGTGAAACCTGTCTCGGCCTTACTCGAGAACTCTAACAATACATAATCTATTATGAAGGTCTAGCTTGCTGACCATACAACTACTGCTCATCACTACTTGGTAGTCCTCTATAGTCACCAACTATCCTGGCCCTCTTGGCTCGCTCATTATCCTCAGTTGGATCAAACCTTATAAAAATCGATGGCTCCTGACAATTAAACTCTATAGGTTGTGTGCTCCTTAATCCTTCAAGGGTTCTATCTCTATCAAATGCTCTAGGACGACGTCGTGCCTTAGAGGTAATCAACTGAGTCAATACCTGCACAACTCTTCTTACATCCACATCAGACGAAGCTGGTGATAGAGTTGATGGTATGGGAGTTTCCCTCAGCTCCTCATGTACTCCTGGAGCCGAAGATACTTGGAAAGGAGACTAACTCATATCCTCTAATGGATATGTCTCAATAGAGAGAGGGAGTATTACTCGCATCCCCTATTAACTCATCTTCAATCTTCATGCTAGAAGAAGGCATCGTTGTAATAATAAACACTTTATGAGATTTCACTGGGTATGTTGTTATTGTTGTTCATACCGGTTACAAATACAACTCTTACAACTCAACTTTATTGCACGATTCTAGATCAAGAAGTAAGGTAACCATCATCCTAAATGCCCCGCAGCCTCCTATTTATAAGTATGGTGAACAACACACCCATAAACAAGACTCTACTAGACGTAGCTTGTAGACTCCGTAGGATAGACCTGCTCTGATACCAAGTTTGTCACACCCCAAAACGGAGGGGCACGACCGACACTCGGGCCTTACTTGCCGAGCACCAATAGACTTGACTTAACCTTATTATTTGTTATACAAACGGGTCGTTAAGGCCGCCATGATACACTGAAAGACATATAAAGGAAACTAAACAGCTGACGATACCATCCTAACATGAATATACATAGAATCGGTATGACAAGGCCACCATGAAGCCTATACATCAAAACATATGACGACGAGGCCATACATGACATCTATATACATAACCCATGTCTATAAACCTCTAATAATACATTATCGTCATCATAAGGTGGCAGGGCCCTGCCATACCCATAAAATATACATAACATCATGCCAACTTAAAATAGCAACTCTGAAACAAAGGGAGTGCACCAACCACAACTGAGCTGTGAACCTACTGATGAGGTGGTCAATCCGTCTATCTGAACCTGCGAACATGAAATGCAACGTCCCCCAACAAAAGGGACATTAGTACAAAAGATGTACTACATATATAAGACAGTAAAAGCATAAGTAAGAGTCCCAATATAAGAGAGTCAAGAAGGCTCAATCTATACTCGTAACTCGCCACTCTAGGTCATGATATGCAGAAAAAATATGCGCATATATAACGCCATCATAAATCATTAAATCGCTCTTTGGGGCTAACATTATCATCATTACCATATATATATATATATAACATATATAACACCTTCATAAGAACCATATGCATGAGAGACATAGTATACTTTGAACTTGTCGGAGTGACGTATGTTTGTTACACCTCCGACTAACTTTATGAAGTTAACATATCAACATACCTTTCATTATGAGTCAATAAGACAATATAGAAATAAATCAATAAATTTCTTCAATAGAATGAACGACATAGACATTTCTAGCTTTCATGAGTAGTGCCACTTTGGACGGACATACATTTACATTCAATTACATAGCGGTCATGCCAAAAGAAGGAAATGGTAGCCTTAACATACTTTGTCGTTTATTCAACGACTCAGTGTGTAATTTCTTGTAGCACTTCAATCTAAATTAAAGACAATATAACCAATGGTTAATGACATGGAAGGACTTATAAACAAATCCTAAGCTAGCAGCTCTCTTATAGAAAATTGGGCGGCACTGCCCCTACATTTCCGTACTTCTGGAATTAAAATAGTAGCATACAACAATATCAACAATAGCAACAACCAATACCAACCATCTAGGCCCCTCAACAGGCATGAATAATTCCATCAACTCAAAAGAATAGTATAACGAGTGGCAAGCTTAGTTTCAGATTACTACAACACGTTTCAAATTTATCTCCTCTTAAAAATCGAGCAACACAATCAACAATACATATCCAGACTTTTTCTCATGTAAACCAGCCATGAATTCAACTTAGAATTAAGCTCACAACAGCCCAATAATGGCGTAATAATAACAACAACAAACGAGCAACAAGTTCAATTTATATAATATCAAACACTGTCTTTCCAACTTTTGTTTTCCTTTAAAATGCAATACAAAAATTCCATCAACTCTACTAGAACTTATTCAACATTATTCATCCATAAAGCATCAGCAAAACAACTCCTAAAACAGCCCAACATGGCTCTCACACACCAACAAAGTTTTCACTTGATATAGCTCATGTTCTAGCTTGTGTACTTAGTTTAAGACTTAGGTATGCTCATATACATATAGAGAACGAGGTTACTTACCTTATAACAACAAGACCAAATCCAATTCTAGATTACTTCACCATGAAGTACCCTTCCAACGCAGCCACAAGAACAAAGAAGACAAACTAGCAAGCACTTCGGGTTTCTCGACACTAGAATCACTATGTAGACTTGAAATCACTTAGGTTTTGGGATGGCCATATTGTAGAGAGACTCTCATAGCTTCTATTATTCCTTAACTTCTGAAAAATATGAAGATAAATGAGAGAATCAGCCCCTTAAAAAGGGGCGTTTCATGGCTACCACCTTGCCTCTTTTTAGGCGAATTATTTGTGGCCTTTCTTTTTTGCAAGTTGGTCAATTGACGACGACACCAGTATTGAAATAATTACAAGGTATAGGATATAAAGTATATTGGGGTGCATCGGACACTAGTTTGGATTGCGTATTAATGCAGCAGGGCAATGTCACATCCCAAATAGGGAAATGTACGGGCACCTACCATTTTCTCACCTGGTAGGAAAACTCGTCCCCTAATCACAGCTCAAATCAAATATACATAATAAGTCTAGGATAGATAAAGAAATAGTACTGAAGTAATACAACAATACCAAGGAATCTAGTTTAAGGCCGTACAAGAGCCACTACTACCTAACTACAAGTTTGAATACGAATACATAGTTTGAAAAATACAATACTATCTCAGAATAATAAAATAAGATAAATAAATAAGAGATACATCGGGATGCGGATCCATCTATATGCTCATCCTAGATGCTCGTCAGCAAAACCTCGAGACTCTATCTCGAGGAAAGGAAGTAGACCCTGTCACGTACTCTACACTTATAAAAGAATGCATCAAGGTAGTATCTATATAAACACTATGTACCGGTAAGTATCATAGATCGACAAAAATTAGATAACATATATAAAGTAAGAGACTGGATCATAAATAATATTACACAGTCCAAGAATAGCATCACAATTACAAATACCAAGTCTAAATTCAATAAGTATGAATATGTGGATATGAATTCATATGCAGTGCAATGATACACACACGCTCTGAGAAGAATACCTCTACGTCTTGATAGGCATGACCCATGAGGGACCCATAAAGACTATGTACCTACTGTGGTGCACAACCCAATCCAATATAAGTATATGTTGTGGAATGTGCAACCTTATCCAATATATGTATATGTTGCGGAGCGTGCGACCCGATCCAACATATGTATATGTTGTGGAGCATGCAACCTGATCTTATATATGTATATGTTTCGGAATGTGTAACCCGGTCCAATATATATATATATATATATGTTACGGAACGTGCAAGCCGATCCAATACATGTGTATATATTGCAGCGCGCAACCCAATCCAAATGTGTGAACATGAATATATGAATGATGACAAATTCCAATGAGAATATATCATCACAAATGGGAATATATCAAGTCAATCATGGCACGTATGGACACATAATATCATGTCATGAATGAGTCAATCCTTCCTCTATATACGGTCAATTCTAGTATCATACACATGGCGATGAGCCACTAGATCAAGTAAGGCAACCAACCACAACAAAGCAACAGTATGAACCTAATTATTCCATCCCAAATTCATACCCAAAGTCATAACATGCTTTCTCCAACAATTCCTAACTTTACAAATGCTTCGCTAACCGAAGTCTAACCGGTAAGTCGTAACCTATCTGAATGTCGAGTTGGTGCCACAAACAATGTCACGGGTGCATTTCCTTTTTGAGGGTATTGGTTATACTCGAAGTCTACTTATCATTGAAAACTATGTTAGAAATGGAAACAAACAATACTCATACCACTATACTATCCTTTGAATCAAAACCAACTATGGAAAAGTTGGAAAATGGGCCCATAAGGGTAAAATGGGTATTCAATGATGGAATAGGTGACCCAACATCCTAGAAGTTCAATTCTCCTCCCCAATTCCAAAAATATCTCAAATATTGATCAATTTCATCATTCAAGTCAAAACTCCCAATTTGGGTATAAATCCTAACTTTCAACCTTTCAATCCTTTAACTATAGTGGAAGATTCAAGCCTATTGGTTACTAATTCATCAAATTTCATGCTTAGATTAGTCAAACCCATCAAAGTTTATCACATTCAAATCTTACGATTCAATTAACACTATGTAGGTTGGGACTCATCATCTTAAACTAGTTTTCTAGATTTCCTCTATAGATTTAAGCTTAGGAAAGAAAAATAAAGGATAGAAAGGCTATAGAGACATACCCTAAGGAGAATACTCTCAGAACACTTCAAATCGCCCTTGAGACACTTTGGAGAAATAATTTATGGAATGGAAAATGAAGGGTTTAACTCGGCATTAAATAGAATCTATTTATGGATTTTTTGATGCAGCGGTAAGGGGTTCGCTAAAGCGGAATTGATCCCCCGATGCTTGCCTCGCTATAGCGCATCCGCGCCAGCGGAGTACCATCTGTTGTAGCAGATCCATAAGAATATGTAATACCCACGCTAGTGGACTAGGCCTCGCCGAGGAGGGTTCACTATGGCGCATGACGTCTCACCCCAGCGAAACATCAAACACCAGTAATTTGTTGTTTTTTCACTAACTTCTTCCCAAAACTCGACAATCACTCGAGACCTCCCAGATGCAAACTAGACATGTAAACATACATAAAAATAGGCTACAGAATCACTCATCATCTCATAATTCCCAACAAAGGTCTATGTGACTGAGTCAACACCAAATGGCCAAAAGAAAAACCAACTTTCCAACCAATAACCCAAAATGATCCCAAATGCCTCGAGAACTAAACTGAACATCCCACCAATTCATAATCAACCCTCTATACCTCTCGGAATTGATGGATTCCCATAAAAAGTCTGTACTCAAAGGTTTTTCACTTCAAGGTTCTAATTCTCACAAGTCATCATGAAACTCGCTCGATTACCTCAGGAACCATGTCGCCTATCCCCACGGGTCAAAATCAAAGTAACAGGGTTCAGTGATGGGTCAATGAGGGCAAATAGGTCAAAATACAATAATGACTAAACATGTCATTACATCAGATACCAATTAAACAATCATTCATCCTCGAACGAAGATAGAGAGTATGAAAGCAAACGGTAACCAAGGAATCTTATTATAACCAAACAAAAGCCTCTATAGCTAGAAGTATGCCAAATCATTGTTTGTTCACCATATCAGTTAAAACTTTCTTTAATTTAGCTCAGAGATCCAATTTTCCATATTTTCTATACTCAAAATGTCTTTCACAATTGATCACTCTTTCACAATTGATCCCCAAGTATAAGAACTATTTCAGCTGCAATTTTCTAATTCGATAAAACCATACCTCTGAACGCGATTGATAGTAAATACTTGTCTATCCAATCGGTGATAAATAATGATAGATAACTGCCCAACGGGTGGTAAATTAGGATTACCAATTAAGCTCTTATAGGAACTGTATATGTGTATGTAACACCATTACTCATTTACATATACAGATACAATGCATGAAAAGCCTTACGGGATCATTAGAAAATCTTTTAGAGTGACCTATAGTTGTTCACTCTCCGGTTACATTATGGACATTAACATATTTCTCATACGCCTCAGTAGGGACTTAAGAACATATTTATACTTGCTTTGAAATACATTTCATGAGAATAAATAACATGGACATCCTTAACTACTACGAGTAAAACCATCTATGGGATACATTATGTTTACGTTTCATGTACTTTGAACATGCCGAAAGAAGGAAGGATTAGCCTTAACATACCCGTGATTACGACCCTCAAAAGGCTACTCTTTAAAACTTCATCTCAATAGAAGGGAAAAATCAGATCCATCACCTTGTCACACAAAGGAGATTTCACTTCTAAATATCAAAAAGAACTCAATGTAATTCCTTCATGTTGCAGATGAATTTAACTAGAAAACAGATGAATTTTTCACCTTGATATAATGGAATATAAAGTTCCCAATATTGTTGTTGCTTGCTGCCAATACTTCCCTAACCTTAAGAAAAAGTTTCACTTCAAATACACAAAGTATATCCAACAAAAATGCAAAAATAAAAACATCAAAAGGTTTTTATGAATTCATCCACTTAATGGAAAATGGGTCCACTTGCCTCTCCTTAACATTAAATAACTAATCTACACAAAGATGCCACCACAAACCTTTATATAATTAGTTACTATTTGTTCTCCTCCCATGCATCCACGTGGAAGTGACCCACTTTCACTTATCTATTAATTAGTTACTTAATTCTTTTATCTCCACTATACTCCACATTTAACCAATTACATTCATAATTAATTTATTGATCTCAAATCACTTAAATTTAAATCAAACATAACACACTTCATATACTCATTATCATGCTCATGTGATATAACACTAGTCTATAGCCTCTTTTGGTATATACAAAATATTATTCTCAATCCTTGCGTTCACACTTATTAAGTCCTAAATTATTTTGGGACATCATTTGTTTATATACTAAGCTCTTTGTTTGCGTAATTGAATATGACCAAAATTTCATACGATCCGTATAACTTGTTCAATATTCCAAACTTCAACGAAACTTATTGTTTTCCAATTTGGTAAATACCTCTAGTCCCCGCGTAACCTCTTTAATACTGCTATAAACTTTCTATACCCTCATGATTGACCTTAATCCCTTCAAGCTCGGAAGGATTTACTATGAAACATCCAAACGCTAAGGTACGGGGTATTAAACAAAAGATGAATGAAAAGGATAATGTGAGAACTTTATCGATTGCCTGTTTCAGGAGTCAAGCTATTGGACTCCAACGAAGAGGTGTTATTGTTCGAAATATGGATGAATCATCTATCGTAGATAAAGTAAAAGAATGAGAATGTAAGGACAGAGAGGGAGTTTAACAATAACAAGTCACATCTTTTGAACTCAATTTAGATGATGTCTTGAGATACCCATGTTGATTGTGTGTCCCGGATGTAGTGAGGTTGCAAGATAATATTATGGTTAAAGTTCACCATTCTCAATATTCTATTCATCTAGGTCTGACGAAGATATACCATGATAAAAGGAATGTATTTGTGGAACGACATGAAAGGGAACATAATGGAATTAGTAGCCCAATGTCCAAACAACACACATGTTAAGGTGGAGCATCAAAAGCCCTGTGGATTGATTCAGAATATAGTGATCCTGACATGGAAGTGGGACTTGATTAATAAGGATTTCATTACAGAATTGCTTCATTTGTATCGTAAGTAGGATTTTATATTGGTTATCATTGACATACTTGTCTAATCGACTTATTTATTGCCAATTACGGCAACATATATGATAGAAGAGTATAAAAAGCTTTATATAAAGGAGATTGTCCTCCTTCATGGTGTCTCTAGTGCCCAGTTTATGGTTAACTTCTAGAGATCCTTTCAAAAGCATTTGGGCACTTAGGTGAATTTGAGTATGACATTTTACCTTCAGATAGATGCCTAGGCGGAGCGTATAATTCAGATACTTAAAGATATGATATAAGCATGTGTGTTGGACTTTAGAGGTAATTGGGAGATAGATTTTCTTGGGCCTGAACTAGACCACTAATGAAGTGGAGAAAGTGAAGTTGGTACAAAAATGCTTATGGATAGACCTAGTCGACAAAAGACTTATATTGATATGCGATGACGTGACATAAATTTTGATGTGAATAAATGGATATTCTTAAAGATCTCACCAATGAAGGGCGTTATGGGATTTTCTAAGAAAGGCAAGCTCAGCCACGATACATTGGACCATATGAGATGTTACACCTTATAGTTTTATATGCAAGCAAGAATTTAGTTAGTCGACTTGAGTTCTGGTAACTCGAGTCCCTTTTTGAGGGTCACCTATGACTTAAATAGATGTTAAGAAAGTATATGGAATATTAGAGGTCAATTGGATTGAAGGAAACATTTCCTAAAATAGTTTGACGAAGATTGTGTGATATTCTAAGAGTTTCGCGTCGCGGATACCATTCCACCTCGCAGATTAGGCCACAGATCTAGGGCACCATTCCACCACCTCTATGCCACTATCTGTGGTGGGATATGTGGCCGCAGATGGGGATCTGCACTGCGATGATAGGAGGTGGAGATGGTCTATATAAGCTTAAGTCGAGGCAGTCCCTTTTCTGATTTTATTTTGACCTAAAAATCTCCCAAACACCCTTCTAGGGTTTATCTATCATTAAATAACATCTCCAAGTGTATATGATGTAATTCCTTCCCTAGAAAAGCAAGACACCTTGAAATCTTCTCTAGTTAGCTATGTAAAGTTGGAAGTTCTCTTGAGTTTGGAGGAGAGCTTGTTTTGGAGGACTTTGTGACTATTTTGAGGTAAGATTTTACTACTCCTATGTGATTTCTAGCTCCTGTTACCTTAGTTGGTTTTATTTCCCAAGATAACTTGTAAGATTAAGATAAACTCCATGAAAGACTTGTTGTCATTCTTGAATTGTTCTTGGTTAAATCTTGAGGTGTTTATGACTAGAAAATGTGATAGTTGAGATTTGTGGAGTGTGTGGTTGTAATCTTGCTGATGTTGTGATTCATGAAGAAAAGTATATGGCACCTTGATTTCTAGGAGAGTATAACAAAAGATTTATGCACTCCAAGTGCCCAATAAAATGTCATACTGATTTGATTTTTAGGTTATTCTTTCGACTTTGATTTATGTCAATCATGTTATGCAGATCCTTCCTTGTATTGTGGACTGGAACCTGTAAGGCCATCGTAGCTAAGAAAGTTAAGGCAGGCTAACCTTTCTTTCAAAAGCATGAATTTTGGATATGTATATCAATTTCCAAAAGAATCCTCAAGTGAAGTGTTTTAAATCCATGTCTATATGTTTCTTGTTGGGAGTACTATCAATTTTAAAATCATATCTTGTTTTTCTTGGCTTGTCTGCTTTCTATCAATTTTAAAATCATATCTTGTTTTTCTTGGTTTGTCTGCTTTATTGTTGGGTTACATATCCTCCTCGATGGGGCGAATTAGAAGTAGTAGGTTGCGCGCCGGCAAAATGTCATCCAAAGGTAAAGAGAATAACTCTCACGAGTCATAAATGGTCAAAGATGCTATTATTACTACAGTATATTACACACACCTCTAAACTAATATCGATAGGGCAGTTATATATGCGCATAAACACCCCGAGCTATAACATGAGGGAATTAATATGTCAAACACCCAGGCTATAACCGGAGTGCAGAATACATAATGTAGCATATGTATAAGAGTCTTAGAATAGTTTCAGAGTTTCACAGTCGGCCCTGCGTAGCATACAGGGTGTCAGGTCATCAGTTTACTTCTTATACCCTATCTTAGAGCTTGTACATTCACATTCTTATTCATGCTTTAAATACCCGGTACATTTATTCGTACTGACGTTTCTCTTGTCGAAGGCATTGCATTTCATGTTGCAGGTGCAGATAGACTTCCCCAGTAGGAGTTGTTGAGTCTTAACTATCGGTTGTTAAACTTCTCCTCATTCGAAGCTTCCTGGTCGGTGTTTGATTTATGTTTTTATATATATATATATATATATATATATATATATATATATATATATATATATGAACACAATATGCAAATCCAAGATACTCTGTAATACACTTATCTACTCTAACTCAATTCTTACATATTACAATAGCTTAGCTAGCCAGCCACATATAAGGCTTGGTGTATCTCTGACCGATCATAAGGCCGTGATATATATGTATTATATCTGTTTATCTCTGTATACCTCTGTATATCTTAGTATATAATAGTAGTATTATATATATATAAATTCTCTACTCTTTCAATTATCATAAAATAAGTAAGAATTGAACATATATTCCCGACAAGAGATAGCTAAGACATGGTAACAACAATGATGATCTAAACATAAGAGTTCTACAATATACTCTTTGCTTGTACGCTCGTTCGACTCTTTCTGTTTTTGGAGGAAAAAGATATGAGACAAGCTCAACCATCAGCCAACAAATAAATATAAGACACGAGGAGGCTTTACGACATGAAAGTTCTCCCAACAAGGAAAAATTAAAAACAAGAATAAGATGTTTCTTTTAGAAACCGTTGTTTATGCGGGGTCATGCCAAAAAAAGAAAGAATAACCAACATATCTCAATTTGACCTTCAAACAACTACAATGAGTTAATCCTTCCTGTAAACATTTAACCTTGAGATATTTTCTAATTAAAGGTAGTCTCACGAGTTCCACACTATCCCAAGAATGCTAATCCCTTTTCAAGCTTAACGGTCCAATACTGGACTTCAAATATTCAACTACCATGACTAATTTACGTTGCCAGATGATAGCTCGAAGTTGGAACTAATCTACTTGAACTAATTCCTCCTTTGATTCTTTCTCGAGAGGTTCATATATAAAGGAAATGTTAGGCGGTGGAGTTACTTGTTTGTGAAGGAATCTACCAAGAGAATTAAATATTTACATAGGTGGATTACAACATTCCTTATCACCTAGGAAAACAATTACTATAATTTAAATCAAAAGTAAGGCAGCAAATCTTTTTATATTCTTAAAAGCAATACATTACTTTATAGTAAAAGTTGGGCGAACACATATGTTCACCGCCTCATTTAATTCCATATATGGCCAAAACCTTCTTAAGACAAAACTTTGGATAACTTCTACAAGGCTAAGTTTGAAACAATGGATAAGTTTCTTCAAAACTAAAATTATCCATTACCACTAGCTTTTCAATTAAAAGGACAATATAATATAATTTTTCGGTGCGAAAATGAATAATAAATAAATAAGAAGTAATATACCACGTTACTTAAGATGACTTCCTCATGTCATGTATATAATTTAAGATGTATTCGAGAAATAGTAATAATAATAACTATCTAAAATTGTATGTATCAAATTATTTACTAAAAGGTTTAACTTAAAAAAATATATATATACCATATCAAAACAATATCTATAGTATTAAGGTTTTCAAATTTACGAGGTCTTCCAATAACACTGTGATAAACTCTCTATAACCTCATGAATGACCTTAATTCCTTCAAGTTCACATTGACTTAATATGACATGTTCTAGTGAGAAAATACAGGGGGTAACAAGAACATTTAATGCTCTCCCCACCTCTTACCTCCAATCCACCAGTAGTATCACCCTAAGGTGCGGTCATCCCTCTTTTTTTCTTTTCTACTGCAATTTCTTAATTGTTTTTATCCTATTTGATTTCAAACATTGACATTTGATTCGTTGGGTTCTTTGGGAGGAAACTTTGCCCCCAAATTGAATTATCCCACATCAAATCTGACCCAATTTTTAAGGTTTCGGGTGTATTATAAAAGGAACCTCATCCCTCATTGTCAACGAGTTCAAATTTCAGTCTATTTATCATCTAGGAGCCATTTATGAAAATATTTCACTAATTTTGAGCTTATTTTGGATCCAAACACTTTGGTGGAACCCTATTAAGCCTAAAATTAGTCCCTTTAGTTATAAAAATCCCTTTTTGTGTGTGTGCAAGTGTTTGTGGTCTTGAAGGAATGGAGTCATGATAAGGAATGTTTGTTCTACAATAACTCTTTTACGACCATGCCAATAGAAGAAAGAGGATAAGCCTTACATACCTCGTCACCTGTCTGATGCTAGTCCTACGATATCTCACACGCCTTACGATCGACAACCTATGCGGTAGAGATAATACGAATCAAAATCAAGTTGATAGATACAAAATTTATCCATTGTGACATTATATCGAACACTTGACCTGCCCTAATCTCCTGTCTTGTGTCCATGGTAAATCAAGTTACTATCCTCCCTTATTCAACAAACACAACATAGCCAAGATTAAAACATCCATACTCCATAAAATATAGCCATAGCCATTTTAAGAACTCAATCAAAACAACCCAATTATAAGACAACTACATCTCCTACTCGTTCAAGCTCTAGGTTATAGTTTTCTTAATCAAACACTTTTTCTAACAAGCTAATAGTCTCAAACAAAATCGAGCCATCTCTTAGCTTACAACAACCCTCAATCAACACTTCAACATCATAGGAGGATGTCCTTCAATTTGGCTAGCTTTTGGTGTTGATCCTTGAAGAGAGCACTTGGATTTCACTTAGAACCATTAGATATTTGTTTGGGAGACCTTAGAGGAGTGGAGAGGTGAAGTGTGATTGAGAATGTTTAAGAAATGAGGCCTTACATGTATTTACAGAAGCAAAAGTCGGCCACCGCCTCAGATCCACGCAGAGATCTGTGATGCATATGCCCATATGCGGCTGCAAATCCTAGGGCATCTCTTGGCAGTGAATCCTCCTCTTGGCCTGTGACTATATGCGCCCCAATCTGCGGGGCATAACCCATATGCGGTCCAGAATGCCTTTACACTTGCCAAACTTCATCGAAATGTGCGTTCTTCGATTCGTTTAACTTCTGTACTTCCCGAGACTTCCTTAAACTAGTTTTAAACCTTCGATATCCTTAAACAAGACCTTATACCTCCTCAAAAACTTACATTAACCGATGACGTACCATGTTGTAAAGTTACTAAGCATCATAACCCCTTTCGGCTTGCATTAGTTTTCTCACAATGTAGTCAATGTTAAAAATACAAGTTCATACGACTTAGTGATCCTTGAACTCTTGTAACCCCTTGAAATTTAACGCAATTACATCCTTTATATTTTCGCAGATAATCTCTTTCTTGGCTTACGCAGCCTATCTTATGATGAATTCCAAGTATCAAAGTACGGGGTATAGCACCTGGTGCCTCACATGCCCGAACATACCACTCTAAAGCATAACTCTTGAACTCATAGAAACTTCGACCGGCAAGGCCATAACAACAATGAAATAGATGAAAGTATAACCAACATACACATAGGGCCGACAAGGCCACAATCTAGAAACATGCTATTTGAACATCTCAATAAGGAGGGTAAACAAACCCAAAATATATATATACATCCATTACAAGATTGATAAGGTCGTCATATAAATCAATAGATCAATATCTAAGCTAGAAAGGCCATACAAGTCATCTAGACATACATACCACATCTACAAGCCAATAAAGACATAAATATCATATGGTCGAGACAGGCCCCCACATACCCATCATCTGTATGTATACATAAGACTCAACTCAAGATAGAATAAGTGAAGCTTACAAATCAACAGTTACTCAACAAGATCCTATTGGGAGGTCTATATGTACGTTTACCTGAACCCACAATATGAAATGCAGCGGCCCCAGCGAAAGGGACGTCAGTATGAATGAAATGTACCGGTATGTAAGGCATGAATAACAATATGAAAGCATAAGATATAAAGCAATGCAAACGAAGCAACCTGATAACCTAAAATGCCCCTTAGGGCGAACAAGGAAACTCTGAAATAGTTTCTAAGACTCGTGTACATACATATATACTTTAATGTACATCATTTCCCTCTAGATATAGCCCAGGGTGTTTATACATACTTCATTAACCTCTGGTTGTAGCCTGGGGTGCTTATATATACTTTCTCGCCCTCCGATTATTGCTCGGAGTGTTTATATATACGTTCTCGCCCTCTGATTATAGCCCAGTGTGTTTATATATATACTTCCTCACCCTCCGCATATAGCTCGAGGTGTGTTAATATATTTATATACATATATATATATATATATATATATACTTCAATAATGATAGCACTATTGGCTATTTAACTCATATGACTATTTCTTTTACTTTAAATGATAGTTGGTCCACTAAATAAATAACTCTTTATACACGCTCCCTTTAGGAGGAATATGAAACTCAAGAAACTCAGGTAAACATCTGACAAACCAACCTATACATGATATGAAGTCAAGACATGAAAGTACTCCCGACAAGGGAGAACCAATTTAAGAAAAAAATGTTTTTTTAAACGTTCTCTTTTTGGAAGCCAATATATAATTCAGAATTCATGCTTTGAAAGAAGGATTAGCCATTACATACCTGTCACTAGCTCGATAGCTCAAGAGCTCAACTTGTACCCACACTCCAATCTATAACAACAACAAGAATGACACTATCGTTAAACATACGAACTATTCTCTTAATCGTATATCGAAGTTAACTTGTTTTGTAACAAAATGGGAAGCACTTCCCCTGTTCTTTTCACTATTCTCAAGCCCTTAATAGGCATAAACAACCACTACAAGGCAGCTAACAACTCAAACAACAATACATGAGCGACAGGCTCGGTATACAACATCATACCACACTTCTCCCTCCTTCTAAGAGAATGAACTCCATCGATATACATATATATGTTTCCTCCCCTATAAATCAGTAAGGACATAGCTTAAAAATCAGCTTCATACATATCCTAACATGGCACAGCAACAACAAGCTACAAGCTCGGTTTTAATAATGAAATAACAAGTCTCCACCTTCTCTTTTCTACCAAATCAAGAAAAACAACATCAACAACACAAGAAAAATGTTAACAACATCATACTCAAGCTACTCCATAAATTTCCAGCCTGAAACGTAGCTCACAACACCTCAAAATAGTTCATATGCCACAAGCACATCAACTTACAACTTTCAAACTTTATTTCACAAGTTCTTAATCAAACAACAATTCAAAGACTTCATAAAACTCTTATATATGAAGAAGAGAGCGAGTCTTACCTTAGATGCATGAAAAACAATCCACTACCACCTTGCTTCAACTTGAAGAAACCTCAAACTCTAAACACAAGACGAAGAACAGGCTTAAACTAGCATCACAAGAACTTTTAATTGAAAAATTACTTCAAAATCTTGGATAAATTCACTTGAATGGTAGATAACTATCTTGGGAGTGTTTATAGAGCTTAGGTTCAGTTCTGGTAGAAAATGAAGTGAGAGAATGATTTCCACCGCTTTAGCACTTAAATAGAAAATTCCACTACCTAAGTGGGTCCCAAAGAGGACTACATGCAGCATTTTCTTAAAACATACATAACATTTTGTACAGAGATTTGATTGACGAATAGTTTGTTGTATTGGAAAGTAGACTCGCTGAACATAAACATAGATAGATTATTAACCCCATAACTCCTTATACGCTAGAAGATATATCTCCCTAAAGTGGGGCTAAAATCCTATCCAGAATTGTGCCTACCTTTTCCCGAGTTTCGACAAACTTAATTTCTTTGATTCATTTAGCCCCAAAATCTCATAAGACTTAATTAAAACGTTTTTAAACCTTCCTTCACCTTGTATAGGTATATTATCCTCTCCAAGGTTATGTTAACCTTAACTCATTTATAATTTCAAAGACGATCTCGCTCCCGAGCTTACGTTAACTAACTCATGATGCTACTTAGCGTGCAAAATTATGGGATGTAACATCTTTGTAACTTTACAAAGAAAGTATGGGATTTTATGATTTTATTTGACCGTAGAATCCATATTTTAGTGTGAATTACTTATAAATTATGATGTTAATACTAATAAAGCAATAAGAGGAATAACTGGAGTACCAACCCTCACCATCACTATCATTTATGGTCAGTCGGCAACATTGTTAGGTACACGTGCTTTCCGTACTCACTCAACACTTGTTACATCTTTTGTGTGCAGGTACAGATCCAAGCGCGAGTTGAGTATCAAGGTTCGTACGATTATTGGAGAGCACTATCTTGGAGTCCAAGGTGAGTCGCTGATGTCTTCCCAGCTGAATTCCTCTCTATGTTTATTTTTTGTCGTCTTTTACTTCAGACAGTATTGTAATAATATTTTAGAAAGTTCTTCTACTTATGACTTTCAGGTTTTGGGAGTGTTGACTTAGACTTACTTTTATTAATTTGTTAAGACCTTTTTAGTACTTTGAATATTTTCTTTACTTTTCCGCATTTTTATACATGTATTAAATTGTATGTTGTGGGGTTTCGTTTGTAATTTCAGGGTAGGTGCCCTTACAGTATAATTATGAATTTGAGTCATGACATTAACATCCTGAAAACATCACCCATTAACACTCCACAAAAAGTAAGGTATGATCTACTTCTTTTTCATGTATTTTACCAGTTTAATATCTAATCTTCAATTCCAAGTATGAAAAATGGCTAAGTATATTCTTTCTCATCTAGCTTATTTTTTGTTTTATGTTCATTCTGTTAAATATACATAATATACATGTATATTATGTGTATATTGGGCTCTCAGATTTAGTGTAGAAACTGTATACATGGTAGATAGTTAGGTAATATTTTAGTATCCTAGTTTAGGTAATGTTGTAATGTAATTAGTATTGTACACTTACCATAATATTTGTATTACCATAAATATATATTTAGTATCCAAGTAGAATAGGAATAGGATTCTCCTATTATGGAAATATGTAACTTTAATATATAGCCTTTCAATCAATGAAAATAATCAACGGGATTATTTCTTTCATGGTATCAAGAGACTAGGTCTTGCTTCCGCCTTTGCTCTCGCTTTTTGTGCCATTTCTCGGCCACAACTGCCTCAATTTCCGTCCCCCTTCACCGGAATTCGTGATATTTTTTACCTCCACTCTTCCCAAATTTCCCCTCATCGACCTTTGTTCTTTCGTTATGTCTAAGAATAATTTTCATCCTTCCCTCATGGTTTCTAACATCAAGAACAACATCCCTATTGTTCTTGAGATGGAAAACATCCAATATGCAACGTGGGCAGAATTATTCAAAAATTCATGCTATCTCCCATCAAGTCATCCATCACATAATTCCTCCCGCTGCACCTATTCCCGCGGAGGATCCTCAGTTATGGATTGCTCTTGATGCTACCGTTCTCCAGTGGATTTATTCCACTATTTTGGTTGACCTCTTATAGATAATTATTGAGCTGGACACTATGGCTATGGCTACCTGGAATAGATTGCGTGACATATTCCAAGATAACCAACATTCACGTGTTGTCACACTCGAGCATGAATTCTCTTAAGTTCGCATGGAAGAATTTCCAAACGTGTCTGCATATTGCAAGAAACTCAAGGAGTTGGCACACCAACTCCGTAACGTTGGCGCACCTGTGACAAATAATCATCTGGCTCTACAATTGGTTGCCGACCTTTCTAAGGCCTATAATGGCGTTGGGACTCTCCTTAGTCAAAGCAATCCACTTTCCTCTTTTTATCAAGCCCGCTCCATGCTTACTTTGGAAGAAGCCGTTTTGGCTAAGAAGGAGACTACCGGCGCAAGCCCTGTAGTCATGATGACGTCATCCACAAATTCTTCGGGTTTTGTTGATAATTCAGGCCAAAACCGTGCTCATGGTGGCGGCAAAAATAATCGTAAAAATAATGGCAAAAACTGCGAGGGCAAACGTGGAGGTTCTGGTGGACATCATCCCGGCAGTGGACCCCATCCAGTCAATAATAGGCCACCTCCCTACTGGTCCCAGCCGTGGGGCCCATGGAAGTGGGGCTGGGGCAGTAGGTCGTGGCCCAACATCCCCTATTTTCCAGGTCCTTCCAATGGGCAGTGGGCTGGACAGCCCCAATTCAGGCCCAACAGTCAGGCTTCTTCTTCTCGTTTCAGCACTGGGCCGGCGCAGCAGAGTGGACTACTTGGGCCTCAGCCCACACAAGCATTCTCGATAGTAGGCCGCACACCTACCCACACTGACATTAAGGCCACAATGCACATGCTTGGGTTGACACAATTGGATCCGAATTGGTACATGGACACCGGCGCCACTACACACATGACATTTGATCAAGATACTCTCTCATCTTATTCCAATTTGAGCAACCCTCGTGGTATAATTGTTGGTAATGGTAACTCTATTCCAATTCAGGGTTATGGTCATAAAACTTTGTCTCCCCCCAATCCACCCCTTATCTTGAAAAATACCTTACATGCCCCCAAACTAATTAAGCACTTAGTGCTTGTCCAAAAATTCACCACTGATAATTCTGTTTCTGTTGAATTTGATCCTTTTAGATTCTCTGTGAAGGATTTCAAGACGAGGAGTCCTCTCATGAGGTGTGATAGTAGGGGAGATCTTTATCCTATCACACCCGGTTTCAGTCCATCGAGTCAAGCCTTGCCGTCAGTGTTTGCAGCCCTTGCTCCTTCCTTGTGGCATGCTCGTCTTGGTCATCCGAGATCTTCTATTTTTTCATTATTAGATAAAAATTATTTTATTTCATGTAAAGGTATGAATAATACTCCAAATTATCAGTCTTGTTCTTTAGAAAAAATTGTTAGGTTGCCATTTGTAGACTCAAATTCTCATACTTCAATGTCATTTGATATTATTCATAGAGATTTATGGACGTCTCCTGTACTTAGTTCTTTGGGTCATCTGTATTATGTTCTCTTTTTGGATGATTATTCCAAGTTTCTATGGACGTTTTCGATAGCGAAAAAATCTCAAGTTCTTTCCGTCTTCTTAAAATTTAGAGCATTCATTAGAACCCAATTCGAACGAGAAATCAAAAATATTCAGTGTGATAATGTCAAAGAATATGACAATGGGGTCTTTCGGGAATTCTGTGCTAATAATGGGATTAATTTTCATTTTTCTTATCCTCATACGTCTTCACAAAATGGGAAAGCCGAACGCAAAATTCATTCATAAATAACATTTCCGCACTCTATTAATTCATGCTTCCATACCCCCATATTTTTGGCATCATGCTCTTCAAATGGCTACATATCTCCTTAACATAATTCCTTCCAAAGGTCTGACATATTCTTCTCGCCTTCAAATTTTATATAATAAGACTCCTTCTTATTCTCATCTTCGAGTTTTTGGGTGCTTGTGTTATCCGTTATTCCTGTCTACCACAATTAACAAACTTTAGGGCTGGTCTACTCTTGTGTGTTTTTGGGTTTTCCGTCTAATCATCGTGGTTACAAATGCTTTGATTTATCCTCCAATAAAATCATCATTAATCGCCATGAAATTTTTTATGAAACCCAATTTCCATTTGCTAAAGTTAATACTCCCATGCCTAGTTCGTATAATTTTTTGGATGAGGGTATATCCCCATATATTATTCACCATTTTTCGGACATGTCCCGCACCTAAAATTCTCCAGCGGGCCCACTTCCCACTGACCCTACTGGTCTGTCACACATTACCGTCATTGGGTCAGTTCCAACGATTGGGCCAGTCCAACCCAATTCTAGAATTGGTCCAGTTCCAGTATCAGTTTACCGTCTTGGGTCAGTTCCAGCGTCAGTTTACCATCTTGGGCTAGTAGGCCCACTACCTGCTGGTCAGTCTGTCCCGAGTCCAGAAAATTCCCAAAATCCGCCCAATTCTTCCTCAAGTCATAGACCGGTCACTCGTTGTCAGCGGGGTGTTTTAAAACCAAAGATACATTTTAATGTAAATTCTAATGTTCTTAAATCACTCTTACCCCGTACTCATGTGTCTGCATTAAATGAGCCAAATTGGAAAAATTGCTATGACCGATGAATATAATGCTCTTATTGATAATAAGACGTGGGAGTTGGTGCCCCGTCCATCCGGTAGTAATATTATTAGGTCTATGTGGATTTTTGCTCATAAGGAAAATTCAGATGGTTCATTTGCACGACATAAGGCGCGGCTTGTGGGTGATGTAAGACTCAGTAGGTTGGGGTAGATTGTGGTGAGACGTTTAGTCTGGTGGTCAAGCCGGCTACCATTCGCACTGTGCTCAGCTTGGCTCTTTCCAAAGCATGGCCTATTCATCAGTTAGATGTAAAGAATGATTTCCTACATGGTGATCTCAAGGAAACAGTCTATATGCTGATCAGCCTTTGAGATTTAGGGATCCCAAACATTTTCATCATGTCTGTTTGTTGAAAAAGTCCTTATATGGGCTTAAGTAGTCTTCACGGGCCTGGTATACGCGGTTTGTCGACTATGTTTCGACTATTAGGTTCACTCACAGTAGGTCAGATAATTCATTGTTCATCTATCGTCGTGGTTCGTCCTTGGCCTATATTTTGTTGTATGTAGATGATATTATTCTGATTGTCTCTTCTGATGCCTTACGCCAGTCTATCATGACTATGCTCAGCTTTGAGTTTGCTATGAAAGACTTGAGGGCCTTGAGCTATTTTTTGGGGATTGTTGTCACTCGTCATACAGATGGGTTGTTCTTTTCTCAAAGGAAGTATGCAGTTGAGATCATTGCAAACTGATTACAGAGTTGAGCACATGAATGCACTCAAACGCATCATTCGGTATATTCAGGGTACACTTGACTATGGTTTGCATTTATATCCTTCCTCCATGTCAGCACTTGTCTTATATACGGATGTTCATTGGAGTGGCTGTCCAGACACTAGACGATCTACGTCTGGCTATTGTATGTTTCTTGGCAATAACTTGGTCTCATGGTCTGCCAAACGTAAGTCGATATTGTCCCGATCCAGTGCCGAGGCCGAGTATTGAGGGGTAGCTAATATGGTCTCGGCCTCAAATGTAATGACCCGTCTAGTCTCTTATTGCTTAACACTTCATCTTAACCAAATTACCCTTTCTGTAGACTTTTTTTAAGTTTGTAACTCGCAAAGATGGGTGACATGGTTACCAAGGTGAGTTAGATAGGTTTTGGGGAGAAAAATCTAAATTTGAAGTCTTGAAATAGAAGTGTTCACTCAAAGTTGACTTTGGGGAAAAAAGATTAGTTTCCTAGTTTGTTGTTTTGGTGACTACTGTCTGCTGGTGTAACCACTTCTACGAGCCTCTTCTGCGGAAGCTGGTCCATAGATGTGACGATCAGGGGATTTAAGAAAAACCACACCTGCGGAGCCTTATGCATATGTGCGAGTCACTTCTGCGATATCCTCCCGCGTCTGTGCATTTCATTATTTTAAGTTGAGGCCGCTTCTACAGTCATATTTCTGCAGAAGTGAGGCTACTTCTACGAGAATAATCCATAGAGCGGAATCACTGTCTTCTGAAACAATTAAAAGACCCCTAGTCCCAAAACACTATTCATTCCTCACTTTATTCAAGTCTAAGCTTGGTTTGGGGAGGATTTAAGGGGTTTTAAAGAATTTCATCTTTGGGGTAAGTTTCTCACCTTGTTTCTATAATCTACTCATGTTTCCCTTCATTACTTTATAGTTTGTGTTATCATTTGGGGGTAGAAAACCTAGGGTTGGCTTCCAAGATTAAGAGAGCTTGAGTGATGAAATTATGTGCGGAGAACTAGTCTTTAATGGTTGATTTTTCATATTAGTACTAATGATTATGGAAAACTAATTCTAAGCCGATTCCTAAGCACAATTCTAGGGTTCTTCCAATTTGTTTATTTAATAATTAGGGTAATTGAAGGTCTAAATGTGACTAGTTCTTATTAAAATTAAGGATATGACTATTTAGATTGTGAGTAGAGTATTTCTAAATTAAAGTTCTAATTTTTTTCCTTGTAGGCCTAGGGTCGCTTTGGGGGTCGGGTATTTGGATTCTTTGAAAAGACTTATCTTTATGGTTGTGTTTAGAATTATTTTTTAACATAGAATCTATGATACTAGACTATGATCATTCAGAGGCTCTATGAAAAGGCAAGGCCTTGTCATGGCATTCAGTTTGTGGCACCTGCTCGATCGTGAGGTAGGCTACAATTTACTCTTTTAGATCTGATAGATGCATGTCATGTTTATAACTATGGAGTGGTATTTGGCGTGATGGGCATCCCACCTTAGTGACTGTGATGAGAATTTGGGGTGTACCGATGTATTGTATTTGGGGTGATCATACTTAGAGTGGTTCCATCAGCTATTATATGGGCTTGTCGCCGTATTTTCTCTTACTTGTTATTATTACCTGAACTTATATCATCACTTTATGCCTCTTAATATGGTAATACTGATTACATGGAATCTTTGTGATACGGATGATATTGAGGCACTTTCTTATTCATCTCTTGAAATGTGATTTTTATCTCATACTACCATGATTACTTGTCTTATTTACCGTTTACATTCATATATTCATATTATCATTAATATTGAGATGGTTTTGATATAGAATGTTGCTTGGTCCGAAGAGACCAAAAAATAAAGGTACATGAGTTTGATACGAGATGATATGGATACTAAGATGATATGACATGAAATGACTCAATAAATGAGTTTGTGATTTGACTCGATAGTGCGAGTGGTATATGGCTACATATAATATCATGTGTATACCATGTTGATGAAAGGTACCTTGCATTCATACATTTCATACATCATCATTCACATAATTTACGTATTTTGTGCCTATCTGATTACCCCTATCATGAATTATTTTGTGAGTTGGAATATCTTTAAATTATTGTGGTTATGTTAGGTAGACTCAATCTTTATATGTGTCACATATTTTCCATCGTTGTCAGCCTTGATGCTTATAGGGGTACGTTATATACTCATACTACACTTGCTGCATTCTTATTTGGATGTAGATACGACACCGTCTACAAGTGCCAGACCTCGTGGCTAACATACCAATCCAGATATTCTATTCATTTGGGTTTTACTAAAATGTACCATGATCTTTAACAAATTTACTGGTGGAATAACATGAAGAAGAATATTGCAGAGTTTGTGGCATAATGTCTTAATTGCTAGTAGGTTAAGGTTGAAGATAGAAACCTAGAGGGTTTATTAAGAATATAGAGATTTGGACGTGGAAATGGGAGATAAACAATATGGATTTCATTATAGAGTTACCTCATTCTTATCGGAAGCTTGATTCCATCTAGGTTATTGTGGATAGGCTTACAAAGTCAACCCACTTTCTACCTATCAGAACTATTTATTCGGTTACAAATTACACTAAATTATATGTTAGGGAAATAGTTCAACTTCATGGGGTTCCAGTTTCTATTATATCTGACAGAGGTGCCCAGTTTACAGCTAACTTCTGGAGATCTTTCCAGAAAGGTTTGGGTGCTCAGGTTAATGTCTGTATAGCTTTCCATCCACAAATAGATGGACAAGCAGATAGCACTATTAAGATGCTCGAGGATATGCTACGACCTTGTGTTTTGGACTTCAAGAGAGCTTGGAAGATCATTTGCCGCTTAAGGAATTCGCTTAAAATAACAGTTATCATTCTAGTGTTATGATGGCTCCATATGAATCCATGTATGGGCAGAAGTGTAGGTCTCCTATTGGCTGGTTTGAAGTAGGTAAAGAAAATTTATTGGGACCTAACCTGGTACAACAAGAGGTAGAAAAGGTAAAGTTAATTAAGGAGTGATTGGTGACTGCACAAAACTGATAGAAGTCCTATTCAAATAATTGACGTCAAGGCGTAGATTTTGTGGTTGGTGATTGGGTATTCTGTAAAGTATAACCGATGAAAGGCATGATGAGGTTTGGCAAGAAGGAAAATCTTATCCCCAGGTACGTCGGACCATACAAGATTGTTCATAGGATTGACAAGGTGGCTTATAGGCTTGAATTACCCTCAAAGTTGGAAGTAGTCAATCCGGTGTTCCACGTGTCCTGATTCGAAAGTGTATAGGAGATCCCTCACGTATTACCCCTATAGAGGATGTTCAAATTATAGAGGACTTATCATACGAAGAGACTCTGGTTTCCATCTTAGATCATCAAGTTCGCAAGTTATGCACCAAAGAAGTAGCCTCTATTAAAGTGTTATGGGGAAATAATAATATAGAAGAAATGACATGGGAGGCTGAGGAGGACATGAAGTCCAGATACCCTTATTGTTTTCAAACTACAGGTTTATATTGACACTCGTGCGATACGACTTCCCTATTTCTATCTTATCTACCAAGCTTATCATCTATGCATTGTATAGGTAACGTTGTTGATACATATGTGACAAATGCAGCCCAAATTTCAGCATTTGACAGTTGAGGTGAGTTATGCAAACCCTTTTGATTTTTGGATAGATAGGTGGTTATGTAGGGCTTGTATTGTTATGTTATGCTTTTATATGTTCTTATGTGGCATTGTATATGTATTTTGGGTTGTTTGCCAGGTTTTGGATAGTCCTATTTATAGAGAAAACTCTGCCAAAATTTCTAGAAAATCATAAAAAGTTAAGATACGTTACCCCAATATTCGAGAACGAATATTCTTAAGGGGGGAAGGATGTTACACCTCATAGATTTATGTAAAGTCATGTCTTTGATTGATTTAAGTATTCCGAGAAGGCATGAGACCTTATGAAAGGGTAATGATAGTTTAAAACTCATTTATAGTAGTGTCGGGAAGTATTAGAGTTAAACGAACCTAAGAGGATATGTTTCATCAAAGTTCAACAAATATCCATCTGTTTCATGGCTTGTACGGACTGTACATTGTGGTATGGACCATACAAATATGGTGGGATGGCCGTATGTGGTTTTCTAAATTTTTCAAGTTTTTGCCCACGAGGTACATTCCAATGTATGGACTATCCAGTAGGCTATCTTGATCAGTGGTTGGTTGGCGAGCTCCACACTATCGGACTTGCCTAGTCATATTGTTATGCATATGTATAGATGGTTATTGAGTACGTCGGGGGTGTGTCCCAACTCATGACAGTTTTGATGTATTCTTAGACGCTAATAGATAGTCGTCATGTGTACAGTATTGTGTATACTCTTTCCGGATCATATGATGATGTATATAGTCTATTATGGAGGTTTTGTCGGCCCGCATACATATGTTCATATTGTTAGGTAATAATGTTGGGCCGATTATATTGAGTTCTAGCATTCACAGAATAAGGTTCATATTGGCCTTGTCAGCCCTTATAATGTTAAAGATGATTAAAGAATATGTAAG
Organism: Anisodus tanguticus; assembly: GCA_034509755.1. Classification (NCBI taxonomy): domain Eukaryota; kingdom Viridiplantae; phylum Streptophyta; class Magnoliopsida; order Solanales; family Solanaceae; genus Anisodus; species Anisodus tanguticus. Next base: position 22,916,057 of record CM067559.1, read on the forward strand.
TTGGTGCTCAGCAAGTAAGGCCCGAGTGTTGGTCTTGGCCCTCCGGTTTGGGTCGTGATAGTAAGAATGATGGTTCGCTGAGAATGTGCATTGACTATCGTCAGCTGAATAAGGTCACTATCAAGAATAAATATCCACTCTCAAGGATCGATGACTTGTTTGATAAGTTATACGGCGCTAAATATTTCTCAAAGATCGATCTTAGGTCTGGATACCATCAGTTGAGGGTCAAGGAAAAAGATATTCTAAAGACTTCTTTTAGGACTATATATGGTCATTTTGAGTTTCTTGTTATGTCCTTCTATCTTACTAATGCACCAACGTATTTCATGTCCTTGATGAATCGAGTTTTTAAGCTGTTTTTGGATATCTTTGTAATCGTGCTTCCAGATGACATTCTGGTGTATTCTCGATCAGAGGTAGAGCATGTAGATCATTTGCAAGCGGTATTATAGACGCTCCAAGATCGTAAGTTATACTCTAAGTTCTCCAAATGTGAGTTCTGGTTGAATTCAATGGCTTTTCTTAGGCATATATTATCAAACGAGAGCATAAAAGTTGATAGCCAGAAGATCGAGGCTGCGAAATATTGGCCAAGGCCCATAACTCCTACTGAGGTACATAGTTTCTTGGGAATGGTAGGTTATTATCCGAGGTTTGTGGAGAATTTCTATTCTATTGTGCACTATTGAAGAAGTTAACTCATAAAGTTGCTATGTTTTAATGGTCGGATGCTTGTTAAAGGGTTTCCAAGAGTTAAAGGGCAGGTTGACCTCAGCAACTGTCTTGGCACTTCTAGAAGATTCGGAGGGCTATGTCATTTATTGTGATGTCTCCAAAGTTGTCTTAGGTTGTGTTCTGATGCAACATGGCAGGTTATTCCATATTCTTCAAGACAGTTAAGGAAGCACGAGCACAATTACTAGACTCATGATCTTGACTTGGCAGCGGTTATATTTTTCCTGAAGATATGGTGTCACTATCTATATGGGGTTCATGTTTATGTTTTTACTGATCATAGGAGCCAACAATATATATATTCAAGCAGAAAGAGTTGAACTTGAGACAAAGAAGATGGCTTGAGTTATTGAAAGACTATGATGTTGATATCATGTACCATCCTGGCAAGGCTAATGTTGTAGACGATGCCTTCAGTCGTAAGTCTATGGGTAGCTTGAGTCATGTAAAGGCTGATAAGTTAGAGATGACCAATGATTTGTGGTAGCCAGATTAAGCGTATGACTGCTTGACACAGATGGCGGAGGTGTTATAGTTCAGAATGACGCAGAATTATCTTTAGTAGCAGAAGTAAAAGCAAGGCAGTTTGATGATGCCGAGTTAGTCAGAATAAGAGAAGGGATCCCATTTTAAAAGAAGCAGTTGTTTGAGCTGCCAGATGACGGAGTCCTTAAATATAAAGGTCGATTTTGTGTACCTGATGTTGGAGGACTCTGAGGGTGAATTATGGCAGAGATTCACTAGTCCAGGTATTTTATTCATCCGGGTTCTACTAAAATGTACCATGATCTTCAATAGATTTATTGGTAGAACGACTTGATGAAGAATACCGCAAAGTTTGTGGCCTAATGTCTGAGCTAGTAGGTTAAGGTTGAACATCATAAACCTGGAGGGTTGCTTCAGAATATAGAGATTGCAACGTGGAAATGGGAGATAATCAATATGGATTTCATTACAGGGTTACCTCATTCTTATTGGATGTTCGATTCTATCTGGGATATTATTGATAGGCATACAAAGTCAGCCCACTTTCTACCTATCAAAACTACTTATTCGGCTGAAGATTACGCTAAATTATATATTAGGGAAATAGTACGACTTCATGGGGTTCCAGTTTCCATTATATCTGATAGAGATGCTCAGTTTACAGCTAACTTTTAGAGATCTTTCCAGAAAGGTTTGGGTACTCAGTTAATCTCAGTATAACTTTCCATTTGTAGATAGACGGACAAGCCGATCGCACTATTCGGACGCTCGAAGATATGCTACGAGCCTGTATTTTGGACTTCAAGGGGAGCGATCATTTGTTGCTTAAGGAATTTGATTACAATAACAGTTATCATTCTAGTGTTATGATGACTCCATATGAAGCCCTGTATGGGAGAAAGTGTAGGTCACCAATTAGCTAGTTTAAAGTAGGAGACGCAAATTTATTAGGACCTGACCTGGTACAACAGGTGGTGGAAATGGTAAAGTTAATTCAAGAGTGATTGTTGACCACCTCAGAATCAGCAGAAGTCCTATTCAGATAATCGATGCTGAGACCTAGAGCTTGTTGTTGGCGATTGGTGTTCCTGAAAGTTTTGCTGATGAAATATGTGATGAGGTTTAGAAAAAAGGGAAAGCTTAGCTCCAGGTATGTCGGACCGTATAAGATTTTTCATAGGACTGTCCAGATGGCTTATTGGCTTAAATTACCCTCGGAGTCGAAAGCAGTCCATCCGGTGTTCCATGTGTCCATGCTTCGAAAGTGTATAGGAGATCCCTCTGTATTACCCCTATAGAGGATGTTCAGATTATAGAGGACTTATCGTACGAAGAGACTCCGATTACCATCTTAGATCGTCAGGTTCTCAAGGAATGCACCAAAGAAGTAGCCTCTGTTAAAGTGTTATGGAGAAACAATAATATGGAAGATATGACATGGGAGGCTGAGGAGGACAAGAAGTCCAGATACCCTTATTTGTTTTAGACTACAGGTTTATATCGACACTCGTGCGATATGACTTTCGTGTTTCTATCTTATCTACCAAGCTTACAATGTATGCCTTGTATAGGTAACATTGTTGATACAGATATGACGATGCACCCCAGATTTTAGTATTTCACAATTAAGGTGAGTTGTGGTAACCCTTTTAATTTTTGGATTAATAGGCAGTCGTTTGGGCATGGTATTGTTATGCTATGTTGTTATACGGCCCTGTGTGGCATTGAATATGTATTTCAGTTGTTTGAAAGGTTTTGGATAGTCCTGTTAATAGAGAAAATGTAACACCCCGTACTTCTCATCATGTCTACGACAAAGTTGAAGTCAATGAAGTTACTTGAATATGGAAGAATGAGGTTATAGTGTTCAAGTGTATGTACTGTGTTAAGCCTAGTTAAAGTAAATGAGATTCATAAACGAATAAGATGTCGGACAAAGGTAGACGACCTACTAGTTTCACCTACTTTCTTAGACATCCTACATGCTTGAGATACTATTTATTCATCCTACTTACTCGAGTTACTTGTTCACACGTCATACTTGCTTGCACGTCCTATTTGCTTAAATGTCCTACTTGTTTCACATCCTACTTATTAAATGGGGATGACACATGTGTTTAGAGCTAATTATTAACCTTCTAGCCTAAGTAAGTGACAAGTAGGTGACCCACCTACTTGAAATGAGAGGCCCAAATTAAAGGGCTAGTATGGAAAAATCTGATCTATAAAGGGAGGCCCATTAAGGGGCAACAGAGTTTGACCAAAGGTCCTTTTAAAGACAACATATAGCCATTTTATACATATCCTTATCACCAAAACAGATTCATAACTTACTCTCTGTCCCAACCCAAAACAACCACCCTTCTTTCTCTTAGGGTTCTTGGTGGCCAAACATCAAGTTTCATTCCTCTCCCATGGTGTGGAAGTGTTTTCATGTGGTTTATCTTCTCTCTTAAACTCTTAATATGTTTCTAAACCAAACAGCACAAGGCAGTCCCTCTCCTCCAAGGTTAAGTTATTTGGGAGAAATTTAAAGGGCCACAAGTAGAGAAAAATAAAGAAATTGGACAACAAGGTACGTCCTTTCTTCTACTTCATATGTATAAATTTTTTTAAGATTTAGATGTGTTTTAGTTGCTACGAGTTTATAGGTTGATGACTGAAGTTATAAATGAGTTGGTGGACTTATTATGTAGTTTTGGGGATGTTCTTGTTATTCTCTTAGGTGTTGTACATATGGTGGTTGGATGTTGTTATTGTTATTGTGAATTGAGCCAGTAGTATGTGGAAGAAACAAGGGAGATGCTGCCCATTTGATTGTAAGATGAACTTGCCCTTGATGGTTGAATTATATAGTTGCATTGCTAGTGATGTTGTATAACATGTTGGGACTAATTTCGTGGTATGTGGGGTTGTACCTACCATGTTAACTTGTTGGAGATTGATATAATAATAGTTATGTTTCGTTGATGGTGTTACAAGGATTAGAAAGGATATAGGCTAGGATAATCCCGTAGAAACGCTTGTAGAATGAGCTTGTCGCTCATTAACTAGTTGGTGTGTTCTTATTGTTGATGCTAGTCTTCTTTTCCTAGTTGTAGTTGGGCTTGTTAAAGAGGTTGGTCTTGCCATCTCAAGTGGAACGTGTACTTAAAGGTACGTAAGGATATTTTTTTACTCGCCACTATGGCATGACATACAATATTTTCTTCTTATGTAAACCCTGAAGTTTAGAGCTTCCAAGTGTAGTAGTTTCATGTTCCAAGTCTCATGAATCTCTTAAGAAATGCTATTTGTCTGTAATCAGTTATTATTCAAGTGTTTAGTCCTAAGAGTCGAGTTCCAAGTTTCTATGTTGGGATTAGAATTCCCCTTAAGTATGATGACGTTCCTAGCACACAAAGTGAAATGAAAGAGATGTAATGTGCTCACACATGGTCATTACTCAAGCATAGTCATCTCATAAATTAAGTTACCAGTAGTCGCAAAGAGGATAGAATTTCACCTTAGGTGGACCACACTAGTAGCCTATAGAGTACAATTCCAAAATAGAATTCTAGAGGTGCTCAACGTATGTATTTAACAGTTTCATGTACTCCCTGTTTTGTGACACCTCCGTAATACGAGTGGAAAGGATTTAATTGCTAGTTGATAAAGATATGAGAACCATACTTGTTAATGATGGTAACAGATTATAAGCATAGTTAAAGAGGTTATAGAATGTCGCCAAGGATGGTGATGTGTAGGATGACTTTCAGATGATAGTAGGAGAATTATGGATCTAAGGCTAAGGTATGGTATGTAGAAAGCTACGGGTTGTATGTACGGGACTACAACATATTGCTCAAGGTAAATGATATCTCACGGCTAATGTCTAACTAAGTGTCATGGGGTGTAGAGCGTAAAGTAAGATGAATCACGTATTAGCTTCATATGGTTTTCGATGGATTATAGGTCCTAGTGAAGATGAATTTTATGGATGGTTACTAAATTATCTTTAACGGATTATAGTTTGTTATTTAAGATGAGTCATATCGATAATATCCAAATTACCGTTATTGGATTGTAGTATCTTACTTAAGAAGAATTATGTGTTGGCTTTCAAAGTTTCACTAATGGATGATAGATTGCTATGTAAGATAAATTATATGAAAACTAAGTTAATATAAACGTTATAGCCTTCTTAAGGATAAGACGTTATAGGGAGTTAGAATATAGGTTTTGGAAGAACCAATAAGGAATATAGTAAAGTGAGTGCGTATGTCCATCTCGTATTTAGCGAGATAAAGTCCTATTAGATGCTCCCTTCCTGTTTGAGTTTCTAGGAGTCAAGTATCATGACTCTCTTGTTCATGCTCAAGTGTTACTTTCAAGTGATGTCATTTGTATAGTAACAAGTCATTATATAGTTAAGAGTTCAGATGATCGTTAAAGGGGTCATAGAACGTAACGTAAGAGGACTTATGTCATAAGCATCCAAATTAGCATTGTGGGGTATAAAGCTTCTTTTAAGATAAACCACATTGACGTAGACGATCATAGTCTATCCAAGGAAGAATGGTCCACAAGACTAGACAATGGTTTCCGAAGGTGTCATAATATGGTCGTAGAATAGTAGGTATATTCCAATCATATCCAGCGACATAAAGTCTTATCATTTGATTCCTTCCTTTAATGTGAGTTCCAAAGAATGAAGTATCACAGGTCTTCTACCCGTGTGATATTATTTGTGTCGTATTAAGTCCTTGACAATGATCAAACTCTCTTTGTTACTAATCTCATATGTTTCGAAGGTTCGTAGGTAAAAAGAAAGCATCATAGAGCAGTAAGTATGTTAAGGCTACTCTTCCTTGTTTTGGCATGATCAGAATGAAATGAACGTAAACGAACAATATCCATAACAGCTCCACTCTTAGATATGTTAAAGGATGATGTTCTTGACTTCTATATAATGATAGTGATCTTATCTAATGGCTTGTTGATTCTTCAAAGTAAGTTATGTTGATGATGTTAGTTCTATAATGTTAATCAGCGATGCAATGACCTTACGTCACTCTGATAGACTCAGAGTGTCTTAGTATCATTCATGCATTATATACATATATATACCATGACCTCACATGTGTTATATACGCATATGCTATATGATATGTATATGGGGTATAGAAAATGTTATGATGTTATATACGCACCACCACCTGACCAGCTGGTTATATGATGATGATTACGCCCACAGAGGCTGTTATGGTAAGGAAGATGCTTAATGAGGCCAGTGGCGTGATATATGCATATATATGTATGACAGCGTAATATACACATATACAGTATACATGTGCATATCATGGCCCTCAGTGGCAATTGAAAGTTTTAGGTTGATTCTTTCTTATCTCTCCTTACACTTGATGTTCTTACATATAATTATTTTAGTCTGCCTTATGTATTTAGTACAATCTTTCTGTACTGACATCCCTTTTGTTGGGGGCGCTGCATTTGTTATATTTCACATTGTAGGTCCAATTATACATGTTGGTAGACTGGTTTGCTAGATAGTGCATATCATCAGCAGAAGAGTTGCAAGCTCCAATTTCACCTAGAGCCGAGTCAGGTCTAGTAATTGCATTGATGTTAGAGATTATGGGTAGCTTTAGGCCCTGTCCCTGCGCTTGTATTAGTCGTTCAACAATAGGTACTCATAGAGGCTTTATAGACAGAGTAAGTGGGTTATTTTATATTCAATTGCATATCATGGGCCAGTGGCCACGTTCATGTACAAAAAGTTTTTGTTCACAAAATTAATTTGTGTTACAAGTTATGTCATTTACCCTATTACAAGATCACAGTAGACTCATGTAGAGCATGATCCGTCCAACTCGTGTTTTGGGACGTGACAGAGTGGTATCAGAGCAATTTTGTCCTAGGGAGTCTATGATGCAGTGCCCAATAGAGTCTCACTTATGGGTGTGCTTTGCGCCACACTTATAATCATGAAGCTACGAGGCATTTAGGAAATTTTACCCTTCTTTCATACTCTAGATCTTGCATGGCTTAATAGATCATTCTATTTCATGCGATTTCGACTAGAGCGATCTGTAATCGCGAAGTTCCTATCAGATCATATGTGCCCTACGTATGCAAGTAATGTGCTAAAATCCCAACGTTAATGTTTCCTTGATTCACACTTCTCATTCAAAGAAGAATGATCCAAATGGGGAATGATGTAACACCCCGTACTTCTCATCATATCTACTACTAAATTGAAGTAGACGAAGTTACTTGAATATGGAAGAATGAGGTTATAGTGTCCAAGTGTATGTAGTATGATAAGCCTAGTAAAAGTAAATGAGATTCATAAACGAATAAGATATCAAACAAAGGTAGATGACCTACTAGTTTTACCTTTGTGTTTCACCTTTCTTAGACATCCTACGTGCTTGAGATACTATTTATTCTTCATACTTGCTTGCACGTCCTATTTGCTTAAATTTCCTACTTGCTTGCACGCCTTATTTGCTTAAATGTCCTACTTGTTTCACGTCCTACTTATTAAACGGGGACAACACATGTGTTTAGAGCTAATTAGTAACCTTCTAGCCAAAGTAGGTGACCCACCTACTTGAAATGAGAGGCCCAAATTAAAGGGGCTAGTGTGGCCAAATCTGATCCATAAAGGGAGGCCCATTTAGGGGCAAGGGAGTTCAACCAAATGTCCTTTTAAGGCCAATGTCTGGCCATTTTATGCATATCCTTATCACCAAAATAGATTCACAACTCTCTCTCTCTCCTAACCAAAAATAGCCACCCTTCTTTCTTTTAGGGTTCTTAGTGGCCAAACTCTAAGTTTCATTCCTCTCCCATGATGTGGAAGAGTTGTCATGTGTTTTATCTTCTCTCTTAAACTCTTAATATGTTTCTAAACCAAACAGCACAAGGCAGTCCCTCTCCTCCAAGGTTAAGTTATTTGGGAGAAATTTAAAGGGCCACAAGTAGAGAAAAATCAAGAAATTGGACAACAAGGTACGTCCTTCCTTCTACTTCATATGTATAAGTTAGTTTAAGATTTAGATTTGTTTTAGTTGCTACAAGTTTATAGGTTGATGACTGAAGTTATAGATGAGATGGTGGACTTATTATGTAGTTTTGGGGATGTTCTTGTTATTCTCTTAGGTGTTCTACATATGGTGGTTGGATGTTGTTATTGTTATTGTGAATTGAGCCAGTAGGATGTGGAAGAAACAAGGGAGATGCTGCCCATTTGATTGTAAGATGAATTGCCCTTGATGGTTGAATTATATAGTTGCATTGCTAGTGATGTTGTATAACATGTTCGGACTAATTTCGTGGTATGTGGGGTTGTACCTATCATGTTAAGTTACTGGATATTGATATAATTATAGTTAAGTTTCATTGATGGTGTTACAAGGATTAGAAAGGAGATAGGCTTGGATAATCCCGTAGAAAAGCTTGTAAACGAGTTCGTCGCTCATTAGCTAGTTGGTGTGTTCTTCTTGTTGATGCTAGTCTTCTTTTCATGGTTGTAGTTGTACTTGTGAAGGAGGCTAGTCTTACCATCTCGGTTGGAACGTCTATTTAAAGGTACATATGGTTATTTTCATGACTCGCCACTATGGCATGACATACGATATTTGCTTCTTATGTAAATCAAGAAGTTTAGAGCTTCTAAGGGTAGTAGCTCCATGTTCCAAGTATTATGAATCTCTAAAGAAAATCTATTTGTACGTAATCAGTTATATAAATCTCGTGCATTGGGCCCCATGGTTATGGACCCGAATCCTGGGTGTATTGCGCACCACACTTATAATTGTGAAGCTACGAGGCATTTAGAAAATGTTACCCTTCTTTCATACTCTAGATCGTGCATGGCTTAAGAGATCATCCTGTTTCATGTGATTTCGACTAGAGCGATCAATAATTGCGAAGTTCCTATTAGATTAGATGTGCCCTACGTATGCAAGTAATGTGCTAGAATCCTAAAGTTAAAGTTTCATTGAGTCACGCTTCTCATTCGAGGACAAATGACCCAAAAGGAGGATGATGTAACATCCCGTACTTCTCATCATGTCTACGACTAAGTTGAAGTCGATGAAGTTACTTGAATATGGAGGAATGAGGTTCTAGTGTCCAAGTGTATGTAGTAGCCTGGTTAAAGTAAATGATATTCATAAATGAATAAGATGTCGGATAAAGGTAGACGACCTACTAGTTTCACCTTTGTGTTTCACCTACTTTCTTAGACATCCTACGTGCTTGAGATACTATTTATTCATCCTACTTACTTGAGCTACTTGCTCACACGTCCTACTTGCTTGCATATCCTATTTTCTTAAATGGCCTACTTGTTTCAAGTCCTACTTATTAAATAGGAACAACACATGTGTTTAGAGCTAATTAGTAACCTTCTAGCCTAAGTAAGTGACCCACCTACTTGAAATGAGAGGCCCAAATTAAAGGGTCTAGTATGGCCAAATCTAATCCATAAAGGGAGGCCCATTAAGGGGAAAGGGAGTTTGACCAAAGGTCATTTTAATGCTCGTAGAACGAGCTTGTTGCTCATAAACTAGTTGGTGTGTTCTTCTTTATGATGCTAGTCTTCTTTTCCTGGTTGTAGTTGGACTTGTGAAGGAGGTTAGTCTTGCCATCTCGGTTGGAACGTCTACTTAAAGGTACGTAAGGATATTTTTTGCACTCACCACTATGGCATGACTTACGATATTTGATTCTTATGTAAACCATGAAGTTTAGAGCTTCCAAGTGTAGTAGTTCCATGTTCCAAGTCTAATGAACCTCTTAAGAAAATCTATATGTCCGTAATCAGTATTCTTCAAGTGTTTACTCCTAAGAGTCGAGTTCCAAGTTTCTATGATGGGATTAGAATTCCCCTTAAGTATGATGATGTTCCTAGCACACAAAGTGAAATGAAATAGATGTTATGTGCTCACACGTGGTTGTTACTCAAGCGTAGTCATGTCATAAATTAAGTTATGAGTTGTCGCAAAGAGGATAGAATTTCCCCTTAGGTGGACCACACTAGTAGCCTATAGTGTACAGTTCCAAAACAGAATTCTAGAGGTGCTCTACGTATGAATTTAACAGTTTCATGTACTCCATGTTTGGTTATGCCTCCGTAATACGAGTATCATATATCTATTAGAAGTCTTGTACTCTTATTAGAAAGTGTATGCGAGGCATAGTGGTAGGGGAATTATGGATCTATGGCTAAGGATGGGTGATGTGTAGGATGACTATAAGACGACTTTCAGATGATGGTAGGGGAATTATGGATCTAAGGCTAAGGTATGGTATGTAGCAAGCTACAGGTTGTATGTATGGGACTACAACATGTTGCTCAAGGTAGAAGATATCCCACGGCTAACGTCTAACTAAGTGTCATGTGGTGTAGAGTATAAAGTAAGATAAATCACGTATTTGCTTCAGATGGTTTTCGATGGATTATAGGTCCTAGTGAAGTTGTATTTTATGGATGGGTTCTAGATTATCTTTAATGGATTATAGTTTGTTATTTAAGATGATTCATATCGATAATATCCAAATTACGGTTATCGGATTGTAGTATCTTACTTAAGCTGAATTAGGTGTTAGCTTTCAGAGTATCACTAATAGATGATAGACTGCTACGTAAGACGAATTATATGACAGCTAAGTTAATATAAACGTTATAGCCTTCTTTAGGATAATACGTTATAGGGAGTTAGAATACAGGTTTTGGAAGCACCAATAAGGAATATAGTAAAGTGAATGTGTACGTCCATCTCGTATTTAGAGAGATAAAGTCCTATTAGATGTTCCCTTCCTATTTGAGTTTCTAGGAGTAAACTATCACGACTCTCTTGTTCATGCTCAAGTGTTCCTTCCACGTGATGTCATTTGTATAGTAACAAGTCATTATATGGGTTAACAGTTCTGATTGTCATTAAAGAGGTCATAGAACGTAACGTAAGAGAAATTATGTCGTAAGCATCCAGATTAGCATTGTTGGGTATAAAGCTTCTTTTAAGATAAACCATATTGATGTAGATGATCATATTCTATCCAAGGTAGAATGCTCCACAAGACTAGATAATGGTATCCAAAGGTGTCATAATATGGTCGTAGAACAATAGGTATATTCCTATCATATTCAGCGACATGAAGTCATATCATTTGATTCCTTCCTTTAATGTGAGTTCCAAATAATGAAGTATCGTAAGTCTTCTACTTGTGTTATTTTATTTGTGTCGTATTAGGTTCTCGACAATGGTCAAACTCTCTTTGTTACAAATATCATATGTTTCCAAGGTTCGGAGGTAAAAAAAGCATCATAGAGCAGTAAGTATGTTAAGGCTACTCTTCCTTCTTTTAGCATGATCTGAATGAAATGAACGTAAACGAATAATATCCATAACGACTCCACTCGTAGATATGTTAGAGGCTTACGTTCTTAACTTCTATATAATGATAGTGATCTTTTCTTAGGGCTTGTTGATTCTTCAAAGTAAGTTATGTTGTTGATATTAGTTCCATAATGTTAATCGGAGGTGCAATGACCTTACGTCACTCTGATAGACTCAAAGTGTCATAGTATCATTCGTTCATTATATATATATGTATATACCATGACCTCTCAAATGTTATATACGCGTATGCTATATGATATGTATATGGGGTATGGGAAAGGTTATGGCATTATATACGCACCACCACCTAATCAGCTGGGTATATGATGATAATTATGCCCACAGAGGTTGTTATGGTAAAGAAGATACCTAATGAGGCCAATGGCGTTATAAACACATATATATGTATGACGGCGTAATATAGGCATATTCAGTATACATGTGCATATCATGGCCCTCAGTGGCAATTGAAAGTTCAGGTTGATTCTTCCCTATATCTCCTTACACTTGATGTTCTTTCATATGATTATTTATGTCTGCCTTCGTGTTCAATATAATCTTTCTACACTGACATCCTTTTTGTCTGGGGTGCTGCATTTGTTATATTTCACATTGCATGTTTGTACAGGTTGGTAGAATGGTTTGCTAGATAGTGCAGATCATCAGCGGAAGAGTTGCAAGCTCTAATTTCACCTGGAGTCGAGTCAGGTCTAGTAATTGCATTGATGTTAGAGATTATAGGTAGCTTTGGGTCCTTTCCCAACACTTGTATTATTCGTTCAATAATAGGTACTCATAGAGGCTTTATAGATAGAGCTAGTTGTTTATTTTATATTCAATTGCATACTATGGGCCAGTGGCCACATTCATGTACAAAAGAATTTTGTTCACATATTTTATTTGTGTTTCAAGTTAAGTCATTTACCCTATTACAAGATCACAGTAGATGCATGTAGAGCATGGTCCATCCAACTCATGTTTTTGGGCGTGATATTATCAGAGTAGTTTTGTCCTAGGGAGTCTATGAAGCAATGTGCAGTAAAGTCTCACTTAACTAGAATTTATTTATTATGTTAAATACTAATCGATAGGTCCTCATTGCTAAGTTCTACAAGATATCGTGCATTTGACCCCATGGTTATGGACCCGAATCCTGGGTGTGTTGCGCACCACACTTATAATTGGGATGCTACGAGGCATTTAGAAAATGTTACCCTTCTTTCAAAGTGTAGATCGTGCATGGCTTAAGAGATCATCCTATTTCATGCAATTTTGACTAGAGAGATCAATAATCGCGAAGTTCCTATTAGATTTGATGTGCCCTACGTATGCAGGTAATGTGCTGGAATCCCAAAGTTAATGTTTTCTTGAGTCACACTTCTCATTCGAGGACAAATGATCCAAAAGGAGGATGGTGTAACATCCCGTACTTCTTTACATGTCTACGACTAAGTTGAAGTCGACGAAGTTACTTGAATATGGAAGAATGAGGTTATAGTGTCCAAGTGTATGTAGTATGTTAAGCCTAGTTAAAGTAAAGGAGATTCATAAACGAATAAGATGTCGGACAAAGGTAGACGACCTACTAGTTTCACCTTTGTGGTTCACCTACTTTCTTAGACATCCTACGTGTTTGAGGTACTATTTATTCATTCTACTTACTTGAGCTACTTGCTCACACGTCCTACTTGCTTAAATGTCCTACTTCTTTCAAGTCCTACTTATTAAATGGGGATAACACGTGTGTTTAGAGTTAATTAGTAACCTTCTAGCCTAAGTAAGTGACAAGTAGGTGACCCACCTACTTGACATGAGAGGCCCAAATTAAAGGGGCTAATGTGGCCAAATCTGATCCGTAAAGGGAGGCCCATTAAGGGGAAAGGGAGTTTGACCAAAGGTCATTTTAATGCTCGTAGAACGAGCTTGTTGCTCATAAACTAGTTGGTGTGTTCTTCTTTATGATGCTAGTCTTCTTTTCCTGGTTGTAGTTGGACTTGTGAAGGAGGTTAGTCTTGCCATCTCGGTTGGAACGTCTACTTAAAGGTACGTAAGGATATTTTTTGCACTCACCACTATGGCATGACTTACGATATTTGATTCTTATGTAAACCATGAAGTTTAGAGCTTCCAAGTGTAGTAGTTCCATGTTCCAAGTCTAATGAACCTCTTAAGAAAATCTATATGTCCGTAATCAGTATTCTTCAAGTGTTTACTCCTAAGAGTCGAGTTCCAAGTTTCTATGATGGGATTAGAATTCCCCTTAAGTATGATGACGTTCCTCGCACACAAAGTGAAATGAAAGAGATGTTATGTGCTCACACATGGTTGTTACTTAAGCGTAGTCGTCTCATATGTTTAATAGCTTCTTAGATGTCCTACCAAGATATTTCCATGACGAGTTGAGTTTCATAAGTGTATTAGTAGCCACGTGTTTCTACCAAAGATTAAGTATGAACTATAGTGGCACGCTCAAAAGAACTTCCGTAGTGCGATGACTATTAGTTTATGAGCAAAAGACAACCTTGCATATTTGATAGTTGTTATGTGTTATAGTGACCCGTAGTATAAGTGAAAAGGATTTACTTGTTGACGGTTGCTAGTTGATAATGAGATGAGAATCATACTTGTTAATGATGGTAACAGTTTATAAGCATAGTTAAAGAGGTTATAGAATGTCGTCAAGGATAGGCGATGTGTAGGATGACTATAAGACGACTTTCAGATGATATTAAGGGAATTATGGATCTAAGATTCAGGTATGGTATGTAGCAAGCTACAGGCTATATGTATGGGACTACAACATATTGCTAAAGGTAGATGATGTCTCACGGCTAACGTCTAACTACGTGTCATGGGGTGTAGAGCATAAAGTAAGTGAATCACGTATTAGCTTCAAATGGTTTTCGACGGATTATAGGTCCTAGTGAAGATGAATTTTATGGATGGGTTCTAGATTATATTTAACGGATTATAGTTTGTTATTTAAGATGAGTCATATCGATAATATCCAAATAACCGTTATCAAATTGTATTATCTTACCTAAGATGAATTAGGTGTTGGCTTTCAGAATATCACTAATAGATGATAGATTGCTACGTGAGATGAATTATATGACAGCTAAGTTAATATAAACGTTATAGCCTTCTTGAGGATAAGACATTATAGGGAGTTAGAATACAGGTTTTGGAAGCACCAATAAGGAATATAGTCAAGTTAGTGCGTATGTCCATCTCGTATTTAGGGAGACAAATTCCTATTAGTTGTTCCCTTCCTATTTGAGTTTCTAGGAGTAAAGTATTGTGAATTGCTTGTTCATGCTCAAGTGTTCCTTTCACGTGATTTCATTTGTATAGTAACAAGTCATTATAGGGTTAAGAGTTCAAATGATCGTTAAAGGGGTTATAGAACGTAACATAAGAGAAATTATGTCGTAAGCATCCAGATTAGCATTGTGCGGTATAAAGCTTCTTTTAAGATAAACCACATTGATGTATACGATCATCGTCTATCCAAGGTAGAATGGACCGCAAGACTAGAAAATGGTTTCCGAAGGTGTCATAATAGGGTCATAGAACAGTAGGTATATTCCTATCATATCCAGCGACATAAAGTCATATCATTTGATTCCTTCTTTTAATGTGAGTTCCAAAGAATGAAGTATCGCAGGTCTTCTACCCGTGTGATATTATTTGTGTCGTATTAAGTCCTTGATAATGATCGACCTCTCTTTGTTTCAAATTTCATATGTTTCCAAAGTTTGTAGGTAAAAAGAAAGCATCATAGAGCAGTAAGTATGTTAAGGCTACTCTTCCTTGTTTTGGCATGATCAGAATGAAACGAACGTAAATAAACAATATCCATAACAGCTCCATTCTTAGATATGTTAGAGGTTGATCTTCTTGACTTCTATATAATGATAGTGATCTTATCTTATGGCTTGTTGATTCTTCAAAGTAAGTTATGTTGATAATGTTAGTCCCATAATGTATTAATCGGAGGTTCAACGACCTTACGTAACTTTGATACACTCAGAGTGTCTTAGTATCATTCATGCATTATATACATGTATATAACATGACCTCACAGGCATTATATATGCGTATGCTATATGATATGTATATGGGGTGTAGGAAAGGGCGTTATATACGCACCACCACCTGATCAGGTGGTTATATGATGATGATTATTCGTACAGAGGCTATTATGGTAAGGAAGATACCCAATAAGGCCAATGACGTTATATACGCATATATATGTACGATGGCGTAATATACACATATATAGTATACTTGTGCATATCATGGCCCTCAGTGGCAATTCAAAGTTTCAAGTTGATTCTTCTTTAAATCTCCTTACATTTGATGTTCTTTCATATGATTATTTCAGTCTGCCTTACATATTCAGTACAATCTTTCTATACTACCGTCGCTTTTGCCGAGGGCGCAGCATTTGTTATATTACACATTGCAGGTCCAATTGTACAGGTTGGCAGACTGGTTTTCTAGATAGTGTAGATCATTAGCGGAAGAGTATCAAGCTCCAATTTCACCCGGAGCCGAGTCAGGTCTAGTAATTGTATTGATGGTAGAGATTATGGGTAGCTTTGGGCCGTGTCCAAACACTTGTATTAGTAATTCAATAATAGGTACTCATAGAGGCTTCATAGACAGATTCAGTTGGTTATTTTATATTGGATCGCATACCATGGGCCAGTGGCCAAGTTTATCTACAAAAAACAATTGTTCACTGAATTCATTTGTGTTACAAGTTATGTCATTTACCCTATTACAAGATCACAGTAGATGCATGTAGATCATAGTCCATCCAACTCATGTTTTGAGGCGTGACAGAAATCTCTGTCAAAATTTCTAGAAAACCCTAACGAGTTTAGATATGTTACCCCAACATCTAAGGATGAATGTTCTTAAGGGGGGAAGGATGTTACGCCTCGTAGTTTTATGTTAAGTCATGTCGTCGATTAACTTAAGTATTCTTAGAAGATATTAGACCTTATGAAAGGGAAATGATAGAAGTGTCAAGAAGTATAAGAGTTAAATGAACCTAAGAGGATACGTTTCGTCGAAGTTTGACAAATTTTCATATGCTTCATGGCTTGTATGTTACCGTACATTGAGGTATGGACCATACAAATATAGTGGGATGGCCATATGAAGTTTTCCAAATTTTTTAGGATTCTGCCCTCGAGGGACAGTCTAATGTACGGACTATCCAGTAGGCTGACTTGATCAACGGTTGGTTGGCAAACTCCACTCTCCTGGAATTGCCTAGTCATATTGGTATGCATATGTATAAATGGTTTTGAGTACATCAGGGTCGTGTCCTGACTCATGATAGTTTTGATGTATTCTTAGAGGTTAATAGATAGTCGTCCTGTGTACAGTTTTGTGTATAGCCATGCTGGTTCATATAATGATGTATATAGTCTATTATGGAGGTCTTGTCGGCCCGCATGTATATTGTTCGACTATTTATGTTGAATTCTGGCATTCACATATAATATATTTCCTACTGGCCTCATTGACCCTTATAATGTTAAAGATGATTAAAGGATATGTAAGTTGGTGATTGGCAAGTAAGGCCTGGGTGCCGGTCTCAGCCCTCCAATTTGGATCGTGATAGTAAGAAAGATAGTTTGCTGAGAATGTGCATTGACTATCGTCAGCTGAATAAGGTCACTATCAAGAATAAATATCCACTCCCAAGGTTCAATGACTTGTATGATCAGTTGCAGGGCGCTAAATATTTCTCAAATATCGATCTTAGGTCTAGATACCATCAATTGAGGGTTAAGGAAAATGATATTCCGAAGACTGTTTTTAGGACTAGATATGGTCATTTCGAGTTTCTTGTTATGTCCTTATGGCTTACTAATGCACCAGCTGCATTCATGTACTTGATTAATTGAGTTTTCAGGTTGTTTCTGGATATCTTTGTAATCGTGTTTATAGATTACATTCTGGTGTATTCTTGATCAGAGGTAGAGCATGTGGATCATTTGCGAGCTGTATTATAGAAGCTCCAAGATCATAAGTTATAGCTAAGTTCTCTAAATGTGAGTTCTGGTTGAATTCAGTGGCTTTCCTTAGGCATATAGTATCAGACGAGGGCATAAAAGTTAATAGCCAGAAGATCGAGGCTGTGAATAATTGGTCGAGGCCGACAACTCCTACTGAGGTACGTAGTTTCTTGGGCTTGACAGGTTATTATAAGAGGTTCATAGAGAACTTCTCTTCTATTGTTATCCCATCGATGAAGTTAACTCATAAAGTGGCTAAGTTTTAATGGTTGGATGCTTGTGAAAGGGTTTCTAAGAGTTGAATGGCGGGTTGACCTCAACACTTGTCTTGTCACTTTCAGAAGGTTCGGAGGACTATGTCATTTATTATGATGCCTCTAGAGTTGGATTAGGCTGTGTTCTGATGCAACATGGCAGGTTATTGCATATACTTCGAGACAATTAGGGAAGCACAAGCAGAATTACCTGACTCATAATGTTGACTTGGCGGCGGTTATATTTTCCCTAAAGATAAGGCATCACTATTTATATGGGGTTCATGTTTACTGATCATAAGAGCCTACAATGTATATTCAAGAAGAAAGAGTGAACCTGAGATAGTGGAGATGGCTTGAGTTATTGAAAGACTATGATGTTGATATCATGTACCATCTTGGCATGGCTAATGTTATTGCCGATGCCTCTAACCATAAGTTTATGGGTAGCCTGAGGCATGTGAAGGCCTCAGGCTAATAAGTTGGAGATGACCAAATATTTGTGCTGGTTAGCTAGCTTAAGTGTACGACTTCTTGACACAAATGGTGAAAGTGCTATAGTCAAAATGTTGCGGAATCATATTTACTAGTAGAAGTAAAAATAAGGCAATTTGATGATCCAGAGTTAGTCAGAATTAGAGAAGGGATCCCGTTTCAAAAGAAGCAGTTGTTTGAGCTATCAGATGATGGGGTCCTTAAATACAAATGTTGGTTATGTGTACCTTATTTTAGAGGACTCTGTGGGTGAATTAGGGAAAAGATTCACTTGTCCAGGTATTCTATTCATCCTAGTTCTGCTAAAATGTACCATGATCTTCAGTAGATTTACTGGTGGAACAACATAAAGAAGAATATTAGAGTGTTTGTGGCCTAATGTCTGAATTTCCAGTAGGTTAAGGTTGAGCATCAGAAACGTGGAGGGTTGCTTTAGATTATAGATATTCTAATATGGAAATAGGAGATAATCAATATAGATTTCATTATAGGGTTACCTCATTCTTATCAGAAGTGCGATTCCATCTGGGTTATTGTTGATAGGCTTACAAAGTCATCCCACTTTCTACTTGTCAAAACTACTTATTCAAATGAAAATTATGCTAAATTATATGTCAGGGAAATAGTTCAACTTCATGGAGTTCCAGGTTCAATTATATCTGACAGAGGTACCTAGTTTATAGCTAACTTGTGGAGATCTTTCCAGAAAGGTTTGGATACTCAGGTTAATCTCAGTACAACTTTCTATCCGCAAATAGATAGACAAGCCGAGCAAACTATTCGACACTCGAGGATATGCTATGAGCCTGTGTTTTGGACTTCAAGTAGAGCTGGGAAGATCATTTGCCGCTTTTTGAATTTTCTTACAATAATAGTTATCATACTAGTGTTAAGATAGCTCTATATGAAGCCCTGTATAGGAGAAAGTGTAGGTCTCCTATTGGATGGTTTGACCTAGGTGAAGCAAAGATATTGGGACCTGACCTAGTACAACAAGTGGTAGAAAAGGTAAAGTTAATTCAGGAGTGATTGTTGACTGCCTAAAATAGGCAAACGTCCTATTCAAATAATCGATGTCAAGGCCTAGAGTTTGTTATTATGGATTGGGTGTTCCTAAATGTATCGCCGATGAAAGACGTGATGAGGTTTGGCAAGAAGGTCAAGCTTAACCCCAGGTATGTCGAACCGTGTAATATTGTTCAGAGAATTGGCGAGGTGGCATATAGGCTTAAAGTACCCCCGGAGTTAGAAGCAGTTTCTGTGTGTCCATGCTTCCAAAGTTTATAGGAGATCCCTTTGTATTACCTCTACAGAGGATGTTTAGATTACATAGGACTTAGCATACGAAAAGACTCTGGTTGCCATCTTAGATCATCAGGTACGCAAGTTATGCACCAAAGAAGTAGCCTCTGTTAAAGTGTTATGGAGAAACAATAATATGGAAGAAATGACGTAGGAGGATGAGGAGGACATGAAGTCCAGATACCCTTATTTGTTTCAGACTACAGGTTTATATCGACACTCATGCGACACGACTTCCCTATTTCTATCTTATCTACCAAGTGTATCATGTATGTCTTGTATAGGTAACATTGTTGATACAGATGTGATGGATGCAGCTCATATTTCAGCATTTGATAGTTAAAGTGAGATATGCTAACCCTTTTGATTTCTGGATAGATAGGTGGTCATGTGGGACTAGTATTATTAAGTTGTGTTGTTATATGGCCTATGTAGCATTGGATATGTATTTTGGGTTGTTTGATAGGTTTTGGATAGTCATGTTTACAAAGGAAACTCTATCAAAATTTCAAGAAAATCCTACAGAGTTAAGATATGTTACCCAACATTCGAGGATGAATGTCCTTAAGGGAGGAGGATATCACGCCTCGTAGTTTTATGTTAAGACAGGTTATCGATTAACTTATGTATTCTAAGAAGGCATGAGACCTTACTAAAGGGTAATGATAGTTTAAAACCCGTTTATAGAAGTGTCAGGAAGTATACGAGTTAAACGAACCTAAGAGGATACGTTTCGTCCAAGTTCGATAAATTTCCATCTGCTTCATGGCTTGTAAGGACCTTACATTGAGGTAGGGATCATATAAATATGGTGGGATGGCTATATGAAGTTTTCCAAATTTTTTAGGTTTCTGCCCATGAGGTACGGTAGAATGTACGGACCGTACATTTTGTATGGGTCGTACATTTGGCCGTATTTTCTTGCAGTGGCTAGCCTATATTAAATCTAATCTTGAATTTTTATTTAATTTCAACTCATTTTCGCCCCAAACATACCCTAGGTGCTCTCAAACATTTCCTAAAGACTTGTACATAAACCAAGGACCAATTCCTAAGGTTATGAAGTGATTTCTCCCTAGAAGAGCTTAGATCATATTGGAATATCACCTCTAGTTGGTGGGATTGATCTTGGATTTCCTTGGAGTTGAAAGGAGGCTTGGTGTAGAAGGTTTCTTGGCTGTTTTGAGGTAAGTTTATCTCCTCCTCAATGTCCTTTAACTTTCCATAACATATCTTGATCAAGTGATAGAATAACTTATGGAAAATCTAGTTAAATCCCAAGATGAGTACATGTTGATTGTTAGATGGTATTAATGGAATTTTTGACGTAGTTGTGGCTGAATCTTTTAGAGTAGAAGGGTGGTAACCTTAATCTTACGGTGGTTGATAAGGAATAAGTAAAAGTAGTTTCAGTTTCCATGAAAATAAGATAGGAAAATGACGCACGCTACATGTTCGGCGAAATGACTAAATGAGCTTTCTTAATGAGTTTTGAATTTGTTATTGATAAAATTGTTCGTATATCGTAGAAATTTTTGTAGAACATATGAGGTCTTATGGAATCCGTATAGACAATGTAACGAGGTATGTAGGGCTTCTTCCTTCTTTTGGCATGATCTTATTTTAAAAGAAAATGAATGAAATGCCATTTTTACACTCCTATTATTGATAACTTGATTGCCTTGTGTTTGCAGTCCATTAGAACATGTAACTCTTGTTTGTCCTTTGTCGGGAGTACTTTCCTTACCTTATTATAATCTTTGTTACGTGATTGATTCTAAGGCTCTTGTTGGATTGTAATAATCATTGTCCATGATTCCATAACGACAGGCGGGGGTTAACGACCTTAGGTCCCCGCCCTGTTCATATTGATATTCTGAGGTTTTTCATACATTGTATATATATGTATATATTTTCTACCAAGTTGTGCTATAGTCGATCGAGTACAATACTTATATGTGCACACCACTGCAGTTGGGTATGATATTATCGAGTCCTATTATGGCGGGGTATGATATGATGAAAATTCGCCCCATGGAGAGGCTTGATATGATATTATATGGCCCCATAGAGTGGCCCAATTTTACTACTATACATATGATCATGTTTATGTTAGTTCTATGGCTTTAGTAGCAGTTCTGAGTTTCAGATTGACTTCTGTACCCTTCTCTCATATTACATTTTTATATACATGTTTTACATGCCTTACATATGCAATACATTCTTTTGTACTGACGTTCTCTTTGCTGGGGCACTATATTTTATGCCAGCAGGTGCAGGTAGATAGACAAATGCACCTTCACAGTAGGCTATCTAATTTAGCTGTTGGTCATCGTACTCCACTTTC
Organism: Anisodus tanguticus; assembly: GCA_034509755.1. Lineage (NCBI taxonomy): Eukaryota > Viridiplantae > Streptophyta > Magnoliopsida > Solanales > Solanaceae > Anisodus > Anisodus tanguticus. Next base: position 22,938,129 of record CM067559.1, read on the forward strand.
TCAGAGTAGCTGTACAAAGTCGGTAGGCTATGTTACTTTTGTTTATAGTTATTTTGGGTATGGCGAGGCCCTGTCCCGACCTGCTGACATGTTGTAGTACTTTTAGAGACTTGTAAAAGGTCATTGTATATTTGTTTTGTATGGCCTTGTCAGCCTCCTTGTCAGTTATTGGTACTCTGTAATGGTCTTGCCAACCTTGTTATATGTATAGTTTGGGTTGCTTGTCACTTGTTATAGGTTATTGCATCCAAATCTTCCTTATGATTATATTTCTAAGGGACTTGTCAGCCCAGACGGTTATACGTTCATGTCATGATATACAAGTGGTACGCTTGAGCCATTTAGGCCCCAGGTGTCGGACACACCCGCCAAGGATGAGGTGTGACATTATCTAGATTCAAGGCTACTACACAAAGGATGTGACAATGACAAGGTGAAACAAGGAAACCCAGTTTAAGACTTAGCATTTTCAAACTCTTTTGTGAAACAAAGTGCACTCAACATTCTTACCAAACATAGATGACCACAACAAGTCATATCTCAGACACAAACATCTATAATATCACACTCAGATCCTTCCACAAACCACAGAATCTTTACTAGTTATACACAATAAAAATCAGATAGACTCAAACATCCCTTATATTTTAACCATTTTTTACCTAAACTTTAGTCCAAAACTAGTGAAGCTAATGATGTGATGTAGTTCAGAATCAGATCCAAGATTCCATTTTTTATCAACATGCTTGTTCTTAAAACAAACAGACCAAATATCAACCTAAATTTGTGTAAAGTGAAGAAATGTCTCAATAGGTATCATTATAGCCTACAACAGTTCCTCTTAAACTATCTCAGCCCCTTAAGGAATTCATACAAGAGTTACATAAGTAGATAACTTTTTGCAAGGGTGAGATATCATACAAAGGCTGTCTACTGACCATACACCACAGTCCAGATGCATCCCTAATGACTTAATCATCTTTCATGCTATTTGAGAAGACTTAAGTGACATGATTGATCATGCTCAACACATAGTGGATGGCACATATAGCTAAACCTTTAAACCACACAACAGGACCATCATTAACCACAGTTTGGTTTGACTAGCATGCATTTAATAACACTGAGTTGAAAAGTGGATACACAATGACTTATGAAGACGTTCAACTAAGTTATACTTCAGGATATATGACTAATCTCACATTTTAGACTGTTAATCTTAACTAATCTTCTGCATACACTTAATAAAATAACTAGCATAACACATTCATCAAACAAGCTATAATTAAAATAAATGAGAGAATTTTATCTTTTTAAGAGGTAGCCTGGTCAAGCAGGGAGGTAGAGGGGAATCATTTGCTTCCTTGCGCATCTCTCACACACACAGCCACACAAGAACAAAATTTCAGAAAAAAGGAAAAACTTTGGCAAATTAGGAGTTTGAGCTAATCAAATCCCCAAGTACACCAAATTTTGACTAAAGCTTGAGAGTTCAACTTGTGAAATCTCAGAAAATTGAAAAGTCGGCCTATAAAACAATGCACAAGGGCTCCTTATATAGAATCCAACCTAGGGTTTTCAACTGCCCTAAATCGATGTGGAAGAAATGGAATTGGGGGAAATTCCCTTCAATTCATAATTAACCAATCACAATAGAGTATTTAAACTCACAAACAGACAAAATCTATTAATAAATCGTAGAAAAAATGAAGATATGAGAGATAATGTAATGACCCATTAGGTCATTTTGGTTACTTTGCACATTTTCCTGTAAATGACCCTTCCCCTAGCTCTATTTTGATGTATTTGACTTGCGGGGATGGGTGACGCGATTTCCAAAGCAATCTGATAGAAATAACTAAAGAAATTCTAACTTTTGAGTTTTTGAAGTTCTAAGTTTGGCAAGTTTGACTAAGAGTTGACTTATTGGAAGACGTACTCGGAATTGAATTTGATGGTTCCATTAGATATGGAATGTGATTTTTTACATAGAGGGATGGTTTGGACAAGTCCCAGGTGATTTGGGTGTGATTCTGGTAGGTTTGTAGATTTTGGAAAGTTCTTAAATTAAGAGATGAGTTCTAGTTGACTAAAGGTGTACCGGTGGCATATACTAGGGTGATCAAGGACATGTATAATGGAGCAAGACAAAGGTAAGGACGGCGGGAGGAGATTCAGAGCACTTTCCAGTTGAGATGGGATTGCATCAAGGATTAGCTCTTAGTCTGTTTTTATTTGCCGTGGTGACAGATGAACTGATGCGGAAAATCCAAGGTGAGGTGCCTTGGTGTATGTTGTATGAATACGATATTGTTTTGATTGAAGAGACTCATAGTAGAGTTAATGCTAAACCTGAAGTTTGGAGACAGACTTTAGAGTCCAAAGGGTTCAGGTTGAGTAAAACCAAGATGGAATACTTGGAGTGCAAGATTACAGATGTATAGCATGAGACGGGCATAAAAGTGAGACTTGAGACACATGTCATCCAAAAGCGAGAAAGTTTTAGATATCTTAGATCCATTTTATAAGGAAATTGGGAGATTGATGATGATGTCACGCATCGTATTGGGGCAGGGTGGATGGAATGAAAGCTCGCTTCTAGAGTCTTATGTGATAAGAAGGTGCCACCAAAACTTAAACACAATTTCTACAGGGTGGTTGATGAAAAGAAGGTCATGAACTTAAGCGTCCAACATGAACCGCGAGTTGATTTGCTAGGGGTGCCAAAGATTGACAAATGTCATATAGTGATATGCTTAATATGGAATGGAGTGTGGAGTTGAAGAAAAGACTTGAAGATCCAAGAAGTGCCATAAATTTTTGGCTTTTATGTAGGTCTTGGCCGAGACCAACTTTTAGCTTATCTTAAATTCCTTATAGGTCATGTAATAGGATGAGATGACTAAGATGGTCGTGTATTAGGATGAGATGACTAAGATGGCCATCTAATAAGATAGGATGACTAGTCTGATAATCATCTAGAAGGAGAGGCTTCCAAACGTGCCCCAAGGAGGTAGTTTATGAACTACCTAGTTCATGCACTTATCTACCTGGATGACACAAAAGAGTGGCCTAGAGAATATGAAGGGTTAGTTATTTTGCCTTCCACGAGTCGGCTGAAGCCTCTCCCTTTCCCATTTGGTTGAATGCCAAGTATGATGTCTATCTAGTTTCTCTTCTAGAAGGTTTAGAACTAGTATAAATAGGGCATGTAGTTGATGTAAAGAGACATTGAACTTATATGAAATATATTTGAGTTTTCTCAAACTTTGCTAAGTATTTCAACTTTTCTGTTGTTATCCTTAGTTGGCCCTTTTGTGGGCCAAACCTCGGTCCTTTTGTGGTCCGAACCCCAGTCCTTTTGTGGGCCACCCCTTGGTCCTTTTGTGGTCTAAACCCTGGTTGTAAGTCTAGTTAGAACTTTTGTGATCTAATTATACCCAAGTCAAGGTTCTATCTAGTTACTTGTTACAAATACATTGAAGGTCTTCTCAGCTTTCATCACCTTATCCGCACACGAATTTGTCTATCAATTTCGTGATACATCCTTCTCTAAACTACCTGATTCCTTTCGCCACAATACACCACAACACCTCCCTCCCCCCCTCTCCCTCCTCCCCTCTCCCAACCTACACCGAAAAGGTCATCAACTGATTCCTCCCACAAATTCCTATTTAACAATGTAGGTATTGTTAGAATCGTGTGTTGACATACTTTCCATATTTAAATAGATTGGGTCTATTATGAGAAATTATGCAGGGGCAAGGCTCTTTTCTGACTATCAAACTCATATTCCAGGTAAGTTGAGATCTTGTACCTTATTTAAAGTGTCATGATTGGTCTAATGAACTAATTAAGAGGGTGTAATGGGGATAATAAGGGGGTCCCGATACTTGTGAGGTGATAAGAACTTGTATCAAGTACCGCTGACATATTATTGGCACTTGCGCCTTTAAATTGAATAGTGAATACCATGTTTTAGACACTAGTTTATAGTATAGTACGATCTTATGGATCTGCAATTAGGGTATGAATCCTGTACTTTCTATCTTATAATTATTTGTCTATCTTATCTGTGTGTTTTCATCACTTCTACATGCTCGTTTAAAAGTGGAAAAGAAGCGAATGGTCGAGTCTTTATAGTCAATTGTCTAAAGGTCAGATATTTATGACATATATTGATTAAAGATTGAATCTTTATTGCATAACCTTGCTTCTTATCATTGCGCATGTCATATTAAACTTTATATGGTATCTCATGCATGCACATTTGTTGATACATATGTGGATTCGAGGGGAAATGTTTCTGGACAGAGTGATGCGACATTTATGAGCCCGATTGGTTAGAGACATGTATTGTGAGCCTAGTATTGGCTAGAGATAGGTATGAGACTAAATTTAGAAACTCGAAGGGAAAAGATTCTTGGTGGTATATGGACCTCGAGAGTCCCTCATGGGTCACGATTAATAGAATTTGAATGTGTGTGTACCGTTATGAGAAAGAAAGGCCTTGAATTGCATTTAATTTGCATCTCATATCATCTCATCTATTATTTGTGGATTGGTGCCTAAACTGTTGATTAAACTCTATTGACTTGACTATGTGAATACTTGATCATACTTGAGGAACTAGATGTTATAACCTAGGCTTTGACTTATGATTTAAGTGAACTTGTGAATTCTATTATTATAGTGAACTAATAGCAGTTAGTGTGGTAGTAGCAATCTGAAGGCCAGCCCTCACTCCATTTAAGATAAAGGCAATCGACGATGCTGTTGATTACACATTGTTTCCTTTACGCATGCTACACTTCATGCACCTTTTTTGTGTTGGTTTGGTTCCTAGTACTAGCGGATTGTGTGATTATCCAGCTCATTGAGGAGCTGACTTGGAGGATTCGGGATGAGCTATCAGTTGATCTGTAGCACTGGATTCCCCATTCTACTTTACTTTTGTCTTTCTCATTTTCAGAGATTGTTCGGGTATGTTACCCAGACTTCGTATTTTATTGTTCTAGCAAGTTCTTGTACTAGTGACACATATCATGGGGGAATGGTATCTTTTACTTCGCATTCTATGAGTATAACTCCTTAAAGGCTTGAAATTAACTTGTATGTTATCTTCCACATTTGATTTCATTACTTCAATTGTTTATCTCGGGTTGTGTTTGGCTTACTAACTCTAGGGAGTTGGTGCCTTGACGACTTTTTAATTTTGGGTCATAAAAAATTGGTATCAAAACTTTAGGTTCATCGGTCTCATAAGTACCAGAACAATGTCTAGTAAAGTTTTGTGAATCGATACGGTGAGCTTCGTATCTATCTTCGAGAGATAATAGGACATCTAGGAAAATTCTAATCTTTCATTTCTTATCGTGCGTACTTAATTCAAATGGTTTCTATGAGTTTCTTTATTTCATTCTCTCATGGATAGTGAGGACACATTTAGTCGCATTAGGAGATCAAGAGCCCACACCCGTTGTCGGGACTATTGCTCAAGGCAGAGGAGGAAGACATGGTAGGGTTCAAGAAAGGGCTATAGAGCCCGTGTTTTACGCACCCAAAAACCGAGCACTAGCTGCTGCTCAGGCCCATGCTAGAGAGTTGAGTCCGGAGCCGGAAAAGGTTTTGGAGGAGGAGCCAGAACAAGCGGATTAGATTGGACCCGCCCAGGCAACTGAGGGATTTGTTGCTACTCCTCTTCTTATGATACCCTGGTGCATATTTTGAGTATCTTTGAGGGTTGGACTCAAGTAGGAGCACTGTTGTTTACTCCAGATAGGTCACAGACTAGAGTTAGAACTCTCAATCAGACGGCTGTAGGTTATAGGACCCAAGTGGCATAACTAGTTGCTATTGTGGCACCTTAGTTTCTGGATCATCCAAATCAGGGTATCACCATTAGGTCCAGTTGTTCAGCTCACTATGTCTGTTGATGAGCAGAATAGGTGGGATAAGTTTGAAAAGATAAAGCCATTATTGTATGATGGATATCTATATGGTGGTGCTTATGCGTTTATGGTTTGTTTCCCTGAGAGGTTGCACAATTTGGGGTTGGTTGAGTCCAACGGAGTTGACTTTATAGTAATGCAGATAATTGGCCTTTCCAAGTAATGGTGGAGGGTGTTTGTTGAGAATATGACAACTGGATCGCCTTTACTTACTTGGGCTGAGTTTTCTCAGGTGTTTCTAAAGAAGTGGGTTCCCCGTAGCTTGAGACATGAGAGGCGTAAGCAATTTGATAGGTTGGAGTAGGATGGTATGACGGTGACTGAGTACGAGATGAGGTTTCACTGCCTGTCTCACCATGCTTTGACTATTCTACCAAATGAGATAGAGAGGATCAGGAAGTTCATTAGGGGTTTGTCTTATCCCTTTCATCTTGCAGCGGCTCATGTGGCATCTTCAGGAGGTACCTTTCTGGAAGCGGTGTTTGCCGCAAGGAGCATCAAGTTTATTAGGCACCAAGAGTTTGGGTATAGGCCGACCAAGATGCCCCTCAGTTTAGGTAGTCATAATGGCACCTCATCCGAAGGTAAGAGGTTATCGCCCAAAGCTTAGCAGACCAGTCTAGGAAGCTATGTAGACTTCAACCGCTAGTTCTTCTGGCCACAATAGGTTTAATTTGGGATAGGGTTCTTATTCTTGACCTGGAGGTCAAGGTGGTCATTCCAGCCATTATAGTCCTTCTTAGTAGCCTATGTCCCGTCGTAAATGCTATGAGTGTGGTGACTTGGAACACTTTGCAAGGGATTGCCCCAGACTTATATAGAGTGGTCATTCCCATGATTCTTGATCTAATTCACCACCACAGCCGGCTAAAGGTGGTTCACAGAGTGGTAAAGGTTGTTGTCATTCAGGTACAGGGGTTCTCATTCGGGTCGTGGCGGTGGTCGCATAGGTTCTCATGCTGAGGGTGGGATTGCTCAGTGCTATACATGCCCAAGTAGACCAGAGGTAGTGGCTTATAATACAGTCATCACAAGTACTATTTTAGTTTGTCATCGGTCGATTGTAGCATTATTTGATCCAGGCTCTACGTACTCTTATGTGTCTACTTATTTTGCTTTGGGTCTGGGTATGATGTGTGAGTCGCTTGACTTCCCTGTTCCTAATAAGGATTCTGTAGTGGTGATCGGGTGTACCGATCTTATGTCATGACTTTGATGGGTTATGACACTTGAGATAATTTGATGATTTTAGACATGGTAGATTTAAACATTATTCTAGGCATGAATTGGTTGTCTCCTTATCATGCGGTCTTGGACTGCAATGCCTAGATAGTTATGAAAGCCATGCTGGGGATTCCTAGATTGGAATGCAAGAGTGTTGCTAGTTGTGTGCCTAAGAAAGTGATACTTGACCTTAAGGCTAGACGGAAGGTTGAGAAATGGTATTTGCCTTATTTGGCATACGTTCGTGATACTAGTGTAGATACACCTCCCCTTGAGTCACTTCCAGTAGTTCAAAAGTTTCCAGAGGTGTTTCTAATGGATTTATTGGGTGTTCCACCGGATCGTGATATTGATTTCTGTATTGATTTAGAGCTGGGCGCCAAGCCCATTTCTATCCTGCCATATCAAATGGTGTCGGCGGAGTTGAAGGAGTGGAAGGAGCAGTTGCAACATATGATGAGTAAGGGATTCATTAGGCTCAGTGTTTCGCCTTAGAGTGCTCTAATGTTGTTTGTGAAGAAGAAAGTTAGGACTCTGAAGATGTGTATTAACTACCCACAGTTGAACAAGGTCACAATTAAGAAAAAGTATCCATATTATCACATTGATGACTTATTTGAACAGCTTTAGGTTGTATCGGTCTTCTCTAAGATCGATTTGAGGTCCGGTTATCACCAGTTAAAGATCAGGATGAAGGACATTCCTAAGACAGCTTTCAGGACTCGTTACTGTCATTATGAGTTCTTGGTGATGTCATTTGGGCTAACTAATGCCCCATCAACCTTCATGGATTTGATGAATGGTGTCTTCAGACCGTACTTGGATTCTTTCATGATTGTCTTTATTGATGATATATTAATCTACTCTCAGAGTAGAGAGGAGCATGAGCAGTATTTAAGGATCGTTCTTGGAATTCTGAAAGAGAAGCAACTTTATGCCAAGTTTTCAAAGTGTGAGTTTTGGCTTAGTTCTGTGGCATTTTTAGGCCATGTGGTGACCAATGATGGTATCATGGTAGATCCCTAGAAGATTGAGGCGGTTCGTGATTGGGTTAGACCTACTTCGATTTCTGAGATTAAGAGTTTTATTGGTCTCGCTAGTTATTATTGGTGTTTCATGTAGGGGTTTCGTCAATTGCATCTCCCTTAACTAGATTGACTCAGAAGAATGTACATTTTCAGTGGTCGGATGAGTGCAAGGCAAGCTTTCAAAAGCTCAATACTTTATTAACGGCTTTGATTTTGACTCTTCCCGTAGAGGGATAAGGCGTTAGTGTGTATTGTGATGCTTCAAGGATTGGCCTTAGTTGTTTTTTTATGCAAAAAGGGAAAGTTATAGCTTATGCTTCGAGGAAATTGAAGGTGCACCAGAAGAATTAGCCCACTCATGACTAGAGTTGGCAGCGGTAGTGTTTGCATTAAAGATTTGGAGGCATTATCAATGGTGTGCATTGTGAGGTGTTCGCCAATCATAAGAGTCTTAATTTGAGGCAGATGAGATGGTTAGAGATGCTCAATGATTATGATATGTCGATTCTTTATCATTCGGGTAAGGCCAATTTAGTGGTGGATGCCTTGAGTCGGAAGGCAATGAGTATGGGTAGCCTAGCATGCTTACAGGTTAGGGAGCGGCCATTGGCTATGGAGGTGCAGTCTTTGGCAAATAGGTTGGTGAGACTTGATATTTCTGAGGCTGGCAAGGTTCTAGCTTGTGAAGAGTCATGGTCTTCTTTATTGGAGCAGATTAGGGCTCGAGAATTTGATGATACAGAGTTTTGCAATATTCATAACAAGGTATTTAAAAGAAAGGCTAAAGAGGCAATTCTCAATGATGATGGAGTGTTGCGAATCAAGGGTCGCATATGTGTTCCTAGAGTGGGGAATTTGACCAAATTGATCATGAATGAGGCTCACAATTCGAAGTACTCTATTTATCCAGGAGCTACAAAGATGTATCGAGATTTGAAACAACATTATTGGTGGTGTAGTATGAAGAGGGACATCACATGATTTGTATCTCGGTGTTTGAATTGTCAACAAGTGAAGTATGAACACCAAAAGCCTAATGGGCTTACTTAGAGAATGCCTATACCCGAGTGGAAATGGGAACAGATTGCAACAGATTTTGTGGTAGAATTACCACGAACTTTGGGGAAGTTTGATTTCATTTGGGTGATTGTGGATCAGTTGATTAAGTCGGCTCACTAAGTATCGGTTCAGACTATTTATAATTCAGAGAAATTGGCTAGAATTTACATCCAAGAGATAGTTCTATTACATAAGGTACCTATTTTAATCATTTCTAATCGAGGCACGTAGTTTACATCCCACTTCTAGAGATCTATGTAGAAGGTATTAGGTACTCGGGTGGAGCTTAGTACAACATTTCACCCTTAGACGGATGATCAGTCCGAGCAGACTATTCACGTTCTTGAGGATATGTTGCAGGCCTGTGCGATTGATTTTGGTGGTCATTGGGATCTGTTCCTACCTTTGTCTGAGTTTTCTTACAACAACAGTTATCACTCGAGCATTGAGATGGCACTGTTTGAGGCATTGTATGGTAAGAGGTGTTGTTCTGTAGTTTATTGGTTTGATATATTTGAAGTTAGGCCTTAGGGTACAAATTTATTGCATGTTCTTTGGAAAAGGTCAAGTTGAGTCAAAAGAGACTTCTCACAGCTCAGAGTCGGCAAAAGAGTTATACGGATCGAAAGGTTCGTGACTTGAATGATGTGGGGTGAGCTACCAGCTGATCCATAACATCGAATTTCACCTTCTACTTTACTTTTTATGTCTTTCACATTTTCAGACAGTGTTCAAGTGTTTTACCTAGACTTTGTATTTTCTTATTCTAGAAAGTTCTTGTACTTGTGACACAAATCTTAGGGGAATGGTATCTTTTACTTAGTATTTTATGAGTATAACCCCTTAAAGACTTGAAATTAACTTGTATGCCATCTTCCGCATTTGATTTCATTACTTTAATTGTCTATCTTGGATTGTGTTTGGCTTACTAACCCGGGGAAGTTGGTGCCTTCACGGCTTTCACTTTTGAGTCGTGACAGACAACCTCACCTTTGGGGTTGAACAACAGTGAAGAGAGGTGGAAGGGACAAGACTCATTAAGAGTCATTCCCGAAACGTCCATGCAGAGCCTGAAATCACAAATGGCAGGGTTGATCTTGCCTTTTTCGGCAAGCTGATATGTGTGTGAGAGAGAGAGAGAAGAGCTGCTAGTTTTGCCCTTTGCATTGCGCGAAAATGAGATATGAGATATGAGAGAGGGGTTTTCCCCTTTTTGAGCCATGCGTGGGCCGGGTCTGGCCCTATTTGGGTTGGACTCGACTGAAGAAAGGCCCAAGTCATAAAAATTGAAAGACTAAATAAAAATGGTTGCTTTTTGCAAATTGTTCCACCATTTAATTTAACACTTAACCGATATCTTTCCATTATAACCACAGTTGACCTAGAAATCAATTAGCTTATTTCAATTGCAATCAAATTTGAAAGTAATTAAATAAAAATCAAATTGATGAAAATCTTGAAATGTAGTTGATAATTAATTAACGTCTTTGATTTAAACGGAGTAAAATATTATTGATCAAGTATTGTTGATAAATATATTCAAAAATTAAGATAATTATGTAAAAATATGCAAGTTATATACAATATTATACTGGGTGATATTTTCCCAAATGAAATGGCAAAATGTCACCGGAATAAATTTGTAAAATTATTTTGACTTGAAAAAATACATATTTTACTTCGCTGATGATTCAAGAAGTCTGACTAATTAAATAAAATTTATGGAGGGTAAAGATTAGGTGTCAACTGTGTGACAATGTGTTCCTAAGGAATCCTGGTACTAATGACGGTTTTGGAAGGTGTGAAAGAAAGATTAGTAGAATCATGATATCTTACCGGTACAGGTTTGGCATTGCGCTACAACAAAAGAAATATGGTGGCTATGATGGTATATTGTGGAGTCACTCAATTGCATTCAAAGGTGTGACTATAATCAAAATATGGTAATTCAAGAGGAGTTGGTTCATATATAAGAGAATCAGCCATAAAGGACGTTTCAGGCATGGAAAATGGAGATTTAGGTATTTGAACTAAGTTAAAAGAAGATTTGACTAGTAAATTGAGCATGGAGAGTGGTAGAAAAATCAGTTTCAAATGCGATAATTCTTTTATTACATTAAAAAATGGGAGCAGCAAATGATCAAAATGATTATAATAAGGATTCAATATGCCTGGAATATAACAATGACACCGAAATAATAAGGATTCAGCAACTCCGAACCCATTCTCCATTTACTTGGTAACATTATGGATTTTGTGGTGTCATTGTTATATTCTACCGACTTGATTTTCTGAGTGGGCGTCCTCTCGACACTACATGGCTTTTAATTTCTTCCGGTGAATTTGAAGGATGGTCCCTTCGATTTTTGTCATAATTGAATGCCCACCTCAATATTTTCATCTGAATATTTGGCCCTCTCAATGCTTTTGTCTGAATATATATGGCCATCTCGGTGTTTTTTGTCTATATATATGGCCCTCTCGGCATTAGATATTTGAATGTCGTTGTCGACATTTTATGTTTAAATGGACCTCTCAGCATTTGTGTTGAATGGCCTCTCGGTGTTTTCTATTTGAGTAAATAGCCCTCTCGTTATTTTTTGGTAGGTGTGCTACTCGACGTTTTCTGTATAGATGGCCCTCCTAGTGTTTTTTGTATGAATGGCCCTCCCGACAGTTTGTATGAATGGCCCTCTCGGCATTATGCATGAATGGTCCTCTCGACATTTTGTATGAATGGTCCTCTCGGCATGGCACTCTCTGAAGTTTTTATGAATGTACCTCTCGGTAGTTTGTATGAATGACCCTCTCGGCATGCCCTCTCGTTAGTTTGTAGGAATGGTCCTCTTGGCAGTGTTTGTATGAATGGCCCTCTCGGCATTACCCTCTCGACAATTTGTATAAATGGCCCTCTCGATAGTTTGTATGAATGATCCTCTCGATAAAGTTTGTATGAATGACCCTCTCAACACTTCGTAAGAATGGCCCTCTCGGCATCAAATATTTGAAATGCATGATAGATAATAAAATTAAGGTGTTATTTGACACTCTATTTAGTTAATCAATTTTCCAAATTTTACGGGGTGAAATATCTATCAATTAATTTAGATAATTAATTAAATAATTATACTAATCAATTTGAGTTATAAAATTGTTAATATATTTCCAAAATATATAAAAATGTATAAATGATATACAATAATGTGTTTGATGATATATTGCCTAATAAATGGCAATACGTCACCGGGATAATTTTTGTAAAATCATTTTTTTCTAGTAAAATACATATTTCACTCTGTTCATGACTGAAGAACTTTGAATAATTAAATTAAAGTATTGGAGGGTAAAAATCAGGTGTCAACAACTGCCCCTTTGTTGTTCTGGGATGGCCGGACCATCCCTGAGCAGCGAAATTTGATAAACCTGATTTTTGACCGACCAAGTAAAAATGCTTCTCGATTTTCATGCATGTTTTTCTAAAATTATAGTTTGACCCTGATTTTTGGGATTCCTACATATCTTAGGTTGTATGAGAACTCATGCCACTTGTAGTTCGATTCAAAAGGTTTTTAAAAAGATGATTTAAAAAAACAAGTTTTCAAAACAGCTCTTGTTAGAATGACACCGGGTCTCTGGTATTGAGTCTGCCTACATATCCCTGGTATTGAGAATTAGGTCACTTGTAGTTCGACTGAATCAAAACGAAAAGGCGATCCCTTACGTGCAAACACCTCAACAACAATTGAAAGAAAAGCAAATAGTGGCTGAGGGTGGTATGGAGCATTTCACAACTCCCATCAAGAGAGCTTGACTCTCGTTGGCACCCTATCTCGACTGGATGCGTAAGAAAAAGTTCCAAGTTTGCCCTTCCTGCATATGGATCTGGTTTAACCAGCTTGTGTGTTCAGTAACTAACATCAAAACATGGTCGGGGTAGGGCTTCGACCAATCCATAAAATCTTTAAACATCTATTATCAACATGACCTCTAGACTCGGCCACACCCCGGATGAAATAGAGTCTTACCGATCATCTGTCGAATGTCAACCCTATCTACTATGAGGGCTTGTCAAACTGGATTACTGAACCTGCAGGCATGAAATATAGTAGCTCAATAATGGAATGTCAGTACAAAGATATGTACCGAATATGTAAGGCAGATAATATCTGAATATTAAAACTAAAACTAAACTGGTACATACATATATAATGTACTACAAGAAATCTGAAACATACTTAACCCTTCCTGACTCACAATATGGCTATAAAACTGTCGTAACTATCTGGCCTCATATAAGGCTTGATGTATAACAGAATAGCCCTGAAGGCATAAGTATATAGACGTGAAGGCAACCATCTGTTTGTGTAGCCCTGAAGGCACTATCTATTTGTATAGCCCTAAAGGCAAATATGCTCATTTGTACTACTGTAACTAATCAGTGTATTCCTAGATTTTGAAGTTTGTAAGCATAAATAATGTATAAATGGAACCATGCTAAATGAATATAATATGAGAATGTTGGAGCTCTCTATAGTTAGCTTACCGTACTATGGGATATCTGAACTTATCTGAATATGTGGTTATAATGTGGTACTACTGTACTGTACTGCCATTGTATACTGAATCTGATTACTTGCTTCTGTTAAGTCATAAGCTCTTTAGGCTACACTGAAATACAAGATTGGCACTTACGTGTTTCACAAGAGACCGCCGTAAGGCTCATTTTCAATCATAATAACTAATGGCTCATATGCGTTGCATAATAGACCGTCCGTAGGCTCATGATAATTGAGCGGGAATGTGCGTACAACTGAGACTGTCCACATCCCCTTATAAAGCTCTTATGAGTTCATAGACTGCCCATAGAGCTTATCTGATAGGCCATACACCTCTGTGTTCATAGTCCGTCCGTAGGGCTAACCTTTACTGTATACATGTGCGTTCATAGTTCGTCCACAGGGTTCATATCTTACACATCATCAACTTTATAATAATCATACAAGCGTCAATCGACGACTTTAAGTCAAGCTCTAATATGTAATCTTGTAGATAACTTGCTATCATTAATTACTTATAATCTCATTAAACCACTTGTCATCTTTCTTATTTGTATACAACTTTTACTATCACTGAGGAGTTGTGTAACGTTACAATCTGATTTTAGAGTTAATACGATTTTATCTTTCTATAAGCTATGTGGTGCCTATAGTACGTTAGTCCGGTTACCATTATGTGATATGTAACAATAATCAGATTTTCCTACCACCATTTTATACCCAATTCCTTAACTTATAACTCTCTTTATTAAACGTATGATCTAATTCTGGAATTGCTATGGTTCTTTCTTTTATAATCTATGTAATGTGATTAGCTTGTTGAATTTCTTATATAAGATTGTTAATCAATGGACAAGAAGTTGTGTGCACATAATCTATCAGTTTGTAGTCTCATTACGGTACTTATATGTTCTGTAATCTCTATAACTCAATGGGCAACATATGTCGTCGTTTAGCTCTTTCTTGGATTCTACATGGTCTTACTTGACTTAGAAGTGACTTAGCCATCTTCGTGATTTCTTATCAGTCTCGTAAACATATAGCTATATATATATCGGTGAATACTGAATATTGTGATACTTTATAAGTCACACTCATTCTTATTTTTTCAACTTATGTATTATGCTCAACTTCTTAAACTATCTGCATATGGCATATTCTGCTTACTTCTTAATTCTTTAGTACGACAAGGTCCTAGACGCTCGGAATCTCTATTTGCTGCTAGAGGTTAGTCCGAGGGAAATACTATTAGGAATGATTCATTTCTATAATATTACTATTCATAGTAGATATCTCAACTATCAGGTTGTAATACATACATCAAATAATCCCCTTGAATATCTTATAAGGAGGACGTAACTTCTAGAATCACACCTAAAAGATGAAAGGAAACCTTACATACCTTCAACCATAGTCGTCCTTCACGATACTGCGAGCAACTCACCAATACGCTGGTCTACAAGGATGAAAACACAATCCTTTATTAACATAAGGAATGTTATGATAGCCGATGAGTGGCAAACTCGCTTATACAAAATCGGGCAGCATCTCCCTTGTTTCTTTCACTTTCCTCAAATTCATAATAGTAACATCCCAAATAATCAGAAACTCATTAATAAGCTTCTCAATCATTAGAACAATATATCGAGTGGCAAGCTTGATTTACGACTTGTAAAACTAAATCTTTAAACCTTTTCAGTCATAAAACAACATACTCAGTTTACTCCATCAATTTTCAGCCATAAAACTTCATAAGAACATCTTTAAAAATAATTCAACAACCGATAAAAACATAACTATTGTTCCGACCTTTATCTTGCGGGTTTCTAACCGTACAAGCTAGCCACAACTTCTATAACCTCAAATATATGAAGGAGGTGCAAAATCTTACCTCATAATCCTTAAAACAACTCTCCACATGAACAGGAACCACTCCAAAATCAGCAACCACAAGAAGAACAATAAACTCACTAGCACCACGGAATTCCCGACGTTTGATTTGCGCTGTTTTCCCTTGGATTCACTCTAGGATCATGGAGGAACTCTTGGAGAGCATTTTGGGGTGTTTGGAAACTGATATGGATGAAAAATGATGAAGTAATAAGGCTGGATTGCTTAAAACCCCTTAAAAGGTCGGCCAACACCTAAGTAGGTCCCAAAGGGAACGTCTTTGCAGTGTTTTCTTAAAACGTACATAACTTTTTGTACGGAACTCTGATTTACGTACGATTTATTACTTTGAAAAGTAGACTCCCTGAAATTGAATCTAGATAGGTTACACCCATAACTCCTTATACACTAGAAGATATACCCTCCTAAAGTTGGGTCAAAATTCTACCTACCTTTCCCCGAGCTTCGACGAACTTAATTTCTTTGATTCGTTTAGCCTTGAATCCTTATGAGACTTACTTAACACTTGTTTAAAACCTTCTTTAACCTTGTATAGGTATCTTAACCTCCCCAAGCTTACTTGAGGTACTTACGATGCACTTTAACGTATAAAAATGTTGGATGTAACAGTCACAACCTATATGACTTACTTGATAAAATTTATATGAAAATTTCTGAAGGATTAACATATTCAAGTTCTTGAAAAACTTGTTTATAAATTTTAAATGGATTGGATAAGTCAAGGATGGTGTACTGGAATCACCTTAATGAATATTCATTAACTAATGGTACAAAGATGGCTCTGTTTGTCATAGTCTCTTTGTGATAATCAGATTTTTTTATAGTAATGTAAAAGTTGATGACTTAAGTATTATTGCAACCTTTGAAGATTTTCAAAAGCATTAGTTTATATGCTAAAGAAGTTGAAATGAGAAATTGAATTGGTCTTACATAGAGATATTGGAATAAGATTAATTGCATATTGCAAATGAAATCCCTGATATGAATATGTTTATCCTAACAGATATTATCAAGTTTAAATATACAAGATATTCATCTAACCAACATATTGATCTAGACATGTTATCTATTCCCATGACGGAATACGATTATACAATGTTGACGGATCTGATCACAAATGATAAATTGACGGATCTGATCACAAAGGCACTATCAACCTCAACATATAATAACTTGGTTGCAAGATAAGAGTACGTCATCTTCAAGAATTATGTGACACTTTAATCAGGGGGAGTAAAATACACATTGTACACTTTTTTCTTAACTAAGATTTTGTCCCATTTGGCTTTTCTTGGTAAAAATTTTAATGAGGCAGCTAGCAATGTGTATTGCTAGATATATGTACTTTTTTTTCTTCTTGGATTTTTTCCCACTGGGTTCTTTCCTAGTAAGGTTTTAACGAGGCATATTATCTATTAATGAACATCCAAGGAGGAGTGTTATAAATACATTGTATTGTAGATGTCCATTTCAATACATAGTTTTCTGAATAAGCTTGCAATCAAGTAGGCAGCTTACAAGAAGCTCCTTGAAAAGCCTTGCAGCTACTTCTTCAAGCTTGCAATAAAGGAGGTAGCTTGCGAATAGCTTAAGTAGGCAGCTTGTCAGCAGCTTCTGAAAATCCTCGCAGCAGTTTCTTTTTTTTATAAATAGGAAGTCAATTCAGTTGTTATTTTATATTTTATTATTATTTCATAACACTTAGTTCTTTCCAGATTACTTAAGCCATTATTATTATATTATTATTGTCACACCCTAGTCTCGACGAGGAGGGACTACATCTACATGAAACCCTTATGAATCTGTAAAGGGCTACATGACTTAATTAGATCTAAAAATCTGTAAATATGATGTATAGGATGCTCTATATGTATAACTTAACATAAAACTTGTACATGACTGAACCCAACGATAGACGTCTATGAAGCCTCTATGAACATCTAACTAAAGTAACATCATCGGGATAGGACCCCGACCTACCCATAATTATGGAAATGTCCCCGTGAGCTCAAGGTGTCCAATTGATCCTCAAGGTGATAAGCGCAGGGTTCCAAATATGTTCATTCAACCAATGATAATGTGCTTAAATATGAATGGAAAGTGGAGTGGAGTGTAGTTGGAGTTATCACATGAAGATCTAAGAAGCTAGTTTTATTCGGCCTTCTTGTTGGTCTTGGCCGAGACCATGTTTTCTTTTAGCTTGTTGTTTTATTTTATTTCTTAGCTTAGCTATTAACTCTTAGCTTAGGACATGATGTAATGTGTAAACAACTCTTAGATACTAGTAGGACACAATTAATAAACCATGTAATAGGAAAGAGGGAGATTAAAGCCGAGAGGTTCTCCAAAGGGACCAAAACTGTATAATGTTTGTCCAAGCCACGATGGCAAGCACAAAGGATGACTTGGTCGACACCATGGAAAGGACAAGAGACTTCTAGAAGATGGATACTTCAAGGACTGAATTTGAAGACAAGAAAGTCGTCCAAAGAGAAGGCCAAGAGTTGGCCGAAATTGCTTGTCAAACAAGAACAAAGAATGGAAGCTTCCAAACTAATTCCAAGAAGATGACCAATCCATCCCCTTTTCGACTTGGACTCCACAAAGAGGTGTGAAGGAGTTTTAGCTCAACTTTGTCTCCAAGAAAGGCCAAACCTTTTCCCATTGATCACATCAAAGTCGAGAAACCTCTTGGCCAACAAGAAAACCCGAACCCTTTTCCCACTAGGCCGAAAGTTTGTGTCTTTAGTTTGTTTTCTAGAATAGTCTTTTGTTTACTATAAATAGGAACCTTAGGACTTGTAAATGATCAAAGTTTGATAAATATAAAACTTGAGTGTTTTAATTATTTCACTAAGTGTTTCAATACGGATTGATATTCTTAGTTGGTGCTCCGGGAGTACCCTTCGGTTCTTGTGTGAACCAAACCCCTCCCTTCGGTGTAAGTATCGATTAGGACTTGTGTGGCCTAGTCTATACCCAAGCTTGAGGAACACCCTTGGTGGTAAGCGAAGATTGGAACTTGTGTGATCCAACTTAGTCTAAACCTTGGGAGCAACAAGGGCATCGATCACCCTCACTTGGCTTGTTCACGGGCATTGCGAATAGCAAACCCCAGTCTTGACCTTGTGGTATTGATCACACTATCATTGGTGTCGATATGGGCAGTAAAACCCCTGTATCTATATCCTTGGGCCTATCCTCCATATTTTATCAACACCTCATTCATCAACACTTAACCATCACACCAAGTACTTCACCAAAAGCGTACCAATCTATAGTTAGCATGTGCCCGGATTGCACTTTGCATTCCGTGTTCATTATTCGACCAGAGCATTTCAACCCTTTTACCCCCACATCCCATAAGACTCCATAAACATCCCCATCAAAGAAGAAACCACCCACAGAGTCCCGTCCAATCCTGACAACACCAAACAGTCCGCATAATACACCTTGCCGATGACCTCACAGTTTCAGTCAAATTCCGACATCCTCCATCATCCAACCGGTGAACCCCGACAATATATACAACCCTAAAAGTTTCTATAACACCCTCCGTAAACCCCTAAACCCAACTCCCCATAAATCCACCCGAAACAGCCAATACATCCACACTGCCCGGCGATAACGTCCCAACCGAGAACCTTACTGTTTCAGTAAACTTCCGTCGCTTTTCCATAATACAATCACCAAGGCCGGACTATAAAAGCAACCCTCAACGTGCATAAAACATCCCCATAAAACTCCTTGATCCGACTCCTTGTGGATCCACCCGAAATATCCCTCAAACACCCCACTGTTCCACCAAACCGAGAATCCGAGAACCCCATTTTGACATCCATTTTTGGGTCAACCCCGAACATCCTCCACACCCGACCCAGTTACCTAACATCACCCCTCCTTATATCCATCAGATTGGTATCAGAGCCTGGACATCCCGTCCCACGCTTTGACGCTATGGAGCAAATAAGCAATGAACTTAGGAGGGCCTTATCCGAAATAGTTGCGGAACAAGTGCAACTATTGAGAAGGGAATTTTCGAGACATGCCGGGAATAAAAATGCTAATCCAAGGGTTGTGCAAAGCAATCTAAAGTATGAGGAGAAAGAATACCCAGGTTGTGGAAATTCCGTTTCTATAGAAAAGACCGAAGTCAAGGAATTCCAAAGGAAGACATAAGGGGAGCTACGATTCCACACACGTTGCAAGGTAAATGATAAAGTATGTCATGTGATTATTGATGAAAGAAGTGGTGTCAACTTGGCCTCCGGGGAAATGGTGGACAAGTTAGAACTACCCACCCGCGAGCATCCTAACCCGTACACTCTCCAATGGGCAAACCAAGAGGAAAAGCTAAGAATTATAAGGCAAACTCTTGTTAGCTTTCGAATTGGAACATATGAAGATAAGGTAAACATCCTCCCTATGGATGCATGTCATATTTTATTGGGGCAACCATGGAAACTTGACACGAAGGCACAACATGATGAAGGAAGAAACACTTATTCCCTTCAAAAAGATAGTAAGAAGATCCGGTTGGTGCCAATATCACCTAGTGAGGTGAAGGCCATGAGAATCCGAAGTGCAATGAAGCGCAAAGCCGAGTCTCTCTCACTCATTGCACAAAGTATAGAGGGAGAATTTTAGAAGGGGAGTCCTACTGACTCATTGGTATGCGAGTAAAGTGTCGGAGGAGGCACGGTTAGAGAATAAATCGGTTTGAAGGAACCCGTAGAGGTTTCGGGAGATGCCATGACAAATGAGCCAACCACCGAGCTACCATCTAGCAATAATGTTGACCCTATTAGTAAGCTAGTTCTCGGAAGATCCCTCCCTCTCTATGATCATATTCCGAAGGAGGATGAAGATACAAAACAAGGTTGGACCTTCTTTACCAACCCTTTGTACAAAGTTGAGGAAATGGGCGGTACCTTCTTTGTTAACCCACTATATGAGTAAAGAAGCATGGAAGAAGATGCCGACATGGAATTCTCAAGAAACAAAACATCCGGAACTCTACCAATGAAAGATAATGAACTTGCTCTTGATTTATTTTCAAGAAGCTCATTGTCTACTCACCAAGACAATGGATTTCAAGAACAAGAGTTGGTAGTCAAAGAACAAAACCGAGAATGCCTTGGTCCCTACACAACTCTCGCACTATTGGAAGCTTGGCCCGTATGTTGCCAAAAGGATGATGCCATCACTATGAAGTGCATAATGCCTATGCCCAGCTTGAGAAATCTCTTCGGTGAAGGGAATAAAATGCAATTGTTCCCCGAGGATAATTTGAGGGATGGATATCCTCACATAAGAACCCGAGAAGGAAGTAAAAGGAAGTTGGATTCTAATTCCAAACATGATCTGTCCGAATGGTTTGTGATGTCATTTAGAGCATGTAACATTCCAAACTCTTCCAATAGCTTCATGCCTAGCACGCTTCGACAATCCATAGATCATATCACATCATCCTAGGGCTTGTGTGTTCATCCAACCATGATGAAATCTAGCCAAAGATGTACCGAGCGCTATGGGCATAGTTGTAGCAAATAATTGTCTTAGTCTGGCTTCGTTTCCTCATCATTTCATGCGGAGCTTTTATGACTTTAATTCCCCTATAACCAACTCATGAGAGAAGGTAAGTATGAATAGTTCTGAGGAACAACAAGAGCACTTGAACTCTTGGAGAGTTATGAAGCTCCGGTCCTTCCCGTGCCAAGCCGTGAAAGGCCATTGAGCATAAAAAATAAAACAAGCATAGGTGCCACCTTTTGCTCTAACACAAAGTTGAGTGATGTACCGTGTCGTCATTCTACCTATGTCCAGATAACATATCTTATGGAATCCGATATCAAACATGAACATCATAAGATGGCCAAACATATTGTCTTGTATTCGGATCCGTATTTGGCAAATTTTGAAGAAGACACCTATAAGATAAGACTTCCAATTCTATATAATGGTGGAAATATTGGATCAACACTTGAGAAAATTGATTTACCCTTAGACGACGCAAATTCGAGGACGAATTCTTTCAAAGAAGGGGAGTTTGATGGAAATATCCCCGTGAGCTCACGGTGTCCAATTGGTCCTCAAGGTGATAAGCACGGGGTTCCAAAGATGTTCAATCAACCAATGATAATGAAATTAAAAATGCATGGAAAGTGGAGTGGAATTGGAGTTATCACATGAAGATCTAAGAAGCAAGTTTTATTCGGCCTTCTTGTTGGTCTTGGCCGAGACCATGTTTTCTTTTAGCTTATTGTTTTATTTTATTTCTTAGCTTAGCTTTTAACTCATATCTTAGGACATGATGTAATGTGTAAACAACTCTTAGCTCCAATTAGGACACAATTAATAAACCATGTAATAGGAAAGAGGGAGACTAAAGCCGAGAGGTTCTCCAAAGGGACCAAAACTGTATAAAGTTTGTCCAGGCCACGATGGCAAGCACAAAGGATGACTTTGGTTGACACTATGGCCAGGACAAGAGACTTCTAGAAGATGGATAATTCAAGGACTGAATTTGAAGACAAGAAAGTCATCCAAAGAGAAGGCCAAGAGTTGGCCGAAATTGCTTGTCAAACAAGAACAAAGAATGGAAGCTTCCAAACTAATTCCAAGAAGATTACCAATCCATCCCCTTTTCGACTTGGACTCCACAAAGAGGTGTGAAGGAGTTTTAGCTCAACTTTGTCTCCAAGAAAGACCAAACCTTTTCCAATTGATCACACCAAAATCGAGAAATCTCTTGGCCAACAAGAAAACCCGAACCCTTTTCTCACTAGGCCGAAAGTTTGTGTCTTTAGTTTGTTTTCTAGAATAGTCTTTTGTTTACTATAAATAGGAACCTTAGGACTTGTAAATGATCAAAGTTTGATAAATATAAAACTTGAGTGTTTTAATTATTTCACTAAGTGTTTCAATACGGATTGATATTCTTAGTTGGTGCTCCGGGAGTACCCTACGGTTCTTGTGTGAACCAAACCCCTCCCTTCGGTGTAAGTATCGATTAGGACTTGTGTGGCCTAGTCTATACCCAAGCTTGAGGAACACCCTTGGTGGTAAGCGAAGGTTGGAACTTGTGTGTTCCAACTTAGTCTAAACCTTGGGAGCAACAAGGGCATCGATCACCCTCACTTGGCTTGTTCACGGGCATTGCGAATAGCAAACCCCAGTCTTGACCTTGTGGTATTGATAACACTATCATTGGTGTCGATATGGGCATTAAAACCACTCTATCTCTATCCTTGGGCCTATCCTCCATATTTCATCAACACCTCATTCATCAACACTTCACCATCACACCAAGTACTTCACCAAAAGCGTACCAATCTATAGTTAGCGTGTGCCCGGATTGCACTTTGCATTCCGTGTTCATTATTCGACCAAAACACTTCAACCATTTTACCCCCACATCCCATAAGACTCCATAAACATCCCCATCAAAGGTCATCCCCTCTAAACTACCCACAAAGTCCCGTCCAATCCTGACAACACCAAACAGTCCGCATAATACACCTTGCCGACGACATCACTGTTTCAGTCCAGTTCCGACATCCTCCATCATCAAACCGGTTAACCTGGACCATAACTACAACCCTCAAAGTGTCTATAATATCCTCCATAAACGCCTAAACCCAATTCCCCCTGAATCCACCCGAAACAGCCACTACATCCACACTGCCCGGCAATAACGTCCCAACCGAGAACCTTACTGTTTCAGTAAACTTCCGTCGCCTTGAGATCATCCAATAACCAAGGACCGACCATCAAAGAAACCCTCGACGTGCCTAAAATATCCCCATAAAACTCCTTGATCCGACTCCTTGTAGATCCACCCGAAATAGCCCTCAAACACCCCACTGTTCCACCAAACCGAGAATCTGAGACCCCATTTTGACATCAATTTTTTGGTCAACCCGAACATCCTCCACACCCAACCCACTTACCCAACATCACCCCTCCTTATATCCATCACATAATCTCTATAAATATAATTACAAAACCTTACTCCACTCCAGGAAGAAATGGATCTTATATAATCTTGTTGAACATCTGTACCATCTCTACGCAAGCCTGCCACTCGGTATGCCTAAACCTGCAGTGTGAAGCATAACAAATGTAGTTCCCCCGGCCAAGGGACGTCATTACAAAAAAATTGTACCGAGTATGTAAGGCAGACATAAAACATATATGATAAAAAAGAAGCTAAGAAAAGCAACTGAAAGGCAATCAATTCAAACCATAACGAAGGACTTCGTATCCTTCTATGGAAACATATCTTAGATCTTACTGTACTTCTATCTTTCTGAATCTTCTTAGAGTCTTTTTGTTGATATTCTTTGGGTCGCTATGTGGAGCGACGTTCTGGAATGGTTTACTGTGATACTTTAGATCACTGTTCATTAAATTCTTTCTTCACTTACTGTAGAACCAGTAAGTCATACTAACTAACTGAGAGCAACACACAATATCAATGCAATATTGTACATATAAAATGCTCGTGGTGGTAATTCATAGCCCCGAAGGCAACTAAATATTTATAGCCCTGAAGGCAAGCGCACATCTGTATAGCCCCGAAAGCTACTTTATAATCAATAGTCTCGAAAGCAAATGCATAGCACCGAAGGCAAGTGTATAGCCCCAAAGGCACTCAATATAGCCCCAAAGGAATCGTGATGCAATTCGATGCCAATATTTTCTCATATGACATGCTAACATACATACAGTAAGCATCCTGGAAATCTTCACTCTTTAGCTTGTGAAAACTTGTAACTTACTTTTTATAACTACTGATCATCTTTGGGACTTATGATAAATGATATTACGCGACTTGACTATTGTTAAGAGATGCCCTAAGAACTTATACTCTTATATTTCTAAGATTCTCATTTGATACTTGCAGACTCATAACAGCTTTCTGAATCATCTCACCCTCATAGAGGAATATAAGCAGCTTGTGTCATCTTAACTTTTCTTGGATTACATGCTAAGTCTATAGACCACAGACTCTTATGAAGGCTCATGCCTTTCTGCGATATCATGGCTTGACTCAATGGACGTTCTATATCTCGATAGGAGCAACTGAATTATATTAACTTGTTCTTCTTACATTACGCATTGTATCTTGTCTTGTGATCTTTTTTTATGCTTCGACCACATACTATCATCCATCTTAAGTGTTATCTATCTTATACACATTCTATAACCTGTTTCAGTATACTTTGTATGCTATCAACTTTGTCATACTTAAGGGGAAACTCTAAACCCATCCCACGACTTGAAACTCGACTCTTTTGAGTAAATGCTTGAGTATTATTAAGTTGGATCATATAACATTTCTTACAAAACTCACGAGACTTACAACATGGAACAAATACACTCACAAACTTTAGGCATTCATAGCTCGTGAAAGAAATAACCACACACGTTGTGCCATAATGGCAAGTCAATGAAATAGCCTCACGTACCTCGGTTCAAATCTTGGTATGACAATAACGAGTCAATCTTACTTTTTCACCTTTTCACCTATTAATACTACTAATACCAAGATAACGGCAATCCAATGGTAAAAACCAACAATCATAACAACATAATAAACTTCTCAAAGAGCGATGAGCTTTCGAGGTTACAATTCAACGGTGTACTTCACACACTTCTATCATTTATCAACTAACAAGCTCTATACGAGTTACCAAACCCCCCCCCCCCCCCCCACCGTTCTCCAAATCATATAAGAACAACCCTTAAACACTATGTAGAATTATTACAATTTGAACTCACGACTTTCGATCACAGTCCCGAGTTTTTAATAAATACTTACCTTAATCACTCATCCGAACTTGTAGACAAATCTAGAACGAAATTCTTACCTCAAGTGAGAGAAAACCTTAATAGCACATTTGACTTCTTGGATTTCTTGTTAGAAATTTGTATTGTCATGCAATTCCCTTTGCTGAAAGAAGGAGGAATCCCTATTAGCGAGGAAAAGTACCCTTGAAGTTATTCTTTAATTTATACAGGTGATCTTATTTGTTTTGGACTAACAAGAATAATGAAGGGTGTTGTATATGTATTTATTCTATTGTTTGTGGATAATCATAAATGAGTGATTATTCACTTTTAGCAACACATGGTCAGCAAGAAAGTTATCCATATGAGGTGTATTTGGTACTATATTTATTTTATTAAATAAATCACTTGCTCCTTTAATTTGGAGACTTTGTTGTCTTTTTGGGGAAAAAATAAATCGAATCTTCTTAGGCCTGCTAAATAATAAAATATAAATAAGGATCAAATTGGTACATATCCCATACATGTTTGCAACGTACTGGTACATCAATTTCTTTTGTTCCTTTTTAAAATCAAAACTACTCCCTTTAACTTGGACCCACATATTTCAGCTTAGTGCGTCTTTAGTAAAATACTCATAGTTTCTACTAGAAATGTTTAAATGACAAACGATTTAAAGCATTGAAAACTAGACTCGAAGACATTTAATTTGGTAGGTGGAAAACCCCGTAAATCCAAGTAGATTGAGAGAAAAACTTTGTGACATCTGACCCAAATTTCAGCGAACTAATGAAAGTAACTTGCGATGACCTTTGCCGACTTTTGTTTTACAACTTGCTTGACTTCAAAACCTAACATATGACCATTGTATAATTTAAATACTTCATAACAAAACCCTCTTAACATATTAAAACTCTTAGTCTTACCCCAAAAGTATGGGTCATAACAATACGGTTCGTATGTCACTCCACAAGTGAGAAATTTTGCTGAAACTCATATGTTTCGATTCACTTGACCTCTAAACCTCACGATACACTTGTAACACTGTTTTAACCCAATGTAACCTTAAGAATAGCTAAGATTCTCTAAATTTACATCAACTAACTTACAACGCTCCTTAGTGTAGAAATACAGGGTGTTACAATTATTGAATATTTAATATTAAAAAATATAATTAAAACACTATCATCACATATATATTACACTTGTCAATATTTCTTTTTTTTGTCATTTTCTATTTTGCACCAAATACCAAAGAGCTCGCTTGTTTGCAGATCTTAGAGAAGAGTGCTAATTTAGCCTAATAAGTACGTTTCAACCTTGTGAAAACCACTGCTCACGTCGGGCATAAAGCTTTCACTACTTCAGATCCATTTCTCAAGCGCTGCCCCTTGTGGGATTATCTTTTTTTGTAACTTGTTTATAAGGAGAGTCGTCGAAATCGGATCTCAATCGTCCAATTCTCCAGATCCAAAAATAATTTGTTTTGCTCTCCAAGAATCAGGGATCCTTTTCGGATTTGCATTCGATTCGCTAGATCGATAGAAGTAACTTTTTACTAATTTTTTGGCGGTTCTCTTGCTGTTCTCCGGTGACCCTGCTCCCTATATCTCTTCTCTTTTCTCTTTTTGTTTTCCTTTGCTTTGCTTTTGCAGATACCAACAGATATATATCCAAAGCATCAACTATCGGAATACGATGATCGAGAACAGATTTGTCACGACGCGCACCTGGGCTCTATTTCTCTGGTCTTCAGCCAAATATCTAGGTTCTATCTCTCTGACCTTCATTCTTGTTGCTAATTTATCTTTGCTTGGCTATTGAATTTGTTTCATAATATATTGATACATGTCCTTAGTATATTACGTTTTTGCATTTACTCTTCCTGCCATTAGTTATATCATTCTTGGTGTTCATATTTTAGGTGTAAAAGTTTGATTAGCTTATTAGTTTATATCTGTTTTAGTGGCTTTGGTGACTGGTGGTAAACTAGGGTCATGTTCTTGGTCAGAGATGGGGGCGAAGGAGGGGGTAAGTGGGGTAAATGAGATGCTAGGCTCAGAATAGGTTTTTGGAACATTGGGACTTTAACGGGGAAATCGAAAGAGCTAGTTAAGATTCTTAAGAAGATGAGGATTAATATAGCATGTGTCCAGGAGATCAAATGGGTAGGACCTAAGTCTAAGGATGTGGACGGGTATAAGTTATAGTTCTCGGGCAAGTCGAGGTATATGAATGTGGTAGGAATTTTAGTAGACAGCGAGCTAAGGGATCAGGTGGTAGAGGTTAGGAGGGTCAATGACAGGATAATGTCGATTAAGTTGGTAGTTGGAGGGTTCACTATGAACATTATTAGTGTGTATGTGCTGCATGCGGGCTTGAACGAGGAGGAGAATAGGCACTTTTGGGAGGATTTGGATGAGGTGGTGGGACGTATACCACCCACTGAGAAGTTATTTATAGGAGGGGATGTCGATGGACATATCGGGTCACTTCCAAAGGGTTATGATGACATGAAAGGAGACTTTGGCCTCGGTGAGATGAATGGGGGAGGCGTCTCACTCTTGGAGTTTTCTAAAGCTTTTGGGATGGTGATAGCCAATTCGAGGTTCATGAAGAAGCAGGAGCACTTGGTGAGTGATATCCAATTCGAGGTTCATGAAGAAGGAGGAGCACTTAGTGACTTTCCATAGCTCGGTGGCTAAG
The DNA here is from genome assembly GCA_034509755.1 of Anisodus tanguticus. Lineage (NCBI taxonomy): Eukaryota > Viridiplantae > Streptophyta > Magnoliopsida > Solanales > Solanaceae > Anisodus > Anisodus tanguticus. The sequence continues at coordinate 22,966,359 of CM067559.1, forward strand.
ACTCAGATAGACTTTTTGCTCCTTAGGAAGGTTAACAACGATCTTTGTAAAGCCTGCAAGGCTATTCCGAGGGAGTATCTTACAACTCGACATAAGCTTTTGGTGATGGATTTGGAGATCAAGATGGAGAAGAAGATGAGGGTTGTGAATGACAGACTAAGAATCAAATGGAGGAGTTTGACCATGGCTAGTGCAAATGAGATGGGGGAGAGGTTGATTGCCAAGGGGGCTTGGGGAAGTAGTGGGGATGCTACCGGTATATGGGATAGGATGGCTAATTGCATTTTGAAGGTAGCTAGAGAAGTGTTAGGGGTCTCGCAGAGTAGTCGTGGTGAGCATCAAGGGGACTGGTGGTGGAATGGTAAAGTTCAAGAGAAGGTGGAAGCAAAGAAAGCGGCATATGTGAAATTGGTAGAAAGCAAAGATGAGGTGGAGAAATGATGGCGAGGAAGGAGACAAAGATAGGGGTTACGACGGCGAAAATGATGGCTTTTGAACGCTTGTATGTGGAATTAAAGGGAAAATGCGGGGATAAGAAGTTGTATAGACTAGCCAAGGTGAGGGAGAGGATGGCTCGTGTCTTGGATCACGTGAGGTGCATCTATCATGAGGACGACAAAGTACTAATGGAGGATGTGCATATTAGACGGAGGTGGCAGTCTTACTTCCATAAACTCTTGAACGAAAAAAGAGATAAATCTATTATACTGGCAGATCTGGAGCAATCCGTAGGTACCAGCATTTTGGATATTATAGAAGCATTAAGGTTGAAGAGGTTAAGGGTGGTGTTCGCAGGATGCGCAGGGGACGAGTGACCGGGCCTGATGAGATCCCAGTTGAATTTTGGAAGAGCACATGCAGGGTAGGTTTGTAGTGGCTGACTGAGTTGCTTAATGTCACTTTTATGACAGCGAGAATGCCCGAAGAATGGAGGTGGAGTACGATGATTCCTTTGTACAAGAACAAAGGTGACATCCAGAGTTGCAACAACTATAGGGGTATCAAGCTGCTAAGTCACACTATGAAAGTTTGGGAAAGGGTCGTGGAGATGAGGGTGAAAAGAGGCGTATCTAAATCTAAGAACTAGTTTGGATTCATGCCGGGGCGTTCGACTACAGAAGTCATTCATCTTATTAGGAGGCTGGTGGAGTAGTATAGGGAGAGGAAGAGAGACTTACATATGGTTTTCATCAACCTCGAGAAGGCATACGACAAAGTCCCTAGGGAGGTCCTATGGAGATGTTTGGAGGTTAGAAGTGTACGTGTGGCGTATATTAGGGCGATAAAGGATATGTATGATAGATCCAAGACCAGGGTACAGACAGTAGGAAGAGACTCGGAGCACTTTCCAATAACGATGAGGCTGCACCAGGGATCAACTCTTAGCCCATTCTTATTTACCTTGGTGATGGATTGGGATTTACTTCCAATTGGAAAAGTCCATAGAAAGTTGGAATAATCGACGCGACAAATCTAAGGGGAGGTTCAATGGTGTATGTTATTCGCAGACGACATAGTCCTGATTGATGAGACTCACAGCGGAGTGAACGCTAAGCTAGAGGTTTGGAGACAGACTCTAGAGTCTAAAGGGTTCAGACTGAGTAGGACCAAGACAGAATACTTGGAGTGCAAGTTCAGTAACGGGAGAGACCATGAGACAGGCGTGGGGGTGAGGCTTGGTACTTAGGTCATTCCAAAGAAAGAAAGCTTCAAGTACCTCGAGTCTATTATCCAAGGGAATAGAGAGATTGATGACGATGTCACACATCGTATTTGTGCAGGGTGGATAAAATGGAAGCTTGTATCTGGAGTCTTGTGCGATCAAAAGGTGCCACCAAAACTAAAAGGCAAGTTATATAGGGTGGTGGTTAGACCGACAATGTTGTATGGGGCGGAGTGTTGCCCAGTCAAGACTTCGCACATTCAAAAGATGAAAGTTGCGGAGATGAGGATGTTGAGATGGATGTGTGGACATACAAGGAGGGATGGGATTAGAAATGATAATATCTGGGACAGAGTGGGAGTGGCCTCAGTGGAGGATAAGATGTGAGAAGCGAGGTTGATGTGGTTTGGGCATATGCAGAGGAGAGACACAAATGCCCCAGAGCGGAGGTGTGAGAGGTTGGCCGAAAAAGTAACGGAGAGAGGTGATTAGACGGGATATGGTGTAGGTGCAACTTACTGAGGACATGTCCTTAGAAAGGGTGTTGTAGAGGACACAGATTATGGTAGAAGGGTAGTACGTAGCTGAGCATAGTCCTACTTACGTTTACATACTGGTAGTTGTAGTATTATAATTATAGGTCTGTCTAGCCTATCATACTAATAGGCGTAGTATTATTTTATAGTCTCATGTCGTTTGATTCTGCTGATATGTGTTCTTTAGTGTACTTTATTTATCTTATCTTATTTACCTGCGTTAGTTACTACTTCTTCTTTTTTCAGAATACTATATCATGGATTATTCGCTTTTGTTAGCATCATTTTCATATTGCTTTAAAATTTCCTATCCGGATCTGATCGGTTCTCTTTTTTTGCTTGTGCTTATGCTTTTTCTTGAGCCGAGAGTCTTCGGGAAAATAATCACTCTACCTACCAATGTAAATGATGCGTACACTCTACTATCTCCAAATCTCATGTTATGAAATTTGGGTATGTTATTGTTCTTGTTATTCAATACTAATTTTGTTTGTTGAAGAAGTAATATTTCAAAGGTAAATAATTTAGAGAAAGCATTTTGTTGCAAATGGAGGGTCCCAAATACACGTAATTCAGTTTTCAGTTTCCAGTTTCCTGTTTCCAGACCTAAAACCTTTTTCTTTGTCAAATGTCCTCTTCTTCCTCGATCCGATCAATTGTCAATCTTAATTACAACTATAAGTAGCCATGTCATGGCTCCCTCGTTCTTTAGCCGACCCTCTCCGTCTCGACGACAATGATGATGAAGAAGAGGAAGAAGGACGTAAGGACAAAACCCAATACGCCGTCGTAACTCATTCCAAAAATGAAATCGATTTAGATAATAATGTTGATGGCCGTGGTGTTAAGGAAGGCTTGTCGGAACTGAAAGAAACCTTAACTCGTCAAATATGGGGTGTGGCTTCATTTCTCGCTCCTCCTCCGCCGGCGGTTCAATTGGATCTAAACCGGATAGAGTCGGTAGATCCATCCAATTTAATTGGTGAATCGGATAGTGTATTTGATGCAGTTGTTGGAGTAACTGATGAAGCGTTAACCTTTGCTAGAAATATAGCTCACCATCCCGAGACTTGGTTGGACTTTCCCTTAGAGGAAGAGGAGTTTGACGGTATGTTGTCTTCCTTTGTGATTTTGTCAGTTTTATTTTTATTTTTTAACATTAAAAGATAATATTATTTAGTCTTGGAATGGATATGAATAGCCGACCTCAACTAGTTTCTGAATTGATTGATTCATTCTCTAGTTTGTGGTGACCATGTGATGGCTCATCACCGCAAACGTTTGTCAAATTTTGTTTCTTTGTTTTTCTAGTAGCCTTCAAGGTTACAACTCTGCGTGATGCCCTTCTGCATTCGACAACTCTGACTAATTAGGAACTATTTTTCCCTCGAGAGTAGGTTTATTGACAAAATGGACAAGATAGTACTGAGTATCGGAGGCTGTTTTTAGCAAATGTCTAAGTTATATCATAAAGTTGAAATGCTGGAGATACTTGATAAGTGCATCGTCTATTGATACTTATTGCAGTCGGCGAAGGTTGTTTGTATAGTTTAATAGATACAAGACTAAGTATTACCATCCATAATGAATGTTGATGATTCAATTGAACTGGAGTACTGATATGCTTGAGAATTCGCTTCAGTTGAAATCAAGCTAAATCTCGTCCTTGTTCAGGAAAATTAAGCCAACACTAAAACCACATCACTTAATAAGATGAGAGGATCAAATAATATCGGCCGGAGATATACCTAATTCAGTTTGGTCTACTCCTGATATGGTTCCTGACTTGTTTAGGCTCATGGAGTAGGCAGACATTCAATGATGGGCTTCGTTTCCTCGTTGTTTTACATTGATTGTGGCGTTCGTGGAAATAGATATTTGAGGGTCAAATAAAACCAAGAAAATGAGTTGATCTTGTTTTAGGAGCAATGCATAAGTTGAAGTATAAATATATCAAGCATACCCATTTTTGGTCCAAACAAGCATTCCGGACAAGTCTGAAAAGATTGTGCAGTTCTTAGGCTCTTTCAGCCCAGCTTAGTTTCTATCGATTCCATGTTTATGTATTTTAGATACTTCTTTAGTCTCTTTATTTCGCTCTTGTTCTCTTTTGTGCACGTATATTAAAGGGAATTTTCTGGTGCAAGTTGTTAATAAAGAAAGGGAAGGGAAATTGGGAAAATGAGAGGAAAAATGACCAAAAACAAAAGAGGAAAGAAAAAGTTTACAATTCGAAGCGCGCGCAAGCTAGCCCGGACACTAAGGTTATCAAAAAAAATTAAAATTATGGCAGCTCATAATAACACTCGTCTTTCAATTCCTAATTGATCGACCTAGTTGACTTTTCATGAATATTACAGAAGAGAAGCTAATTGAGTTTAAAGACAGTCCTAAGTGTGCTTAGATTGAGTGCAAATTTCTGAATAAAATAGAAATATTAATGCAGTGAAACTACGTGCTTTTGACTAGAGGGAGTATTTAATTTGCTTTCAAAGATCACTGCCTCTTTTGGATGGTCTATTCTCTTCTTTCTTTCCTTTGTAAATCGTGTTATAGCTATGTTGCTCGGACTTTCCAAAAATGTTGCCACACCCGTGTTGGATCGTCCAAAAATGCACTCACCTGTCAACATTTTTGAAGAGTCCGAGCAACATAATGTTAGAGGGTTAACCATGAAAGCATCCTTTGATATACAGACATAAGTACACATTACACATACACACATTTATAAGAGTAAGTATGTATGTGTGCCAATCAACAATAGTATGTATGTACGTGTGTATATGTATGTTTATATATCTTTGAGGTAGTGTTGATACTTAATGGGATCTTGACTCTATGTTTTTCAGTTGTAAATGTAGTTAACTTCCAAACACTATATTAATATTTCCTTATCCTATATTTAGATTTTGAGATCTCTGAAGCCGAACAGAAGCATGCATTTTCTGTAGAACGTCTGGCACCAAGATTAGCTGCTCTCAGAATTGAACTTTGCCCTGTCCATATGAGTGAGGGTTACTTTTGGATGGTTTATTTTGTTCTTCTTCACACAAGACTTAATAAACATGACGCTGAGCTTTTGTCTACACCCCAGGTATGTCAATACTATGCTATAGGGTCATCATTGAAATGAGTTACACAATCCTGATGATAAGTCAGCAAGTGGTCCATGTTTTGAGGGTAATTTATGAGTTTTAAACAGCTGTTTGAGTTGGAGTCTGGAAAGTTAATGCTTTCATCTGTGTTAGTTATTTTTCTTAAAAGAGGGAATTTATTTGGGAGTGGGGGAAACGAGGTAGTAACAAAGAAGATCACCCAACTATGGATAATAATCTCTCAAAGTCATGTTTCTTTTTTTTTATTTTTTTTATAACAAGGTCACCCAACCTTCCTTATATCACATCAAAAGTCACTCAATTAATATTTGAGCAACAAAATATGACATTTAATTTATTCTACATGGCTTTTTCTCCGTTCATATGGCAATAAGACCTGACCCGACCCATAAAACAAATTAACCCTTATTATCTAATTTTATAATTCTCAATTTTATTTTTCATATGATTTATGATCACACAAATATTTAAAATTTGTTTTACACGTACCTTAATTTTAAGACATTTTTTCTTAAACTTCGTGCACACAGCGGCGTAGCCATATACAATGAAAAGTGGTTATTTGAATACCATTCTTCAAAAAATTATACTGTGTATATCAAAAATTGTACTAAATATATAAATTATAAATACTTTTTGTACATATATATTAAAGCTAAAATACTCTTAACGAAATTTCTAGACTTTGTAACTATATATATTGTTAAAAAGTGTCATATAAATTAAGACTAAGGAATTGGTACTTATTTGAGATTAGTACATTATTGATGTTGTGTATAGCATCCTTGTTGGTCACGTCAATTAATGTATCTTTCACCTTTTCCCTAGCTAGGTTATCTTTAAGAAAAAATATGATCCCATATTCAAATTGCTTTAACAATATATCGATAATGGACGGACTAAACAATCTATGGTAAATATTGAATATTATTTTAAAATTTATATGACAGCGTTTAAATGGTTATTTTTATTTTAAAAAAAAATTGATTAAAAATAAGTTATAAATTTGTATGACTATAATTATTTCATTAAAATTATAATAAAAAGTTTAGAATTAAAAAATATGTGTGTTTACCTTTTCCTTCCTAGCTTTCTGCAATTATTTGAAAGTTGTTTTAAAATTTTCTAAATATATAAAGATCCAAACTGTTTTGAAAGATTACAAATTCAAATATGGAATTTGATCTTACTTTATTTTTAGAATAGTAATATGTGTTAGCATCAATCAAGCCTTTGCATTCTTAAGGCTTAATAGCCTGGTTAAATATGTTATAGCTTACAAAATAAATCCATCAGGGTGTTCTATTCTGATTAATTATCAGTGCTTCCAATATATGATAGGAGTACGATTTATGGGTCAGAAGAAATGGTCGTTCAAAAAACCCTTATGGACTTCGCCCGAGAGAAGTAAAAAGAAGACGACAAGAATTTAATAAAATGATGGGCCAATATTTTCAGAGAGTAAAATTCTATTTTAATTAAGAGAAAATAGGGATAATAATGGTTAATTTGTGTTATGGGCTGGGTCTTATTGCCATGTGGACTGAGAAAAAAAAGGAGAAAAAGTCATGTGGAATAAATTAAATGTCATGTCATATTTTATTGACCAAATATATATTTGGGTGACTTTTAATGTGATATAAAGAAAGTTGGGTGTCCTTGATGTTACAAAAAAAAAAACATGACCTTGGGAGATCGACCCATAGTTGGGTGACCTTCTACATTTACCTCTGGGGGAAACTGAAGCAGCTTTGAATTGCTTCAAGCCCCTGTTATCATTGCGAGAAGCAATTTTCTCTTTTGATTTTGGCTAGCTTTAACCATGAGTGCTTCCCAATAATGGGATATTGTGCATCACGAGAGTAGTTCAAATGATGGAAGTGATTGCAATTTTACTTGTCCTCCTTCCTTTATGTACAAGGCTTGACATGATAATAGCTAGTTTCTGTGCACTATTAATTTTTGTCTGATCATTTCCTCAGCTTGTGGAAGCAAGGGCTATGTGGATGCAAGAGCTGCAAAAGAAGACAAAACCCGACTCAGATTTTTTTGGTATGAACACACTTCTCATGAAGGAGAGCACATATTCACCACGTGAAGACCTTGATTCCACCTCGTCTGAAGATGCTCACAGTAGATATTTTGTGCCCCAAAGAAGTTTTGCATTTGAGCCTACAACTTACCATAGCACTCATGACATTGAAACTGAGAAGCTCGAACATGGAAGTGCAGAGATCCAGTTTATTGACGAGGCTGTTATTGAAGAAAATCCTTCTAGTAAGATCTTAGATAAGGAGTTGGTGGCTGGTCCTTCTTCTAAGCCGCTGTTCTTGGATTATGATGAGCATGAGGATGATTGGCTACAATACATTGAAGAGTCAGAGTGCTACTCTGGCACTGGCGTTTCAATGGGAAATGAGGAGGAAATTTCATTTAGTGATCTTGAGGATGATATTGATTGTTTGATGCCAGTGAAATCAAAAATCTTATAGAAAATTGTGAAGCATCAACCAGTATCTCCTGAATTGGCTTCTTGCCGGAGCTTCTGATTTATTCTTGGTGGACTCACCGAATGCCGTGACCTCTCAGGATTCTGGAGTCTGTAAGGGAAAAGAGTGTTTGGATGTTTCCATGGTTCAGGCTCATCATGCTGAATCTTAACCTGTTCTGGTAACTTGGAAGTTAGGACTTCATGAGTGATCTACGATCTTGCTTCTCATTGTTGCAATTTGGTGGTCCCACTTTTGGATGTTGGTCATCTCCTATTCTTACTATCATGAACCTCACGACCAATTGCGAGATGCCTATAATTGCATCATAGTGTAAATTAGTAATCCGTGTAATTGTAAAGTGGGTTTCTTCCTTTTGGATATACCTTCAATTCATTTCATTTTTGAGGTCGTATGTGGACATGGGTAACGCGTAATTGCTAGTTCCCAAAATTCTGATATACCTGTACATAGGATTTTGAATGTCCTGTTACAGATTGAAGTTTCCAGGCTAAGTTACATGAGTTGCATGAGTATGATGTCAATGGAAGAAAACTTTAGCTGGAACACCGTAAATGCCTCTCTTTTTTCTTTTCTTTTTTTTGTTGACGAAGGAACCCGCAGCTGCTACTCTCTCGAGCCTGTAAACCCCGGACTGACGCAATAGCCTGCAAACCACGTCAGCCGATTAACCACACTTGGCAAGCCATGTGTGACAGGCTCAACCAAGAAGGTTTATGCAGGGAATCGAACTCGTGACCTTGTGGTCCCGCGCTCTACTGCTACACCAACTTGGCTACCCCTACACTAGGGTGTTGGCTGTGTTATAGAGGGATTGATTCGCGTGAAGCAAAATGAAACCTTTTCAATTCAGTTTTTTTTACTCCTCAAAACTGTCAAGATATAAGAAGGCCAAATACATAAACAAGCACCTAAACTTGACAACATTTTCCACTTTGGCACCCCAACTTAGTCTTGTTCCTATCACACTCCAACCTCATTCAAAATGTGTCTATTTAAGTCACTTGTGACTAGGCCTGGCCAGTGGGCCGGGCTCGGGTTTGGCGGGGTCGGGTCTGGCGGGGTCGGGATTGGCGAGACTTGCTCCAGTCCCGTCCCGATCCCGTCGGAATCGGGTCGGGGCGGTGTCGGGTCGGGGTCGGGATTGGGGCGGGTTTTCCTTTTTTTTTTTTTTAATAACATATGTATAAAAAAAAATTCAATAAACAAGACAAGATAGTTTAATAAAAACATCACAAGGCTGTTTTTGTGCCTCTTATATTATTTAATAGACATGATTTTTTTGTAATACAAATACAATTGTCTAAAACCTAAATTGCAATTTTGTGGTGTTGTCCAAAAGTTGCAAATTACATAATAAAATTGCAATTAAAAAAATTACATTCTCAAAAAAACTGTTCTAATTGCTTGATAATTTCATGTGGTTCTTCGGTTGGAATTGGTATTTGTTGGTCAAATTGATCCATGTCGCTTTCACTACCTTCGGATAATATTTCGTTGTAGTTTTCGTCTTCTTCTTCGTTGATCTCCGGTTGACCACACCTTCTCCGCTCCGCTCGTATCCAATCTCTGAAAAGTACTGCAATTTCCAAGCTGTCTCCGGCTAATGAGTGTCTGTGGTCTCCTATTTGATATCTGCCGGCAGAAAAAAAACGCTTTCAGATGCAGTTGATGACGCTTGAATGTTCAAAACATCTCGGGTCATCATTGAAAGTGTCGAAAAGGTCTTCTCATTTCCCCTCCAATATTTCAGCAAGTCTTCATGTCCATCTTCATTGATAACTTCTTGGTACGGTACAGAACCCTGCAAAACAAAAATATCCAACTCGCTAATTTGGTTAGTAGCGGTACGGCCGCACATTCTATTTCTGAGGCTTTCAATACTAGCCGCAGAAACAGGATGTCTTTTATGAGGTTGTGTTGAAGATGAAGAAGATGGTATGGAAGCCGGTAAGTTACTAGCATTTTCTTGTTGATAAAACCTATATATTTTTTTGCATTGGTCTTCTACGCTAGACAACACTTCTTCTTTAGTTTGTTCAATTGGTGGTAGGTGATGATTTAGATTTTTGGGACTTGGAGGTGGTAGTACTTCTATACAATCGTAAATAGTTTCAATTAGTGATTTAGTACCGTCTATTTTAATAGTCGGATTTAATACATCACCAATAATATAAATAGTGGGAATAGGAATAAAATATTTTTTTATTTTGATAAATATTTTTTTAATAGCTGCATATAAGCTGGTTTTAAAATATATTCACTAAGTAATAAAAATATTAGAGTTATATAAAACAACGTAGTTGAAATAGTAGGATAATATATACCGAAAAATTCTTTTGTTGCTTGAAAAAATTTCTCTAAAAATACAATAAGTTCGGAAATTTTTACTCAATCACTATCTACAACCATATCAGCTGAATTTTGATTATGAGAGTTAAAAAATAAAGTTATAGGTTTTCTATAGTCATAAGCAACAATTAGTTGCTCGTATAAAGAATTTCACCTAGTGGATACTTCTTCTGGAATTTTTCTATAAGGTAGTCCACAATCGTGACAAATTTTTTTATATTCTTTTCTTCGTTGTACTCTATTACTTTTAAAAATAAAGTTTTATAGCAAATTGTATTTTACTAAGAATGTCTTGAAAAAGTGATAGACCAACCTTTACAATTAAGTTATATATATGGCACGCGCATTTTATATGAAAATGATCTGGAAAAGATGGAGTTAAACTATTTTTTAAAATTGTAATAGCGTTTTGTTAGAAGAAGCGTTATCTAATGTAATAGTCATAATTTTATCGGTTATTCCATAATAATGGCACACTTGATAAATATTATCTGCAATAAAAGTATCAGTGTGCCTATCATCTATATATCTATACGCTAAGATACGTTTCTGCATAGACCATTTATAATCTATCCAATGACAAGTTACCGTTAAATAATCATGGTCATTAGTACTACGACCTATATCAGACGTGATAGATACTTTGCCATTAAAATGATATAATGAATAACGTAAATATTGTTGATATTCATGTGCGAATTTAAATACATCTCTCTTAACAGTTGATCTAGGAAAACTGTTAAAAGCAGGATTATATATATCTCTAATGTAATAAATAAAACCGGGAGATGAAGGAAATGAAAAAGGCAAACCCTCCACAAAGAACTAATTTTGATATTGCTTCCCTATCCTATGTTTATTGTATTTTAGGGCCTACAATCCCCCCGTCATAGGGTTAATTTGATCATGTACTTGATCCGGGACAGTATCGTATGTGAACCTTGTCCTAATGGAGCGGGCGTTTGCGCACCCGGTTTTGAAGCCTGGTATTGGGCATACCTAGCTGGATGAGCACATACTATGTGTCTAATTAAACCCCCCGTCCCACCTTGACCTTTTTCAGTTTTTAATTTTAAAACATTTTTACAAATTTTACATATAGCTACTTGATTCTCTACGTCCCTATCAAAAAATGTCCATGCATCTGATTTTAATTATCGTTTTGCTGGACCTCGTCTCATACTAGGGGGAATATGAGGCATTTCAGTTGAAGGTGCACTAGTGGGTGTGTTGTCATCAACATTAGTGGGTGTATCATCTAGATCATCGTCTAAATTAAAGTCTTCTTGAGTTCCAGAAAATAGCTCATCGTCTAAATCTAATGGTATTGTAGGAAAATGTTGAGTATCAACAAAATCATCCTGTGTAGGAATAAGATGACTAGAAGAAGTACCCTTGCCCTGGTTGCCCCTACTAGAAGAAGCACCCTTACCCTTACCCTTAAACATCCCTCTTAATCCTTCCATTTTAATTATGATAATAAATAATTAAAGATAATAAAATTAAGTGCACTAAATAAAATAAACAGACAATAATAATTTAATGAAGGAACGAATGTACCAAACACCGACGTAACGTCGACGTGTAATCGAGATGTTGAAAATTGAAACTTTGCTCGATGGAAGATCCTCAAGCTAGTTGCCAACTTCACTCCCAATTCCCAAATGAATAAATAAAATTGAATATTTAGTAAACAATGTAGACTTGTAGAGAGATATATTGAGAGATTAGAGAGATTTTAGGAAGATTTGTGAGAAATATGAAGAGAAAATGAGTTATTTATAGTTGAAAAATTGGGTTAAAGTGTAAATATAATAACTTATGGGTTAAAAATAAATATTAAGGGGTAGGGGGGAGGCCAAAAATGGCCGTTGCCCAACGACCAAAATCTAAAATGGTCGTTGGTGCAACAATTATATTTGCAAAGGGGGGCTCTCGGGCGCGATCGGGGGCGGGCTCGGGACGGGCTCGGGTTTGGCGGGCCTGGGGCGGGACGAGACATTGTCCTGTCCCGAGTTCGAGTCCCGCTCCATTTTTTTTTTACACGGGGTCGGGGCGGGACCGGGGCGGGCTCGGGTCGGGGTCGGGGAGGGGTCTGGCCGTCCCGGCCCACTGGCTAGCCTTACTTGTGACTGACCAGTAAAACAACACTAGTGAGCGCCAATAGGGGTGGGCAAAAAATTCGGAGAACAGAAAAAACCGAACCGAATTTCGATTCGGTTCGGTTTTTTCTCTATTTTTTTTCATAAACAAAAACCGATTTTTTGAAAACCGAACCGAATCAGGATTTAGTGATTCGGTTCGGTTTTTTAATTTTGGATACGAACCGAACCGAAAAAATTGAATTAAATATATAATTATTCTTATTTTTTATTTAGGCTACTACTATATCTTGAATAATAGCCATTGAAGTCAATTTATAAAGCTTTTATGAAAGTCGAATGCGGCATGAACTTGATTAACATATCACAGAAGCATTGACATAAAATGTAGGGAGATAAAGTAGTTGTAAATTGATGAAACTTTAAATGGTCATAACTCTGCGCTCGGATGCCCGTTTTAACCGATTTATTTTTTGATTTTGGGTATTTTTTCGAGACGGGGCCGGCCCAAACTGCCTTGGGGAAGTTTGGCATAGCCAATTTTTACGAATACGTCCGTTTTCCCAATCAATTTGTGTTTTCCCCCAAATCGGTTTCTAATTTTCCTTTTTCTTTAATAAACATCTCACGATACACAATAGATTTCAACGTCGAAATTTCATGATAGTGTAGGTGTGAATGTCAATTTCAGTTTTGGAAATTTAATTTTATTTAAAAATAAAAAATTCATCGACCCGACCCGATCCAATCCATTAGAAAAAATCTATATAATCTGATACGTTCGGCGATATAAATCGAACATATCAGTTTTTTTTATAAAAAAGTTGTATTCAATTTTTTTTTAAAAAATCGATTTTTATTCGATTCATATTTTTCGAATACAAAATCGAACCGAACCGATATACGTCAACCCCTGAGCGTCACTCACACTCAACATTGTGGAAAAAATATCCAATGAGAAAAAGCCATCTAGATTTGACAAAAAATTCTTCTTAAAAAATTGAAAAAAAGAAACAAAAAGTAAAAAGAAGAAAATGTTACTGGGTTCTTCTCTTCCGCCGTATCGTCTTCTTCGCAGGAACTCCCCATTTCATGGGCTCTTCCAGATTGCTTTTTCATTGGCATAATGCCATTCTTTTGACAAGAAAGGTCACTTGAAATACAATCACAAATAAAGGTGCTTAAAGTTTCCATTAACCAATCTGAAAATGGTAAGGTTTCCATTACAACAACAACAACATACCCAGTGAAATCCCACAATATGGGGTCTGGGGAGGATAGAATGTACACAGACTTTACCTCCACCTTGATAGGTAAAGCGACTGTTTCCGGGAGTCCCTCGGCTCAAGTCAAAGTATAATCAGGCAAAGCAATCAAAGCAAAACAAATTATGAAAAACGGTCAGACTCAGACAAAAATCAAATACGCAATGGTAGCACATTCTAACAACAGGAAGCAGTAGTTAACACATCTAAATAAGGTAAATAAATTACACTAAATAACACATAGCAGCAGGAATCAAACTATAGGGTACTATAGCGCAATAATGCGCCTATAAGTGTGACAGACTAATCGAGCCTACAGTAATAATACTACACTATCATTTTGTAAGCGTAACGATGACTACACTCGACTACCTATTACCCTTTTACCCTATCCGTGTCCTCCACAACCCCCTATCTAAAGTCATGTCTTCAGTAAGTTGCACATGCGCCATATCCCGTCTAATCACCTCTTCACAATACTTCTTTGGCCTACCTCTATCCTCCTGAACCCGTCCATAGCCAACCTCTCACACCTCCGCACTGGGGCATCTATGTCTCTCCAAGGTTTCCATTAATCATTCCTTAATTTTTTCTCTTATAATATACCAAAAGGCCCTTAATTGCTCAAATTTTCTATTTTCTTTTAAAACAAATTTCTCAAAGATGAGTTTCTTAAAGATCTGGAAGACACCCTAAGCTCGATCTCATTCGGACACTCCATTAATGTTTTCGTCTCAGATTGAACCGTATAAAAAATATGTTGATCTGATCGGAATGAGGGCAACAAAGTCGAAATCGAAGGAGAAGTCGGTGATGGTAATGGCAAGATCTGGAAAAGAAAGAGATGAGGGCGGTGGCCAAAAGGTAGCGGTGGCAGTGGCGGAAGGATGGTGGCAACTATAGGAAAGAAAATGTGAAACTATTAAGGGGAGAACAAAAAGGAAAATTATTAAATTGGATTCTTTGACTTGCTGAAAGAAAGTGAGAAACGCTCTCTTTTGTCATGTCAGCATATTATGCTTAATAGACACATTTTGAATGAGGTTGAAGTGTCTGGTAGGAACAATGCTAAGATGGAGTGTCAAAGTAAAAAATATTAGTTTAGGTGGCTGTGTATGTATTTGGCCATATAAGAATCATATGACTTGTATTTCATTATCTTACTGACTGCTCTTCTAATCTGCATTTTTGCTTGGCCAAATAAATATGCAGAATTTTAGATGTGTCTCTCCCCTATAAGAAGTTTGCTATAATGGATCTCATTATAAACTTCTAATCATTCATGAAGCCCTGAGAATCGTAAAACTTCCGCCAAGACATGTCGGAAAATATGCTCAGCGAAAGCAATTTCAAAATAATATTGCTTACATGAATAATAGATAACAAACATGAACACGTAAAACATACAAACGTGCTGAAAATTAATTCGAAAAATATCACAGCAAATATCCTCCAGCAAGTCTGGCGGTCTTCTGCAGCGATATCAAATTAACAGTCGAACTCTCTCAATACTTCGATGGGCAAGTATTATTCAAAAACTTGTCACTTTTCTAGGTCAGGGGAAACCCTTTATATAGGGATGTTTTCCACATTTTCCCGTAGTCCAAAATTGGACCCAAAACGTGTTTTTTTTTTCTTTCCCTCGAAGAAACAGGATTTTGAGTCATAGTTAAATATGGGCACAGCAAGGAACACGAAATTAATTACTGAGGCTCTCTATTATGGAAACAATTTGAAAATATAATTTGAATTATTCTTACCATAATAAATGACAAATCATTCCACTAGATATTCGTAATTGCACTCCTCCATCTATATTTCGAAATTTTTCATTAAAAACTTATGTAATTCCCCATGTTAAGATCACATATACTAATCAATAAATTAAATTACTGACGAATTTAGTCCAATGATTAATGCTTTTAGATCACTGCTTAACTTAATCCACAGGTCGGGTTTGCACATGACACTTATAAGCTTCTCAAAAAAGGTGTATCATCAATCTTTATACTGAGACATGAATTCCATCAACTAAGTTATTATTTCTCTAATATATAATATTATCATCCAATTTACCAGGCATATTGACCCATCTCATGATCTCACCTTTTAATAAATCAAAATGATAATTAATGTATATAACTCATAATAGTTATATCATGATTGAGAACATAAGTACATTTAATAGTTTAGAGAATATAATTTTTCCAGTCAATCTAAAACATCTATCTCTACTCAGTCTTGTTCAATACATTCAAAATGCACTAGCACGAGAAGTTAAAACTATACCAATTTCGTAATCAAGATAAACTATCTTAAATTTTGTGCTACAATTATTTTGATGGTTGTCCAAATTTTCATCTACTATTGTGAACTATATATTTTAACTTAGCACTTCGCCCATATCTACTCCGCCATATCGGATAACACCAATAAAACTGAAGGAGCTTAAGGAGCAATTGCAGGATTTGTTGAGTAAGGGGTTCATTAGACCTAGTGTTTTCCCTTGGGGTGCTCCTATGGTATTTGTGAAGAAGGAGGGTTCTATGCATATGTGTATCTATTATCAACAATTGAACAAGATTACAATCAATAACACCCAGTATTTAGCATCATTCGAATTACATGACCCGATTCTCATGATGGACAAGATATGTAGAAAAATCTATGCAGAGCTCGGTTATATTGGTGCAAGTGTCATTCTTTCGCCCAACAAGTATATAACCTTGCACCTCCCAATGTCTCGTAGCTCAGCACTGAACCAATTTTGGAAGCATTGTCGAATGTAACTGAATGTTTTTCGTCCTCGAACAATTCTTCCCCCTTTATCATTTTCATGTTTCTTTTCTTTTAATAGCAATTCTACCGACGACTGGAGGGTATTTTCAAAGCTCTACCAACGTCTAGCATTTTTTCATAGAAATTTTGCCCAACGATGGGGAGTAATGTCAAGATCCACCGACGTTCGACACCACTCCACCAGCATCTCGTAAAGTATTATCAAAATTACCATAATTACCATATAACGTGGAGTAGTGTCAAAGCTTCATTGATCTCTGGCATTTTTCCTTTTTAGTAATAACCCTACCGACGGAACGAAAAGTGTTTTCAAAGCTCTACAAACGTCTTGCTTCTTTCTCTGTACATATCCTTTAGCGATTCTTTGCCGAGCCAAAATTGGCTACACGTCAACGTCTTCTCTTGAAAATTCTTTCATCATCTCCGGTCGAAGAGGGGCAAATGGTTGACACCCAATTTTAACTCATTGTACTTAAAATTAACGGTCTCGGGCCTTTGATCATCAAATAGCATAAAATAACACTTTTTATCCATTTTTGCATCTTTCAACAATTTAGTGATGATTATTCTTATTTTAGGAATTTTATCAATTTATTGTCATTTTCAAGAATCATTATTTTCTGCACATGTACAATTAATACTACGATGTTCATGCAGTTAATAATCGTTTCTAATTTTTTACAGCAAATACATTGTTATTCATACTTCATACAATACTTACGTTCTTATTTATATTTTTTAGACTTACAGTTTTTTTTATATATATTAGTTATAATTTTAGTAAAGTCTGTCATTGCAGTAGAAGCGGAGCAGTTAATCTTAAAAACACGAAGGAAGAATTCGATCAAGTCAAGGTCTTGTTAACTTTTTAGACAAAATGCCTAATTAGTGGGTTGAGATCTTTATCCCTTGATTAATGAACTCTTGTCTAATGATTAAAAAGGTAGACAACCCAATGGATAATAACCAAGGGACTAAAATAGATACTAAGGGGACAAGGGGGACTCTATATTTTTTGGACAAAAGACGAGGTTGTTACGATCCGCTTTTACACTCGTGTATAAAAGTGTACCAATAACTTGGCTCTTTGTTTGAACACAGAGTCGCCACTCAGTTTTTACGGAATTAGAACCAAAAAGGTATATACGAAAATCTTGTTGGATATGTAAAGCACGTATGAGAATAGTAAATAACTATTACAGTGATCGAAAGGATAAACAACAAAGAGGACAACAACAAGTTGTCAATATCATGATCTTTAATTGAAACTTCAAATATGGAACTTGTATTCGGAAATACATGAACTGCTACACTTATGGCTTATAGATCCGCTAAGAATACGAACGGTTAGAGTCCTTCGTCTGTTAAGTTAACACCTGAAACACTTAGCAACCAATTAGATAAACACAACACCACCGGCTGAGTCGAGGGATGACTCTCTATCTTTAAGACAAGATCTCCCCCGTATATAGGCTTTACGGAAGTGTGGACAATAGTCTCCCAAGATGAAACAACAAACTATCAAGTGTGCAAAGCCTACACAAATGATCTCAGCGAAGAACACGAATAATGAAGATTGCTAAGAGAAGGATTGATATCAGGAAAATATGATCTCTTTGTGGTGTTGTTAACTTATTTCATCTATAGAATTGAGCCAAAGGCCTCAATTTATAGGTGTGCAAGATGGCCTTTCAAATGCACAATAATGACAATCAATTGCCATGTAATGGATGACTTTTAACCCCCAAGTAATGCAGCAACATTATGGTGCAAGTAATGACCATTATTGGGTGGATTCAATACTATTGAAACCCCCTCAACAACCAAACCTTTGGGCTTCCGTCGAGCAAACACTGCCTGGGAAGTGCCGCGGCACTGCAGCATTTAGCGTCGTGGCTCCAGAAGCCAAAATATGGAATTAGCATCGCGATGCTGCAAAGGGGGCGTTGCGGCGCTGCGGCCCAGTCCGGGAGGCGCCGCGGCCCTTCTCGGCTCTGCGGGCCTTCTTGGCTCTGCGACCCTTTCCGACCTGTTCCATCTTATACCTCGCACAATCCTTTCTTCGTTTACCAACGTGGAACACTTGTTATTCATCCAATAACCATCCATGATTCTATGTCTCAAATATTTCACTTACGTACCAATATCTCTTTCATTAACAAAATTTACGATACTTGGCACTAAGATTGCACGTGTGTGGAAATGACATTTTCGACGTGTGGGCCCCCAATTGTTCGAGTCATAAGTAATGGAATAAACTTAATTCCACATTAGTAGATTTCCAATAATCCCCTCTTGAAAGAGATTTTGGCGCACACACAAGGTGCCTACTTTCAGCAATCTTTCAGCGAAAAAATAATACATCAGGAGAGGTAGCTTCCGCTTTGAACCATCCCTAGTTGAATACCATCAGACTTACTTACTGTGCGGTGAATATGATGTCTTGAACCGTCAGTGTTTAATGTAAGCCAAGACAATGGTACCAACACAATACCTCTCATTTATTCGTTTCTTCTTATTATTTTGTCCGTTGTGGCCGTGGACACACTTGGATTCTTAAGTACGTTCATTTGAGGCGGCCTGTCCTCGCACTTAAATAGGTGATCTCCTACAAGGTATCCTGCTATACCCCACTTCACAAGTGCTAGGAATCATTAAAAGTTTCCCCAACCTTTACCTCAATCGTTTGAGGATCGTTAAAGGTTTGGAAGCTTAACCTTTACCCACCATGCATGTAGCACTTTAATATCTATCATGGGAATGGCTTTGGATTCATGTTTCTTTACATAAATCATCATCTGAAATGATCTTGCTTCCACCGAAGCGCTCAACTGAACCTTTTGTAGCTTAGTTTTTCCATTCAACCAAATTATTGGGATCTCCAGTCAATATGGTTGGGTTACCACCGCAAAGGTTCGAATTGTTTGGGTGTTTAGCCCCTTCCCCTAGATAGGCAAAACTCTTGATCTTCGGGTAGTCACTTAGTTAAAGGGTCAGCTATATCCTTTGATTAGTAATCAAGAAAGTGACACTCGTGATGATCAACTGCCATATAGTCTTATGTCTCCGACAGATATGTCCAGACACCGTCATCCCTGCCCTTCGTGAAGCTGATCGGCTAGCCACATTGCATAACTGCTGAAGGCACACGTTTTTCCCAATAAGGGACGTCCTCTAGGGAGTCATGAAGTTAATCAACTTCTTTTCATGCTTTGTTTAAAGCGATAAACTCTGATTCCATCATGAATCGGCTGATGCAAGTTTGCTTAGAGGATTTTCCAAGACACACCATACACATCTATTTGTGTCTTTGGTGTTCTTCATATTTGATGTCCAGTTTGCATCATTGTGTTCTCCCAGAACCGCTGGACATCCAGAATACCAAATTCCGTAGATAAGACAATATTTCAGATATTTGTCATATCCTACTTAACGTCTTCTATCGATCATTTCCAGAATCACGAGTGAATCTTAGTTCAACTTATCTGCTTTGTAAGGCGATACCAGGTCGGTTGTAGTGTGTACACTGAACTACATGTGATCTGCGCATATCGCTCCTTGTATATGGGTGCACTATGATTACAATCAGTTCTATGATTCATATCCATTGGTGGCTTCAACGAGACTGTCACAACTGAGTTTGGAGTTAGACCAGTCCGTTAGATGTCTTAGAAATCCCAATTCCTAAGATATCATATGTGATACCCATATCTTTCATATCGAGACTTTTGTTTCAATATGACTTCCACTTTCAGATTGTTAGTGTTTCAATTATTAGCTTTCTAACTTCAGAGTCAATGTTTCTATTGTCAGATTCATTATTTCTGTTTTAATTGAAACTTCCAGGACCAAACTATAAATATTTCAGGGACCAAAATGAAAGTTCAGGAAGAAGCCCAACAGTCCAACAAATCAACTCTGATCCTCCCCTTCCAACTCTCCGGTTAGGAAGGATGTTTCAACATCCATGCCATGTAGGACTGCAATGGCCCTGGATGTTAAGCTATTCACATGGGAGCACATGTACAAGTATCCGAGGTCTTATACTCATCAGTAGATCCATCTACTTGGTACTCACTTTTGAGTATCCACTTTCACAACCCAAATGTTCTTTTCTCGGAGAAAGGTCAACCATTACACAAGTATGGTTCTATATGATGGAATCTATTTCTCTTTCTGTAGCTTCTTTCCAAAGTAGCGCTTCTGGAGATGATAATTCTCTGTTAATTGTCCATGGTTCATTCTCAACCATACAAGCTAGAAGGCCTAGAACAAGTCTTTGTCCCCTCTTTGCTCCGTCTCGGTTCAACATCTAGAATTCCTGAGTTCTGTAGATCTGGAATATTAAGTTCTGGATAGTCAACAACTTCGGAGTCCTGTACATACGGAATGTCTAGTTCCGGACAGTCAGGCCCTCCCGGGTTCTTATTAACCTCGAGAAATTACTTCTTTTTCCTTCTAAAGGAAAGTTATCTTCAAAGAATTTAACATTCTTTGACACCAAGAGACGATAAGCACTACTGTTATTTGCAGATCCAGTGGATATGCAATTTACAGTCTTAATTCCAACTTGACCTATTTCGGTATTCCAACATCTACCAAGCCACCCCACAACACAATATTTGTAGGTGGGATCCTTTCCATGTTTCACACGGAGGGTTATCCTTATCCTTATGCGTAGTTCTATTGAGAATCACATTAGCGATAAGGATCGCCTTAGCGATAAGGATCGCCTTGCCCCACATATTTTGGGCGTACGGATTTGCGCTTCGCTAACACCGTTAGACTGAGGTGAGTAATGAGTAATCGTTTGATGAACGATGCTTCACATTCTCCCTCTCTATCACTACGAATTCTTCAATCTGTAGGCTTAGTTGATTTTCAGCTTCTGCTTTGTAGCGCTTATCCTCTTCAACAACTTCATCTTTGCTTATCATCAAACAAATAATGTAATACGTTGTACTATCATCAATGAAGGTCCCAAAGTACTTGTCTCCCCCCTCTATTTTGTACAAACTTCAAATAACCCATGTAGGTGTGACTAAGTTCTAGAGGAGCGGTGCTTCTTTCGTTATTCCTTTAACGGAATGGAAAGATGATTTTGCCTCTTCACCTACCTCACATTCATTTTGAGGGTTTATGTCGACAGAAGGCAACAATCTCAACTTCGTTAGCTTTTGAATGACTTTCTATTTAACGTGTCTTAATCTATGATGGCATAGATGCACGGATTACAAATATATCATTCATTTAGCTACAGACATACCGTACCATTCTTAGTTATTTCAGATCTGTAGGACTAGTCTCAAACCAGCTTGACCAACAACGTCCCTTAAACCAAGTTTGGGACATGTATCACCTTCTTTTAGAGTGATCCCATTCCCTGAAGTCCTATTGAGGACAACCTCTCCAACCCCTTCGACTTTAGAGGTGTCATTGCTTCACATGAACAACCTCTTGCCCGTGGTTAGGGCGTAACCGGATCATATGTGATCTGGATACTCTGGCCCACTACAGTTTCTTTGGCAGACTGAGTGTCCAATAACTTTTCTGCCTTTCTTTTGGCCTTCAGATCATTTAAGACCTGGAAACTTTGGCCCACCTCACTAGGTGTTCATTACTTTTTCTGCCTTTCTTCTAGCCTTCAGATCATTTAAGACCTGGAAATTTTGGCCCACCTCACTAGGTGTCCATCCTTCAGATCATTTAAGACCTAGAAATTCTGGCCCACTCCAGTCACCCGTAGGCTTTGTACGACTGATTGTCCAATATCATCCTATCAAATGAAGGATCTTCTATCAAATGGTATGACAGGTTCAACGTCTTTAGCTTTTAGTCTTCTTCCCTTGTGATTGGTGCCCAGGGAAATCTCTGGCGCTTACTTAAGAGTGGTAACAGTTTTCGCATAGTCAGTGGATCTCTATTCTTCGTATGTGCCAACATACTTTACACACTAGTCATGATTACACTAAAAAAATGAATCTTTTAAGTTTTGTTTACAATAGTCCAATCTTTAACCAGGAATGAAGGATATTCAATATCTGATTTTAAAGTGTAGGGAATATAAGTTTTTAATGAAAACACTTTCATATTCCCAGCCTTGCTTTACACACTTTTATTCAGATATTAACTAAACACATTATAGATAAGGAAGGATTATTAACTTAGACCTTTTGGATTCTGGCCCACTTCAGTCAGACTGAGTGTCCACATTCTCCTTACCATAATTTGGATCCTTTGTCTGGGACAGATATAGGCCTTTTGCTACATGATAGAACATCATCTTCAGTCTTCTCCTCTTGTCCCAGTTGAGATCCTCAGCCTCTCGTGGGCACTTTGTTTCCACCACCCTCGGGAGCGGTGACACCAACTCGTCCTTGATCTTTAGCCATACTAGCATGACTATCAGCAGTATCTTGAAGCTCAGCATCAGATTCAGAGATCCCAACTTTGACGGACACAGATTTACAACTGTCGTCAAAGAGAGAACCAAAACTAGGACCAGTTTTGAAAGCACGGTTGTTGACAGAGACAATGTTTGAACTGTTAGCAAAACTGTCAACAAAACTATTTTCAAGAAGAAACCCACAGCCAGATTTGGTCACATAGTTGTCAACCAACATCTTTCGAATCACTAATACAAATCTTGTCTAAAAATTATTGGATATGTAAAGCACGTACGAGAATAGTAAATAACTATTACATTGATCGAAAGGATAAACAACAAAGAGGACAACAACAAGTTGTCAATATCATGATCTTTAATTGAAACTTCAAATATGGAACTTGTATTCGGAAATACATGAACTGCTACACTTATGGCTTATAGATCCGCTAAGAATACGAACGGTTAGAGTCCTTCGTCTGTTAAGTTAACACCTGAAACACTTAGCAACCAATTAGATAAACACAACACCACCGGCTGAGTCGAGGGATGACTCTCTATCTTTAAGACAAGATCTCCCCCGTATATAGGCTTTACGGAAGTGTGGACAATAGTCTCCCAAGATGAAACAACAAACTATCAAGTGTGCAAAGCCTACACAAATGATCTCAGCGAAGAACACGAATAATGAAGATTGCTAAGAGAAGGATTGATATCAGGAAAATATGATCTCTTTGTGGTGTTGTTAACTTGTTTTTCTGTTCATGGTCATCTATAGAATTGAGCCAAAGGCCTCAATTTATAGGTGTGCAAGATGGCCTTTCAAATGCCCCATAATGGCAATCAATTGTCCTGTAATGGATGACTTTTAACCCCCAAGTAATGCAGCAACATTATGGTCTAAGTAATGACCATTATTGGGTGGATTCAATACCATTGAAACCCCCTCAACAGCCAAACATTTGGGATTCCGTCGACCAAACACTGCCTGGGAAGCGTCACAGCGCTGTAGCATTTAGCGCCGGGTCCAGAAGCCAAAACTTGGAATTAGCGCCGTAGCGCTGCAAGGGAGGCGTCGCGGCCCTTCTCAGCTCCGTGGCCCTTTCCGACCCGTTCCATCTTAGACCTCGCACAATCCTTCCTTCGTTTACCAACGTGGAACACTTGTTATTCATCCAATAACCGTCCATCATTCTATATCTCAAATATTTCACTTACATACCAATATCTCTTTCATTAACGAAATTTACGATACTTGGCACTAAGATTGCACGTGTGTGGAAATGACATTTCCGACGTGCGGGGCCCCGATTGTTCGAGTCATAAATAATGGGATAAACTTAATTCCACATTAGTAAATTTCCAACAAATCTTTATTTTGAAAACTAAAAACTAAGGGTTCTGATAATTTCTCGATGAAGATGTTAAGCACCTCAGGAAATTCGCAAACTCGATTACCGACGGATTTAAGCATGTTGTGGCTAAAATGGTATAACTTGTTTGAAAAAAGGAGTTTGAAGTAGTTCTCTTGAAAAGCGTTTATTTGGTACTTAATTACTCTATTAGTTCAATTGATGAATTAACTTTATAACGTTACCTATTTTGTAAAAGTTATTTATTCTTTAAAACGCTTGTCATTGTGTTTTTAGATTTTGGATTAAATGTTTAATCCAACTTCTAAAAATCATTTAACAAGTATTTGGCTTACGGCCTTAATGATGATATTGAAAATTCACGTTTCAAATATATTTGGGCGAAAGTCCCATACTTTCTTTAAAATCTATAATGATTGAGGAAACAGACCTTGGCTTGACATATATTTGTGACTGGGAAACAAAATCATTCTGCCCAAAATGTTCTGACATATTTGACCATCTTATTACTGAAATGGTAAGAATAGTATTTGAAAGAAAATGTAATTTTTGTCATTTGAAACTTTGATCATTTAAACCCATTAGTTAAAACAAAGACTTGAATTGATTTCAACACCCACTGATGGTGTGAAATTAATTTGGTCTGACGGGCTTGTCCAGTAAAACAAAAGCTGTTTAGGAATTTGTAAGCTAAATAGAAAGTACTTAGCGATGCAAAACTAACAATCGGCTGGGATTCTCATCTAAGATTATAAGAAAAAGTGAAACTAGTTAGTTAGCAACATCAATACACACACAAATACAGAAATAAAAATGAGTAAATAAATGATTGGGCTCCCATGCCCAATCTCACTGCATCTTCCAATCCGTTGCTGCAAATCTGCTACTGTTGATTGCTATTAGGCTGTAGGCCGACTCGATAGGGTTCAATTATTATGAGGGCCGCAGGCACAACACAGAATGCAAAGCACTTCGGTCCATGTGAGACTCATATGGGAGTCATGTACAAAAAAAAAATAGAGAGAGAGAATTAGTAATAATGTTGATGTTAACTTTAATACTAGGTTCAAGTAAATTCAAACAATACAGATCCACATTCAAATGTTAGGACATGAAAGATGTATGCACTTCAACTTTAGAAAACCCAAATAGAACTTGAAGCTGATCTTCAAGAAGCAAACTTAACTTCGCAGCAAATTTATATTCAAACTTGGAATAATTAAAGTTATCATTTTAGAGTCATGCTTTCAGAGAGTATATAAAGTACTATTTTACTATAACTTCTTAAGGTATATCATGCAAACTTTAACATTATCCTGCAACTTCAAGCATCGCAGTACTCTCTTTTTTTAGGTGATATTCCCTAAATCATCATATTAGAGTGTTGGAAATTTGTCTTTGGCGAGAGTTGCGTCCAACCATCTTTAATGACTTAAACACTTGGGTTCCGCATGTTGGAGACTTTGATTCTTCACACGTGCATATTCTACTAAGTAAGTAGATGACCGTAGAGCCAAGAATCGTCAAATTTCGTTGAGAAATGAAAGAGATATTGATCCATGAAGTGAGGTGTTTGAAGCATGAAAAATGTGGTAAAGACTAATCCTCCCTCATCGGTGGGGGAAGAAAGATTTGTTTAGTTTATAAGTCTCAAAATTGGCTTGGAGTTTGGGACTCCAAGGGTAACCCATGTGTTTGAAGGAGGGAGGATCTAGATGTGCTTTGGTTCGAGGCTAAGCCACACGCGCGCCGCCCGTCCGGTCAGGGCGTGGGCATCTGATATTATCTTTTTGGACCCAAATTGCTTCATATTTACAGTTTGGTCCCTGAAGTTTCAGGTAAGTTAAATTGGTTTTGGAACGGCACATCAATTCAGTCATTACTTTGCTGAATAACTCTCCCTAAAGGCTCTAATCCGTTGCACATCAATTCGTCATTTATTTGGCTGAATTACTACCTCTCTAATTGCCATTACTTGGCCAGTAACAACAATTATGTGGGCAGTTGATAAGTCCCCTCCTTGCACTATATAATGAAGCTTTTTCTCAATTGTTGAGACTACACAACACACAAACAAAATCAGATTCTTCCTACTACTTTCCAGCATCATTTCATTACACTAAGTTCTTCAAAGTAACACTTGAGTTTCCTTTGCTCATTTGTTGAGTTGCTGTTTTATCTTGGGAGACTATTGTCCAGAACGTAGAAATGATATATACGGTGCAATCTTGTCTTAAAGATAGAGTGTTATCACTTGACCCAGCAATCAGTTTCTTGTTCCAGTTTACTGAAATTTCAGATTGTTGTAATTTCATTTTGTTATAATACTTAGCAGTTACTTATTTCTATTTCCTGCGCCATTGTAATCAACATAGAGTTCAAGGAAAATAGATATCTACATAAATTTAGCAAAAGAAAAAAAACTATTTTACACATAATTGTGCGAATAAAGAAAAAACCAGTAGAGATATTCCAGGACATGATCTCTATTATTCACAGTGGAAGGCTGTTGGAATACTACCTTCTTCTTCCATTAATTTAAAGGAACACGCTTTGAAGAAGAAGAAGAAGGTGAAAGAAGATGATACAAATGAAGTCTCCGACAAAGTTCATTTTGTTTCGGACTGAAAATATACCACCATATACACGGTATACTCTCGTGTATACCGTGTATATCACGGAAACCCAAGGCAATTGGAGATTGTGATATACACGGTATACACACCGTGTATATGGTAATTATGGTAATTGGTTTTGTATATAATTAGCATTGTACACTTACCATAATTATAGAATTCTTGTACAAATAGAATAGGGTTATGGGAGTAGAATAGGAATAGGATTTTCCATATTATGGAAATTGTAAATTGTATATATACTCATTCATTAATGAAAATAATCAAGTGATTATTTCTTTCATGATATCAGAAGTCTAGGTCTCACAAAAACCTTACCTTGCTTCCGTTTCTCTCGGCTCCAATCCCGAGACCCTTCTCGGATTCCGGCCAAAATTATTCCTCATCCCTTCCCAAATTTTCTTCCTAATCCCTCATTGCTCTTCCGTTATGTCTACGTCGAAGAACTTGTTTCATCCTGCCCTTACTGTTTCCAATATCAAGAACCACATCCTTATTGTTTTTGAGATAGAAAACGGTCTATATGCGACATGGGCAGAATTGTTCAAAATTCACGTAATCTCTCATCAAGTCCTCCATCACATAATTCCTCCCACTATCCCTCATCCCGCAGAGGATCCTCTGTTATGGATTACTATTGATGCTACCGTCCTTCGATGGACTTACTCCACTATTTCTACTGACCTTTTAGAGACGATCATTAAACCAGACACTACGGCTATGGCTACCTGGAATAGATTGTGTGATATATTCCAGGATAACCAACACTCTCGTACTATCACCCTTGAGCAGGAATGTTGGGCATGGACATCGGGAAGGCCTGCTTGGGCCTCGGCCCTCGCAGGCTTTCCATGCTGCAGACTCATATCCGATCCCGACTCTGACATATATTGAGGCCGCCATGCATACACTTGGATTAAATCCTCCAGACGTGAATTGGTACATGGACACCGGCGCCACTTCTCACATGACGTCCGACCAAGGTACTCTCTCGTCTTATTCCAATTTGAGCAAAAATCGTAGCATAATTGTTGGTAATGGCAACTCAATTCCAATTCGCGATTACGCTCATATAACTTTCTCTCCCCCACATCCACCTCTTGTTTTGAAAAACGCCCTTCATGCCCCTAACTTAATTAAAAAGTTAGTGTCTGTCTGTAAATTCACTACTGATAATTGAGTTTTTGTTAATTTTGATCATTTTGAGTTTTCTGTGAAGGATTTCAAGACGGTGACACATCTCATGAGATGTAATAGTAAGGGAGATTCTTATCCTATCACACCCGCATCCAGTTTCTCAAGTCAAGTCTTGCCATCTACTTTTGCTGCTCTAGCTCCTTCCTTATGAAATGCACATTTGGGGCACCCTGGGTCGTCAATTGTTTCTTCCTTGCATAAAAATAATTTCATTTCTTGTAAGGGTACGCATAGTACTCCAATTTGTCATTCATTTCCTTTTGGAAAACATGTTAGATTGCCATTTGTATCTTCTACTTCTCGCACTTTAATGCCATTTGATATTATTCATAGCGATTTATGGATCTCTCCCGTTTTAAGTCGCCACCTAATTATTCTAAGGTGAATTAGGTCACCTAAACGTTAACCAAAATGCTGCAAAATAACTCCGATTTTATGGTCTGCGAAACTAATGAGATTCTAAGTAAGGGTTCTTTATTATCCTAAAGGAAAGGAGTTAGGCATCCTTTAAGATCCGCTAACTTGTGGTTATCCGATCAAACTCAGGTTAATTATTATGCTAAGAAAAATGCATGTTTTTACAAGTATAAAAATAATGTTGCAAGTAGTTAATAAAAGGATGCATTTTGTATAAATATATGCATTTGTATGGCATTAAAAAATACATGTAAAGTTAAAAAAAAAGTATGCATTTGCATGAAAATTGATAAAATATGTGCAAGGTGATTTAGTAAGAAGAAAACAAGTTATTGGTAATGCAAAGAAAGTGATATTTTTGAAAGTCATTTTTTAATAACGAATCGGATAAAAATAAAATTCTATTTGTATGATTTAAAGTGTGAATAAAATATGACCAATAGTTTTGAAAACTCTGAACAATTCAAAATAAGCTAGCGTTTTGGAGGTATGAGCGATGAACCTAAAATAAATAAACTAACATTTTGAAAATATAGGCGACGGGCCTAAAACAGATAAACTAGCGATTTCTGATTTTAAAATTAACCGAGCCTAAAATAAATAAACTAGCGATGTGTTTCCAGTTTTAGACTACCCTATTAATTAATTCTAAGTCTACCTATTCTGAACATTTCAATAATTTCACGAGTACAATAATATTACAATACAAAATAACATAAAACTGAATTAAAAACATAAAACAACAATAAGTCATCTCCGGGGGGTATATTGTCTTCTTTAACTTTCATAAATATGCTTTGCAAGCTGTCAAGAACAAATGGTTAGAAACAGTTGAATATAAATAACTTCGGATCCGTATCCAAAACAGTAAATATTTTGATTACGGAGGGCTCAGACTTCCGGGGGGTATATTGTCTTCTTTAACTTTCATAAATATGCTTTGCAAGCTGTCAAGAACAAATGGTTAGAAACAGTTGAATATAAATAACTTCGGATCCGTATCCAAAACAGTAAATATTTTGATTACGGAGGGCCAGACTTAAATTTTGAAAATATCATTCGAATCAAGTCGTGGTTGCGAACATATGACTCGTTGGTCATTTTAGTTGCCTTGACTGCCGAACATGTTGGTCTCTCGGATGAAAAAAGGAATTAAGTTTCATCCTTGCTCAGAAATTTTATTTCCGTCTTTCCAACTGTGGAGGCCTAAAAAATCGATGGATATTTTTTCATCGGCCAGTGTAGTATCATGTTCAAATCAACAAAATAATATCAAAGCAGTAAACCGAAAACCGAGAAACGATTTCCTAAGGGACGCGACCTCGAATTCAATTTCATTGGCCTAAATGCAGTATCTGTTCAAATAAGTAAAACAGTAAAGAAAGCCGAAACCGAGAACCATTCTTTCAGAGGGACACGACCTCAAATTCAATTTCATTGGCCTAAGTACAATATTTGTTCAAATCAGTAAAATAACAACATAGATGTGTAACGGATGTTCAAATGCCAAAATAAACCAAAAGTCCGCAACTAAAAAGACCGACCCGAATTCGGAAATTTTCAAACCGAAACAGGATTCGGAGTATTTCTGAAAATCCGACCCTAATTCTGAACAGTGACCCGAAACAAGAACAGTGACCTGATCCAGTTTTCGGGTCAACACGACCCGAATTTCGGGTATATATATATATATTTGAATTTTCAGATAACCAACAACAAAATAGCAAAGACAATTTCTGCAAAAATTTTACCGGACCCGGGCTGACCCACCCGAATCAACAAAACCCGACCTGAAAAAGTTTTCATTGGATTCTCAGATAACCAACAACAAAATATCAAAGAAAAATTCTTCAAATCTTACCCGACCCGGATTCTAGCGCGACCCGACCAGAAAACATGTGCCAAATCCGAGGAACACATTTGTTTTCATCTCAATTTCAAATAACCAATCAAAGGTAAAAGGATAATCATTAACAATAAATCACATAAGAACCAACCTTATTTTTGGATTTTTGGCACCGGTTTCAACCCAAAACAGAGAGCATACCCGATCCGACCCGACCCGAATTCGAAATCCGCAAAATAGTGAAGAAAATAGCTGAAATTTTGGGTTCTTCAACAACCCAATTTGTATCCTTTTCGAAATTTAGAACACAAATTTGGAGTTCTAGATATGAATTTCGGAACCCCCAAATATCAATATTTTCAACTTGTATTTTCGAAATCTTAACATGAAGAACAACACAACAAGAGAGAAATACAACGCTTAAGAAGATTTTGGATTTTCAAAACTCAAACCTAAATTTTCGGACCAAAAATCCATCAAAAACCGACCCGAAATAATGAACAAAGGGCAAAAATCCACCCAAAATCTGACCTAAACTCCGACCGAAAACCCCTCCAAACAGTGAACAAAAAGGGGGGGTTTATAGATGGTACCCCTCCCCCATACCCCTTACACAAATCGAATTCGAATTTCAAACAAAAAAGGAGTGTGGGGTACGGGAGTGTCGGCGATTTCGATTTTTTGGGGGGAATGAAAAATGATTTAGGGTTGTTTGGAATTGGGACAAGGGAAATAAGGGTTGGTCTAGTGGGCCTTTTGGGATTGGGCTTCGATGGGGTTTCGATTGGGCCTAGTCGGGTTTGGCAGACTGGGCCCTATTTTTTTGTGGAATTTGGGTTGATTTTGTTTTGCGTAGAAATTGTTTTGGGTTGGAAAATAAATGGGGAGTTGGTTAAAATATAAAAAGGGGTTTAATATTAAAAAATGTTTTGAAGAAAAATGTAAATTATTTAAAATAAGATTTAACGATGTGTTACTAATAAAAATATAATATTTACGAAATGTTTAATGCTTAATAAAAAATGGAAATGCGATGCAATTTTGTGAAAATAAAATAACATAGAATATTAGGGTAAAATTATGATTATGATTTTAAAAAGGCAAAATGATAGTAAAAATGTGAATAATAATAATAATAAATAATGATAATGAAAATATATATATATATATATATATATATATATATATATATATATATGTATGTATGTATATGTGTGTGTGTGTGTGTGTGTCTATATTAAAATTATTTTGAGGTGTAAAAAATATTTAAAATTGTAAATAAATCAGAAAAGATGGGACAAAATTGGGTGTCAACAGATGCTCTCTTTGGCCGGAGACGATGAAAGAGTTTTCGGTCAAAGAAGTTGACTGAGTAGCCAATTTTGTCCTGATCACCGGGCTTTGAACGAGGAGTAGGGATGCACGGGTAGCGATAGAACTCCGAGGAAGAAGAAATTGCAATAATTGGTGCAGATTCAAGAAATATTGCCTAGTGTCGAATTATGATGACACTGATTGCAGATGTGGCGAAATACCGGGGGAAGGGCGGAACGACGTTCGAAGTACTTTCCCAATGCATATGAAGTCGTTGCATAGGCGTAATGAGATGACGTCGTTGCTTAGATGTTATGCAGATGGCGTCGTTGCATAGGCGTGAAGTAAATTAAAATACCCGCATTAGAAGGTGGGCGCCTGATTGAAAATAAAATACCTACATTAGGAGGTGGGCGCCTGATTAAAATAAAATACCTGCATTAGGAGGTGGGTGCCTAATTGAAATTGAAATACCCGCATTAGGAGGTGGGCGCCTGATTGAAATTGAAATACCCGCATTATGAGGTAAGCGCCTGATTTAAATTAAAATATCCGCATTAGGAGGTGGGTGCCTGATTGAAATTAAAATATCCTGCATTAGAAGGTGAGTGCCTTATTTAAATTAAAATACCCGTATTAGAAGGTGGGCGCCTGATTGAAATTGAAATCCCCGCATTAGAAGGCGGGTGCCTGATTTAAATTAAAATACCCGTATTAGGAGGTGGGCGCATGATTTAAATTAAAATACCCGCATTAGGAGGTGGGCACCTGATTGAAATTGAAGTACCCGCATTAGGAGGTGGGCGCCTGATTGAAATTGAAATACCCGCATTAGGAGGTAGGCGCCTGATTGAAATTGAAATACCCGCATTAGGAGGCGGGCGCCTGATTGAAATTAAAATACCCACATTAGGAGGTGGGCGCCTGATTGAAATTAAAATACCTAAAATACCCGCATTTGGAGGTGGGCGCCTGATTGAAAATTAAAATATCTGCATTAGGAAGTGGGTTCCTGATTGAAATTAAAATACCAACATTAGGAGGTGGGCACCTGATTTAAATTTAAAATACTCGCATTAGGAGGTGGGTGCCTGATTGAAATTAAAATACCCGCATTAGGAGGTGGGTGCCTGATTGAAATTAAAATTCCCTCATTAGGAGGTGGGTGCCTGATTGAAATTTAAAAACCTACATTAGGAGGTGGGCGCATGATTGAAATTAAAATACCCGCATTAGGAGGTGGGTGCCTGATTGAAATTAAAATACCCACATTAGGAGGTGGGCACCTGATTTAAATTTAAAATACTTGCATTAGGAGGTGGGTGCCTGATTGAAATTAAAATACCCGCATTAGGAGGTGGGTGCCTGATTGAAATTAAAATACCCGCATTAGGAGGTGGGCGCCTAATTTATGTCGTTGTATTGATGTAATGCAAAGTGTGACCCTAAGGTCGAAATGCTATGTTGAAGTTCTTACAAACTCAATTGTCCTTGTACAAACATAATGCAGTTGGTACCCTGTAGGTCAGGAGGGTGGTTTTGTACAGACGCAAAACAATAACGTGATCCATGTGGAGTGAACTGTGATGCAGAAGTTCTTTGCCAAATTAAACACACATGTTGGGACTTCCCTGCCTCTGTCAACCTGATGACCTGCCCTCAAAGAAATTCGTGAGTTTGGGGGAGGGGTGGTTGATTCGCGTGGACTTTGTAGCTTTGGCTCTTAACGCTTGCAAGCTCAGACTGGTTTGTACCGAAGACTTAGTTGTCTGGCGCTTTTCCATGTCCATTGGCGTATTCTTGCAGTGAATCCTTAAAATTTTCCCTATGTTCTGGTATATATGAAGATGTTGAACTTCCAACTGGATAAAATCGAGTTTGTGTGGGCAGCTTTCTTGTCCTATTAAGGCGATCAGGTGGGCTTATTGAGTTGTGTGCAGGATAAGGGAAGAAAATTTCCAATGGTGTGACCGAAGCCGATATAGGCCGCCTACGTATTCTGACAAGGGAAATCAGGCCATAACGTAGTTCTTTACAAGCAAAAAGGGATTGTGAAGTTTTCCAAAAATGGGACCGAAGCTGATGTGGCCGCCTACGTATCCCGTTGAGGGAATCAGGTCATAACATAGTTCATGTGGTAAAAAGGATTTGTAAGGGTTTTCTAAAAATGGGACCGAAGCTGATGTGACTGCCTACATATCCCGCCGAGGGAATCATGTCATAACGTAGTTCATGTGGAGTCAGGGAATACAAATCAAATTCTGGGTTGTTCATCCGAGTCTCTGTGGGAAAAAGGAATTTGAGTTTGTAGATTGTTTTTTGGTAAAAGAGAGTGATTAGAGTTTGAAAAATGATGCAATATTGTTTTGCAAGGTTTTTGATGTTTTTGATTATTTTATTTTTTTGAAAATATGATAAAGACAGAATCACGTCTTGACTTCAGTTGGTACCAACAATTAGTAATGTGCTTAAGGGCTCTCGTTATTTGCTTTCTGTCCAACCAAGACTGACTCCATGGTAATTCCTACAGCTTCAGATGCTACCTCAGACATACCTGAGTATCGACACTTGCTTCAAGCCAAGGTTTCGACCTATACGTATCCTCATGTTTCAAATTCCCTCACTAAAAGAAAGTCCCTTCCTCAGATGTATTTCAGTATTTTGAACTTTGGACGTCTGGAGAAGTACACTCATACTCAGAAAGATGTTCAATGCATTTAATTATGACACCATATGCTTGGTCGTCATGTAAGTATCCACTAATGTGAGAACCCTCGGTGTAGAATCACGTAGGGCTTGTTATGGGTTTGTAATGTAGGCTTGGGGAAAGGAAAGGATATCATTTAGGTAAGGAGTGACTAATCTTTCCTTGAGCGTTGGGATATGTCCGCGCTTGGTATTTGTGTGCCTTGATGCCGATCTACTTCTTTTTGTCCCTTTGTTTTGTACTGACTTCTTTTGAATCTTTCATTTGGAGCTTTTTCCCCTTTTCGGAGTTATTTCCTTTTTTTTTATTGTTGGGGATTTTTGACTTCTTTTTTGTGTGAAGTAATCCTTTTGTTTTGTTTTTTTTCTCTTTTGGGAACATTGAAACTTCAACTCAGATTATTTGCAGCAATTTGCACATTTCTGATGTGCTTAAGGAGGTCGGGCCAAGAGAGGGATAGTGCGTGTATGCACTCAGAAAGGGTATAGGCATAATATGTGATCGTTAAAAGAATAGGCTTTAAGCTCAAAGGAGAAGTGCTATGGATAATGTTATTTGGTACGCTGGAAAGGCTCAAACGGATCAAAGAAAGCCTACGATCATTTCCTTTACCAAGTGTTACTCAGGATTTCGCCTCAACAAACATTCGAGCCAAGTTCTAGATCACAATGCAATGTAATTGAACTTATTCTAAAACTCACCACACAATGCACATGAAACGATGAGGTTGGTTTCGTTCTTATCTTTGAAGCAAGAAAGACAATTTTTCAAACCTCACTACAAGTGTGAATGAGAGGTACCAAAAGAATCTATAGTTTACCACGAAGTCAGTCCTCTCCACCATATCGATTGTTACTTATTATTTCCTATGCACGCTCCTAACTGTGTTGGTATTAACCAAGTCAACCAATGATACTTAATTATTATTTTTTTGTATTTTTTGAATAAAGGGTACCGAACCAAAGTAGGGTTGCCTACATATCTCGTCTTTGACGAGAATCAGGTTCGCGTAGTTCTTTCAGATAGGTTATAAAAATGTATGCCTGAAAAAGTATTCATCCACGATAGGATAGTAAGAGTAAAAACTGTATAAAACAGATGATTGTCCACTATGGGACGAATGCAAAGTAAAATGACTGTCCACGATAGGATTCATACAATGAAAAAAATGATTATCCACAATAGGATGAATGTAATGAAAAAAAATGATTGTCCATAACAGGATGAATGAAAAAATGGGTAAGCCTGATATGTCCCTTTCTAAGGTGCACAATACGAGTACATCCATTGTTAAGGTGGACAGATAAGTGCGTCTCTTTCTCAGGTGGACAAGGAAGTGTGTCTCTTTGGCAGGTTCGTTCCACTTTCGTTGGATAGCGTTCCGCAAGGACTAGATTTACATTTTGTGGTATCGAACCCGAGAAGGGTTACCTACGTATCACACCGTATGGTGAGAATCAGACACTCGTAGTTCGTGAAGATATGTTGTAAAATATATGATATAAAGGAATTATGTAACGAAAATTAAGCATATCATTTGTATTTGCAAATATGTGGAAAAATAAGTATAGACAAACTCAGAGCGATGCCTCATTGAATCTTGTGTTGGCTGACTTCTTTCAGTCGAAAACATCTTCGGGTCATCTTTGTGAAAACCTTTTGCTTTATTCTTTCCTGGAGTATCTCCAGGGATTATGTTTTAGAATGACCACCCTCGACTATTTGCGAGGACGGTCTTCCTGCAAAATAAGAGCACTAGGGTGAAAGGAGGAAAGTCACGAATAATAAATGTAAGAGTATAACAGTACAGTCAAAGACTCCCTTAATTGTTTTGTTCGGACTGAAGGTTGGATGACTTCTTTCAGTCAAAGTATCTCCCGGTCAACTTTGTAAAAACTTTTTTTTCTCCTAGAGTATCTCCAGGGATGATGTTTTATAACGACTGCTCTCGACTGTTTGCGAGGACGGTCTTCCTGCAAAAATGAGAGAAATGGGTGAAAGTAGGAAAGTCGCAAAAATAATAAAATGTAGGAGTGTGACAGTATGGTCAAAGACTCCCCTGATTGCTTCACAAGGTCCGAGTCTTGATGTTCAAGAACGATTTATCCTCGGGTGGTGACAAAGTTTCCATCCCATGGACCAAAAAATATGGCGCTGCCCCAGTAAAAGTCATGATTGTAGTGCGATAGCACAAAAGTGCAAAGGGCAAATGTTCATGCCCAGAGTTGCAAGCGACATGTCATGATATGTACAGAGTTGAAGCGAGTAATTATTGCATTAAATAATATGTATAGAGTGAAAAGCAGAAAAATAGCAAACAAATTGTGCGAAAATTAAATGCGCGCCCTAACGTGCATGGGAATTCTCCTATGCCAGATGTGAGCCTAAACGCCAAATATGCGAGATTATGACATATTAATCCAAGTTGTTAAACTGCGATGCTTTTGTCAGAAATGAAGACAAAATGAATGTACATTTTCCAATTTCCGCATGTCATGATTAGGCTTGGATTCGTCTATCATTATCCCTCTGGATTGGATAAAAATGCTTTGGTTAAGGAGTCGCCACCTAATTATTCTAATGTGAATTAGGGCACCTAAACGTTAACTAAAATGCT
Source organism: Anisodus tanguticus (assembly GCA_034509755.1). Taxonomy (NCBI): domain Eukaryota; kingdom Viridiplantae; phylum Streptophyta; class Magnoliopsida; order Solanales; family Solanaceae; genus Anisodus; species Anisodus tanguticus. The sequence goes on from CM067559.1 coordinate 23,003,194, forward strand.
GCAAATAACTCTGATTTTATGATCTGCGAAACTAATGAGATTCTAAGTAAGGGTTCTCTATTATCCTAAAGGAAAGGGGTTAAGCATCCTTTAAGATCCGCTAACTTCCTGTTATCCGATCAAACTCAGGTTAATTATTATGCTAAAAAAAATGCATGTTTTTACAAGTATAAAAATAATGTTGTAAGTAGTTAATAAAAGGATGCATTTTGTACAAATATGCATTTGTATAGCATTAAAATACATGTAGAGTTAAAAGAAGTATCATTTGCATAAAAATTGATAAAATATATGCAAGGTGATTTAGTAAGAAGAAAACAAGTTATTGGTAATGCAAAGAAAGTGATATTTTTGAAAGTCATTTTTTAATAACGAATCGGATAAAAATAAAATTCTATTTGTATGATTTAAAGTGTGAATAAAAGATGACCAATAGTTTTGAAAACTCTGAACAATTCAAAATAAGCTAGCGTTTTGGAGGTATGAGCGACGAACCTAAAATAAATAAATTAAAGTTTTGAAAATATGGGCGACGGGCCTAAAACAGATAAACTAGCGATTTCCGATTTTAAAACTAACCGAGCCTAAAATAAATAAACTAGCAATGGGTTTTCAGTTTTAGACTACCCTATTAATTAATTCTAAGTCTACCTATTCTGAACATTTCAATAATTTCACGAGTACAATAATATTACAACATAAAATAACATAAAACTGAATTAAAAACATAAAACAACAATAAGTCATCTCAGGGGGGTATCTTGTCTTCTTTAACTTTCATAAATATGTCTTGCAAGCTGTCAAGAACAAACGGTTAGAAAAAGTTGAATATAAATAACTTCGGATACGTATCCAAACAGTAAATATTTTGATTACGGAGGGCTCATACTTAAATTTTGAAAAGATCATTCCAATCACATCGTGGTTGCAAACATATGACTCGTTGGTCATTTTAGTTGCCTTGCCTACCGAACATGTTGATCTCTCGGATGAAAAATGGATATAAGTTTCATCCTTGCCCAGAAAATTTATTTCCGTATTTCCAACTGTGGAGGTCTAAAAAATCGACGGATATTTTTTCATCGGCCAGTGTAGTATCATGTTCAAATCAGCAAATAATATCAAAGCAGTAGAACCGAAAACCGAGAAATGATTTCCGAAGGGACGCGACCTCGAATTCAATTATATTGGCCTAAATGCAGTATTTGTTCAAATCAGTAAAACAATAAATAAAGCCGAAACAGAGAACCATTCTTTCAGAGGGACACAACCTCAAATTCAATTTCATTGGCCTAAGTACAATATTTGTTCAAATCAGTAAAATAACAACATAGTCGCATAACGGATGTTCAAATGCCAAAATAAACCAACAGTCCGCAACTAAAAAGTCCGACCCGAATTCGGAAATTTTCAAATCGAAACAGGATTCGGATTATTTCTGAAAATCCGACCCGAATTCTGAACAGTGACCCGAAACAGGAACAATGACATGACCCAGGTTTAGGGTCGACCCGACCCGAATTTCGAGTTGAATATATATATATATATATATATATATATATTTTGAATTTTCAGATAACCAACAACAAAATAGCAAAGACAATTTCTGCAATTTTTTTACCGGACCCGGGCTGACCCGACCCGAAACAGTTTTCATTGGATTCTCAGATAACCAACAATAAAATATCAAAGACAAATTTTGCAAATCTTACCCGACCCGGATTCTAGCCCGACCCGACCGGAACAGTGACCCGACCGGAAAACATGTGCCGAATCCGAGGAACACATTTGTTTTCATTGCAATTTCAGATAACCAATCAAAGGTAAAAGGATAATCATTAACAATAAATCACATATGAACCAACCTTATTTTCGGATTTTTGGCACCGATTTCAACCCAAAACAGAGAGTAGACCCGTCCCGAAGAGGAAACCCGACCCGACCCGACTCGAAGAGGAATCCGAAAAAACAGTGAAGAAAATAGCAGAAATTTCAGGTTCTTTAACACCCAGTACAACCCACTTTGTATCCTTTTCGAAATTTAGAACACGAATTTGGAATTCTAGATATGAATTTTGGAACCCCCAAATATCAAGATTTTCAACTTGTATTTTCGGACTCTTAACATGAAGAACAACACAACAAGAGAGCAATACAACCCTTAAGAAGATTTCGGATTTCAAAACTTAAACTTAAATTTTTGGACCAAAAATCCATCGAAAACCAACCTAAAATCCGACCATAAATAGTGAACAAAGGGCAAAAATCCACCCAAAATCTGACCTAAACTCCGACCGGAACAGTGACCCGACCAGAAAACATGTGCCGAATCCGAGGAACACATTTGTTTTCATTGCAATTTCAGATAACCAATCAAAGGTAAAAGGATAATCATTAACAATAAATCACATATGAACCAACCTTATTTTCGGATTTTTGGCACCGATTTCAACCCAAAACAGAGAGTAGACCCGTCCCGAAGAGGAAACCCGACCCGACCCGAAGAGGAATCCGAAAAAACAGTGAAGAAAATAGCAGAAATTTCAGGTTCTTTAACACCCAGTACAACCCACTTTGTATCCTTTTCGAAATTTAGAACACGAATTTGGAATTCTAGATATGAATTTTGGAACCCCCAAATATCAAGATTTTCAACTTGTATTTTTGGACTCTTAACATGAAGAACAACACAACAAGAGAACAATACAACCCTTAAGAAGATTTCGAATTTCAAAACTTAAACTTAAATTTTCGGACCAAAAATCCATCGAAAACCAACCTAAAATCCGACCCAAAATAGTGAACAAAGGGCAAAAATCCACCCAAAATCTGACCTAAACTCCGGGAAAAAGTGACCCGACCAGAAAACATGTGCCGAATCCGAGGAACACATTTGTTTTCATTGCAATTTCAGATAACCAATCAAAGGTAAAAGGATAATCATTAACAATAAATCACATATGAACCAACCTTATTTTCGGATTTTTGGCACCGATTTCAACCCAAAACAGAGAGTAGACCTCGTCCTTCTAGTGTTAATATTATTCGATCTATGTAGTTTTTTACTTATAAAGATAATTCTGATGGCTCTTTTGTGAGACATAAGGCTCGTCATGTAGGTGGTGGTAAGACTCAGCAGGTTGGCGTGGATTGTGGTGAGACATTTAGTCCAGTGGTCAAACCGGCTACCATTCACATTGTTCTCAGTCTGGTTGTTTCAAAGGCATGGCCCATTCATCAGTTAGATGTGAAGAATGCCTTCTTACTTGATGATCTTAAGGAGGCCGTTTACATGCATCAGCCCTTGGGTTTTCGAGACCCCAAATATCCTCATCATATTTGTTTATTGAATAAGTCCTTAAATGGGATTAAGCAGGCCCCACAAGCTTGGTATAAGAGATTTGCAGACTATGTTTCGTCTATTGGGTTTTCTCACAGCAGGTCTGATAATTCATTGTTCATATATCGTCGTGGTACTTCCCAGACTTATATTCTATTATATGTGGATGATATTATTTTGATTGCCTCTTCTGATGTTTTGCTCAAGTCTATCATAACCATGCTCAGTTCTTAGTTTGCTATGAAAGACTTGGGGCCCTTGAGTTACTTTTTGGGAATTGCTGTCACTCGTCATGCAGGTGGGTTATTCTTATCCCAACGGAAGTATGCTGCGGAGATCATTGAGCGCGCTGGTATTTCCTCGTGTAAGTCTACTTCTACTCCAGTTGATAGCAAGCCCAAGCTAGGTGCTGCGGCTGGCTCACCTTACGAGGATCCCACTCATTATCGTAGTCTTGCTGGAGCTCTTTAGTATCTTACTTTCACGAGACCAGATATTATGTATGCCGTATAACAAGTGTGTCTGCTTATGCATGATCCTAGGGTGGAGTACATGAATGCACTCAAACGCATTATCTGATACGTCCAGGGAACACTTGACTATGGTTTGCATCTATATCCGTCATCAGCCTTTACACTTGTCTCGTATACCGATGCTGATTGGGGTGGCTGCCCAGACACCAAACACTCTACATCTGGCTACTGTATGTTTCTTGGCAATAACTTGGTCTCATGGTCTGGCAAACGACAGGCTACTCTATCCCGCTCCAGCGTAGAGGTTGAGTATCGAGGGGTGACCAATGTGGTTTATGAATCATGTTGGTTACATAATCTTCTTTTAGAGGTTTACTTTCCCATTCAAAAAGCTACGTTGGTATATTGTGATAATGTTAGTGCCGTATATCTTTCTAGGAATCCGGTTCAACACCAACACACTAAACATATTGAGATGGATATCCATTTTGTTCGCGAAAAGGTAGCTCGTGGACAAGTACGCGTCTTACATGTCCCTTCCAGGTATCAAGTTGCCGACATATTCACGAAGGGTCTTCCCTTAGTCCTTTTTGAAGATTTTAGGGACAGTCTCAGCATACGAAGACCACCCACTATGACTGCGGGGGTGTGAAAATATACCACCACATACACGGTGTGTATACCGTGTATATGGTAATTTTGGTAATAGGTTTTGTATATAGTTAGCATTGTACACTTACCATAATTATAGAATTCTTGTACAAATATAATAGGATTTTGGAAATAGAATAGGTATAGGATTTTTCATATTATGGAAATTGTAAATTGTATATATATACTCATTCATTAATGAAAATAATCAATGGATTATTTCTTTCACGGACAAAACAAGGAAAGCAACACAATGCTTAAGCTCACATGTGGCAGCATCAAGCCCGTTGGTCATTAAAGACCAAGACGCAATTACATCCGTTGGTTTGCAAGGCCAACTGTTGCCTTCCAAGAACCACGTGATGAGCACATGAGGACACTTTAGTTAGTTATTTTGTTACAATGTAGACAAATAATAAGAGGACAAGTGTACAATATTTGTCTAGAAAGGGCAGTTCGGTGCACTAAGCTCCCGCTATGCCCGCGGTCGGGAGAAGGGTCAAACCACAAGGGTGTATTGTACGCAACCTTATGTTATAATTCTGCAAGAGGTTGTTTGTGTGTGTGAAGGAAAGGTCAAGATGGCCAAATCTCTGAAAAACCAGAGGTTGATGCAATTCTTAATGGGCTTAAATGATGCTTATGCACAAGCAAGAGGAACCATCATGATGAATCCGCTCCCTAGCATAGACCATGCCTACTCTTTTTTGTTACAAGTTAAAAATCAAATGGGGGTCTATGTCAATGGATAGTTTTCTTCTGATGTTTCATCTTTCATGGCAACTGGACAAGGAAGAAACAACCAGAAATTTTCAAATCCATCAAATTTTGTGAACCAGAAAAATAGGGGAGGATATCCAGCACCAAAATATGGAGGAAATGCACAGAGAAATGGAAAACCAACTGCTCAAAAATTTAAACAAGAAAAACAAAATATAATCCAAATGTAAGTTGTACTTATTGTGGGAAGACATGCCACATTCAAGATGATTGCTATAGACTCCATGGGTTTCCAAAAGATTTTGAATTCACAAAGGCAAAACAATATCAAGGGCAAGTCAAACAATTATAATTAATAGGTTATCTGTTCAAATCAATTGTAACCTTCTATTCACTCCTAGTGACTGTCTCTTACTTCCTTTTGAGGAACATTCAAGCTTTTGGTGAAGTTAAGGAAGTATTGTACCTGTTGCCGCCTATTAGTTCCTAGGTTTAAGAGTTTGGCAAGTCAATATGTAATTTCAATTAAAAAAGGAAGCAATTCCATTCTTAAGTCTAATCCTGAGTTTTACCAGTTTCAGTTAATTCTATTCCTTTTGTTAATCTTTGGCATGTAAGACTGGGGCATGTGCCCTATTCTGTAATGAAAGATTTAGTTTCATACATTTTTCTTCCTAACTCTAATTTTGTTTGTGATGTATATCCTAAAGATAAACAAAACAGGATCTCTTTCCCCACAAGTCAAATCAAAACGACTAATATTTTTTATCTCATTCGTATAGATACTTCAGGCCCATACAAAGCTTGCACTTACAATGGATATAAATATTTTCTTACTATTGTTGATGACTATAGTAAGTGTACATGAACATTCTTAATGAGTACCAAAAGTAATGCATTCCCAATATTGAAGAACTTTTTTGCTATGGTGGAAAGACAATTCAACTCTAAAGTGAAGTGTATCAGGTCTGATAATGTCTTGGAATTGGGAAAAGACACTCAGAAAGCAATATTTCTCTCTTCTAAAGAAATCATTCATCAAAGGTCTTGTGTTGCAACACCCTAACCTAATGGGATAGTAGAAAGGAAACATAGGCATTTATTGAAAATTGCAAGAAGTTTAATTTTTCAATCCAAAGTTCCTATATGCTATTGGGGAGAATGCGTCTGGACTGCTACACACTTAATAAACATACTGCCTTCTAGAGTGTTACAAGGTAAAACTCCTTTTGAGATCCTGTTTGGTAAACCTCCTACCTACACTGAATTGAAATCTTTCGGTTGCCTATGTTATGTGTCAACTTTGGCACAAGAAAGGGAAAAATCTGATCCAAGAGCAATTAAATGTCTTTTTGGGTTATCCTCAAAATCAGAAAGGATACAAGCTCTTGGACATGGATGCAAAGAGGGTGTTTGTTTCTAGAGATGTATAATTCCATGAAAATCATTTCCGTTTTAATAAACTCACATCTACACCATCATCACTATTTCCCTTACCCATTCCATTTTCACCTTCCTAGGGTACGAATGAATCTCTGAATCATTCTATCTCTGCACCCTCTTCCATTTCACAATTTCAAACACCAACCAGTCCCAATCCCCCATTCATCTACTGACTCTTTATCACCTCTTTCAAACAACTCTTCTTCTATGAATGCACCTGTTTCTCCACATTTCTCCTCTATCTCTCCTATTTCTATCATTCATGCTCTCCCAACTAGGAAATCTAATAGAATAATACCACACAAACATGTTTATCTAGATGACTTTGTCTGCAATAGTATTTTCCTTACTGACCTAACCTCTTCTTGTTTCATTCATCCTACTACACCCACTTTCTATTCTTTTGGAGCCTTATCCATCAACAATCAACATATGTTGTAGTTTTTGTCTACTATCTCAGAACTTAGTACTATTGCCCACGCTTCCTCTTATCCTGATTGGAGAAAAGCCATGGACACAGAAATCGCAGCTCTTGAACTTAATCATACATGGGATCTTGTTGACCTACCACCAGGAAAAAACGGCTTTAACCTTGCAAATAAGTATACAAGATAAAACACAATTCTGATGGAACAGTGGAAAATTGAAGGCAAGGTTAGTGGTCAAGGGGGACATTTAAAGAGAGGGGATTGATTACACAGAAATATATTTTTCAGTGGTCAAAATGATCACTATCAGGTGTTTTCTTACGGTTGCCATAAAAAAGGGATGGAATGTGTCCCAACATAATGTCAACAATGAGTTTTTGCATGGTGAACTTCAAGAAGTTTTCATGAAGTTCCTGCGGCAATTACTGTTACGGTTCACTTATACGCAGAGGGACATAAAATCTACTGGATAACTTGTGGACTCTTGAAATTTATTTTATTTGGAATCGTCACCTAATTTATATGGAAATTATTAAAATCTTATTTCAAAGGGTTTGTTAAAAATAAAAGAAAAATCCTAAATTAAATCAAAGTTCGGGTAAGGGTTCATGATCCTCCGGTGAAGGTGTTAGGCACCCCGATATTAAGGATCTGTAAGATACGTTTGACCTCAGATCTTGATAAAATTGCTTTTAATTGCTTAAAGTGTTTAAAATATTGTAAGTATATAGTCATTCAATCATTTTTCGCCAAAAATTAGCATTTCACACAACACTTTTAAAATATGAGTGCAGAATCCCCTTTTGTAAAATTCATTAATTTTCCACAAAGAGATAGTAAAATATTTGTTTTTATATGAAATAAAATATAATTCTATCAAAGTAAACTCTTTGTTTATAAATAATAGGTCAACCAACATCCTATTCCCTTTTTCCCAAACCTTGGTTATAAAGGATTTCTAGTTATTAACTGGTAATTAAACTTGAGTTGGAAAATATTTATTATTTCAAGACTTTGTCATTTTAAGAACTTGAACCAATTTCATGTTTTCAAAATGTTTCACAAAACTTGATATAAAGAGATTGATTTAAAAGCATATATAATGGAATAACCGAAATATTCAAAGACCTTTTATTATTTATCCAAAAGCGATTTTTTAAATTTTTTTAAGAGGCATAAAGAAAAAGACGAACTCTACATAATTAAATTCCAGTTTAAAGGTTCCACTAATTAGTTTTATAATTAAAAAAAATGCAAATATAAAATTAAATGAAATAAAGCAAATGGGCTGGTGGGTATACCGGCCCACGTATATAAATGAAATCCTAATTTTAAATCATTTTCAATCATGAATGGGCCTTCTAACCATTTTTACCCATGACTAGCCTTCTATCCGCGGCTGATGTTGTCATGACTTAGGTCTTTAGGACCAATTCATTTGCTGCTCACTAACTGATGCAGCTAACGTGGGGCTGACTTGATCTAATGGGGTGTTGGGATTCTAGCCCAACACAGAATATGCAATGAGGGAGTGGAGTCCGTTGGGACTCATTGGATTGTCACATGCGTAATAAACAGAGGAAAAAGAATTAGAATATTATACCAAAATTAAACCACACATCACAAAGATATTCAGAATAATACAAACATCATATATTATTTTTTGCGCACTCTAAAAGGTTCAACCAAGTTCTTTACTAGACCAGCGAACATGAACACAATTCCTCAAATATAAGAATTCCAAAGATGGACTAATACAGACCATTATTTAAGCATGAACTAATAATCATAACATATATATTTAAATAGTCATATTCTGAAACTAATTTATCAATTTGCTAAAGATTGAGGAGGTAAACTAATCTTTATCTTACTGTATGTCATTTTCAATTGATTAACTTCCCAAAGGAGTTAGCTTTTAAGACATGAAAACTAGGGATGGCAATGGATAGGATCTGAACCGGATACTACTAGATCCAGATCCAGATATATTTTTCATACCTGTATCCAGATCCGGATCCAAATTCATCGGGTCCATAAAAATTATATCTAAATCCAGATCCATCGGATCCACCGGGTCCACGAATCGGACCTGGATCCACACATAATTTTTTTTGACTTGAATAATATTCCAACATTCAACATACAACCATTCCAGGATAGTACGATACTGAATGAACAAAACACAACAACATTCATATCTAATATTGAAGCCAATGCATTCAGTTTCCAGTAACTAGCAAACTGGAAAGTTCCAATGCATTCAATTTCCAGTGCATTCAGATACTAAATCAACAAAACACAACAACATTCATATCCAATGCATTCAGTTTCCAGTTTCCAATTTCAAAATTGAGATACTGGAAAGTTCTTTTTCTCATAAATAATAGATGTGTGTGCAAATATGAATTGTATCGACGCTTCAATTTGCTGCAGAAATTTGTAAGAAAAAATTAGTCTTTGTTCTCTGCTCTTGTTGGATTGATAAAATCATACACGTATTTCCTTTTTCTGTTTGTGTTTGACTGTTAATATATCTTTCAAAATCCCAAAACATCAAATATTATATAAATGAAAAACTGTTAATATGGACTTTCATCCATATTAAGTATTTGCAGGACTAATTTAGAAAACGGATTTACTCTTGATTTTAAGTTTTCCTTTTCTTCTCAAGCAAATACATGCAACAAATGATATTCTATTTATTTTACTTTTACTAGCTACAATTTTTTAAAATCCACATTTCCAGCAAATTTCTTGACATTCAACAAACCTTAATTTTAACAGATGTATCCAAGACAGTCTTGATAAACCATCACAATACCAAGACTACTTAACTTTTGAATGTGTTTATACTCGAACAAAATCCTTAAACAAGAATTAAAGAGATGCCAGAACCCAGACCAAACAACTTCGTCTAAAATAAATGGTTAACCAATCTTCCTTTAGTTATATTCTTTTTTCGTGTGTGTAGATTATGAAAACAACAGAAGTTAAAAGAGCCAAAAAACAAAAATCGAACTCACCTTTCGTTGTGTAGGGACGACAAGTAGAGACGACGGCTAGGGTTTGTCTTACAAAAGGAAACGAAATGAATGAGGAGGTCTTTGCCCTTTCGTTGGCTTAAAGACAGGCAGATGGGCTCGGCTTTGGTCCTTAAAGGACTTGGGCCTGGCCGAGAAAAATAAAAGAAGTTCTAGGTTTTGGACTGGTCTTACTTATGGATGTATAAATGTATAATGTATTTAATAAAAAAAGGATCCACGGGTCGGATCTGGACCGGATACGGATCTCAAAGACAAAATCCATATCCAGATCTGATCCGTCATAAACGGATTCGGGTCCGATCCGGATCCATCGGGTCCAAATTTTGAAGATCCATATCCTATAAAACGGATCTAGATCCACCGGATCTGGATCGGGTCTAGGATCTGTTGCCATCTCTAATGAAAACTCATCAGACATAGTAATGCCCTTTTTCTACAGCTTTCAACATGTTCGCAAAAGTTGATTTCTAAATTAATTCCTAAAAGAAATTTCAAATCTCCTAGCAAAGGAGATAAAACCAACTAAGTCAGGCACTAAGCCTCGCGATTTAATTTCTTAGATAACACAAGCACAAGTTGAAGAAAATATCAACAAAAGTTGGGCAGAATTGTAGGGTTTTATTGGGTTCAAAACATATAAGTAGGCACAACGGAAGTTTAAAATTTTGTTCTACTTACCCCAACAATTTCTTCTGGTATGGTTATATGACAATCAAAACCTGTAACACAAAACTTGAACCCTTACAGGTTAATCAATATGAAGTCTTTACTTAGGGATTACACGCGACTGTCCCTTCGACTGCAAGTACTATGCTATGGTGTATTCCTCTGTCAAGAAAGCCAGGAAATCTTGGTAGACTTTCAAGAGAGTTTCGTCCTAGACTCTAAGTCTTGAATTGTTTATGAATTGGTGGTGTTAATTAACAATGGAGAGTGTTGTATTTATCGTAGGGTTGGGCTCCAAGCCTGGCCCAAAAACCGAGGTGCAGTGGGCCGGTCCGACCGGCCCCTTTGGGTCAGCGCCGCGCAAATAAGAAGCTAGCAGCAATCGCGGCGCCCTACGTAAAAATCTGTTTCTGTTTTCATTTAATATATATATATATATTCAGCACATTAAATCCAAAATTTAATTTTGATTTAATTAAATAATTTCCATCTAATAGAAATTATCCAATAATTATTATCAATTTAAATATCTCGGTTCAAAATCGAATATTTAATATTCTCTCAATACACACCCTTAGACCGAAAAGACAATCGACATAGTGTGACCCTATAGGCCTTCACATATCGACACTAATCCAATTAAGGTCCATACAGAACTCCTAGACTGCGCCGTATGACAAACTCAATATGTGAAGTACGTTTACATGAATCCAGCAAATATAACCTTTATGTGAGATGATAAGTTCCTTTCATTCGCGACACACTCTATCAAGCTTAGGATTTGCCATGTGTCTATCCAAATGGCTTGATCACTTTATCTCATCTATATTAGTCGACAACCGAGGAATGAATCCTATTCTTGGCTCAACTACCACCTTAATTTACATTATAATGCACCCAACACAAGCCGTATCTTATCCTATAAGGAGTTTAAGCTTAGGACAGGGTCAAAGTACATTACTCTGTAAACAAGGTGCGTATTGACCTCAAGTCAAAGGACTTTCATCTCCCATACGCTGATAACACTTTAGACATGTATAACAAATAGTTTATCAGCAGGGTATACCAATACTTTCCAAAAGTATCCATGTGTCCATCACTAGTAACTATTACTAGTAGCAGGTGAGACATACTACATTCTCTAAGAATGTGATGCAGACCACATGTCGACTTATAACATATCATCGATATCCCATTCTCGATGATCATTAGTCGAGGCTATTTTAGAGTTACGCTCTATCATCAATACCTCACTCTATTAATGACAACGTAAGTTCAAGAGATCCACATTAATGAATAATTACAAACAATTAAATAATAGTTCAATAATCGCAAATGCCATAAATATTAATCTTATTAATAATACGAATGTGTCCAAGTACATTTGTCCCTAATAATGATTGTCTCTAAGACATACATACTTTCAATCTCCCACTTGGCCTAGAGCCAATCTCCGATGTATTTAATACCCATGTTTTCAAAATGACCATTATGCTTAACCAAGCTTAATGGTTTAGTAAACGGGTCAGCTAGATTATCATCTGTGGGAACATAGTCTAATCTTATTTCTTCGGTCTCCACCATCTCCCTAAGTATGTGGTATTTCCTCAGTATATGTTTGTTTCTGTTTGTTGATCTTAGTCCTTATCTTGCACAATCGCACCAGTGTTGCCACAATAAATTGTTATTGGACAAGTGGCACTTGGAACAACCCCTAGTTCCTTTAGGAACTCAGATATCGCGATAACTTCTTTACCAACTTCTGATCTAGCAATGTACTCGGCTTCAGTTGTCGAATCAGCAGTTGCAGCTTGCTTGGAACTTTTCCAACTCATTATTCCACCATTGAAAATGAAGGCATATCCAGATTGATATTTGAAGTCATCAAGATCTGTCTGGAAGCTAGCATCGGTGTACTCAGTACACACCAGCTTCTCTTGTCCACCATAGACTAAGAAATATTCTTTAGTTCATCTAAGATACTTAAGAATACTCTTGACTGCTTTCCAGTGTTCTTTCCCACGATTCTACTAGAATTTGCAAGTCATACTAAGTGAATAGGCCACATCTATCCTCGTACAGGTCATGGCATACATGATAGATCCTATAGCTGAAGCATATGCGATTCTTTTCATGCGTTCAAGTTCTGCAACAGTGGAAGGACTATCCTTCTTTGATAACTTGATGCCTTGACCCATAGGAAGACTTCCGTTCTTGGAGTTTTCCATAGAGAATCGTCTTAGCACTTTGTCTATGTATATGGACTGTGACAACCCCAACAATCTATTTGGTCTATCTCTATAGATCCTAATTCTAAGAATGTAACAGGATTCACCCAAGTCCTTCATCATGAAGGTGTTGGATAACCATTCCTTGACTGATCGCATAAGAGTATTATTATCTCCCATTATTAATATGTCATCTACATATTAACAATGAAGACAATACTCCCTTTCTTACGCTTACTATAAATGCAGGGATCTTCTTTGCTTCTAACAAAGTCAAACGATTTGACTGCTTTGTCAAAGCAAATATTCTAACCCCTTGAGGCTTGCTTAAGTCCATAAATGGCTTATGTAGCTTGCATACTTCTTTGGGCTTAGTCTTGGATGTAAAACCCCCAGGTTGTATCATATACACCTCCTCAATTAGATTACCGTTGAGGAAAGCCGTTTTAACATCCATTTGCCAAATGTCATAATCATAGTATGTGGCTATTGCAAGCAAAATCCGAATGGATTTAATTTTCGCAACATGTGAAAATGTTTTATCATAATCAACCCCAGGTCGTTGATTATAACCTTTAGCCACCAATCTTGCCTTATAAGTCTGTACCTTGCCATATGCATAAATCTTCTTCTTGAAGACCCATTTGCATCCTATGGGTCTAACCCCTATTGGCAAATCAACCAAGTTCCAAATTTGATTGATATACATCGAGTCCATCTCAAATTTCATGGCTTCTTGCCATCTTTGCGAATCAATGTCTAACATAGCTTCGCTGTAGGTTGTAAGTTTATCGTCATCAGGACTATTTATCTTATTGTGTGTTTCAACAAGGAGATTAAGTCTTTCAAGTGGACGATGAGTCCTAGTGGTCCTATGGAGTTGATTATTCTGTGTTTCAGTGTTTGGTGCATTTTGATTGTGAGAAGGTCTTTGTGTGCTGGACAATCCATCACTTTGAGAGCTTTCAGGAATGTCATTTTCATGTATTTCCTAAATGAAATGATGTACAACCATTGTATCATCTTCCATTGGTTGTGTATGAGAACCTTGCATTTCTGCACTATCTCTTACAACACTCCCACTGGCTGAAGGGCGTACTCTAAGTACCCAATCTTCACTAAATACTCACACTGAATCCTTGTCTAGGTCTTTTGACAAAGGTTCAACTTCTGTGTTATCTTGTGGTTCTTGAATTTCTTCAAGTTCTATCTTATTGCAGCTCCGTTCCTTGTAGACATAGTCTTCTTCAAGGAAAGTTGCATTTTTCGAAACAATGACCTTATGTTCTCCAGGAAGATAGAAATAGTATCCCTTTGTTTCCTTTGGATACCCCACAAAATAATATTTTTCACTTTTAGATTCCAACTTGTCAGTAAGCATCTTCTTTACATATGCAGGGCACCCCCAGGGTCGCATGTGTTTAAGTGTTGGCTTCTTGCCATTCCATATCTCATATGGAGTTTTCTTTACTGACTTTGAAGGAATCCTGTTTAGAATATAAATTGAGTTTTGCAATACATATCCCAAAGGTATGTTGGTAGAGCTGAGAAACTCATCATGGATCTAACCATATCTAATAGGGTTCGATTTCTCCTTTCAAAAACACCATTCATCTGTGGCATTATAGGAGGTGTCCATTGTGATTGGACTCCATAAAGCTTCAAATAATCCAGAAATTCTTTACTTAAGTATTCACCTCCTCGATCTGATCAAAGGGTCTTGATACTTGTTTCAAGTTGCTTCTCTACTTCTGACTTGTACTCCTTGAATTTCTCAAAGGCTTCAGACTTGTGTTTCATAAGATACACATGCCCAAACCTTGTGAAATCGTCTGTAAAAATGATGAAGTAAGGGAAGTCTCCCTTGGCTAGAGTTCAAAATGGCCCACATATATCAGTATGGACCAACTCAAGTTTCTCTTTGGCTCGCATCCCTTTTCCCAGAAAGTGGCTTGTTGGTTATCTTTCCTCTCAAGCAAGATTCATAGTTACCATAGGACTCCAAGTCAAATGATTCCAGGTAGTCTAACTTTCTTAATCTTGTTATCCTTGATTCATTGACGTGATCAAGTCTACAGTGCCATAAGTAGGTGGGGTTTCTTGGATTACTTATCTTAGCTCGTTTGTTTTGCACATTGAAAATTTCACGACTACAGTTTAAAACATACAAACCATCCACAAGCAGAGCATTTCCACAAACAAAACCATTAAAGGACATTACATAACTAACATTGGCAATAAATAAGGAAAACCCCTCAATGTCTAACACTGGGATAGAAATAATATTCCTCGTCAATGAGAAAACAAAATAACAATTATTTAGTTCTAAACAAAATCCTGAAGGTAAATCTAGTTTATAAGTTCTCATGCGTTCAGCATCCACTTATGCTTCATTTCCAACGCGTAGGTCTACCTCCCAAGGTCCAATATTTCTACCGTCAATCAGGCCCTTCACATTATTACAAATGTGTGAGCCACATGTGGTATCCAATACCCAACAGTGAGAGTTATTTATAGACATATTTATATCAATGACAAACATACCTTGTCCAGTAGAGCCAGGAGCACCTAGTGCTTTGCCTCCTCCTGGAGCTGTGCAGTCCTTCTTCCAATGCCCCTTCTTCTTGCAGTTGAAGCACACATCCGAAGCTACCTTTGCCTTATTCTGAACAAGTGAGTTCTTCAAATATGTCCTGGTACTGATCAACAATACATGTTTGCATAATCTTATTAAACTCATCTACAATATCTTGGTGCCTAATATTACCGAATCTCCTACACAATTCAGCACAAAACTTTGGCCATTTCATTACTCCTTTGTGGTTCACAATGTAACTGTCAAACCATAAATCAACTCTCTCTCTAATGTGAATTGATGCATAGATCAATTTTTCATGCTCAGGTAAGTTATACAACTCAAAGAACTTCTCGCATTTTCTAAGCCAGCTTCTAGGGTTAGTTCTGTCAAACTCTGGAAAAATTATCTTAGATTTTAGGGTTCTGTGGTTGTTGGTTGTGTCATGGTTATTGACTACGGAACTGGGTGGAACTATAGCTGTCATGGAAAAATTGGGGTTTCGGTAAAGAGGTGGACTCGAAAAAAGTGGAGCTGGGGGAAATATGAAACCCCTTCTAGTTGGAAAGGTTGAGAGGGTGTATATGGCTTGAGTATTAGGTATAGGTGATTTGTTACTTGAGGGCTGCCCTTCTTCACTTTGGCTAAAATGCAGTGGTGTTCCTTATGGTGTCGCCCTTAGGTTAGCCGTTGTACCTAGGATCGCCGAAGAACTAGGATTTGAACTCCCTGGAGGAGTTGAGCTCGTCGGAAGTTGCATCTTCGATAGAAAGAGCTCCAGTTTCTTATTTGTTTCTCTTGACTCGTCCATTTGCGATTGGAACTGCAACTGATTGATTTATAAGGCTTCCAACCTCTTACCGGTGATGTCGATGAAGGTCGACAACTGAGCTCTCAGAGCACGCATTTCTTCGTGTATATCTAACATTTCTGGTGGCGGCGTTGTCGACCTAACTATCTCTGATACCATTTGTAACAAGAGAGAGTAACTCTCCTGTTATGATAACTAAAATAAGCAGGAAGATAAGGAAGAAATGAAGAGAAGATATTTCTTGTATTGATTTAATTTTTATGAAACAGTGTTAGAGGCGATAAATTGCCTTACAACTGGATTACACTTTTATGAGAATCAGGGGACTACTATGCAATTAACATAACTAAAGGGACGACTTATAATTGTAGAACTAGGATTGACTACTTAAATACTTGGAGGACTAAAATGAATTACATAGAACTTAGTCACAATGTCCTATTGTGACAGAAGCGAAAACACCTTTGAAACTTAGCCTGAGATAACTGGATATTAACGTTGGGAGTTGGGGCGGTGGACGAGCTTTAAAGATTAGGGCATTGCTCTTTAGGTTCAGGGGAGATGGAATTGGGAAAAGGCATTGGGGAAATTAGATGGAGCATGGGCCGGATTGTTTGGTGTTGGACTGATGGGTTGTTTGGATTTTGGTTGGACGATTTTGAGTTATGAGTGGCTAAGAATGGGATTAAAAATATAGCCTCTTTGTTAATAATTAGACCAAATTAAAACCAACTTAAAATAAAATGAAGATGAATCATTTAACTAATTAATCAAGCTTCTTAACTTAACAAAGTGAAATATTTGATTACTAAAGAGATTAATCATAGTAATAAGTTGTGAAGGACTTTAATACGTACGTAATTAAAATACTTGTTTTCGTGTGAATTGGTTTTCTAATTGGACAAAATACACATGATTAATACTTAAAAGTATACGTAATATATATATATATATATATATATATATATATATATATATATATATATATATTATGGTATTTTGCCAAAATGACAAAATAACGCTGAAACTAGTTTACAATGTATTTTTTGATTTTTAAATAATTATTTCACTCTGCTTGCGATTCAAGAAGCTTGACTAGTTAATTTGAACTTTTGAAGAGCAAAAATTGGGTGTCAACAATTACACCATCTAATCCTAATCAGGTTTGTCTTCTCAAGAAATCTCTCTATGGTTTAAAACACGCATCAAGACAATGGTACTCAAGGTTAGCTGGTGCTCTAAGTTACAAGGGGTTCAAGATCTCTAAATGATTACTCTTTGTTCTTCAGGGTCACAGATGGTCTCATTTCAATTCTTGCAGTTTATGTAGATGATATTCTTTCGATAGGCAATGGCACATAAGAAATCACCTACATTACTGCATTTTCCAACACTGAATTTAGAGTCAAGAACCTAGGGGACATTCACTACTTTCTGGGCATGAAAAGCATACGAAAAAAGCAAGGATTCATCATTAATTAGAGAAAATTTACCTTGGAACTCCTACGGGAGTATGATTGCTCAGGTTCAGTGGTATCTTCTCCCCTTGATCCTTATTCCAAGCTCCATGATGATGATGGCCCTGTTATATCTGACCCATTCTCTATCGACATCTTGTTGGTAAATTGAATTATCTCACTCATACTAGGCATGACCTATCATTTGTTGTCCTTTCCCTCGATCAATTTATGCAAAGACCCACTATTTCTCACTATTCAACCGCCCTTCGAGTACTTAGCTACCTCAACAATGATCCTAACCAAGGTATTTTACTCTCTCATGATCCTTCTTTTGACTTTATTGCATTTTGCGATGCCGATTGAGCATCATCAAAGACACACATAGATCTGTTAGCGGATTCTACATAAATTTGGGCGAAGCCCCAATTTCATGGAAATTTAAAAAGCAATCATCAATCTATTTATTCTCCACCGAAGCGGAGTATAGATCTATGCGAGGAGTCATTACAGAAGTTACCTTGCTTGTACGTTTACTCCAAGACCTCTTTGTTTCACCAACCCTTCATATTCCTATTCTTTTCGATAGCCAAGCAATTATTCATATTGCCTGAAATCCTGTCTTCCATGAAATAACCAAACACATCGAATTGGACTATTATTTTGTTCGACAACAGTACCTTTCCGGTTTGATTAGCCTCTTTTTTCTACCCATCGACCATCAAATTGCTGAGCTTTTTACCAAACTCCTTATAGGGGTATCCCATCAGAGTTTGTTGAACAAATTAGGGGTTGTTTTTCTCCCCTCCAATTTAAGGGGGATGTTGGAATACTACCTTCTTCTTCTATTAATTTAAAGGAACAAGCTTTAAAGAAGAAGAAGAAGAGGTGAAAGAAGATGATACAAATGAAGTCTCCGACAAAGTTCATTTTGTTTCGGACAAAACAAGGAAAGCAACACAATGCTTAAGCTCACATGTGGCAGCATCAAGACCGTTGATCATTAAATACCAAGATGCAATTACAATCGTTGATTTGCAAGGCAAGTTGTTGCCTTCCAAGAACCTTCCTTCACATGATGATCACATAAGGACACTTCAGTTAGTTATTTTATTGCAATGTAGACAAATAATAGGAGGACAAGTGTATAGTATTTGTTTATTTTTTCTATTTTATTTCGGAACAAAATATGTGTATATAAACAGGTTCTTTGAGATAAATATACATGGAGAAAATTTTCCCGTATTAATTTTGTTAAATTCCTACAAAGGTCTCGAATTAATTTTATAAACAGAATACACATGTAATAGGATCACAGAAACCCACTTCTCTTATCTAGGTGGCATTCGAATGAGAAGGAAACACAACAGACGTATAACATGAAATGTTGAAGTGTCTAAGAAGGAAAAAAATACTAAACAGATGAGCATGTTGTAATGACCCGTTTGGTCGTTTAGGCTTTTTACCCTTTTACCCCTGTTAACCCTTCCCCTAACATCATTAGAATGTATTTGACTTGTGAGGATGGGTGGAGCAATTCCCGAGACTTTCGAATAAGGAAAAGGATATTTTGGAAATCCATAAGTTAAGAATGAAGAAGTTTGACCAAAGTCAACATCAGGGGCAAATGCATCTTTTTTGCAGTTTTGTCGATTTCATTAGCTTCGGAACATTATTTATGACTTAATCGAGTCGTTGGTTCGGTTCCAGAGAGGTTCCGATATGATTAAGGTGGTTGATTGAGAAACTAACTTTTGAGATGATTTAGAGTTGACCACGATCAACATCAGATCAAGATGGATCCATTTGGGTTTTTTGAGAGTTCAACCAGTTTCATATGATTATTTGTAACTTGTAGGAACTTTCGAAATTAGATTTGGACTTCGTTTGGTCAAGTTTAAGTGTTTGAGTCGTTGGCATAAGTCGCTCGCCTTTGACGCTTCAATATACAATTATATTAATTTGATATTGGAATTGCATTTTTATTGTTGGAATAGATGCGTATCAATTTTTTTGAGTCGTAGCAACTTGAATCGTCGAATTTCGACATTGTATGAGGAAATTATGATCATTTTAGTGTTGGCGAAAATTGTTGGTTTCTGGTGTGATCGCAGAAGCGGAAATCCGGTCGCTGAAGCGAAAATCTGGTCTCTAATGCGTTATCGCTGAAGCGGAAATCCGGTCACAAAGCCAAAAATCATTGTGTTAAAAAAAATCAGACCACATCAATTTAGTATTTTGCACATAACTTGAGTTCTAGAGCTTCAATTGAGGTGATTTTTGTGGAGTTGTTCTCGTCTCAACAAGGGAGTAAGTATACAACCTTTATTTTGATGTTTCTTTAAGATTATTTCCATTGGTTATCAATTTTATTTGTGTTTGGTTGGAAAAAAATTGAGTTTTAAACCCTATGTTGAAATTTGAGTTTTTTTTCAATTAATTATGGTTGGATTTGAGTAAATTCTAGGTTTTGGCTTGTTTAAACCTTGGGTAAACTATTTCTAACGTAAATTTAGATTTCAATCCGGATTTTTCAAACATTCGATTCATGGGTTTTGACAAAGTCATGAAATTGGAGACTCAATTGCGGTTAAAATTCCATGAAACCTTGGATTATGACTATTTATATTATGGGTAACGTGTTTCTAACTTAAATTTCCAATTTTTCCCTTGTGATCCCAGAATCACTTTTGGGGTTTTGGACTAAAGTATAGCAATATGGTTGTTGTTTGACTCGTACGAACCCATAGAACAGTATTCTGATAATATTGAACTTGATTTCTCAATAAAATTACCATTTTGACCCTCGAGGTATGTAAGGTTATAGATTTGCTTTTGACCCGAATTCCTTACAAGACATGGTTGGTATCATTACAACAATATGTTAATATAGAATTTATAATTGTTAGACATTGCTCATTTGGAGATGATACGAAAAGGAATGACGCAAGTCAGATAGTTCTGACACCTGTTCGGCTTTGAGGTAGGCTACGATATACTTTCACTAGACTCTGATTGAAGTATGTAATTAGTTATAAATATTGAGGGGTATTAAGCGTGTTTGGGGGTCCCATTCAAATGATTGTGATGAACGTTTGAATGGGTACCGGTGTTGAACTGTGATGATGGGTGATTTGGAGAATCAACCTTATGCTGGTTCCGATTGTTGATTGGGCTTGTCGCCATTATGTGGGCTTGTCGCCATATTTGATGTTGATGTGTTTATTCATAACACATGCTTTCGTTATGATATCTTGATTGTACTTGGATTATACACGTGATTATTGAATTCTTGAAAGCATGTGATATTTTATCTGTATACTTGGTTGCATCTCATTACATCATGATTTCTTGCCTTGAACTCTCATTGCATTCATGCACTTATGGTTCTGTGATATTGATATGAGAGTGGTATGGAAATGTTGTGGGTCCAAGAAATTGAAAAAGTGAGACACAAAGACTATCTTTTTTTTTTTTTTTTTTTTTTTTTTTTTTTTTTTTGATGATCCAGGTTTCCAGGCTTGCGCCTGACTACTTCACTGGTATTACCCAGACGTCCTGGAGGTAATAGCACCGGTCCTTCAGCAACTATCACCAGGTAAATCGCGGGATGTGCTCCGGTGGCCAGTTTCTGGGAGCGTACAACTGAACAATGAGACAAGGTCAAAATTCCCCAACAAACAGGTATTCCTCGTGCTTGCGGGGAATCGAACCCACGCTGTCCATGCCAGAGCGCCTTATAGCGCCCAGGCTTTGCCACTGGACTATGCCCCGGAGGACGACACAAAGACTATCTTGAACATACAACAAGAGGTTAAACATACCTTGAGGAATCTGGAAAACTTCAACCACAACTTCTTTTGAGCTTGAGACAACACCCAACAACCACACCACACTAAGAGATATCCTCTTCAAGCTTGCATCACTTGTAGGAGTTGAATCCTACTCAAATTACTTAGGATATGTTCTTGAACCTTGAGTAACAGCTACAGGGCTCTTAGGAGGGTTTGGGGACTTAATTTTGTCATGCTAAATGAAGAAATGAGGTTGTCACCTCTTTAAATAGAGGTTGCACCGCCCCACCACTTCAGGGATGCTACCTCATATATAACGTATATGGCCATATGTGGGCCCATATGCGGCCGCATCTTCTCCCAAAAACTTCTCAAATTTTGGCTTCCCTTATGCAGCCTCATTCCGGGGGCAGACCTCATCCGCAACGCGAAATGCTTAGTGTATCACTTTAATTTCATAAAACTTCATCGAGGGGTGTTATCTTCAATCCCAATAGCCTCTACACCTCCTGACACCTTCTTGATGCTCTCCTAAGCAATAGATATCCATGGGAAAAGGCTCAAGTCACCATAGTCTAGATCAACCCTTGTTGCACCCAAGAGAACATAAAAGGGTAGATTTTTTGCGATTACTCCCCTAATCTGAAAGGAAATACTCCTTTCTTCTAAGTTTACTTAACCATCTCACCACAAATCCCAAGTACAAACTTGAGGGGTGTAACATTCTTCCCTCTTAGAAACATTCATCCTCGAATATTAACCCTTAGAGGATTGGCGAAAATTCTTTTTCTAGGACACTTTGACATGTATATTACTCCTAGTTGGGATCTCATGTTGCAGCATACCAATTCTCTTCTTATCGTCGTAGTACATTCTAGTCCTACTCTTCTTTTCTAGATGGGTACCCTTAGATCACTTAACTGGAATCTTTATTTCTCAAACTCTCTATCATGCGTTCTGCTAGAAAAGATCATCATTTCTCCGAGTAAGTCTACAAATATAGTCCATCAAAATTTCCCTTTGAATTAGACACATGGTTCTGTTCTATCTCATGTTCCTCTCGGATCCGTCCTCTTATCTAGTCCATCTACTTTTGACGTCGTTCTCCTATACGTCACTTTAAGCCTAGCAAAATGCCATCGTATCTTTAAGATCTAACGCTATTTTGTCTATCCTTATATATTCGAGTAAGGTATAATGGTTATATATCATTACCGTACCGCCCTCTAAGAACTATCTAGCAATAGCTAACTTGATCCTTGGCTTGAACATTACGAACGACTTAATTTAGAACTCTAATAATATATCGATTATTCCCTACTAATTAGGCATTACAGAGAAAGTAAATGTGGAACTGGTCGAGATATATTTACTATATGGGTGGAAATTCACTCTACCTACAGTATCATTTGGAGGAAACTCAGGGTCTCGTTGACTGGCTAAAGCATAGATGTGGTTCTGACTATCGCCTGAACTAGAGGTTCCACCACGGCCTCGACCTCTACCAGTAGAAGATTGGGACCCTTACCCTAGGGGCTGTACTTAAGTGGATGATATTGCTACCGAGTCAGTTGGCTGAGCATGATACCTTGCCCTTTGTCCTGGCATTCCCTTATCATGTGACCCTCACAACCACACGTATAACAAGCGGTCGATCCTAACCTTCACCTTCCATAATGCCTTCTGCCGGAAGTACCACAATGTGTAGGGGTAGGTTCCATATGATCTGTACTCTGCTGCCCGTGCAAGCCTGATGCTCGAGAGCTCTGACCTGGTTATGATGGAGCATAACCTTATGACTAAGATGACTGTGACCTGGGTGGACGTCTGAACTACAGTGGCCTGGAACCAACCTAGGGCTCCTCCTGAGACCTAGTAAATTTTTCTCTCTTATGTTGCTCTCTTTCAATCTGATCGGTAATCGATTGTTGAAGGCGATGCTTCTCCAAATTCTGAGCGAAGGCTTGTATACGAGAGATATCCATACTTTCATACACGACAGTTGTACTACATGCCTCAACATACTCCGGTGCCGGACTTGATATGCATTGATGAATCTGAGCACACATCGTATCAACAAAAGCAGGGGCATATCTTGCCAATGAGTCAAATCGAAGGTTGTACTCTCGAACGCTCATATTCCCATGCTGCAAAGTCAAGAACTAATCAACTCGGGCTTCTAGGATCTCCCAAGGTAGATAATGGTCCAGAAAGGCCTCTACAAACTCTTCCCAAATAGTAGGCGAGGCATCCTCTCCC
The DNA here is from genome assembly GCA_034509755.1 of Anisodus tanguticus. Taxonomy (NCBI): domain Eukaryota; kingdom Viridiplantae; phylum Streptophyta; class Magnoliopsida; order Solanales; family Solanaceae; genus Anisodus; species Anisodus tanguticus. The sequence continues at coordinate 23,027,086 of CM067559.1, forward strand.
CTAGACCACTCCCATGCCTCATACTAGAGGATGGTGATATCTCACAACCTGAAGGCTGCCAACTCAACTGCTTCCGTTTCTATAGTATGCATAACTGTGAAAACTCTTTGGAGATGATCTATAAAATTTTGAGGGTCCTCATTCGCATTTGACCCTATAAAACTCTAGAGGGTTCAATAAGATAAACTCCCTAACCTTCGAACTCTCTGGTCCTTCTAATGATCCAGCACTAGCTGGTACTCCTATCTGCATGTTTGTAGCTACTATCTAAGCTAGTAAGTGTATCACACTCGTAATATCCTGGTCAGAGGTTGTAGGAGGAGGGACTGAAGGCTGAACTGGTGGTGCTGCATCTCTTTGAGGATCCTCTGGTGGTGGAAAAGGTGGAGGTGGCCGAGGGGGTGTCTCTCCTTAGGACTCATATTGGTTCATATTATCAGGTGGTGCATGACTCATACCCTCTCCTACCTCTGCACCAACTCTCTGAGTAGTTGAAGCCCGCCTACTATTAGTCATTCCTGAATGATCTGTATCGAAAACATGAATTAGACATTAATTGCTTATATTCATCTCTATAGCACGATCTGAGATCAGAAAAATGTAACCAACTCTCAAATACTCTGTATTCTCCTGTCTATAAATGTGGTGCACAACACATGTATAATCAAGACTCTACTAGATACAACTTGTAGACTCACTAGGACACGACCTGCTCTGATACCACTTTGTCACACCCCAACCTTGGTGAGGCGTGGCTGACACTTGGTATCTTTCTAGGTCCGATAGTACCAAGTTGAACCTGCAATTTGAGCCTAAAAGGTAAACTAGGCCACTGAGGATATTCTATAAACGTAACATCAACTTGGGCCGGTAAGGCCATATACTGAGATATTTGTAAACAAAGAACAATAAGACTGGGGTAGGACTATCCCCGAACATCTATTTACATGACTAGGCAGTCAATGGCGCCTACCTTGTCCCTGCAAGCAGTACATCCCAAAATAGACTATATACAAGGGCCGACTAGGCCACCATACTGATACTGCTGACTGTACAGGGCATGTCTATAAGCCTCAAGCGAATCATAAATATATCATGACAGGTACAAGTCCCCGACCTGCCTATGATCTGTAAATACACAAAAACTAGACCTGACAACTCCGAATAATCTGGAGCTTACCACAAAAGCTGATACTCGGCGGATCCTACTGGTGTGATCCTTCCTGCAACCTATCTGAACCTACAGACATAAACATAACATCTCCAGAAAAAGGGACGTCAGTACCAGATAATGTACTGAGTATGTAAGGTGAATGTAATTGAAATGTATGGAAATGTAAAGCAATCTGAATATGAACTAAAGAGATACTAAAGGATAACTAGCTATATTTACCTGGCTCTGCCATCTACTAACTACACAACCTAGTATTCATTACTTAGCCTCCTCATATAAGGAACTTATACATAGATGAATATCCCTGAAGAAAATCTGTGTATGTATAGCCCCACAAGCAAGCGCGCATCTGTGTAACCCCGAAGGCAATCTATATGGCCAATAGTCTCGAAGGCAAACATCATAGCCTCCAAGGCAACTATCATTCTATGTAGTCTATACTCATGCTTCATATTATTCTACTACATAGATAAATATGGCTAACTGCAACTCATTATCAACAAGGAAAGTTACTAAGATAGGGTTATGGCAACCCAAATGCGATTTCTATAACTAGGAAATCTTTGTGCAATGGAATCAAACTACATCGTTAAAGAAGTTATGCCGAAATAAAAGGAAAGAATAGTCTTCACATACCTTCGATTATCTTGTCTCAACAAGGTGACGTAACCGGTCCGTAACACATTTCAATCTATCCCAAAACAAATATACAAACATTACTCTCACAACTAGTAGTAACTACGATCGTCATTATGCTAGATTTAAAGTTAAACTTAGTTCTCTTCTTCCCTTTCTCAGCTCTCACTTCCATAAACAATCCAACACATTAAAGATCATGATCATGTATATCAACATCATGATTAGACTATTTCTAGAAATTTCCGACCATAAGAAACTATGGATACACTTTCAACAACTTAACAAGACAACAACACTTTCCTAGATCATCTTCTTGCCTCATCCTTGTAGTTCTTCACTTTTCCAACTTAACCAACACAAAGACTATCTTGAACATAACAACAAGAGGTTAAACATACCTTGAGGAATCTGGAAAACTTCAACCACAACTTCCTTTGAGCTTGAGACAACACCCAACAACCACACCACACTAAGAAAGATCCTCTTCAAGCTTTCATTACTTGTAGGAGTTCAATCATACTCAAATTACTTAGGATATGTTCTTTAACCTTGAATAACAACTACAAGGCTCTTAGGAGGGTTTGGGGACTTAATTTTATCGTGCTAAATGAAGAAATAAGGCCGCCACCTCTTTAAATAGGGATTGCACCACCCCACTGCTTCAGGGATGCGACCCCATATGAGGGCCCATATACAGTTGCATATTCTCCCAGAAACTTCTTGACTTTGGCTTCCTTTATATGGCCCCATTCGCAGGGCAGACCTCATTCGCGATGCGAAATGCTTAGTATATCACTTTAATTTCATTGAACTTTTTCGAGGGTTGTTGTCTTCAATCCCAATGGCCTCTACACCTCCCCACACCTTCTTGATGATCTACTAAGAAATAGATATCCATTGGAAAAGGCTCAACTCATCATAGTCTAGATCAACCTTTATCGCACTCAAGCGAACGTAAAAGGATAGAGTTCTCGTGATTACTCCCCTAATCTCAAAGGAAATACTCCTTCCTTCTAACTTTACTTAACCAACTCATCACAATCCTATGTACAAATTTGAGGGGTATAACACCCTGACTTTCTTGGCGAGTGCCTCTGCTCATTTCACACTTAGTCAAAATCTTATTTTTTTCCGACGGTACCAACAACGTCTCAGTAAAATGGTGAGAATTTTTAGGTAGAGCTTCATTTGGGTCGGGCGACCTATCATTACAAAGGTATTTCAAAGGGATACACCTTTCATATTTTACATTTTCAAAATTCTCAATGGATTTGCACAAAACGGATCTGCAAGGCAGACTTGTCGAATTTGGTCGATTTTTATCAAACCTTATGCACCTCACTATTCGTCTTGATTTGAAACCAACTATTTCCACCCAAAATCATCCGATGTGACTTTGCATTATTAAAATATCACACTAATATGCATTTAACATATTCAAACCTAACCATGATTTATGGAGTGTTACATTATCTCCCTTTTGGAATCATTCGTCCTCAAATGATGGGTCTTGGTTCTCATGGTCGAACTTGCACACCTTAAGGATATAGTTTCCTGAATTATGGACTGAATGTTTATTGAACTAATGAATTACTAGACTGAATAAATACTAACTGAATGAATGTTGAACTGAATGAGTAAGATGAATGAGTACTTAACTGAATGAATGCTGAACTGACTGGATACTGAACCTACATGAATGTTTGAGTACTGATCTAACATGAATATCTAAGTACTAAACTGATATGAATATCTGATGCCGAGCTGACATGAGTATCTGAGTACTAAACTGATATGAATATCTCGCACTGAGCTGACATGAATATCTGAGTGCTGAACTGGCATGAATATCTGAGTACTAGAAAGATGAATGCTATAACATGACACTGGGTGTACGATGACCAACTCTGGTGGAAATGTTTACTTGTAAGCCACTAGGTCGACCCTTCGTAGGATCTTGTATGGTCTGAATATACATGGGGCTGAGTTTCCCTTTATTCTCAAATCACATGATGCCTTTCATAGGAAAACTTTAAGGAACACTCAATTGTTAACATGAAACTCTGAATCTCTGCGCCACATATACGAATAGGACTTCTGGCGACTCTTAGCCATTTTTAATGCCCTTAAATCAACTTAACTTACTGCATAGCCTGATGGACCAAGTTTGACCCTAGCAAATTCTAGTTTCCTAACTTTATACGAACCACTAGGTGATATACAATTTCGCCCATACTAGGCTTCAAATAGTGCCTTCTTGATACTGGCATGCTATCCATAATTAGAAACAAACTCTGTGCGGGGCCATGATCATCCTAATTATGTTTAAAGTCTAGGACACATGCTCTCAACATATCTTTGAACATCTAGATAGTGCACCATGCTTGACCATTTGTTTGAGGATAAAAAGTGGTATTGAGATTTACCTTGGTACCTAATCCTTTCTAAAGGACTTCTAAGAATTGTTGTGAACTGTACACCACAATCCAAAAAAATAGAAACTAGAGTCCCATGTAATCTGACAATTTCTTGAATATAATACCCAGCATAATCTTTTGTTGAATCTGTGGTCTTTACTAGCAAAGGCATTCTGACTTAGTATGTTACCCTATAATCACCCAAATTGAATCATGCTTTCGAAATGAGTGAGGTAAACCCATTATAAAGCCCATATTTATCATATACTTTTCAAGAATATTTGTATTATGTGCTAAACCACCAGGCTTTTGATGCTCGACTTTCACTTGCTGACAATTTGTTAGTCACACAATCTGCTACATTATTTTTTCATGTCATTCCACTAATAATTCTTCTCAAGATCATGATACATTTTGATAGAGATTGGGTAGGTAGAATGTCTTAGTCTGTGTGCCTCTATTATAATCCTCTCTTTGCGTCAATCTACATCTGGGACACATTTATTTTCCCTGGTACCTTAGAGTACCATCATCTCCTCCTTAATTCAAAATCCATGGGTTTATGCTTGTTAATCCCTTCATTTAGCTGCAATTGATAGGGATCATGAAACTGTCTTCCTCTTTTCTTTGCTACTAAGAAGGATTTGGCTATGTTTTGTACAAAACTCTACCATTTTTAGGGTCCTAAAGTTGAACTTCTATGTCTGTTAAACAAAGACCTTCTCTCACCCCCATTCTCTTGTCTGCCTGAACAAGAGTTAACTTTCCATACTTGATTTCTTTATGAGATACTTCCTGAAATACTCATAGTATTGTTGTGCCCTAAGTCTTTGACCAGCACCCTGAAGATTAGACTCTCATAAAATGGCACTACCCCTATGACACATAACTGGGAATGATCTTATAGCTTTTCTGTGATCCCTTAATTAATAATAATTGATCATAACACAAGTTGGTCGATGATCATTCTTCTCACTTCATGTTTCTTGTACACTCATGGCACATTCCTTATGAAGACTATCTCATTATGCCCTCATTACTAAACCGAGGTTCTTAATATCTCATAATATCTCTTCAGTTTCAAGTATCCAACTAGACTTATTGACGATTTACATATCTCTCCCTTAGACCAAAGGTTAAGTTCTTATACTTGTGGATCCTTCTCTCTCATTGAGATACAACTAACTCTCTTTATCTTCTGCAGTCTTTTATTGTACAATACATCACTGACGACTCATTTTTCAACTCACTTTTGAGTAATCTTCCTTACTAGGAAAACTTAATTACTTACATGAAATGGGAACTAAATTACTTACATGGGTTGAATTGTTGGCTTATTCTTTCTTAATGACTTAACTTTGCTCACATTGTCAATCTTAGGGAAACCCCTTCTTGATAACGCTTAAAGACTATTCTTCTATAGTTTTCTCTCTTACCGCATAGCTAATTTTTGTTTCTCCCATTGTCATCGTACTTTAGGTTTAACTTAAACTTTTTCGATTCTAACACACATTCGGTGTATTCAAATTGTTACCCACTTACTAGCTCTCCTGAAATTACTAATTCACTATACCTACTGAAACTTACATATTCTTCTTCTACTAACCATATGCTAGTATCATGATCTCTTATTCTGCTCTACATAACTGAAGTGAAATATAAGGTTATTTCTAACATCCCTCATCATTTGACCCTATTCTATGGTCGTATACTATCTTTTCTGAACTATAAATATGGATCACACTTAGGAAAGTTTTGTATGCCTTAAATGAAAAATTGGAATACCTAACCCCAAACATTCTATACACTTCAAAGTCATATTAGACTATACACATCTGGGGTAAACACTTAATCACATAACCTAAGAAGGACCTGTCAAATCTTCTTATCTCATAATATTATATACTCCTTATAGTAAATTACTAATGTAGTGCTTTCTAGTTCTAATCTGAATAATACTTGAACCAATTAAAATTGTGCCCAAGACTTAGTCAATAAAAAAATTTACACTACCTCGCTGAGTGAGGCTTATAGGCCAAGGAGCATGCTTGGCGAGCTCCCTTTGTCTCGAACTACTTAGAAAAGATTTTGGTCTTCTGTTTCCATGGTCCTCCTTTCGTACATCATATATCCTTGTCCATGTGCATGGGTCTTACGAAAACACATCTTCTGTAATATCAAACGTCTTTGACTTCTATGTATTTTCCCCTCAAGCTCTTTTCTATCCAAAACTATCATATGCAGTTTATGCCCGTTGCGCCTAACTTCATAACATATTACTTTGTAGGGTCTTAAATCTGAGCTATCACCCTCATACTTGTGATTTCATGATCAAAAATCAAAATAAACCTATTCTATAAGGTTTAGAACATATGTATATATTACCATGCCCGAATTTGTCCTTCAGACGGTACTATCACCTGATAAATTACTTCATGCTTCATTTGGCAAGGCTTGGTTCTTAACCCGGATGTAAAACATGTAGAGATTTTTCTAATGTCATCGTTACTTACACTTTCTTTCAGCACACATAGGCATCATTGTATACTCACAAGTCACAAGAATCCGGATACACTGAAAAGTAAAGGTATGGTAACTAAATAACTGAATACTTGCATACTGAATAACCATAATCCTCCTAACTAAGAGAGTGTATAACTGGTAACTGAGGTAAACTGATAACTATAAAACATGATAACTGCCTTGTACTTTCTGATAAGGGTTATGCTCTTGGTCGAAAGTAACTGTGAATTTGTCCCACTTTCAATATCATCTCAAGTCTCATCCATTACTAACATGCACTACCCGGCGTGTAATCATCCTTACTTAGACTTTGAATTTCCTGCTCGCCGCATGTGCATTTGATACGTTCAAAATTTGATAGGAAGATATTATCCATTACTTACTACTCTAAGTCTCATCCATTACTTACTGCTCTAAGCTTTATCATCTCAAGTCTCATCCATTACTTATTGTTCTAAGTTTTATGGCATGAGTTAGAAAAGTTTCTGAAGGCATAGCTCTAATTGCACGATCTAGAGTATGAAAGAAATGACATAATCCTTAATATCTTGGTAGTTAACCATTTATATGTGTGGCCGACACACACATATAAAGGAAACTCCACTGGACATGGTTTCATAGACTACCTAAGACACTTGAACCTAGGCTCTGATACTAAGCTTTATCACATCTCAAACCATGGCCTGGACGTAACATGGCGCTCGGTGCCTGACTGCATATGACTGAGCGAACCACATGGTTGGCTGAACTAACATGGGACATGTACTGATGCAGAATATAAATTAAAAGATGAAAATTTTGGGTAGAGATGAAATAATAATAATACTGAAAATATTATTGAATCATAAATGCGGAAATAGTCTCAAAACATAGCAGTGTATCCCACAAGGCTAAACACCTCTGAATACTAAAAACTAACTAGTCTATGAAACTTCTGACATGAATATGAAAACATTGGACTATTGTTGGGACAAGCCCCCCAACATACCTGACTATCTAACATGACATGACTGCTGAAAGTAAAGAAAACGCCCCAAAATAAATAGGTCTCACCCAGTAGCTGATACGATAAAGTCCTAACAAGCAAATTTGTTATCCTGAAAATCCGCGGCTGCATCGTGAAATGCAGGCCCTGGACAATAGGGATGTCAGTACATTTAAATTGTACTGGCATGTAAAGCAACTAAATGAAATAATTGTAAGTGGGGTGCTTGGGGAATGGGCAACCCAAATAAAAAACATGGATATAATGAAGTAATCTGAAACTGGAACTATAAATGTATACTAGAACTATAACTATAAACTGAATATGTACTGTAAACTATAAACTCTATCTGAAAATAGTATACTAAAACCTAGACATGATCATCATCTGCATGATCAAGCTGTAACATGTATAAAATGTTTTTAAGTGGGAGAGCCTTAGTATAATCGATATGTAATCACCATGTGGGCACGTGGTGTTTGATCTCTGCCAGATTAGCTAAGTCATCTCATACCTTCTCCGGGTATGCGATATGAACATGAAATGAATGGATCCATAAAATATCTCATAATAAGAAACACGAAGGAATCGTCCTAACTTGGCGGAGCGACTCTTATCCTACGCTGGCATACGTAGTTTTAGGTTGTCTGAGCCTTCTCGGTAATCTGTGCAATTCCCAAAAATATGAACATGGATAGTAGGTGGCATCTGAGCCCATGATTTTGATAATATGATTTATAATATAGCTCATGGAATTCATGTAAAACTTAAACATAGTAGGCTTAAAGGCACATGAAATTCATAAACATGATTGGTAAATAGTTTTACCAGAAAATCTTCATAAATATATGTATATAATTTCTGAGACATGAAAACATGTGAGAATCCATATGATGGAACAATCTGAGTTCATAACTAGTATCTGAGAGCTCATGAAAAAAATAACATGAGCATACATGTATTACGGACAGGTTCATGACAATCGTAATGACATACATGAATATAATTACTTGAAACATGAGTGATTCAAGAATATATAGAATTCATTCAAGAATGCCACCACCCCGGGAATCAATAAGAAAACAAGTGCTAAGTTTCAGATCAGTGAATAAACCGAAAGGAAAGAAGAGACCTTTCTCGCTCAGCGCCTAAAGCGCACTATTCTCCGCTTCAACTTAGGAGAGTTTTTGGTGGAATTGGTGAACCACGCGAGCATATATATTCCCACACATATAACTTTCTAATTCTGAGATATAACTTTCTAATTCTGAGGAGAAAATAGGGTTTTATGAAATAACATTGCATGGGGAAGCACAAAAATATTCCCACACATGGATAGAAGCTTTACATACATGTAAATGTTCTAATTCAATGAACTATCTTGTTTCTCTGACGAAGAACACCCAAACCCTAGTTTTGAATCATTGAAGAGGGATTACTTGTTAATCCTAGGTTTTTGGTTGAAGAATCGTGTTACTAATCATGATTTAATGTTATAATTACTAAAGAAATCTTAGGAATGAACTTACCTTATTTTGGGAGGTTGAGAGGAGAGAAAACGCTCTTAAGAGGGTTTCAAGAGTGTTTTCTACGAGTTTGGAATGTCTGTGGAATGAAAATTCGAGTTAAGTGTTGAATTTATAGAGTAGGCATTTTGGACCTTGTGACTCACCGAGCTAGTGCTATGGCGAGCCACTGTCTCGCCCTGTCACTCGTTGGGCGAGTGTTATGGCCTGTCCCTGACAAGCACCTAACCAGAATTTACGGAGTGTTGCATATGACTATGTGAACAACATAAGCACTATCTGAAAGAGTAACAGTCAAGTAGATAAGACTATCAACAATCCTCCAATAAAGTGTGGAATTTGACAATAATGTACCATTAGTAGGCTCAATAGACTTTCTCTATGCTTGTTTTATCATTGATATCGATTTTGGATAATAAATCAAAAGCATAATTCACTTGACAGAGAGAAATTACATCAGAGGTGAGAACTTCGAAGCTTAAAAATAAGATCCCAAACTCTTCATCCAAAAATTAGTGCTTAAAATTTCTTTATACCTCTGCAATGCTAACAACATTATCACAAGTGATAATCATATCATCTATATCGAGAAGAAATATAACAGTATCTTGGGTTGTCTTTCATACACAGAGAGCAGTATCACGCGAGCTAGAAAAAACTATAATTTGCTCAGAGTTGAATCAACTTTGACATACCAAGCTCATGGAGCTTGATTTAGACCATACAATGCATGACGAAGACGATATACTTTATCGGGGAAAAAAGTATATCCAATGAAACATTCTCTTCCTAATCTACATTAGGAAAATTATTTTTAATAATTATTTGAGAAAGTTCCCACCGCTTGATTGTTGTAATGACAAAAAGGGTTCAAACATAGGTGACATGAGCTAACAGAGCAAATGGCTCACCATAATCTGTTCCATACGCCTGAGGTAACAGAGCAAAAGTCTCAAATAAAGGTGAGCTTGAGAAGATTGGAGATAATGCTTACAAACTGGACCTACCAAATGAGCATTTTCCGTAATATTTTCAATGTCAGTGATTTATCTCTTTTTATGTAAGTGTGGGAAATTCAAGTACGAATTCTTTTGAAGAAGAGGATAATGATGTAGATCAAGGTGACACTATTCAAGGAACATGCCAAACAGGTCTTTCACAAAAAGTCAAGCTAAGGACCTTCAAATATTACAAGTTTTATGGATGACATGGAACTTTTGGAACACCCGAATATGATAAACTTAAAAATATTTGATGTGTTAAGGATTTTACCATTGTAAGTTAGTTATGGGCATACAATTAAGTCTTTCATTATTAGTTCTAGCCTTGGTACAAATTAGAGCTGGCAAAAGTTGTCCATAAAATCATGACTCGCACAACTCATTTAGGTTTGTGTGGGATAATCACCCGCTAAACTTGCCTAATTCAATCCATTTAAAAACTGCATTGATATGCTATCCAAATTGGCTTATGAGAAATTTTTCAAAATATTATTAAGACCTTTTTTTTTTAAATTTTGATATGTTATACATAGTCATGGTAAGAGGAAAAGAGTTTTGTTTGGCACTTAACCAAGGTATAAGAAAACAAAAAAATTATTAAACAAGGTAATATACCCGTGATATACACTTGATATACATAAGTGTATATCACGGGTGCTTAAGGCAGCAAGCCCAACACGGAAAGGCAGCAAGCCCATCACGGGTTGGCCCATCACGGGTGATGTATATTTTTATGTATATATTGTTGGTATATTGTAGTGTAAATGTTACCTTAATTAGTCTTGTCCACTTACCATAATTGTATAGTTAGAATTATGGTAAAATAAGGTTTTAGGAATAGAATAGGAACAGGATTCTCCTATTATGGAAATATGTAACTTGTATATATACCTTTCAATTAATGAAAATAATCAAGGGATTATTTCTTTCATGGTATCACAAGTCTAGGTCCAACAAAAAAAAGTTCTCGAATTCTTGTTGCTCTTCTCGGCCAAGACCGAACCCCACCCCCTCCTCGGGTTTTGCCATTTGTTCTTCCGCACTCCAAATCTCTCTTCCAAATCCCTCTATCACCTATTGTAGTTTCGTTATGTCTACGTCAAAGAACACGTTTCACCCTGCCCTTGTTGTTTCTAACATCAAGAATCATATCCCCCTAATTCTTGAAATAGAAAACGTCCAATACGCGATGTGGGCTGAGTTGTTCAAAATTCATGCTAGAATGCATCAAGTCATCCATCACATAATCCCCGCGGCTCCTGATGAAACGGAGGTGCCTAAACGCGAGGATGATCCTAAGTTATGGACAACACTTGATGTCACCGTCCTTCAGTGGATTTAATCCTCTATCTCTACCGACCTATTGCAGACGATTATTGAGCCAGACGCTACGGTAATGGCTGCATGGGGTAGACTGCATGACATATTCTAAGATAATTAAAATTCCATAGCTGTTACTCTTGAACATGATTTTTCCCACGTCAACATGGAAAATTTCCCGAACGTTTCAGCATATTGTAAAAGGTTGAAGGAATTGGCGGACCAACTCCGCAGCGTTGGTGCGCCAGTTAGTGAAGATTGTCTTGTTTTACAGATGGTTGCTGGCCTATCCGAGGCCTATAGTGGCGTTGGAACTCTCATTCATCAAAGTAATCCTCTTCCAAGGTTCTATCAAGCCTGATTCATGCTTACCTTGGAAGAAGCCGGTTTGGCAAAAAAGGCGGCTACTAATGCTAGTCCTGTGGTCATGATGACTTCCTCCCCTAGTCCTCAAAATTTTGGTGACAATTTGAACCAAAACCGATCTCACGGGGGGAGCAAGAATGGCCGAAAAAATAATGGAAAAAATCATGGGGGTGAACGCGGCGGCTCCGGCAGCAGTCGTGGTGGCCAAAACAGTGGTAGTGGACCCCATCCAGGTTACAGTGGGCCACTGACCCACTGGTCTCAGCCTTGGGTCTCTGGGCCATGGGCTTGAACCAGTGGACAGTGGCCCTACGACCCACATCTACAGCAATTTCCAGCATCTGGCCAGTGGGCTTTCCAGCAGCCTCGACAGCCCACTGCCCACTAGCCCAGTAATTCCAGTTCCAGCAGTTACGGCCCAGGATAGCCCAGTTCTAGAATTGTTGGGCCCTGGCCTCCGCAAGCTCACCACGCAGCAGGCCCCACTCAGATCGATATCGAGGTCGCGATGCACACACTGGGTTTAACTCAACCAGATCTGAATTGGTATATGGACACCGATGCCACTAGCCACATGACATCCGATTCAGGTACTCTCTCATCTTATTCCAATTTGAGCAACCCTCACGGTATAATTATTGGTAATGGCAATTTTGTTCCAATTCGTGGTTATGGTCATAAAACATTGTCTCCCCCCTCATCTCCCTTTAATCTTGAAAAATACCCTACACGCCCCCAAATTGATTAAAAACTTAGTCTCTGTCCGTAAATTCACTACTGACAATTCTGTTTCTATTGAATTTGATCCATTTGGTTTCTCTGTGAAGTATTTCAAAATGGGGAGTCCTCTCATGAGGTGTGATAGTAGGGGAGATCTTTATCCTATCACACCCAGTCCCGGTCCATCGAATCAAGCCCTGTCTGCTTTTGCAGCCATCTCTCCTTCCTTGTGGCATGCTCGTCTTGGTCATCCGGGGTCCTCAATTTTGTCAGCTTTAGATAAAAATAGTTTTATTTCATGTAAGGGTACGAGTCGTACTCCAATTTATCAATCTTATTCTTTTGGAAAAATTGTTAAGTTGCTGTTTGTAGACTCAAAATCTCATACTTTAATGTCATTTGATATTATTCATAGCGACTTATGGACGTCTCATGTTCCTAGTTCTATGGGTTATCGGTATTATGTTCTCTTTTTGGATGATTATTCTAAATTTCTATGGACGTTTCCAATAGCGAATAAATCTCAAGTTTATTCCATCTTCCTAAAATTTAGAGCATTCATCAGAACCCAATTCGACCGTGAAATAAAAAATATTCAGTGTGATAATGGAAAAGAGTAGACAATGGGGTGTTTCGGGAATTCTGTGCTACTAATGGGATAAATTTTCGTTTCTCTTGTCCTCATACATCTTCACAAAATGGGAAAGTCGAACGTAAAATTCGTTCCATAAATAACATTATCCGCACTCTATTAATTCATGCTTCCGTACCCCCATATTTTTGGCATCATGCTCTTCAAATGGCTACATATCTACTTAACGTAACTCCTTCCAAAGGTTTGACATATTCTTCCCCTCTTCAAATTTTATATAATAAAATTCCTTCATATTCACATCTTCGGGTTTTTGGGTGTTTGTGTTATCCGTTATTTCCGTCCACCACAATTAACAAACTTCAGGGCCGATCGACTCCATGTGTGTTTTTGGGTTTTCCATATAATCATCGTGGCTACAAATGCTTTGATTTATCCTCCAATAAAATCATCATTAATTCGCCATGTAATTTTTGATGAATCCCAATTTCCATTTGCTAAAAGTCATTCTCCAGCGCCTAGTTCGTATAATTTTTTGGATGAACAAATATCCCCGTATATTATTCAGCATTTTTCGGACATCTCCTGCACCCAAAATTCTCCAGCGGGCCCACTGCCCGCTGGTCCCACTGGCCCGTCACAATCCTCTCTGCCCAGTTTTGTCACTAGGCCAGTTTCAGCAATTGGGCCAGTCCAGCCCAATACTGGAACTGGTCTAATTTCTGGTTCCGCCACTGGTACTGCTTCCCGAGTTGGGCCAGCAGGCCCATTGCCTGTTGTTCAGTCTGTCCCGAGCCCAACAAATTCCCGAAATCCACTCAATTCTTCCTCGAGTCATAGACCGGTCACTCATAGTCAGCGGGGTATTGTTACACCTAAAAGACATTTTAATTTACATTCTAATGTCTCTAAATCCCCCTTGCCCCCGTAATCCCGTGTCTGCCTTAAACGACCCGAATTGGAAAATTGTATGATTGATGAATATAATGCTCTTATTAATAATAAGACGTGGGAGTTGGTGCCCCGTCCATCTGGTATTAATGTTATCAGGTCTATGTGGATTTTTGCTCATAAGGAGAATTCAGATGGTTCATTTGCTCGACATAAGGCGCGACTTGTGGGTGATGGTAAGACTCAGCAGGTTGGTATAGATTGTGGGGAGACGTTTTGTCCGGTGGTCAAGCCGGCTACTATTCGCACTGTGCTTAGCTTGGCTCTTTCGAAGGCATGGCCTATTCATCAGTTGGATGTCAAGAATGCTTTCCTACATGGGGATCTTAAGGAAACAGTCTACATGCATCAGCCTTTGGGATTCAGGGATCTCAATCATCCTCATCATGTCTGTTTATTGAAGAAGTCCTTATATGGGATTAAGCAATCTCCCCGAGCCTGGTATACAAGGTTTGCTGACTATGTTTCAACTATTGGGTTCACTCACAGCAGGTCAGATAATTCCTTGTTCATCTACCGTCGTGGTTCGTCCTTAGTGTACATTATGTTATCTGTGGATGATATTATCTTGACTGCCTCTTCCGATGCCTTGCGCCAGTCTATCATGACCATGTTCAGCTCCGAGTTTGCTATGAAAGACTTGGGGCCCTTGAGTTATTTTTTAGTGATTACTATCACTCGTCATTCCGATGGGTTGTTCTTGTCACAACGAAAGTATGCAGCCGAGATCATCGAGAGGGCTGGGATGTCATCCTGTAAGTCCACTTCCACTCCAGTTGATACTAAGCCCAAGCTTGGTCCCGCGGCCGACGTCCCTTACGAGGATCCGACCCGCTATCGCAGTCTTGCAAGGGCCCTTCAGTATCTTACCTTTACCAAACCGGATATTACGTATGTTGTCCAGCATGTATGTTTATTCATGCATGATCCCAGAATTGAGCACATGAATGCACTCAAACGGATCATTCGATATATTCAGGGTACACTATACTATGGTTTGCATTTATATCCTTCATCGACATCCACACTTGTATCATACACAGATGTTGATTGGGGTGGGTGTCCAGACACCAGACGGTCTACGTCTGGCTACTGTATGTTCCTTGGCAACAACTTGGTCTCCTGGTCTGCGAAGCGTCAGGTGACTCTATCCCGCTCAAGTGCCGAGGCGGAATATCGAGGGGTAGCCAATGTGGTCTCAGAATCATATTGGTTACGTAATTTGCTTTTAGAGCTTCATTGTCCAATTCAAAAGGCAATCTTGGTTTATTGCGATATTATTAGTGCCATTTACCTTTCGGGTAATCCGGTTCAACACCAACGCACTAAGCATATCGAGATGGACATACACTTTTTAAAACTTAGTTAGTGTTGGATGGGTTGGGACCCAATTTTAACCCATTTCAAGCGAGTAATTTTTGGACGGGTCAATTACCTATTCCATTTATTAACTCAACCTATTTTGAGGAGCTCAAATTCAGTCCAACCATCCCATTTGACGCCCCAGTACAAATAGTAAGAAATTAGAGTTTTATAGCTAGTTTATGACACATGATGAATTTTATCTCTTTGTGAAAGCTTGGAAACACTTTGTTGGATTTCAACATTTCCTTAACATTTGCAAGTAAAGTTAAAGCCTGTTTGGATGGATTTATAACTTATGACTTATTTTTGTTATTTTGGTATAAAAATAAGTGCTTAAAAATACCTTTTTTATCTTACCCAAACACTATAAAAGTGTTTAAAAGTACTTAACAAAAGCCAATGCAAACAGGCTCTTACTATCTTCTTGAGGATTTTACCAAGTTAGGTGTTATTTGGTGGTGTAAGTGGGTATTAATCCACCATGTTATGTCTTAAATGTTTTGTCCAAATTATGTCCATCTTTATTTGATTTTGATATGTTAATTTTATCTTTATTTTGCTCGTTATTTTAGATCAGTATAGAAATGATTTTACCGTCCTTTCACAATGGGATAGACTTCAATGCAAGTACAGTGCTCCCAGACTTGTTACTTTTGTTCTTGTTTTGCTGTAATTTTCTAAGGTCTTTTGCTATTTCGTGGTTTATTTCTGCCTCTGGTCCCATTTTGTGTGTACTTGTACTTGTGCGTTTGGATAATCATAATCGAAAACCACTTAATTTTTATCAAATTGAACTGATGAATGGAACGACCAATTTGAATTATTTATTTCTGGTGTGTATGTTGACTAGAAAATGAAATTCAAAATATATCATCAATTCGAACCAAAACAGTTGTTGTGATTTTAGCAAATGGCAGGCTTGAGCTACATGATGAGAATCATGGCTTTAAATTCGATAAATTTCAAAAGTAAAAATAAATTATTAAATGGATTAGTAAATAGGTTTGTTAAAATAGAGATGGGGTCGTTCTAGTCGAATGTACTAATACATGATCCCTTGCAAAGGGGTAGTTCCTGTGGCCTGAGTGAGATATATGGTGTTTTCGCCTTCCACAAGTAGATTACATTCTATATCCACACTGAACAGCCAATAGAGACCATGGATTCCATGCCTTGCTATTGCATTATCCTTCCCTATCAATCCACTTGTAAATAGAGGACTACTCATGCTCGCATCATTAAGTCGAACCTAAAAGTGCAAATTTATCAGTATATAATTAAGCTTGAAGTATAACGAAAAATTATGATCTACGTACCTGTAACTCAGCTTGAGCTGCTGATGCAAGTGCCAATCTTAGTGTATAGATTCCATTTTGGTTTACACTCTCAAGTTTGAATTTGATTTGCCATGTTGTGCTTTGATATGTCTTCTCATCCTTTTTCCTGATAAACCACAATTATTAGAGTATAATTTTTCCAAATATTAGGGCTTGCCTGATACACTGATTTTGTACCTAGTGGCGTGAGCAAAGAACCAGTCTTTTGTATAGTCACTCTCGCCAACTGTAAAAACTAAATCACCATTTGGGTACAATTCAGTGTATTTTTCCCATAGTCCATACTGTCTAAACCTGCGGATGATGAGAATAAACAAAATTCCAATAACCTGAGAAGCAATCGATGAAGAAATGAAAAGCTAACCTGTCTGGATGGCCAACAAAGAGTTTGTTGATATATTTAGGATTTGGGTCAGGAATGTAAAACTCTTGCGCAGAATGATCAGGAATGCCGATTTCCCAGAGTGTAGGACCATTTCTTGGGGACTCAAACACGAGATCATCCATCTCTATGTTGCATCCTGATTCAGACCTTGAAAGTAAATGGTTAGTTGTCAAATTAGGAGAGTTTCTACCAGAGGTAATTGTGATTTTAGCATCCCTCATGTAATCTCCAATAAACCCTGGGACAAATGCGTACAAGTTATAGTCCCCTGCGCATATGTCACTGATTATGTAGTGCCCTTGCTCATCTGCTTTTGTCCAAAATTGGTACTCCTGAATCCTGATAAACATCAATTTAGAAATTCATTAATAACTATGGCATTTGGTATATGTTCGGTATGGTGGAAACATTTTCGGAAATTTGGTTGGTTAAAACATTTTATTTAGGAGAATAAGTTCCATAAAAATAACTTTTGTGACATAAATATTGTAAACAAGTTTCATAGCATTTTGTACTAATAATAGAAGTAGTTGCTGAATGATCAACTGGAATCATCTTGCATTCTCTTTGTCATGAACCAGCTCCTCCTGGTGGAGCCAAGCCAATATATGGACCAGCAGCTGGTATTTTGTCACCTTCAATGTATCTAATTATGAAGAAAATAGATTTAATAAGATCCAATAACCCGAGGTACTTTCCCACCCATCCCCAACATCACACCCAAAAGAAAGAAAAAATGTGGCAGCAAAAATAAGCTTAGTCTACCTGTCTTGGACAAACAATCTTCCACTGACATTACCCTGCTGAGATAACGATGGAAAATCCTCAGAGGCTGGAAAACTGTAAGGCCAGCTCTCAACTTCTATTAGCATCTGGTTTGTTCAGTCAGTAGTTTAGTTATCATAAGCAAGAACAACCTCAAATTAGTTTCATTTTGTTATATGGCTAAACTATTTTACTCGGCGTGACCTGTTCTTTTGCATCCTCCCAGAGAATAAGGGGATCCTCCCCTTCAAAGACTGAATTAAGGTACAAAAAAACCTGTCCAAAGACTTTCTTCCATGGATCCCGTTCTCCAAATTTTGGCACCAGAACTTCTCCAGCATAGTGGGCACTAAGAAACATCTGAAAAGTGCCATCATGAGAGACATTAGAATTAGAGGAAAACTGAAACAATGCTTAAGTTGGTCTCTATGGAGAGATGTTTGCTAATTGAGTATTTCAAAGCTTAGCACTTCCAGAGGGAGAATAATATCATTCAGGTTGGGGATGGTGATTACTCACAGCAAGAGCAGTTGGACCAACATGAGAAGTGAGGTTCTGTTTAAGGGGTCCCCCCAATAGAAATTCATTGCTCGGAGTAATCTGCCAGAAGCCTAGTGGTGGATCCATACAAATCCATCCATGGACCTTAAGATCCTTGTTCTCACATGAGTATTGGTACTTGTCATCTACCTGCGACCATAATCAACAAAAATTAAACCATAACAATGACTTAAAAAAAAGGTTTACTCTCTTCCATCATTTTAAGCACCATGCCTACCCCTCTGTAAAAGAACAAAATGCAAACCAGAACAAATAAAATGAGTTTTTAGGTAATATCCTTGGATATGGATTGCCAAAACTTCCAAAGATTCCAAGTATCAATGACTATTACAAGTCAAGATCTCAGAGTCTTGGATAGCTTGGTTCTGAGAAGGAGATAATTCTAAACTGGAGGCAAAACTGGATTTATTTTTGCACAAGGGGACCGATACAATGCTTGTTGCCTCTTTGACAGTGAATATGCAGAAGAAGCATTGTCAATCATACTAGGTAATTGGTATATATAATTGCAAGAGAAAAACATAGACACATTGCCTTTGAAATCAGGCTCGATAGGATTTACAAGCAGGACTGCTTCTGGGTACTCCTCTACCTGGTAACCGGTCATCAGGCAAGGGCATGTACCTCTGCCGGTTATCTGCCATGCCCATATAGTGAAACCTATTTGTTCAAGATTCCACAATCAAAATTGGAAATTACATTCTATGCCTTTGATGTATACTATGATTGATAGAATATTTACCAAATATTCTTGTATTATTGTATATATCATATTTTAGGTAGAATTATATTCCTATTGTAATTAGGATGATCTATTTTAGATATAATTATATTCTTATTATAATTAGGTTGATTCTTATACTACTATATATATTGTACATTACTGATGAAAATCAAGGAACATATTCCTTTATGATATCAGAAGCCACAACCTAAATCTCCTACCCTAGCCGCCGAGTCATCTCTCGGCCGCCACACCCACACCGGCGGAAACCCTTTTTTTCGGCCATTCTCCCTCCCTTCTCCTCCTAAATTTCATCTTCCATGGCTGATAAAAACAAATTCCATCCTGCACTTGCAGTCAACAATATTAAAAATTTCATCCTTGGGACTCTTGAAATGAAAAAGGGTCAATACTCCTCGTGGGCGGAAGTGTTCAAAATCCATTGTCATATCTACGAAGTTATCGATCACATCCTCCCTCCTAAATCGAAGTCCATAGACCTACCCTTGACTTCGACTTCTGATGATGCGCTTTGGTCTCGTCTGGATGCAGCTGTCCTCCAGTGGATATACGACACGATCTCTAATGATCTATTGCACACAATCATTGAGATTGATGCCACTTCCCGCCAAACGTGGGAACGTTTAGAAAGTATCTTTCACGACAACAAAACTAAACGTGCGTTATACCTTGAAAATAAGTTCAAGGACGTTCATCAGGACGATTTCCCCAACGTGTCTGCATATTGTCAAAAACTTAAGATGCTTACCGATCAACTCTCCAACGTTGACGCACCATTCACTAATCAGCGATTGGTCATGTAACTTATTGCAGGCTAGAACGAATCCTATGACGGCGTTTCTACCATCCTTCAGGAATGCACGCCATTACCAGCGTTTTATGAGGCCCGTTCGAAGCTAATTCTTGATGAAACCCAGAAAATCCAGCGCAACACCACTCATGCCAGCATTGTAGACGCCGCCCTCACCACCATCGTCAGGCCCTCCAATTCTGGTAGCCAGCACCGCCGGCCCGAGGACCCGCAGCAGGATGCATCGATCCGTAACAACCGTCGAGGGCGGCAGTCCGGCAGGGGGTCGCAGCAAACGGAATTCCGGTAGCAACAGCGGCGGCAAGTGGCAGTCCCCGCCAACAAGAAACAACCAGCAGTGACTGCGGTAGTGGCAGCAGCCTCCGCCATGGGCTGCCTACACGTCGTGGGCCATGGGGCCCCCACCATCTTGGGTCTATCCTCCTTTACCGTATCCCACATCATCGTGGACTCTACCACCTGTCCACAACAGGTTTACAAGGTACAAGTCTCCTAGTCCTCCACCTATGCCCCGACCGATGTTGAGGCAGCTATGCACACAATGTCTCTCAACGCTCCGGATGAAAATTAGTACATGGACACAGGCGCCACCTCTCACATGATGGTGTCACAAGGTACTCTCTCATCTTTTTCCAATATGAGTAATTTAAATTGGAATATTGTTATTGGTAGTGGACAAGGCATTCCAATTCGTGGTTTTGGTCATTCATCTATATCTCCACCATATCCACCACTAATTCTAAAGAATGTCCTCCATGCCTCGTAACTCATTAAGAATCTAATCTCTGTGTGACGTTTCACAATTGACAATAATGTTTCCCTTGACTTTGATCCTTTTGGTTTTTCTGTGAAGGATTTTATGACAAGGAAACAAATAATGAGATGTGACAGCACCGGGAATATCTACCCTATCACCAACACCGCAGACAAAGCAACCTCCGTTCTATCAGCCTTTGTTGCTCTTTCATCATCTTTATGGCATTCTAGATTAGGACATCCGGGAGATTCTGTTTTATGCTCCCTTAGAAATAATAATTTTATTCAATGCAAACGTGTGTCTAAGACTCATGTCTGTAGCTCTTGCATTTTTGGGAAACATGTTAGATTGTTGTTCTATTCATCCACAAATTGTACTTTAATACCTTTTGATATAATACATAGTGATTTGTGGACTTCCCTCATCTTAAGTACGACAGACCATCGATATTATATATTTTTTTTGGATGATTATTTCAACTTTCTATGGACTTTTCCAATTGGTAATAAATCCCAAGTCTACACCATTTTTTCTTCATTTAATGCTTTCGTAAAAACACAATTTAAAAAGAGCATTTTTATGTTTTCAATGTGACAATGGCAGGAAATTCAATAATAACCAATTCAAACAATTTTGTGCCAAACATGGTCCTAGCTTTCGTTTTTCCTGTCCCCACACCTCCTCTCAAAATGGCAAGGTAGAACGGAAATTTACACCATAAACAACTTAATCAGTGCTCTACTTGCCCACGCCTCAATTCCTCCCGAATTTTGGCATTACGCACTCTCCATGGCCACCTACCTTCTAAACATAATCCCAAACAAGTCTCTAGCTCAATAGTCTCCCACTCAAGTTTTATTTCGTAGGAACCCATCCTATCAACACTTACGTGTCTTCAGTTGTTTCTATTATCCTCTTCATCCGACCATTCACAAACTCCAACCCCGGTCCTCTCCGTGTGTATTTCTAGGTTACCCCACAATCATCGTGGCTACTCTTGCTATGACTTATCAAGTCATAAAATAACCATTTCTCGCCATGACATCTTTGATGGGTCTCAATTCCCTTTTACCACGCTAAACTCATCACCTCGGCACTCCTATGACTTCCTACATGATGGTCTCAACCCCTTTCTAATTCATTATTTATATAACCCGATATCTCAGTCACCGTCACCCGACCCTACCATGGCCAATCAGGATCATCCAGTTCCCGCTACTTCACAGAGGGAGTCTCAGAACAGCTCGTCTCAAGGTTGCTCCTCGGCCAACACTCGGCAGCCTCTCGGCCAACCCGTCACGGGAACAGCCAACCCATCATGACTGTCTGACTTGGCAGCCTCTTAGCCAGCCGAGCCCCTTCCCGCAACCACTGCCCCCTCAATTTGTCCTGCATACACCCGGCAATCCGCTACCTCCCCTCTTCCCGTCCAACATCCCGAGGCACACCCACGGATGATGGAAACCCGTGCTATGCATGAAATTTTCAAACCGAAATGGTTGTTTAACCTATCCATTTTAGTTGTCCCTTCACCCGTGCCTCGTAATCCTAAGGATGCCTTGTCCGATCCTAACTAGAAAGCCACAATGATTAACAAATATAATGCTCTTATTGATAATAAGATGTGGGACCTAGTACCCCATCCACCTGATGCTAACATTATTCGTTCTATATGGATTTTTAGACATAAAAAGAAATCTGACGGTTCTTTTGAGAGGCACAAGGCCCGTCTTGTAGGTGATGGCAGATCTCAGCAGGTGGGAGTAGACTATGATGAAACGTTCAGCTCGGTTGTCAAACCAGCAACTATCCAGACCGTTCTTAGCATTGCACTATCCAAGTCTTGGGTTATTCATCAGCTTAATGTCAAGAATGCCTTCTTACATAGGTTTCATGGATCCTGTCCATCCAGATTATGTCTGTCTGTTGCGTAAATCTCTTTATGACTGAAATAGGCTCCTCGAGCATGGTACCAACGGTTCGCCGATTATGTCTCCTCTATCGGATTTTCTCATAGCAAATTCGACCATTCATTGCTCATTTACAGCAAGGGTCCAGATATGGCTTACCTATTATTGTATGTTGATGACATCATCCTCACCACATTATCTGATGCTCTCCGTCAGTCTATTATGTCACTACTTGCCTCCGAGTTTGATGTGAATGATCTGGGACCCCTAGGCTACTTCTTAGGCATATCCGTCATTCGTCATTCTGGCGGCCTATTTTTGTGTCAAAAGAAATACGCCGAAGAGATCCTTGACCGTGTCGACATGACGTCTTGCAAACCGATCCACACACCAGTGGACACCAATTCCAAGCTAAGCACCGATTCCGCCCCCCTATATTCAGACCCATCACATTGTCGCAGCTTGGTTGGGGCCTGCAGTATCTCACATTCAAGAGACCAGACATATCTTATGCCCTGCAACAAATCTGTTTGCACATGCATAGTCCGACGGGAACGTATTTTACGGTACGACTAGGGTACTCTTCACTTCGGCTTACACTTATACAAGTCCTGGCTCACTGGTCTCGTTGCATATTCTAATGCTTACTAGGGTGGATGTCCTGACACTCGTCGCTCCACATCTGGTTACTACATTTTTCTCGGAGATAACTTACTGTCTTGGTCTTCTAAAAGATAACCTACACTATCTCGATCCAGGGCCGAAGCAGAATACAGGTGTAGCAAACGTCGTCTCTAAGTCCTGTTAGATTCGTTACCTTCTACTGGAGCTTCACTGCCCGATTCATAAAGCTACATTGGTTTACTGTGACAATGTTAGTGCTATATACCTTTCATGCAATCCCGTCCAACATCAGCGCACCAAGCACATTGAAATGGATATTCACTTTGTGCGCGAAAAAGTGGCTCGTGGTCAAGTTCGTGTTTCCTTCTAGATATCAGATTGCTGACATATTTAATAAAGGACTTCCGCGCATAATCTTTGATGATTTTCGAGCCAGTCTCTGTGTATGTGAGCCTCCCGCTTCGACTGCGGGGGTATGATAGAATATTTACCAAATATTCTTGTATTATTGTATATATCCTATTTTAGGTATAATTATATTCCTATTGTAACTAGGATGATCTATTTTAGGTAAAATTATATTCCTATTATAATTAGGTTAATTCTTCTACTACTATATATATTGTACATTATTGATGAATAAAATCAAGGAATATATTCCTTAATGATCAATAGATTTGTGTCTTGTACTTGAGAAGACAATCAAAGGTTATGCCACTGATATATATATATATATATATATATAAGACAATCAAAGGTTATGCCACTGATATATATATATATAACACCACCTACTATTCTGTCTTACAATAGAATGGATTCTTACTTGTCCTTTCTCAGCTTGAATGCAATCCTTGTCTGATCAAGGTTGAAACCAGGCCATCCTCCATATGTTCATAGATTGCATAGGAATAGAACCCCGAGGAACCTCTGAGCATTACAAACCTGAAAATCATCCTTTTAATTAGTCATCTTGGTTCTCCATTGCAAGTACAATTATTTATTCGTTTAATAAGGACCTTTTGTCTATGTTCAGGGGACAAAGCTTGCCATGCAATGAAAAATGCCATGTCCTTGAGAAGGAAAGCTCTATTTGATCATCTGTTTCCGAAATAACCTTGTAGGTTGTGCCTATGACCCTACATCCATGAAACACTATCTAAAACATTGTCAGATTTTCTCTTTGATAGCTGGTAAAAAAGGATTTCATATACCTTTCAAATATTCCTGTTGTTCCTCTACTTCCTTCTGGATTTCAAACAACATCCCAGTATCTGGACAGGAGGAGCCAATAGCCACTTGTAAGATCCAATTCTTTCCAACAACCACAAACTTAGTTAATCCATTTTCATTATAAAAAGAGTTTTCTTTAAGCATCTAAGATAGAAATGATGATTGATGGAGTTACCCTCAGTTTCTTTCATCATTAAGAACCTCAAGCAAATTGTCAACGCCATTATATCTGATTCCAGTCACAATGTCATCTGGTACTGATAATTTCACTTGGAGGATGCCGTTATCCATCTCCACCTAGAACAATATTTTCCATATTCATTTAAGCTATAAAGTGATTCAAGACGACACTTAATTACTGCTAAACATGAAACTGCAGATCATTATAAGTCAATTTCATAATCTTTGACTTCTTCCACAAGCATATGTATGATCACAGGAAAAAAAAACAAATCCAAAGTACTAAATAATACTCCCTCCGTAGCAATTTATGTGATGTACTTCCATTTGGCACGCACTTTAAGAAATAAAAGAAAACTTTTGAATCTTATGGTCTAAAATAAGCCAAAGATATTTGTGTGGTTATAGATCATCTCATTTTGCGAAAAAGGTAAAGTTTAAAATTAAATTATTGTTAATTACGGAAATATGTCGTTCTTTTTGGGACGGACTAAAAAGGAAAGTGAGTCATTCTTTTTGGGACAGAGAGAGTATAGTGATAATTAAGTAGATTACATGGTGATCTTCATGAGCATGCAACTGTACTCCTAAAGGTGACATTGATCCTGGTTTTCAAAGTCTTCAATCTACAAAAGTTAAATTTCCTTCCTCTAGTCCCTGAAAAATGAAAATGCAAATATAATATAACCAAACATAATATATTGCAGTTTGTTTGGAAGAAGTTGAAGCATGTGACATAAATTACTATTATATGAATTTGTTTAGGCTATACTTATACTGTAAAGAAATTTTGTTGATTTTAGTTCTTTGTCAATCACTTTGCTTACTCGTCACTACTGGTTTGGTACTAATATACATACATATTTATCTTGCAAGAAACTCCAAGATAATAATGCAAGCACCCGTCCATGAAATCATCACCTGCGTGGGACATGACTGCTTATTTCCAAATACTAGTTTCCTTTGCTAAAGCATCTATTAAAGATGGTTGTTGAATATCCAACAAGGGAAAACTTCCAAGCAATTGCTATGTTAAATTTTATTTTAATGAAAAGGAAATAAAATATATCCAAACGAAAACTCTTTACAAAACCTCTGAATAAGAATTTGGATTTCCAAGCAACTGAAAGGAAAAAAAACATATCTCCCAAAAGTACGATTCTATTACATCACATTTCTAAAAGCAAAATGTCCAAATTAAATATTTTAGTGAAAAACTCCCTCTATTGAGAATACTACTACTTGGGGTGTCACACATCTTCAATTTTCTATTGGTGATAAATATATTGAGATAAAGATTACTTAACCAGACATATAGCAAGTATAGACGTAACTCACAGTCAACTCCAAGTCTGCCAGTGACAACCTAGCCAAAAGCCGAAGAACTCTTGACCTTCCGAAAATTTGGTCGGTGTCCACTTTGTCTATACCGGATAACAACGACCCGAAATGATACATCTGGAAGGTCTTGTTGGAAAATCGGGGAGGAGACGTACTCTCAATCACTCAATTTCTCTCTTGAAGACAGGTGAGACAACATTCTTCTTTGTTCCACTCAACTTGACTCACATAATCAATCACTCTTTTAAGAGAAGTGAGGAATATACTTTTCCACCAACTTAACTTGCATAAAATGCTACATTTTTTTCTTCTCTCATATTACTATGACTATAGTATCTAGATATTTATAGGAATTTTCTAGCATGCACCTAGACTAATACATGCATCTAATTTAGTTCTAGATATCCTTTTATCTTCTCTAATTCATGAATAATTTTCATCTTTCCTAATTCATGAATAACACATGTATCTTAATATTTCTCTAATACATGAACCAAGAGGTCATGTATCATACGGATCAAAAAGTCTTTCTCTTCTTCCAACGCAAGGTTCACATTTCAACACTCTCCCTTGAACCTTGTGGTTGGAATTCACAAAGTACTCTTCGACTTCTCAAATTTGGATTTCAGCCTCTTCCGCTTGAAGCTCCAGTAGCAAAGTTATCTCCTCTTCTTCTAATCGATAACAACCTTGGATTGCGAAGCTAGCTCAAGACCATATTCATTATGTGATCTCATTATTCTTCAAAAGAACCGCATCTTCTCAGATTCTCTCATCTTTTAAGAAGAAATGAGATTAATGTTGTCATTTTTGTGCTTTAGAAAGCACATCACCAATTTCATGACATTCCTTGTCACTATTACTCTCCTCTTTTGGAGATGTCTCAGCAGCGCAAGAGCAGTTCTTCTTCATTATTTTCTCACTTATCATTCTTATTGTAAACATCATTTAGATTCTACAACAATAGATAATATTTTAGAAGCGTCCATCTCTTCAAGATTCACTTCTATAAATTTCATCAAAGCTATAGTTGTCAAATTCGACAACATGCTTTCTCATGATGATAATCATAAACATCTTCATCTCGGGTTCCATAAAAGTAACCTTCACTGATATCTCGTCATCAATCCGTGTGTGGATTTTCATATCCATTTCATGGCAGCAATATCATTTGCTACCTCTCTACTCGAGATTCTTCGTCGTGCAACTACTTCAAACGCAACTGCTTCATCAAAGTTGACATCTTTGTTGGACTCTTTGCCCTCAAAAACAATATTCAAAAGTTGTTTAGCTTTTGAAATCTTGGTAGTTCCACACCTACCAAAATAATTACTTCAAGCGGATGCTTCTTTAGCACATCATTCACATAACCATCGTAGCTAATCTCATTCATATTCATCTCAATCTGAAAATTCATTCTTTCAAATATTTCAAAAATTCGAGTTCTCCACAGGTCTTTAAGACAAGTGGCTTTGATACCAAATGTTGTTAATTCGGGGGAGGAGACTTACTCTCAATAACTCAATTTCTCTCTTGAATACATGTGAAGCTACATTCTTTTTTGTTGCACTCAACTTTACTTACATAATCAATCATTCTCTTTGAAGAGAAGTGGGGAAGATACTCTTCCACCAACTTAACTTTCATAAAATGCTACATTTTTTTCCTCTCATATTACTATGACTATAGTATCTAGATATTTATAGAAATTTTCTAGCATGCACCTAGACTATTACATGCACCTAATTTAGTTCTAGATATCCTTTTATCTTCTCCAGCTCCTGAACAATTTTCATCTTTCCTATTGTTCATCTTTCCTAATTCATGAATAACATATGTATTTTAATATTTCTCTAATACATGAACTAAGAGGTCATGTATCATACAAATCAAAAAGTTTTTCTCTTCTTCCAATTCACATTTCAACAGGTCTAAGGTGTCCGAACAATGAACGTTCAAGCAACGGACAAACACCAAGATATATGGGATTATATTTAATCGCATTTAGTAGCTATTATCTGATACCTGTAACATGCGGGAGAGATTCACGAAACGGTTACGATTAGCTTATCCTATAAGTACACCCTCTTCTCACCATTGTAAATCATCTGATTATACCGGACATTTTCCTTGCTTTCCAGCTGAATTGTTCTTCATAATGTTGCTTTCCATCACTGTTCGCCATCAACCGGCCCGAAATATTCAATAAGATTTAGGAGTGTGCAAACCGATAAACTGAATCGGAGAAAATGCTATTGATTAGAATCGGTTTATTTGGTTAACGACTTTACATGTTTTTATAATTTTTATATTGGACTATCAGATCAGTTTCAGATTTTAAGTTTAATTAACGGTTAAATTAATAACCGTTAAACACTTTAGAAAGTCTGTCTTACCAGTAATACTTAAACCTCTTTGTGGAGAATTAATTATATGTGTCTCACTGCACACTGCATTGATAATGAATGAATTATGAATAAGAGGATACTTAATTTTTATCCAATTTCTAGCCATAGAGGTGAAGATATGGAAAATGAGATTAGCAAGTGTTTACGTGAATGTGGCTTAAATAAGATTATATATTTTACAAGCATAGTTGACAACACTAGTTCGAATAATGTGACTGAGATTTGTCTAAGCAATTCACTAAACGGGGGACCAGTTTCATGAATGGAAAACATCTTCACGTTAGGTGTATATGACTCACATTATAAATTTTGTTATTACTGACGTATGAAAAAATTTGTTGTGTCTATCCAACGAGTTTAACTAGCACTGAGACACATTAGGCAGTCTCCTACTAGGTGAAACTCCACCTGCTTGATGTTCAATAAGGCTATTTAGTATGAGAGTTGTAATTTCAAATTATGCAATTTATGTTGATCATGATATTAGTTTGTTACATTATCCTGTGTTTGTTGATGCTGAAGATGGAACTGCTACAGGCACACTCTTGAGTAATAATTTGAAGCATGTAAAGAGAGTTGCAAAATTCCTTGAAATATTTGCTGATCTTACTTCAAAGGTATCTGAATTACTTTATGTCACAACAAATATTCACTTTCTTAAAATTTGTGAGGTTCTTATTTGAAAAAGTTGGTATTCAAGTGAAGGTGTTTTTTTATTGGTTCATTTGCAAAGAATATGAAAGAGAAATATCATGTAAATATTTGTTAGGTACCTATGCATAATATTAAAAATGAAGACGGGACAAAATTATCCTTCAATTATCATAAATAGAACATGTTTGCCTTCAGTTTAATTTTGGTATAAAAAGTTTTGTCGTTGTCTAAACACTGGACCACTTCTACCCTTATTTTTTAAAGGAAATAATTACGCTATATATTACGGTAAAAATGCTATTAAAATTGATTCACATTTTTAATTATTACAAAAACTAATTAACCCACAACTCATTGGAATTACTCCCTCCTCTCTCTCTGCTGCAACGTCTTCATCCAAGTTGATAATTCATATTTATATACTATACCTTTTTAGGAGATCGCTCGTGTACAACAACCTTAACTGCACAAGTCTGGAGTGGGCCTACCTCCATCCCTAGAGGAGCCGTATGAGGCGGAAGCTTCACATACGATTTTGAAGCCGAGCCTTTCCAGCAATGGGCCTCCCGAACCAAACATGAATCTTTCGATTCATTTGTGTCGTTCTTTTTTGGGGTTCAATTTTTTAGAAGAAATTTGAGTTTTAGGTGATTTCTCTGCAATGGCTACAAGAAACCTTGTTCAACAGCAAAACAGAGGTCAGATATTAGGTTTCTCTTTTCTTTTTTTCTTGCGGGTTTCTTGTTCATACCCTAATTCCAATCTTTATTTCTTACTTGGGGTTTAAATTTGATCCGATATTTTTCACGTTCTTGCGGGGTTCTTTGATTACTAATCCTGACTAGTTTGTGTTTATCTGTTTATACCCACTTACATTGTTACACCCTGTATTTTCGCATTAGAATGTGTCGTATGTAAAGTGATGTAAACCAGAGAGGTTAAGCTCGGAGAGGTTAATATCCCTTATATGGATAACGATGATTTAAAACAAAGGTTAAGTGTCATGGGAGGTTGAGGTTAAACGAATCAAATAAAATACTTTTCACCGAAGTTCGCCGAAGGAAAATGGATTGTAATAGCCCGTACTTTCAGGGTAAGACTAGAAGTGATTAATATTCTGAAAAGGTCATGTTATGAGGTAATTGAATCGTACAATAGTCGTATATTAAGCTTTGAAGGCGATTTTGTAAAACAAAAGTTGGCAAAAGTTATCACAAGTTACGTTCATAAGTTCGCTGAAATTAGGGTCAGATGTCGTGGAACTTTTCTCTCAATATACTTGGAATTATTGGGTGATCCACCCACTAAATTGAAGGTCTACGAGTCTAGTTTCTAGTGCATCAAGTCGTTCATTGATTCAACGTCGGAGTATAGAGATTTTTGCATTTTTGCCGGACTCCGCAGACTCTCGGGCATGCAGTAAAGGAGCTAGCCGAGCGAGCTCTAAATCGAGGGTGTTGCTTGCCTTGATATTCGCTCAGCGAGCCTAAGTGAGCCGGTGGAAGTTTGTAACTATCTATTTAAATGGTGGAAACCCTTTTTCACTTCAATCTAGACCCAATCAGCCCCCAAACACCTCCCTAAAGCTCTCTAAAGGTTCCCCAACTGTTTAGGACTAATTCTACATGATTATAACATGAATCTACCCTCGGATAAGTCGTGAAGCTAGCATAGCTCGAATTTTCCCTCTAGTTGCTAAAGTTGAGCTTGTTTCAAGCTAAGATAAGATGAGGTTGGGATGGATCTTGGACACTAACGGTAAGGTTATTCCTCTGTTTTATGTAGTGATTCTAATGTAAGTATTAGACATATTTTATTGCTAAGATCTTACGAGACGACGACCGGAAGTCGTAAGCTAGTGGTTAAATGTTATTGTGCTGTATTTTTTGGGCTGATCTTTGTATGATGATGTGCTGGAGATATGGTTGATGTTAATATGTGGATTGTTGTTGTAATTATTGTGAACTTGAAGAAGTGAAGACGGAAGTAATCGTTGTTCAGTTAGTTATGTAGCGAGCTTGTTGCTCGATGAGATTGTTCTTTTGTTTTTGTAAGCTTGACCCTAGTACTACTGTTATTCCTTGTAGATTAAGGTCTAGAGAAGGTCATTTCCGGCAGTGTTAGTGGGAGTTTGAGGATAAGAAATGTAAAGGCTATTTCCCTTCTTTCGATGGAATGAATCCATAACAAAATAAGTTCTACGCATAGTATACCAAAGAAGAGTCACTAATAAAGATTTCATATTGTTATTCCGTCTTACTTATGACATAGCCCTTATCGGGAATTCCTATTCTGTTTAGAATTGTTCCATATTTAGTTGAGAAGTAGAGAATTTATATGTGTCTTTTACATTATTACTATATGCCTGCGGGGCTAGATGCATGCACGCCTTGTCGATAGGGCTATACGAATGCCTACGTCACGCCCCAAATCCTGGGAGGCGAGACTGGAACCCCCTGCCTTACTTGACCGAATGTACTCATCTATAACACTTCGCAACTCGACATGCATATCAACATTTCAAGCCAAATCATATCTCAACTTAGAATATCGTAAGCCGGTAAGGCTATACTCAGATAGATTTTAAGATAATCAATCATGTCAAAATATATATATGCATATACGGCCAACAAGGCCACTATACGATATGTGAGACAACATCAAGGCCTATAAGGCCATACTGTACATACACAGGACGCGTCTACAAGCCTCTACATAAGATTAATTGTATTGTGGTCGGACAGAACCTCGGCATACCTATATACATAAAATAAATACTACAGACTCTAGACTTGGCAACTCCGAAGGACATGGAGCTTACCAATCAAGCTGAGCTCGGCAATGCCTACTGGGGAGACCTGTTTACCTATTTCGCACACATGAAATACAACGCCCCCAGCAAAAGGGACATCAATAGGAATAAAATGTACTGGTATATAAGGTGTATGAATAACTATAACCGAAATTGAACTAATAAACATGAAATCTAAGAATCTGAGAATGAAGGGAGAGTCTGAGATTTTACCTATTTCTTCCCTACTCATGTCATATAATAATAACAATAGCGTACAAAGCCTTACTAAGGCTCTGTGGATATATATATATATATATATATATATTAAATTGTACTAGGCCAAAACAGGGCTATGTGGGTGCACACAATGTACCAGGCCGTATCAAAGGTGTGTGTGATAAAGTATAACTTACCAGGCCATAAATAGGCTCTATGGGGATGCAACTTAGTGTCGTAACCCACCGATTATAGCTTGGGGGTGTGATATCCACACAATAACTATGGGCTATGTTCGAATACTTTCTATATATTCATCTAGTGAGGAATAAGCTCTAAGACAAGAATGTACTCCCGACAAAAAACAAACAATAACATAAAAGTGATCTATATAAAAATACAAGAGACATGCTCGATAAGAATGTTTTTGTCGTAAGGCTCATTAACAACCATTGTAGGTGAGGATTCATGCCAAGAAAAAAAGAAGGATAGCCATTACATACCTCGATTATTGAACCGCCAATCAATTGTAACGAACCCACCGTCTCCTATAAGCTTATTCTTAAACAAG
This sequence comes from Anisodus tanguticus, assembly GCA_034509755.1. Lineage (NCBI taxonomy): Eukaryota > Viridiplantae > Streptophyta > Magnoliopsida > Solanales > Solanaceae > Anisodus > Anisodus tanguticus. The sequence continues at coordinate 23,059,957 of CM067559.1, forward strand.
CTGGAACCAGCCATTCCGCTCCCAACTTTCAAGAACAAGAAAATACGACAACTTAACAAAATGGGATATGAGGTGCTGCCAAGTGTCACACCCTAAACTGGAGGGGCATGGTCGACACCCAGGCCTTACTTACCGAGTGCTAACATACATGACTTATCCATACTTCTTAACATATAAACGTTCCGTCAAGGCCACCATAATAGACTGAAAGTAGTCAAAAGTGGTAAACAACTGACGATACCAACCTAATATGCATATATACATAAGTTAGGGATGACAAGGTCACCATGAAGTCTATACATCAAGACATAAGCCGACAAGGCCATACATAACATCTATACACATAACTCATAACTACAAGCCTCTAAGAGTAACATCATCATCATCATAAGGTCGGGATAGGGCCCCGTCATACCATCTCAACTCCAAAACAAAAGCAGTGCACCAATCATAGCTGAGATGAGAACTTACTGATGAAGTTGTCAAGTCCGTCTATCTGAACCTGCTGGCATGAAATGCAGCATCCCCCAACAAAAGGAATATTAGTACGAAAGATGTACTCAATATGTAAGGCAGTAAAAACATAAGTAATAACCTTAATATAAGGGAGAGTAAGGAAGGATAAACTTTTACTCCTAACTTGCCACTATGGACCATGTTATGCAATACAATATATACGCATTTATAACACCATCATAAATAATCACGCTGCTCTTTGGGGCCATATCATATCCTATCAAGCCTCTCTTTGGGGATAACATCATTGTTATAACTAAATGATCAGTGGTGCTATACCTATATATATTACGTATATAACGCGCTTGTCATGAGAACCATATGCATGAAAGATATAGAATATCCTTTGAACTTGTTGAAGTGATGTAAGGTCGTTACACCTCTGACTATCGTTATGAAGCTAACATATCAACATACCTTTCCGTATGAGTCAATAAGACAAGACATCACATTAATTAACAAACCTCTTTAATAGAATGAAGGACATAACATTACTAGCTTTCATGAGTAGAGTCACTTTGGACGGACGTTCGTTTATGTTACGTTCACATTCGTGTCGTGCTAAAAGAAGGAAGAGTTAGCCTTCACATACCTTTAACTTTATCCTTTAACCAGCCAACGAATACAGTCGTACGTCACATTAATCTAAACCACGTTAATTATCATAGTTAAGTTGCAAAAGTTAAAAATTGATACTAAAAGCGACAAACTTGTCTACGATAAGTTGGGAAGCACCTCCCCTCATTCCTTCAACTTTCCTCAAATCAAACAACAATATAAACATGTCCAGCATACAATAAACATTTATACATCAATATTCAACCTTATATCCATCATAATACATCACAAAATAGTCCACACCATCTCACACAACAACCAAGTGCTATCTTGCACATTTCTATCCATACAACTTAGGTAGAACTTGAATATACCTTAAATAGTAGTAGTAGATAAAGAACCTTACCTAATACAACAAGAAGAAACCTTAGAATATGTCTCATTTAACTTCAGAGTTCTCACAACTTAGCAAGAACATCAAACAAGTGATCTCCACCACTTCTACAACACTTTTAATAGAGAGTTTAGGTGGTTTAACCTTGGAGGAGTGGGGCTGCCTTAGGCTGTTTGGTATAGAAAAGGTTTGAGAGCATAGGAGAGAAAAAAACACATGAAAGTCATCTCACACCATGGGGGAGGAATGAAACTTGAAGCCTCAGAGTGATGTAAGGTCGTTACACCTCCGTCTATCGTTATAAAACTAACATATCAACATACCTTTCCATATGAGTCAATAAGACAAGACATAACATGAATGAATAAACCTTTTCAACAGAATGAAGGATGTAACATTACTAGCTTTCATGGGTAGAGTCACTTTGGAAGGACGTTTGTTTACATTACATTTACATTCGGGTCATGCCAAAAGAAGGAGGAGTTAGCCTTCACATACCTTTAACGTTCTCCTTTAACTAGACAATGAATACAGCCGTACATTGCTTTAATCTACGGAACGACAATTTACATAATAGTTAAGCTACAGAATCTAGAAATCGATACTAAGAGCGACAAGCTTGTCTACGATAATTTGGACAACACCTTCCCTCATTCCTTTCACTTTTCTCAAATCAAATAACAATATCAACATGTCCAGCATACCATTAAACATCTATACATCAATATCCAACCTTATATCCATCACAATACATCAAAAAATAATCCACACCATCTCACACAACAACCAGGTGCTATCTTGCACTTTTCCATCCATACAACTTATCTAGAACTTGAATATACCTCAAATAGTAGTTGTAGATGAAGAAACTTACCTAATATAGAAATAAGAAACCCTAGAATAAGTCTCCTTTAACTTCAGAGTTCTCACAACTTAGCAACAACATCAAACAAGTGATCTCCACCACTTCTACAACACTTTTAATAAAGAGTTAGGTGGTTTAACCTTGGAGGAGAGGGGATGTCTTAAGCTGTTTGGTATAGAAAATATTTGAGAGCATAGGAGAGAAAAGAAAACACATGAAAATCATCTCACACCTCCTTCGATCAGATAGTTCTGCTTCCAGTGTCGGAGGAAGGGTAGTTTACCATGGGAGAGGAATGAAACTTGAAGTCCTTTCCAATTAGAACCTTAATAGAAAGAAGGATGGTTGTGGGTTGGATGAAGGAGAGACAATTTGTGAACTTTTCTTTGGATGAGGATGGCTGAAAATGGCCAGGTATTAGCCTTAAAAAGGTCCTTATGGTCGACCTTATCTTTCCCTCAATGGGTCTCTTCTTAACCACCAGATTGGACCACTTTCTGCCCATTAAGTTTGGGCTACTCATTTCCCTTTAATTTGGACATCTCATTTCAAGTAGGTGGATCACCTACTTGTCACTTACTAGTTTAATGGGTGTAAATGCTGGTTCTTATTTCATTTGTTAAACACAGTTCTCGTCCTCCTTTAATAATTAAGACATGTAAGCAAGTAGCTCATTTATTTGTCCAATATCCCATTTCTTTCCAAATCTTATTCACCTTATTTTTATTTAGTGCGTATCTATACCCAGACCTTTAGGCTTCATTACGACTTATTATGTCACGTTCAAGTACATTTGTTGACCTCTACTTAGTCGTACACATGTTGAAAGGTATGGGGGTATTAAAAGAACTTCGACGAAAGTTATTATCTTCGATTTGATTGGTCTCAAACTTTTCCGAAACTTACATAACACTTCAATAAATCTTTATTAACCTTATAGAGAGATCCCACCCTCTCCAAATTTACGTTGGCTAACTAACAACTACAATGACATATAAAATACCGGGTGTAACACCAAATTTGCTTCCTCTAAATGAATTATTCCCTAAAGTAAAAAAAATGGTTGCAGTAACGTTTTTGACTCTTCAAAATGAGCTATATCCCAAGTAAATGTTGCTGGATGTTTTCATTTTCTCCAAAGGAATTCCAAATGAATGAACAAGCTGCAAACGATTTGCATAGGAGGAGTCATTATAAACAATAAAATCTCAAATGTTGAAATTACTTATTGGATCGTGGGCTTCACTTCAACAACCATTAGTTAATTAATATAGACTTTGGCTACAAAATGGCCAAAAATACATGCATCAATAATTACTATGAGTCATGTGTTGTTCATTTGAAATGGTTACACGTGGAAATGACTTTATGTCTAGCATTATCCGTTAGTTCATAATTAAATTTTTGTCCCCCACAATAATATCCCATAAATTCTTTATCTCCCACAGTAATTTTCATCATCCCAAATTATTTACATATAAAGTTATTATTTTCAATACATTTCATATACTCAATATCGTAAACATGTAATATAGTATTAGTCCATAGCCTTTTTTGAAATGTCCCTACACTTTTCTATATGCGTCAGATAGGTCGAACCCTAATCCTAAAATATGGGGTATTACTCTTATGACGCATCTTACTATAAAAGTACGAGGTGTTACAAGCTCCGTGACATCTGACCAAAATTTCAGTGAACTTATGAAAGTAACTTGTGATGACATTTGACGACTTTTATTTTATAACTTGCTTGACTTTAAAACTTAACATGCGACTATTAGATTATTTAAATACCTCATGGCATGTTATCTTTAGTATACTAAGCACTCCTAGTCTTACCCTAAAAGTATGGGTATAACATCTTCGATTCATTTAACCTCCAACCCTCACGACACTTCCTTAGCACTTGTTTTAACCCATCATTATCTTTGTAAGAGTGCTTAACCTCTCTGGCTCATATTGATTCACTTACGAGATATTCTAACATGAAGTACAGGGTGTAACAGTAACTCCTTATATACTTGGAGATATACCCATAGAAAGTTGTGCCAAAATTATGTCCAGAACTCTGTCTGCCTTTCCTCGAGTTTTGATAAATTTATTTTCTTTAATTCGTTCAGCCTAATCCTTCCTATACATACTAGACATCACTTTATGTAACATCCCGTACTTTGGAGTTTGGATGTGTCGTAGTAAATTCATATAAGTTTAAAGGGATTAAGATCATTCATGAGGTTATAGAGAATTTATCGTATTATTGTAAGATCCGTAAATTTGACAACCTTAAAACCATTATATATTATTTTGATATGATATATATTTTCTTTAACCTGAAACCTTTTAATAAAAAATATATATTGTAAGACTTGGGAAAGTTTGTGAATGAGATTTTTTATTTATTATAAGAATAAAAATATTTCTCTTAAGAATTTTTTTCTCGATTTGAGGAATAAAAGTACACAAATTGTACTCTTGATATTGAAATTTTTGTTACCATGTATAATAATTACTCATTAGTAGATAAGTGTTATATAAATTATTTTGGTCTCATATTTTTTAGTAGATAAAATTTAGTCTTTTATTGAATAAAATATATTATATGTAAGTGGATAAACTTTTGTTATCATATGATGTATTTCGCTGACACATTATTGTCCAAGATAAAGATTAGTGGACAAGTAATTAATATGTACTTCCACCACCTTTTTCTATAAAAAAGTAGCAGCAATAATATCTATAAAAGGTTAGCCACTACTTTCTTTCAAAGAATAAAATAATACTAGACCTACAATGATATTGGGAGACAAAGATAACATATACAGCCAGTTGTATACAATATATATATATATATATATATATTCAAAGAGCTCTAGTGGAGGAATCAATTGGTGTTACTTCAGTGCTAAAAAGAATTCATCGAGTTGTTCAAGCCCGCGTGAGCATCTAAGGTGAAGTGTTTATTTGAAGGATTGACTCGTTATAGTCATTCAAAGATGGATTTGAAATATGTAAGGCTATTTCTTCATTTGTCACTACAGCACGACTCCCGTTATTTGTTCCTCTATATGTGTTATAAAGTCTAAAGTCATGAAAAGTATGTTGGTTCCATGCTCTATGTCTCATAAGTTAAGTAAGAGCCACATAATGCGCTTCGATATCTGTATCTCTTATAGTTATTTTATTTTCATAGTTGAGTTCCAAGGGCATGGTTAAAGGGTTATAGATCCCACTTGTAACATCTGGTATCTTTTATGATAGAATGTGTCGTAGTTAATCCACATGTAACGTAACACCCTGTACATTCAAATTTAGATTTGAACCACCCAACATATGTGAGTAGATCCGACATGTTCCAGTATTCAGATCAAGATCTTAGCATATAAGAGGATGAAGCCTCGAATAATTTGGGACTTTAAAGTCCGACAATGTTGATTGGAGATAATATTTTGTGTGTGCCAAAAGAACTACAGACTAGTGCTATGTCACATGATCATGTTTATGAGTTCATGAGATGTGTTAAAAATAATTATTATTTATATGATGAGATAAAGAAATTAATTACGTGTATGATTGATTGAATGGTATACTGAAAAGAAAAAAATTAATTAAGATGATTGTATAAATATAACGTGGACTATAATTAGTGGCCCATAAATAATGAAATAAGGCGGGACATAGTGACTGCCACATGACAACAATTTAACAAAGCATGAACTCATGAGTCAAAAGCACACCATGTGTGCAAATAACATGTGTAAAGGCTTAAAATGGAATTCATGTCTATTAATTTATCTTTTTGTGTCATTTTAGTATAGAATAGGTGTTGCACAATTCTTTACCTTTTTCTTGCTTACTTTTTTTCATTTCTAAATGTCAATCAAAAGATAACAAATTCGTTAGCTATTTTTCACTATGCACAAATAGTTCATTTCCGTTTATGCGAGTCGAAAGTTACTTCATTGTCAAGTGAAATTTCAAGAGGTTTGTAGAGATTGTGTAGTTCTTCTTCTTCTCTTTGCTTGTGATTGGATGTTTCTTTGAAGCTAAGCAAGGTTCAGGAAAGGGATGTTCTCAAAATATGAGTTTGAGGTGCGTTGAGGATTGAATATGGCGTGTCGATGAGTAGATCGACGAAAGGTATGTAATGGCTATCCTTTTTTTTGGCATGATTCCGTACGATTATCGGTTTCTAAAAGAAGTACTTAAAGAAGCCTTCTATTCTTGCTATTGTTTGTCCCTTGTTGGGAATACTTTCATGTTGTAGAGCATCCACTTGTCATGTAATGAGTGTTTGATTAGTATTCTAAGTTTGTCGCATATCTTATTTCCTCCTAAAAGGAAAGGAGTCAGAAGTATATATTCATAGAGTTAACCAAATATTGTACGAGAGTAATAGAATAATTATAAAATATAAGAGCCAAGAGTGTTGTAGTTATATAAATAAGTCATTGATACTAAGAGCGGGTAGATCTTCCCGCAAGAACATCTACTTTTTAAGATATCAAAAGATAGGATTATAGATCACCTCTTTATGTAAGTAATGAAAGAGTTTAAGAATGTAACGCATAGCACATAAATGGATAAGCCTATGAATGATAGACGGGGATTCATGACATCCCGATGAAGAACGTATCGAACCAGAAATATCATAGAGTGTGTAGAATATTGAACTTACGAGTATTAGTTAGGACTTGCGATGATTTTTCTGAATAGCTAGCCTATCATACAAAGGGCTTATGAAATATTATTCTAGAAAGATTAAAAGTGAAGAAAATAAAATAAGAAGAGGCCAATGATCTCATAATGAAAGGCCACGATTCATTATCTAATTAACGGTTAGCTAACCTGTGTATGTGGTGACTGAGGTTCAGTGAGCTATCAGTTGTCGGGAATCTATGTTCAGTTCTTACTTATTTTGTATTAATAGAAATATTCGGGGCTATGCATTTTCCTTCGGGGCTATATAAATTTGAGCATTGCCTTCGAGGCTATACAGAGATACAATTTACCTTCGGGACTATTTACGTTTGCCTTCGGGGCAATGCACTGCCTTCAGGCCATTCATGTTATCTTCGGGGCTATACACTTACACGCCGGACCCCATATGAAGCCCGATAGTTTATTTTTAGTATTGCATTCATAATATGAGACAAATAAAGGTATATATGTTTCAAAATTATCATTGACTCCTCATTTTATATTCAGTATATAATTCAGTTTCAGTTATTCAATTATTATCTGCCTTATATACTTGGTACAAATTCCTTGTAGTGACGTCCCATTGTTGGGACGTTGCATTTCATGCCTGCAAGTTCATGTAGGTAGTTTGACGAGCCCTCCCAGTGGACAAGGTCGATACTAAGTGAAGGATCAGTAAGATTCTATTTCCCCTGGAGTGCAACCGAGTCTAGTTGTCAGGTTATCAGATCATGTTTATAGACTTATTGGGTAGGCCTGGGCCCTATCCCGACCATATGATGTCAGTCACTCTTAGAGGCTTTGTATACACACATCGATATGTACCATATGTTGTATGGCCTTGTCCTCCCTTTTTATGTTGCCTTGAGCTGTTCCTTGTAGAAGATCATAGTGGACTTGTCAGCCTAAGATATTATGATTAGTTTATAAACTAGCCTTGTTCGCCTATATTATTTGTTGGGTTTCTAGAATCACGAGTTATAGATGGTACACTCGGGGTCAAGTAAGGCACCGAGTGCCGGCCACGACTCCCATGGTTTTAGGCGTAACAAACTTGGTATCAAAGCCTGTTGTGTCCTAGGGAGTCTACAAAGTCGCATCTAGTAGAGTTTTTCTTATGGGTTTCTTGTGCACCACACTTATAATTAGGAAGATACAAGGTATTTAGGATTTGTTACGCTTCTTTTATATTCCAGATCGCTCAGTAGACCTGAGTCATAAGAACTCGATTTCGACTCATCCTTGTTATGAATCAGTGTGAAATTTTTACTAGATTATGTATGCACCGGTAGTGCAAGTATTGTAGTAGCACCTTAAGATATGGATGTTAATCCCACCTATGTGGGAGATAAGTTATGAAAGTGTTAGAAGATAAGATGCGGGAGTCAAAAGTAAGTAAAGTAAAGGTGATGTAGGTATGAGATACCCAAGTACAAAAGGTTGTGAATAGTCTAGACTTCAGATGGAGGGTCAGAAGCACCATGATTCATTAACTAGAAATGATAGTGGTGTTGTTAGTAGCATATCTTCCAGCTTTTGGTTTCTAGGTACCAAGCGGTCCAGTTATGAGAATAAGGAGAAGTTAGAAGCAGTGTGATGTCTTGCTTGAGGATCTAAAACAGTATAAGAATGTCTATAATGCTAGCAAGTTAAGTGGAAGGTTACGTATAGTATGAATAGATAAGTGTAGGTGGAAAGCCAAAGTATGATAGTACGACAAGGTTTTGTATGGACAAAAATAAGGGTAAGAGAAAGTGAGTGAGGAAGTGACGAGGATAGGTAAGACCTTGAGATTAAGCCTATCAAAACAAGTGAGTTGACAATTTCCATAAGTTATAAAGAGGCTGGTATAACCTGAATGAAATAAGAGGAGTTTAAGATTAGAAGAACTTAGAGGAGGTGGAATGTTGCCTTGATAGCAGAACAAGTGAGTAAAAATGATAAGCGATAAGAGAATAATGTTTAAGAATATAGTCTACAATTGAACTAATGGTTCAACGAGAAAGGATTTCAAGTATTACATGGGCTTAGAATACCCCCTCCCCCATAAGATGAATCATGTTGATATGTTATGGAATACTATTATTGAGGTATAGTATCATTCCTAAGGTGAATCATGGGAATAACTTCAAATGTTCGCCGATGAGAAATGAGCCTTAGTGGAAATGTATTACGTAAATGGTTTCATGTTACCAGTCATGGATTATAGATCATCATTCAATATAGATCAATAATAGATAGATAAAACTTTAAAAGTATGAGATAAGATTAGAATCTTCGACCTAAGATGGATCGTAACGAAATGACTTGGGAGATATAGATCATAAGTATAAGTCATGAGGTAGAATGAACTACCTAGGTGTAGTGGTACTGTGAGAAGAGAGTCATGCATGCTACGTAATGGAATGTAATAATAGTCTTAAGCTCGATGAATTCCGAGTGATACGTCTTAGTAGAAGAATAAGTGTCACACCCCAACCATGGGGGTGTGGCTGACACCCAGCGCCTGAACGACCTGAGCGTCCACATGTATATTATAGCCTGAAACAGATAACCATCTGAGCCGACAAGGCCTCAGGAGACAATTATGCGAAAGTTCAAAATAAGACAACCTATACAAATGACAACCAACCCAATGTGTACATATATCAGAAGGTCGACAAGGCCATAACAGAGTACCAATAACTGACAAGGGGCCGCTAAGGCCTAACAAAACATAAATACTATGACCACTAGTCTGCAAGCCTCTAAGAATACTATAACATAACATCAAGTCGGGACAGGGTCCCGCCATATCCAAAATAGCTATAAACATAAGCAACAGTGCCTACTGACTCTTTATAGCAACCCCAGATAAATGGAGTGTGGCGACCCAACAACTGAAATCAAGTAACCTATTATAGAGGTGCGTCTGTCCGTCTATCTGCACCTGTGGGCATGAAACACAGTTTCTCAGTAAGGACATCAGTATGAAAGAATGTATTGAATATGTAAGGTAGGTAAATCATATAAATAAAAAGATGAACAAGAGAAGAGTACAGAAGTCAACCTTAAATTTAGAAAGGCCATTGAGGGCGTACAACTGACATGACCATGATCATATCTATAATAGTAAAATCGGGAAACTCTGTGGGGTCATATAATATAGTATCAAGCTTCATTATGGGAAAAATATCATCATAACATACCCATCCATAATAAGACTCGGTAATGTCGTACTAATTGCAGTGGTGTGCAAAGTGTCGTACCCAGCCGAATATAGAACGACTCGGTAAAAAATAGTTACATATATATATGATGCATGCAAGACCTTAAAATATCAACATGAATAGGGTGGATTGACCTAAGGTCGTTAACCCTTGCCTATCATTACGAAATCCTGTACAACGATCGTTACAATCCAACAAGAGTATTAGAATTCATCACAAGTTAGAGAATGGCATAATGTATGAAGATCAACCCTGACAAGGAATAGATAAGTTTCATTTAATGTCTCAAAATAAAAAGGGAGTGAGCTTTCATGATCAAGAATAGGATTCTGCTTACATGACATGTTACTACATAACTTGCTTTCTAAGATCATGTCAAAAGAAGGAAAAGTAAGCCTTACATACCTTGTTGCTTAGCTTATATGAATTCAAGAAGTCTTCAATTGTCCTACGAGTGATTATCTATATTATATAAATGATTGGTATCAATAATAGATTCAAAACTTATAAGAAAATTCATTTGGACATTTCATCAAACACTTTACGTTCATAAGGTTTATATAATCTTTTAAATTCAAATTTATATGAATCTCAACAGCATAAACTTCTTATCAACTCTCCTCTACCTCTATAACTTTATCAACATCCCAACAACTTCACACCATACCCTTATTTCATATAAAATAGCCCAACAATATCATAACTTGATTTTAGGATGATGAAGAGTTGTTCTACATGATTTCCATTAGTTTTCACCTTTCAAATACTTATATAATCTCAAGAATAAGAAGATGAAAGTAAACTCACCTCAAACCAGGTACAAGCTTACTTCACCTCCAATAATTCTCTAAATTCAACACAACAAGGAGAAAAATGATATGACGATAACAGCGGGATTCTTCTCGTTAGATTTACTTGATTTACCTTTGTTTTAGAGCCTAGGATGCTAAGGGACTTTCTAGATAGCATATATGGGTGTTTAGGATCTGGAAATATTAAAAAGTGAAGCCCTAAGTCAAAAAAATCAATTTATACATGAAATAAAATTTTCCACCGCCAAGATATACATCCATATGTACAGTGCATACATTGGACCATATGTCTTGGAAAAAAATTTCCAAATTTATTCAAAGTAGGTACGGCCATATTCAACTTTTTATACCGTCCGTACATATACGTACGATCCGTACATTGCAGGCTACTTTTGGAAAGTTGTCAAATTTCGTCTAAACGTATTCTCTTAGGTTCGGTTAACTCCTATGTTTCTCCACACGTCTATAAATAAGTTTTAAACCATCATTATACTTCCATAAAGTCTCATACCTCCTCGTGATACATGAGTTAGTCGACGACACGACTTGATGCAAAACTACGAGGTGTAAAATCCTTTCCCCCTTAAGAACATTCGTCCTCGAATGTTGGGGTAAACGTATCTTTAGGATCTTAACTCTTAAGGATTTTCTAGAAATTTTGGTAGAGTTTTTTCTGTAAACACGACTATCCAAAACTTGTCAAGCATCCCAAAACTCATATCCAATGCCACACAGGGCCATATAACAACATAATAGAACAATTTCGGCCTCACATATCTGTCTATCTATCCAGAAATCATAAAGGTTAGTCATAACTCACCTCAACTGTCAAATGCTAAAGTCTGGGCTGCATCTACTCTGTCTGTATCAACAACTTTACCTATACAAGATATGCAAGATAAGCTTAATGTACAAGATAGGGATAGGGACATCATATTGCACGAATATTGATATAAACCTATGGTCTGAAATAAATGAGGATATCTAGATTTCATGTCTTCCTCAGCCTCCCACATCATTTCTTCCATATTATTGTTTCTCCATAACACTTTAACAGAGGCTACTTTAGTCCATAGCTTGAGGATGTGCCAATCTAGAATAGCAACTGGAGTCTCTTCATATGATAGATCTTCTATAATCTAAACATCCTCTATAGGGGGGATACATAAGGGATCAACTATGCATTTCCGAAGCATGGACACATGGAATACTAGATGGACTGCTTCCAACTCCAAGAGTAACTATAAAGCCTATAAGCCACCTGACCAATCCTCTGAACAATCTTATAAGGTCTGACATACCCAAGACTAAGCTTACCCTTCTTGCCAAACCTCACCATGCCCTTCATAGGCGATACTTTCAAAAAGACCTAATCGCCAACAACAAACTCTAGGTATCAACATCAATTATCTAAATAAGACGTCTACCGACTTTGAGCAGTTAACAATCACTCCTAAATCAACTTTACCTTTTCCATAGCTTGCTGCACTAGGTTAGGCCCTAATAGCTTTACTTCACCTACTTCAAACCAGTCGATAGAAGACCTACACTTTCACCCATACAGAGCTTCATATAGAGCCATCTTAGTACTAGAATGATAACATTTACTATAGGAAAACTCAATAAGCGACAAATGATTTTCCCAAATTCCCTTGGAGTCCAAAATACAGGCTCGTAACATATCCTCAAATGTCTGAATAGTGCGCTCGACCTGCCTATCTGTATGCGGATGGAAAGCTGTGCTAAGATTAACTTGAGTACCAAAACCTTTCTGGAAAGATCTCCAGAAGTTAGTTGTGAACTGGGCACCTCTGTCATATATGATAGAAACAAGAACTCCTTGTAGCTGAACTATTTTTCTAAGAGGTAGAAAATGGCTAACTTCGTAAGCATGTTAATGATAACCCAAATAGAGTCGAACTTTCAACGAGAATAAAGTAACCCCGTAATGAAATACATATTTATTATCTCCCACTTCCATTTCGAAATTTCTATATTCTGAAGCGATCCTCTAGGTTACTGATATTCAACCTTAACCCGCTGACAATTCAGACATTGGGCTACAAATTCTACAATGTTTCTTTTCATATTAGTCCACCAGTAAATTTGCTAAAGATCATGATACAGCTTGGTAGAACCAAGATGAATAGAATACCTGGAGTGGTGAATCTCTTCCATAATCTATCGTCGAAGTCCTCCAACATCAGGTACACATAATCGACTCTTATATTTAAGAACCCTATCATCTGATAGCTCAAATAACTATTTCTTCTGAAAGGGAAGCCCTTCCCTCATCTTGACCAACTCTGGATTTTCAAACTGCTTCACTTTTATTTCTGCTACTAAGGACGATTCTACAACATTCTACTATAGCACCTCCGTCATTAGTGTCAAGTTATTGTACATTCAGGCTGGTTAACCGACATAGATCCTTGGCCATCTCAAATTTATTAGCCTCTAAATGTCTCAAACTAACCAAAGAGTTTTGACTCAATGCATCAGCTACAATATTTGCCTTGCCAGGATAGTACATAATATCCACATCATAGTCCTTCAGCAACTCTAGCCACCTTCTCTGCCTTAGGTTTAATTCCTTCTGCTTGAATATATACTGTAGACTCTTATGACTAGTAAACAAATTGACATGAACTATCAAGATAGTGACACCATATCTTCAGGGAAAATATGACAACTGGCAACTCAAGATCACGAGTCGGGTAATTCTTCTTGTGCTTTCTCAATTGCCTCAAATCATATACAATAACCTTGCCATGCTATATCAAAACACAACCTAATCTGACTCTAGAGGCATCACAATAAACAACATAACCCTCTGAACCTTCAGGAAGTGACATGACAAGTGTTGATGTCTACTTACCTTTTAATTCTTGAAAACTCCTTTCACATGCGTCAATCCATTGAAACTTAGTGGTCTTATGAGTCAACTTCGTCAACAGAGCAACAATAGAAGAGAAATTCTCTACGAACCTCTTATAATACCTGCCAAACCTAAGAAACTGCATATCTCTATAGGAGTTATGGGCCTTTACTACTTTATAGCCTCGATCTTCTGGCTATCGACTTCAATACCTTTGTCTGATACTATATTCCCAAAGAAAGCCACTGAATTCAACCATAATTCACATTTGGAGAATTTAGCATATAACTTACGATCTTTGAATTTCTGTAATACCACTCGTAAATGATCTGCATGCTCTGCCTCTGATCGAGAACATAGCAAAATGTCATCTATAAATACAATCACAAGGATATCTAGGAATGGCTTGAACACCCGATTCATCAAGCCCACGAAGGCCGTTGGTGCATTAGTAAGACAGAAGGACATGACAAGAAACTCAAAGTAGCCATATCTTGTCCTGAAAGTGGTCTTTGAAATATCTTTCTCCTTAACTCTCAACTGATAGTATCTCAGACCTAAGATTGATCTTCAAGAAATATTTAGCGTCTTACAACTGATCAAACACGTCATCGATCATTGGGAGTGAATATTTATTCTTGATGAGAACCTTATTCAACTAACGATAATCAACACACATTCTCAAAGAGTCATCCTTTTATGAACAATTAAAACTGGCGCACCGCACCCTATGGGGAGGTACTGGGTCTAATGAAGCCCTTTTCTAAAAGGTCCTTCAATTGTGCCTTCAACTCCTTCTACTTTGCCGGGGCCATTCTATATGGTGGAATATATATAGGTTGGGTATGTAGAAGCACATCAATGGCAAATTCAATCTCCCTTTCTAGAGGAATACCCAGAAGTTCATCAAGGAAAACATCAGGAAATTCAACAGACTGAAGAGTTGGAGATTCTACTTCTGTATTCTGCACTCGTACTAAATGATAAATATAACATTTTGAAATCATCTTTCGGGTTTTAAGGTAGGAAATAAACCTCATTTTATGTGCCGCTGCATTACCCTTCCGTTCAATAACGGGTTCACCTAGAAAATTAAAATGAACAACTTTCATCCAACAATCTACGTTAGTATAACAAGAAGCCGACCAATCCATACCCATAATAATATCAAAATCAACCGTCTCCAATTCATTTGTGCCATCTAGAGTATGATGATCAAGGATCATCACATCACAATCCTGATATACCCACCTAACAATTATGGATTTTCCAATTGGTGTGGACACTTCAAAGGACTTACTCAATAGTTTAGGTTCTTTACCAAACTTGTTGGAAATATAAGGAGTGACATACAATAAAGTGGAGCTTGGATCTATCAATGCATATATGTCAAAAGAAGAGACGGATAGGATACCTATAAAAACATCAGGGGATAACTCTCTCTAGGTCGTGTCCACCTGCCAATGCATAGATACTGTCCTTACATAATAATCACGATAGGTGTTAAGTAGCTCAAGCTAGTAGGACATGTAAGCAAGCAACTCAAGCAAGTAGGACGGGTACGCAAGCCGATCAATTTTATTTGCCTGAAATCTCATTCCTCACATTTAAGTGCATTCATCAACCACAACTTAGTCATGTATATGTTGAATGGAAGTACGGGATGTACCAATAGGCATGTCTAATATGTAACAAGTCTCCTTTAACTTGAGAGTGCTCACAACCTAGCAACAACGTCAAAAAATGACCTTCACCACTTCTACAATACTTTTACTGAAGGGCAGGTGGTTTAACCTTGGAGGAGAGGGGATGCCTTGGGATGTTTTGTATAGACAACATTTGAGAGCTTAGGAGAGAAGATAAAACACCTGGAAATCACATCATACCATGGGATAAGAATGAAACTTAAAGTCCTTTTTCCACTTAGAACCCTAATAGAAAAAAGAAGGGGCTGTTTGGGGTGAAAAAGAGAGAGAGAGAGTTGTTGAAATTTCTTTTGATGAAGATGGGTGAGAATGGCCAGATTTTTTGCCTTATCTTACCATTTATGGTAGAACACACTCGTGCCCCAATGGGCCTCTCATTATCTTTTAATTTGAGCCACAAAACAACCCTTTAATTTGGGCCTCTCCTTTTAAGTAGGTGGATCACCTATTTGTCACTTGCTAGCTTCATTAATAGATGATACATGCTGGTCCTTTCCTCTTGACAGGTGTTACGTCCTTACATAATAATCACGATAAGTGTTAAGTAGCTCAAGCTAGTAGGACGTGTAAGCAAGCAACTCAAACAAGTAGGACGGGTACGCAAGCCAATCAATTTTATTTGCCTGAAATCTCATTCCTCTCATTTAAGTGCATTCGTCAACCACAACTTAGTAATGTATATGTTGAATGGAGGTACGAGATGTAACAATAGGCATGTCTAATATCGTATAACCTCGAAGATAATCCTGATATCCAAGACTAGGGGGACTAACATACGATGAATCTCAACGTACAAAACTACGGGGTGTAACAAATCTAAACCTTGCAAAACCATAGGGAAAACAAGCAGTAATAAGGTCCTCAAAGTATGAGGGTTAGTAATAGAGTAGCCTACTCTACTAACATGCCAAGTATGCACACACTTGTGATATAACCAAGTATCAACCATTATCATGAATAACAAGCTCTCTCACCTAGAGCACTAAGAACTTGGCTATCCCAAAGAACATGAAATGAGGATATCATTGAGGAACCAATGGTTTTAAAATACCAAATAGAAAATATCACATTGGTTCTAATAGACATGATACACAAATGATCCTCAATTTTCAAAGTGATACCACCCCAAAGGTAGTATTATGACCTAGTCACACAAACTTAAAACATCATTGGGGTCAAAAGGGAATAATATCCACACATATTGGATAAGAACACAACCATATCCCCCATTAATATCCCCACTAGCATAAGATGCACCCCAAACACAAGCATGAGTTTCATCATAAGAAAACAAGTAGTAGAGGAAGGTGCCTCGCAATGTAAAATCAAGTAGAAAATCCTTAGGGAACACATATGCCTCCTTACACAAATGTGAGACCTCACAAGAATACAATTTAGTAAGGAAAGAATATCACCAATATTACTCTCCTCACTAGCATTTTTATCAAAGAACGAATTAAATCCATAAAGGTCACTTGATTCAAGCCTAGCATGCATATCATTATCATATATAGGTGGATAATAATACAAAGGCTCACAATTAAGTCCATTAGAGGAAAGGTAATTACTAGTTGGGTTCCTCAAACAACCAAGCAAGTCAATTTCCCGCTCAACTATAGATGCCTCTTCTTTTGATTCTTTAAGAACATCAAAACATTCCACCCCTACAATTGAATTACATTCCCTCAACACGAGGCCTCAGTCTAAGGGAAGAGTGTCAATCTCTCATAGTGGGTTACCATAGATCTTGTAGCCTCCAAAATTGGCTACATTTTCAACCTCACAAAAGATGCCACTATGCACATCCTCCTCGAGAGTCATGTCATCATCAAATAAGATATTGCCTTTAATGACAAAGCAATCAATCAATGATGAAGAATTCAAACATGTAAGGTCTCCATAACTATCCATACGACACATATCACCACCACAATCTTAGGACTCATAACTTGACACAAAGACAAGACCAAGAGACTCATTTTCACATTTATCAGACAAGCGTGGGGTTCCACACTCATTCAAATGATCAACTACAACCACATCATCACTAATCGGAGGTTCATTAATCACATCACAAGATTCCTTGACTAGTGGACTAACATTACACTCTAGTTGATACTTTTATTAAAATCACAAGTGTTAACACTAGGTGGACACAAATCGACCTTGCAAGAAGAGTTAATTCGGTCATCAAAAGGATCAACTAGTGTATGGACATCCTCAACAAAGACACTGTCATTACATAACAAAGAATCATTAAGCTCACACAAAGTCAAGCTATCACTCACACTCACATACTTGTTCAATCAAAGAATTAGAAGTGTTGAGTTTATCCATTATACCTAGAAGTTAATGCGAAGAATCTTCTTTACCATGTCTCAATTGCAAGCTCATTTGACCAAGTGGATAGGCATTCTTGGCCTCCATTCTCTCTTTCAAGCATGGGAATTCCTCACGTGAAGACTCCTTTAACATTCCATTTCCTTGAGTACCTACAAAATCTTCTTCACAATAAGATGAAGAAGTAGAAAAGCTAGTTTGATTTGGTGGCAACTCCCTCACATCACTCTGCACATCCTCTCATTTTTCCACTCTTGAGTTGCCACTTTTCTCTCCCTTACTTCTCTCAATCATTTGTACCATTTTCTGTGCGGATCTTTTCATCACCTAACAACCCTGAAGAGGGTAGGAATATAGATGTCATATTAATATATTCATATGTAGGATTAACAAATAATAGGCATGAGCAGGTATTATTAACTCAAAATTCATTTTTTAAATAATAGTCTACAACCTTCTATCAATATTTAACATCATAATTGCAGAGATGTATAATTATCAGATTATAATTAGAAATACATAGTCTGAAAATATACCTCTTAGCAGAATATTAAGATCACCGGAGATACTCAACTCACCTCTGCCTCTCTTTTTTCCTCACTGGTGACGGGATAAATGGCCTAGGTGCTAGTAGTTGCTTGACAGACTCTTTCTTAAATTTTCTTTTAAGAGATGGTGTTTTATGGACTAATATGATTCTTAAGTATAATCTTTCAAAGTATTTATCTTCTGGTATTATGATATGAATCTTGATATTGACTATAGACTAGAAGGGTTTTTACCTAGACATGAGAGTATTTTAAAGATTGAAGCTGTTGTATTTCGAACGATGATCTTCAGAGGTTACAATGAGGCTCTTTATATAGATAACCTCAGTTGTCTTTCACTATTGGCATCCTGAAAAAGTGTAAAAGTTGATACATTATTGTTACAAAGGTCGTAAAGTAAATAGTGTTTTGTCTCTTGTCCTTTCATTCTTTTCTTAAAGTTGTTTGTCGTTGCTGCCATTTTTTTAACGTTTGTTGGCTTGTCATATTTTTTATTTGATTCCTCATGGGTCCGGCGGCTTTTGCGTTCTTCCACAGGCATATTTTACAGGTGTCTTCTTTGCACATAGGCATCTTTTGTCTGTCTTCTTTTCTCAAAAAGATGATTTTTTTTCTTTTTTCTCTTAGACGATACTCCTATAGAATAGGAACGATATCGTTTTAATTTTTTGATACTTCTATAGAATAGGAACGGCATCTTTTTAGTAGTATGATAATACATAGGCTTTACTGTAGTTTGGACTACATTGAGACATTAAATTGTTACATTGTGGCTTTTTGTAGTTTAAACTACATTGAGCCGTTTCATTCAAAAAAGATTAGGTGATCCTTCTTTTTTCATAGTAACATGCGTAGTATCTTCCTTTATGCTTATAACAGGCCTTTTCATTTGGCCTATCAAGAGCTTGTACTGTTCTACTGTCTTATTGGAGTGTTTGTGCTCCATCTTGGTGATTCTGTCATGCATGTTGATAAGGTGTACGGTGTCCTGTGATAGTAAATCATTGTTGTAGTATAGTGTGATAAGTTCTTCGGTTTCTCCTCCTTTGGAGTTTCCAATGATGCTGGATTTGCCTGCTCTTAGCATATCTTCAATCTTTGATTTCAAGGTTGATAGTCCTATGGCTCTTTTGGCACTGAGCCATTCTTGAAACTTTTCTATAGTACATGGTATTTTCATTTTCAGGTCTTTGTCATCTCCGCTTATGTTGCTATTCCTTCTTGTTTTAAATAGTTGGCATATAATGATAGGTTTTCCTGTTATGTCTGTTGAGGCGTCAAACAGTTGTATGCCGTAGATACCTCTTCCAAATGATTCCATCATTAACCTAGCAGATTCTACTCAAACATTGGGTAATTTAGCAATATTGTAAAAAGTTTCATCTACTAGTATTTTATCTATAAATCCGTAAGTAAAGAGTTTAAGAACTATATCAGGGTTTGATTTTTCATTGCATAAAAACCTTGGATATTTGCTTAATTTTGCACTTCTTAAAATGTGTGGGTTTGATTTGTAATCATAAAATTTATTAATTTGCTCGTAAGCTGTAATATATTCAGGTGAGAATTTCACTTTATCACACATTGTTACTACCGTTGTCATTTGAGAAGATGATGCTGTTATGGGTGGTGGTATAGTGGTTGGCATGGTTGCAAGTTTGGATGTGAAAGTCTTTGGTTTTTCTGTAGGGGTTTGGAAAGATTTCAAGGTTTGTAGTGTTTTGAAGTCTTTAAAGGCTTCTGTCAGCTGTTCTAGCAAGTGTGTATTTTCTTCTATTTTGGTTGTAATAATTTTGTGGTTTTGTTTGATGATTCCTGTAACATTGGTAATATATTCTTCGAATTTGTCACTGCTGGTTGACATCATTGTACCTGCTAAGAAAATCAGCTAGAATATTCTTAGTCCCAGATATATTTTTGATAATAAAATCATAACAATAAAAGAATGATTGCCACTTTCTTCTCTTATTTAGTTCTGGCAAATGGTCTATTTTATTTGTAATGAAGGCTCTTACTTGGGTGTTATCTGTTCTAACAATGAATTTTACTGGTAATAGGTGATAATGGAATCTCTTTATTCCAAATTTTACTGCTAATAGTTCCTTTTCGTTAATATGGTAATTTTTCTCATTAGGCTTCCATGTGCTACCTCCATATCCACAAATTAGTGGTTTTTCTTTATCTATATCCTCTCTATCATATGCTATGAGGACTGCTCCCCATCCTATATCACTGGCATCAGTAAAAAGTTCTAGTTGATCTAGTTCTGTTGGTATTCTATGTTTTGGCAAGACTTTCACTTTTTCCTTGATTTTATTTATGGCCTTAGTATGTTCTTCCTTCCATTCAAAAGTTATATTTTTTCTAGTTAGTTCCTGTAATGGTTTTCTCAAAAGTGGTAAATCCTTTATATGGTCTGAAGCATAGTTTACTACTCTTAGAAATTGTTGTACTTCCTTTTTGCTCTCTAATTTATCTTTAAATTTTTTTATTTTTGTTACAATGTGTTCCTGTAATTGTAATCCTTCATTATCTATTATGTATCCCAAATATTCTATACTATTCTTGAAGATTTCAGATTTGTTTTCAGTTAATAATATTCCATGTTGTTTCAGAGTTTTTATAAATCCTTCTAGATGTTTTATATGATTTTCCAAATCATCACTATATATTAATATGTCGTCAACATATACTATACAGTATTCTGTTAATTTTCTGAACACTTGGTCCATTCTTCTTTGAAATATTTGTGGTGCATTCTTTAATCCAAAGGGTAGTACATTCCATTCGTAGTGTCCTTGAGGGGCACTAAATGTTGTTAAAGCTTTTGATTCGTTTTTTAGTTTTATTTGCCAAAATCCATTTTTACAGTCAAATTTGTTGAACCATTTTTTATTCCCTAATCTATTGATAAGATTTCTTTTGTATGGTAAAAAATATCCATCAAATATGGTTTTCTTGTTTAGCTCTCTATAGTCAATCACCATTCTAGCCTTTCCTCTTTAATAAGATTGTTCACTATATTTTTCTGACAAAAAAGGCTGGGCTACTATGTGAGCTTTTACTTTCTTGTATCAATTTTAATTCTAATAACTCTTTTAGTTGAATTCAAATTTCTTTTGATCTGTTGGGCTATATCTAATAGGCTTAGATCTAACTATATCACTAAGATTTATTAGTTTGATTTCAGCATATATTTTTTCTTTTTCCCATAGTTGCATAGAATTTTCTCCAACATTTATTTTAATATATTGAGGTGTTTTTCTCTTAATAACTGTAGGTTATTATTCCTATCCGATCTTATGTTACATATTATTATTGTATGTATTGACAATACTCTTTTTAGTATTATCCATTTATTACAAGGTGTTTGTAAGCTGAAAGTATTATTATGTATCACTTGCGTTTTAAAGTAGTCTAGGAAATTGTTTCCTAACAATACTTGTTGTTTCATATCATTCAGTTGGTATATAACTGGTAGTCTAAATATTGTCTTCTCTAATACTAATCTCATGTTTTATGCTACTATATCTAATTCTTTTGTTTGTTCGTTAAATCCTGATACTCTTGTTCTATGTGTTTTAGACCTTTTCCATCCATGGGGTTCTAATACTTCTTTCTTTGCTAGACATAAGTCTGCTCCACTGTCAATAAAGATCTTTTGTTTTATCATTTTATTAGGTTTGTACTCTATATGGGCTTCTATGTAGATTGCTACCATCTAATTATTTTGTTCTAAATCCATTTCTCTTAATCTTTGTTGAAATTTTTTATCTTGTTCCATTTCTTTTACTTCTTCTAGTATTTTTTCCATCTTATTTCACTTAACCTTTCTCATATTCTGCTAAGGCTTTTTGTAATCTTATTGCACCTATGACTATAGTATCTATTTCCTGTTTCACTAGTAGTCGTAATAATCTTATTGCGAACATACCTTTCATATTGCATCCAGTAATCTCTTTCTTCTAGTAATTTTCTTTCTTCTTGCGACTTCATTTAAATAGAACTACTTTCACTTTCTGAGCCTTGGTTAACAAAGTTAATGTTTTCTGATTCACTTTCATCAGTTTGACTGACATAAAAATCTTCATATTCGTACCAATTATTATTTTCCTCTTTTATTTATTGTAGACTCATTATAAATTGTGTTGTGTCTATATATTTTACACCATTTTTCTTTAGCTTTGGGCATTTATTAGCATAATGCCCCTTTTCATTGCAATTCCAACATTTACATTCTTTAAGTTTTTCTTCTTCAATTGGTTTTACATATTTTCTATTTCTAAATTTTCTCTTATGCTTAAATTTTTTCCTGGTTTCAGGGGTATTTCTATACCTTTTAAATCTCTTTTTCCTATAAGGTTTGTAATAAGGTTGTTGGTTTTGTCTGCTGTAATTATTATATCTTTTATATCTTTTGTGTTGATATTTTTTTTATGGCTTTTCTTATATTTCTTTTCTCTTTTATTATCATCACATCCGAATACTAATCTTCTTTCCGTAAATCCACATACCTCTCTTAATCCTATTTTCTTATCTTTTTAAATCTTTTGTTGCATTCTATATTCTTCACATTTTCGCATTAGGTATGCTCTTAGTACTCGTATTCTTTCTCCTAATGTATTTTGTTTTGGTTCTAGTTGGGTGTATTCCTTCGATATTTCCGTGTTATATGGTATAGGTAGGTGGTCATAATAAAGTTGTTGATATATTAAACCTTCTTCTGGCAAGAATCTTGCTTCATAAAAGAACTTACTAAAACTTATTGTATATTCTGGTAATTTATTAGTTTTACAACATTTCATGTTATTTATATTCATTATTATCTCAGTTTTTCTTTTTGCGAGTACGTTTTCTCGTGCTACCAACCATTTTTCTCCTAAAAATTCTCTTTTTAGTATGATATCAAATATTATTAGCATAGATTTCCAATCTCCTGCATGGCTAAATACTTCTCTTCTTAATTGGTACGCTATGGATTCTATGCAATAAGCTACCTTTCTGAATAATATTTTAGATATCAAGTCATATATATATTCTAGGTTTTCTGTTTGTGTGGAGTTCATTAATGCTATATACATTCCAAGATTCCAATCATTTATTCTTTTTCCTATTTCTTGTTCATCATAAACATTATCTAAGTCTAAGAAATATCCATTGTAATTTACGCCTTGCGTCATTGATCCTACAAATTCTTTAAATTCAACTTGTTGTCCTATTGGTATATGATTTGGTAACCTAGTTTGTCTTCTATTTATTATTTCTAGCTTGTGATCTACTAATTCTTCTTCTGGGCAATCATTTGCATCTTCATTGATTATATCATTAGTTTCTATTTCTGTTTCTATAAGATTATTAAATTCATCTTCTATATCACTTTCGGGTTCATCTTCTATGATTGCATTTACACTTTTCATTTTTTGTAAGATCACTATTATCTGATTATTTTCCTTTACTATCTCTGAGTCTTCTTCTTCTTCTACGAATTCTGCTACTATTACCTCTTGGTTAACTAATTCAATGTTGTTGTCTTCGTTAGTATCGCTCTCAGTCTTTTCACTACTAGTTGTAGTTTCTTCACTTGTTCTATCGTTTCTTACTTTCTTTTTTCCCTTTAACCTTTTTATCTCTTCTCTTAGGATTTGTATTTCATCTTTTAATTCTCCTAATTCTTGTTTTACAACAGTTAATTCTTGTTTTATATTTTTCAATTCCTCTTTTGTTTGTTTTAGTTCTACTTTGGATTCTCTTAATACTTTCTTTGTATCCTTAAATTTGTGTTTGTATTTTTTATATTTGTTGTACCATTCCTCATTATTGTGTGTTTTTAATTTAGTATTTTTTGTTTCTAATTCACATAATTTTCGTTCTTGTTTATCTAATTTTAGATTTAAATACTTGTTGGTTGTTTTCTCTACGTCTTTTAAGTACATGTTTTCACCTTTTGAATTATTGTCTGGTGTGGTTTTTTCTTTCCTTTTCATTGGTTCATACTTGTATCGTTCTCTTTCCAGTATATTTTTTCCATGGTTTCTTAAAAACGTAAGTACGCTAGGTTCTTGATTTTCCATTTAAAATTGTCCTTTCTTACATAATATTGCTAAGCTATCTAATATTTTTTCTACTTTCTTTGGCAATCTTGATTTTATTTTACTAATATCTACCATTATTGGCTCTTTACTCCTTCTCCAAGCATCTATTGATACTATTTCTGGTTGTTGAGTTGTAGTGCTAATTATAGTGTTTTCTTTGCTTGTACTAGGTTCATCTTCTTCTACTGGTTTACCTTTACTTTTCTCTTCTACTAATATGTTTAGTTTTTCTAGTATTATTTTAAATGTTGGTACCTCAGATACATTCCATAATTTTGTTAATTATTCTCTTATTATTTCTTGCATTTTAGTTTGGTTTTCTTTTATTTCATCCACTAATATTAATGTATTCTTCATTTTTTCTTTTACTACTATTTCTTCCCATAATGCACTAATTTTTTCGTTAGAGCTAGTCAGGATTATTAATTCTTTTTCTCCATCCGTTTTCCATATCTATCCATATTTTATCAAACTTTTCACATTGTTGTTCTAACTTTTTCACTTTTTCTTCTAGTTTTATTTATTTTGCCTTATATTTTAAGTATTTGAGTTGTGAGAATGTTTCTTCTGATAAAGCTCTTCTTATTGATTTTAATTTCTGTTTTTTCTCTATTATTTCTTATTGTATGTTCATATTTTATTTACGAATCTTGTTTTCCCTTGCTCATTTATTTCAATTCCATTATTATTTATCTTATAATTTATCATGGTTAAAAAATCACTTCCTAGAAGTAGTTCATTAAAACTATCATATTCTATTACTCCTATATTTATCTTATACTCTAAATCTTGGATCTTGAATTTTAAATTAATACTTTTGGTAATTATTATTTCTCTTTCATTTTCAGGATAATTATAAGTTTTTGGGTCTATTAAATCACAATCATTTTCCTCAATTTTACTTATATGTATAAAGCTTTTAATAGCTCTAGTATTTACTTCAGCTATACAGTTTGTTGTTATCATACGTTTAAATATTATTACTTTAATTTTTAATCTATTCATGTTTATATTTATTAAATCTAATATTTTGGGTTGTGTAATACTACTTTGTCGGGACATTGTTGGCTCTCTCGTAATACTTAATCTAGATCTTTTTATTTTTGGTATTAGTCTTTTGGATGGTGTAAGGGTTCTTGTATTAAAATCCATATATATTTCTTCTGGTATAGTTATTTTGGAATTTTCTTTATGTTCTATTTGTTCTAATATTTCTTGGTACATTCTTGGTACTAATATATTCATTTCATGTTGTTTCTTTACATGGTGGTTTCCGGTTAGGGCATATATCATTTTTGTTTCAATACTTATGACTTTACTTCCTGGTGGCATTGTTATTTCATCTAATTTATAATATAGTGTTAAGGCTAAGTCTTTGTGTTCATCTTTTAATGATATACTAAAGTCTGGTTGTACTGTAAATTTTAATTTCTGATATATTAAATTTCCTTTTACTACTGATATTAAAGCATCATGTAGATTTCCTAATATTCTATCATCTAATATGTATATCTGTATAGGTGTGTCTATGTTTTTCTGGAAGTATACTTTTATAGTAAATTCTACTCATCCAAAGTATATGTTTCTATATTTTTAGCTTCCCTAGTAGATAGTTTTGATAACTCTCTTTTTATTACTTCATCTATTATCAAGTTTATTTTCGTTCTTCCTGGAAGGGTACGGTAATCTCCCTTTTTTGTGGAAGGGCCCGTTTGATCTCACAAAGAGCATTTTTATTCCTCTCATTTGAATTCTTCTTTTGGGAATTGTCTTTGGCCCTATACCCCTTTTCATGTGGCTCGGGATAATGGTACCTCAAGTTCTTCTTCAATGCATCCCAAATCTCAATTGGACTTCCCATCACCCTTGCTCTTTTTCTATTGTACACCCAATATTTGGCAAGCTTCCCTTCAAAAGTTCTTAGAGCCAAGTCCATCTTCATTCCTTGTGAATAGTTGTAGCTAGCAAAGATTTCATTCATTGTGAGTTCCTATTTGTCATACTCTTTACCACTAGCTTCCATAGACAAGGTAGGCCATTTTATACTGGGCTCTCTCACACTCATACTTGGAGGTTTTCTCGGAGGTACATGCGGAAATAGAAGTTTACCCATTTCATCCACAACATACTTATGCCGATCACGCTCATAAGTAATTTCATGGTCTTCAAACTAAGAATATCCCAAACACAAGTCACATTTTCCCACGGAAAGTACTATACACCACACGTCCTCTTGATAGTTCCCATGAGAAAAGGATACATTCACCATATCGACCAATATCCCCTTTTACCAATATAAGTGTCTTCTTTCCTAGTCCACCATAATCCTAGCCGGAGTGCGTCTTGAGAATAAATGTAGCAACCACAGTGTTGGTTATTAATTTCAAGGCGAACTCCCCAATTATTATGTACTTTCACCAACATTGAATGGAATCTCTTGTTAGGCTCAACTCTGATCTTAACCATAGGTTGAACTCTACTCACAACTCTTTGAGTAGTTTTTGGTAGAGGAGGTCTCATGCTCCTTAAGCAAGATAGCTTTATGGCGCCATGTGAGGGAGAGTAAAAACAACCACCACCGGCAAACATAACATGGCTATAAGTGGGCTTCTCATGACATTTAGATTCACTTTCATCATAAGTACTTGATACTTCACTATCTTCATGCTCAAGGTCACTACCTTCATTACTACTTTCATCACAAGAAGAGTAAGGATTATACGTCGAAGTACCTTCAAAGTTATGATGATCATCATAAGGCTCTTTCGAATCATTAGCCTCACTATAGGACCCATGAGTACTCCTTTCCTCATGTGCATCATTGTAATGACCATAGTCGTATTCACAACCCTCATTAAAAGCACTATACTCTTCATTGTACCTCATCGTTATAGCCATATTCCTCATCAATACAACCATCAAAGTCGCCATCACATGAATCATAATCCATGGTTACCTATTTAGAACAATCAACAAAACAAGCAAACATATTAAGTTAGTGAAAATAGATCTCACAATCACTCAATTGGGCGCACCTTATTCTTCACAAATTTCCTTTGGATTGCACCTTGTTTATATCCGATTAGTCACAACGGATTTAGTTTCTACTATTGGATTTAATAGATTATTATTCGACTCGATGAAGGAACTATTCGACTCAAACTAATGGATTTGAATCAAGAAGTTAACTATGAAGTGAAATGAGAAAAGAACGAACAGAAATAGCACGAAAGAAAATACGGACACAAGAACTTAACTATGAAGTGAAATGAGAAAAGAACGAACAGAAATAGCACGAAAGAAAATACGGACACAAGAACTAATTAATAATCAAATAGGTCAATTATTTGATATTAAATAGTTTGGAGAATCAAAGAAGTGAAAATAAATGGATTTGGAATTGAATTGAAATCACAAAACCTAAAAAGCACGATATGATATTCCTGATGATATGCGATTCAACAGTGGTACAAAAGCATGATCTACGACACAAGTTGTTGTTCGCAAATGATGTCCAAGTTTTTCCAAAGTTTTCTGTCACGGTCTCAGTTTATTTGCGGTTCGCAAGCGTGGTTTGCGGTGCAACCTGCGAATCGCAGGTTGTGACTGTGTTCCAAAACTCTGGTGACATCAAAATTTCTTGGAATTTATTTGGCTGACCATATTTTGATTATTCCCTGCTATTTTAATGACTTGGGCCCACTCTCTTCAGATATTTGATATTTTTGGGCCCTAAAATCACTTTTCCCAACTTTGTTTGAGAATTTTGGATCAAACCTTCATTTTTCCTTCTTCTTCACAAGAACAATGAAGAACAAGGATGAACAACCAAAATTCCAACTATACCCAAATCAACTTCGAATTGGTTCAAATTTTAGATCTAGCCTCTACTTTATGCAGAGAACAAAGCCCAAGCAATTTCGGATCCAATTATCTCTTCGTACCATAAGACCCACTTGACTGTTCTTCAAACCTTGAAGTTCTTCAATGGTGAGTCTTCCAAAACCACTCCAAATGACTTGAAAATTTGATATGTGATATCCAACCTCTAGGAACTCAAATCTATCAATAGAAACTCTCAAATCAAACAACAAATTATTTTTTTGGGGAATTTTCAAAAAATTCACGATTTTTTTCGTGATTTTTCAAATAAGAAGATCCTAGGACTGAAAATTGTAGAAACAAAACTCTAGACTAAGATCTGATACCAATTGACACATACCAAATTGCAGAAACAAAATCAAATAACAAGAAATTGAAAGATAGTGAGGTACACACAAGAAAAGGAATTAAAGGCAATCAAAACTATATTAAAGTTTGAGACCTCAATTGAATATGCTGGATCAAGAACCTAAACCTATTAGGATGACCTCAAGGTAGCCAATGTTCCAAGTAACCAATCCTCTCAAACAAAGAAACAATTAATGGTTTCAACAAGCCCTCAAACACTCAAACTCTCAAAGGAGTATCAAAATATCTCAATTCAACATAATCTACCTAATCAAATGATCTAAGCTTTCTATTTATAGTCTTAGAATAAGTTATTACACAAAGGAGCCAAAAGTGACACTATTGGATTGCACAAATAACTAAAATATCGAGTTGTCAAGGTTTGTGGGAGACCAGCAAATCATAGGTTGTGTCTGTGGCATGATCTGTGATTAACAAGTCATGTTTTTCAGTTACCTCCTCCGTGTTTGAAACATAGCTCGCATACATGACTTGTGGCACCATCTGCGATTCGCTGATGATGTTTTCTTCACCATTCTTTGTCTTTTCACATCTCCATGAAATCATCCACAATTGGAATCCTCAGGATTGCACTAAAGTATGCTCTCAGACTTCTATATCCAAGTGCAACCCTCGTGAAGCTTGGAGTTCATGGTCTTGACTTCACACATGCGATCTTGAGGCAACTTGGATTACATCACCTTGTTACATGCTAACCAAGATACTAGCACTTTGCCTAGTATTATTTCTTCTCTCTTGTAGGAATATGATGGCCTATTTCAAGAGGAGATGCCCTCCATTGAGGGGTATTAAACATCAAATTGATTTTGTGCCAGGATCTTAAATTCCCAACAAACCGGCATATAGGATAAACTCAGAAGAAACAAAAGAGTTGCAAAGGCAAGTTGAAGAACTACTTGACAAAGGGCTAGTATAGGAGAGCCTTAGCCCATTTTATATGCCCGTGATACTTGTCCCCAAGAAAGTTAACAAAATAATGGTGAAGTATCGATATCCAATCCCTACGCTTGATGATATGTTGGATGAGATATGTGGCTCAAGTTTTTTCTCAAAACTTGACCTTCGAAGTGGATATCGCCAAATTTGCATACACCCCGATGATGAGTGGAAGACGGCCTTCAAAACCAAATTTGGGATATATGAGTGGCTTGTCATGCCATTTGGTCTCACCAAAGCGCCTAGAACTTTCATGAGGTTGATGAACCATGTGTTGAATCCTTTCATCAAAAAGTTTATCGTCATTTATTTTGATGACATCCTTGTCTATATAGCAAGAATATTGAGGATCATGTGTCCACTTAAGGCAAGTTTTTATGTCTTGTTGCATGAGAGGTTGTATGCTAATCTCAAGAAGTGCTCCTTTTGTGTTGACCGGATGGTATTCTTGGGTTTCGTGGTAAGTGTGGATGGTGTGGAGGTTGATGAGGAGAAGGTGGAATCTATTAGAACTTGGCCAACTCCTAAAAATTTAACCGATGTAAGGAGTTTTCATGGATTGGCAAGTTTCTATATGAGATTTGTGAAGGGGTTTAGCACCATTGCCGCTCCCTTAACCGAATTGATTAAGAAAGATATGACTTTTGTTTGGGAGGATGAGCAAGAGAAGGCCTTTCAAGAGTTGAATTCGGAATTGACTTCTTCTCCATTGTTGCAACTGCCAGATTTTGAGAAGACACTTATTTGAGATCGAATGTGACGCTTTTGGGGTATTGATGCAAGAGGGTAAACCATTAGCTTACTTTTAGTGAAAAGCTAAAGGGAGATTCTTTGAATTATACTTATGACAAGGAATTGCATGTACTTGTGAGGGTGTTGGCTCATTGGCAACACTATCTATGGCATAAGAAGTTTGTGATCTGTTTGGATCATGAATCATTGAAGCACTTGAAGGGTCAATCTATGCTTAACAAGAGGCATGCAAATAGGTGGAATTTATTGAAACATTCCCTTATGTGATATCCTACAGACAAGGAAAACAGAATATTGTGGTGGATGCTCTACTTAGGCGATTTTGTATTGTTGAATTCCATGACTTCTAAGATGATGGGTTTTGAAAGCCTAAAGTAGTTCTACTCCAATGATTCCCATTTGAAAGAGATTTTTAAAGAGTTAGCCCATGGGAATAGGGTTGATCGGTTCCAATTAGTTGATGGGTTCCTATTTAAGGATGGTAGAGTATGTGTTCCAATGAGCTCATGGAGGGAACTTTTTGTGGAGGTATGATGGGTCACTTTGGTGTGGCCAAGATGCTTGACATCCTCAATGAAAAATTCTATTGGCTCAAGATGAAACATGATATGGAGAAGATTCATGGACAATGCTTGGAGTGCAATGAAGCTAAATCGGAGACTCATCCTCAAAGTGTGTATACTCCTCTTCCTTACACATATTGGTCCTTGGATAGACATTTCTATGAATTTTGTGATGGGTTTTCCAAGAACCAAAATGGGTCATGATAGCATTTTTGTGGTGGTAGATAGGTTCTCTAAAACGTCTCATTTTATACCATGCCATAAATGTGACGATTCTTCTAATGTAGCATCCTTGTTTGTTGCTAATGTGCTTAAATTGTATGGATTACTTCACACTATTATTAGTGATAGGGACTCCAAGTTTCTTAGTCATTTTTTGAAGAGTCTTTGGGGTACACTTGGTAGCAACCTTATGTTCTCTACTTCTTGTCACCCTCAAATGGATGGACAAACTGAAGTAGTGAATATGACTCTTGAGAGCATGCTTATGTGTGTGATTACAGGAAAGCCCACATCCTGGGAGGACCACTTACCTTTGATTGAAGTTCTTACAATAAATCACTTCATTCCTCTATTAGTATGACTTTATTTGAAGTGTGTTATGGTTATAATCCTTTGGTGCCTTTATCCTTAACCCCTTGTCTAGTAAAGTTGTTGTGAACCTAGATGCAAAACAAATGGCAGCCGAGTTGCTAAAAGTTCATGCTAAGGTGAAGGAGAACATAGAAAGGATCAACACCAAGGTGGCCAAGAGGAAAAACCATGGGAGAAAGAAGGTGGACTTCCAACCCGATGATTAGGTGTGGATTCACTTTAGAAAGGAAAGGTTTCTATAAATGAGGAAAGGCAAATTGTGTCCAAGGGGAGATGGGCCCTTCAAAGTGCTTGAGAAGATCAATGAGTATAACGTTCATAATGTGTTCAAACGTAAGTCACTTATCTTCTTGTGTTGTAGGTGAGCCTATGGATTCGAGGATGAATCCTTTCCAAGAAGGGGAGGATGATACGATAACGGGGGCCACATCTAGCTCGAAACCATTCACTCGGAGTTAAGTAAAGGAACTTCAAACCATGCAATCAATGTTCATGCATAAAGACACATTGGAAGCCTTTGAAGAGATGAATACACAACTCTACAACATTTTGAGGATTGCTTGGACGGATGAAGAGCTCAGAATCATGTATGTCACATTGTGAGACAGCCCTACGAGTGATAGGAGTGTATTGAGACACTTCCTGTGAGACAAACAGGCCGCGAGAAGGACCACTAAATGTTTGAACACTTCCTGCGACCATTGTATGAGTCATAAGAATGTCATACGTCTGTGTGCGTGTCGCACGATGTGCTTACGGGAGCTGAAAGACTTGAAGTTTGGCCACTTTTGCAATTTGAGGCTTTGGTCACTTTTGGGTCAAGCTTGCAATAAGTAGTAGTATAAAAATGACTCTTAGTCTTATTTTACATTTAGCTTGTTTTGATGATGAAAACTCTTTGAGAGATTAGTATTGTAGTGATAGG
Organism: Anisodus tanguticus; assembly: GCA_034509755.1. Lineage (NCBI taxonomy): Eukaryota > Viridiplantae > Streptophyta > Magnoliopsida > Solanales > Solanaceae > Anisodus > Anisodus tanguticus. The sequence goes on from CM067559.1 coordinate 23,092,595, forward strand.
TTATCTCTAGTTCTTAGAATAATTGTAGTGTAATTGTGAGGTTGTTCTGGACTTTGTTTTTATTCAAACATGAGCATTTATCACTAGTGGGATCAATCAAACCCTTATAGATTAAGTGCTTTAGTTCATTCCATTGAGCTCTTTGATTTAACATATCACGTGTTGCTTTGGATAATTATTCTTGTGTTTATTCTTCTATCTCCTTCAATTAATTTTCTAGAGTTTCACCTTTAGAAATCATATCAATGCGGCCAATTCTACGGGGCTTATCCCTTCTGTGGGGAAAAATGCTTTGCATATCATGCAATGCTTGTCGAAATTCATCGATACTTTCTTTCTTCAATTTGATTTGATGCATTCCTAGTTGCCTCGATATCATTGCAAATGAAGTTAGGCACTTGTGATCATGCATTAGCGCTATCCCGAGGATCCCAACTATGGAAGATTGCATGGGAAGGCAAGAATAGTGAAGAGAACACCATCTGCGAATCGCAAATCGTCATGTATGCGAGTTACACTTCAAACGTAGACCATGCATACATGACCTGTGAATCTCAGATTAAGAGTAGAAATAGCTTGAGAGATCAAGAACAGATGATGACAACTCAACCATTTTGGTTACTTTTGCAATCCAAATGTGTCACTTTTGGGCCCTTTATGTAATAGCTTAGCCTAAGACTATAAATATGAAGGTTAGGTCATTTCATTACTTAGATTATTTTGACTATTGATATTTTATACTCTATTGAAAGTTTGACTATTTGAGGGATTGTTGAAGTCACTGATTGTTCCTTTGTTTGATAGGATTGATTTCTAGGGACAATAGTTTTCTATTAGTCATCCTAAAAGATTTGGTTCATGTTTGTCTAATCAATTGTGGGTTTTGGCTAATCTAGAGCCTTAGTTCTCAATTGTTGGCTTTCTTGGGTCAATCTATCTATCCTTTATTTCCTTGTATTTCCTTTTCGCAATTTGGTATATACCAATTGGTATCAGAGCAGAGTTGTTCCAATAATCCTTGTCTTGTGTTTTGATAACTACAAAACAAAAGTGTTCTAGAGTCCAAAAATCCAAAATAGTAGTTTGTTAATTCTAGTATCATATTTGAGTTTCTTAGTGTTAAGAGAGTCTAAATCTCAAGTTTCAAGTCTTTTGAGTCTTGAGAAGAAGAGAAATTGAAGAACTTAGAAGAGCTTGAAGTGGGTCTTGAGAAGAAGAGAAATTGAAGCTTATAAACTATTGGGCTTTGTTCTCCTATTGAAGAAGAGTGGGAATCTGATATTTGGGGTGATTTGAAGAAGGATTGAAGGTCTTAAATTTTTTGAATCTTCAAGTGTTCTTGAATACCTTCTTGAGGAAGAAGGAGCAAAAACGTATCATTTAATCTTCCAAAACCTAAATTCAAGTTGAAAAGTTATTTTTGGGCCAAAAGAGGTAAAGTATCAGAAAACGTTGGCCAAAATCATCATAAAATTCAGAAAAAGGCTTAGAGAATGAATCCCCAAAAAGATTTGACGTCACAAAAGTTGTGCAGCAAAACCACAACTTGTGAATGTTGTGTCGCAGGTGATCCCTGCGAACCATAAATGGATTGCAAATTGCTGGAGTGATTTCTCAAATTTTTTGCATCATCTGGGAATCACATGAGCAGACCATGTTTTTGTACCATTGTTGAATCACAAATCACGTCACAGATCACGCTTTTCAGGTTTTGACTCAAAATTAGTTTCATTTTGATTTCCTTGATTTTCTAAACTAATTAAACTCTACTAACTGATCCTACTTGATGTTAATTGGTTCTTGCGTCCTTATTTTTCTTTCATGCTACTTCTTTTTATTTTTTTCTCGTTTTAACTTCATTGCAACTTATTAAATCAAGTCCGATAGCTTGAGTCAAGTCGTTACTTCATTGAGTCGAACAATAATCTATTCTGGACAAGAGAAGAAACTAAGTCCCTTGTGACTAATCGTGATTAAATAAGGTACAATTATTGTCCAAGGCAATTTGTGAGACAATCAAAGGTGCGCACATTTGAGTAATTGAGAGGTTGTTTTCACTAACTTAATATGTTTGTTTGTTTTGTTGAGTGTCTTAAACAGGTACCATGGCGAATAATTGTGATGGAACACAAGTTCCCACCGGGGAACCAACTTTTGTTGACATGATGAGTATGTTGGCATCCATAGCTCATCAAATGAATAGTTTGGATACTAGATTGGTGAATATTGAAGGGAGAAGTAGAGAAGCGTCCTTGTCTCCTCAATCTTATCTTCATGGTAACATAGGTGGGGTGCATCGTGAACCTTCCCTTGCTTTGTCGCCCGAAACACTTCCCCAAATGTATCACCCCATTCCACAAAACACCACCCCACCACCTCAATGAAATTAACCACCACCAAATGAACCTTTACCACACCAACACCTTCCAAAAGTCCAATCAATGGGTGATAAGTTTCAAGAAGAGTTAGGAGGATTGAGTGATATCTTTTTTGAAATCTTTTTTGAAATTATAGTCAATTAGAAGACTTATTTTTATATAAAACTTCTGTGAAGTGATTAATTCCAGGGTTTGTAGAAAATTCCCTGTTTCATCACTAGTACCTGCAATTAATAGATCACCTAAAATAGAGTTATCATCTATTGTTTTTGAATCTATAATCTCTTTTCCTTTACCTTCAATATTGGTAATTCGTGCATTGAGCATATCTTTACTCCTTTTTAACGGCAATATCTCTTGCTTGATATTATCAATCTCCTTACCTAAATCTCTGGGAGTATTGGCAACTCCTTGTTTCTCCCTCATCTATTTTTTAATTCTGACATGGTATAAGCGGTTGATCGTTCCAAAGCTTTTCTTCCTTGTGAAGGTTCTCGAACATCCTGGAGTTGATCTATAATCTATGATCTCATACCTGGATCCTTAATCAATTTTAATAATTACATAAGGTTGTCACCTTTAAGAACATTATTTTTCATATCTTGAAATTGAGCAAATATATTATAAAACTCATCATCCTCCTTATTCTATTTGCTATAACAAGGTTGTCCAATTTGACAGGGTAAGCACTCTTCTTCTGAAGTAAAATAATTTTCGTTATTAAGAACTCTAATCTCCTCATCTGAGGAGGAATCTTTTGCTACATTAGTTTCGAAACCTGAATCTTCTGGTTCCGAGTTGAGCAATAGCTTGGATAATGTATCCTTTAAATCATCTCTAATGTTAAGGGTTTTAATCTTTTCCTTAACTTTACAATCCTTATAATAGTGGTCTATCCTGCCACATTTCCAACATGCCTTTGGATTTCTTATCCAGGCATTTTGCTTTCCATTTTTGGAAGCTTTCCTGATTTTTAACTTTACGTTTATGAGACACCTTGGCTTTGGATATTTCCATACCAAACTGACCACAGAACTCCCCTAATTGTTGTCTTTCATTGAGGTTCTGTCTCTTGATCTCATTACACAAGGCTAAACCTTCTTGTATACCTATGAGGCTTCCATAAGTATAAATGTCATAATTGATGGTAATTCCTCCCTTTCTAAGAGACTTTGTAACTCTTTCTGCAAAGAGGGCTGGTAATCCATCTATAAACTTGGACTTCCAGTGAGGACTATTACATTTTGGTAATTCCATGACTCTACTAAGAAAAAAATCCTTTTACCACCTAAATGAGGTGAGGGTTTTGCATCGTAAGTTCTAGAGTAAGGTTCTAAAAATTTCACTATTATCTGACCATCTTCCAGTAAAATGCTCTATAATATTAATCCCTAAGGTATATACTGCATTCTGTGTAGGTTATACACCTGGTTCAGTTTTCACTGCCCCAATAATACTATTACATTGTTCTTGGGTCAAATAATGATCCCACCAGCCTTTCAATTGACCAGTAAATCCTGATATAATCATTTCTGCAACAGTTTTGTCAGTGTTACTGTTAACTTAGCAGATTGTGCTATACATAAGCATTCTATGGACCGCCGTATAAATTTATATTTCCATATAACCATCTATGTTCCATTCATAGATGCATTTTCCACTATAGCTATTATTATCCACAATCTCTTGCTCCTCAAATAATACATCCTGAGGAGTGGGTCTGGGACAGTAGTACATTCTTTGTACGAGTTTCCTAGCATATTTTTCTAGGTTATTAATCTCATCAGACATCTTCTGGTTATAATCATCGCCCGTATGTTCTAACTTATAATCTTCCGTTAAAGGGCTAATTCGTAGACCTTTAAACTTATCATCTAGTAATTACTCAAGTTCTGAATATGCTCTTAACTTGAAATCTTTGATCTCCGGTGGAGGCTGCACACTAGGAGTAGCTGCAGGTGTATGATGGCTAGAAGAAGGAACCAACTTCATAATTTCCGAAGTCAATTTGTCTACTCTATTATGTAAAAGAACAGTTTGTTCACCCAATATGTTCATATAAATATTGGTGTAATTATTCTTGTTGAGCATGTTATTAATATGCGAAGTTGTAACTAAAGAAGTATTATCATCAAATAATTTAGAAAAGGCAGTAAAATGAAGAACTTTATTATCCTTTTCAATATGGAAGGGTTGTTGTGGAGGGAAAACAGTAATAACGACTCCTCCACTAGAGAGTTTGTACTCTCTTTCTAAAACAGAGATATAATCTTCCACATACTTGGCCATAAACCAAAGAACAAAAGATATAATCTTGTTATCTTGAGAGAGATCTTTATAAAATTCCTCTTGAAGCATTATTCGCTTACTGTTATCAAAAGTTTCAAAAAACCATTTTTTAAACGGTTCCCATCTGGGTTTATAAAAGTCTTCACTGATTTTCTTTCGTGCGAGTGATCCCCGACTAAAATCAATTTTTGGATTTTGATCCATCAAACACTTGGATAACCAATGTTTGACTCAGTTATATCTGGGTCTTCATTAACTCCTCTGGCAATATTATCATTACCAATGATAATCCTATCTACTCTATAGCTATCAGTATTATCTGGAACATGTGGATTTATAAAATCTTGAATGCATGAAGTAGAAGCTCGTGATGGAGATCTAACAATATAATCAGTTGGTGAAATATAAGAGTGGTTTGAAGTATCAGATCTAATAGATCTTGATATAAAATCCTTTGTCAAGTAGTTTGGTTTAGAAAACTTTAGCTTCACCGTCCCATCAGGGGTTTGTTCAATGTGAGTAATATCGGTATTACAATTATTTCTTGGGAGGAGCAGCGCCCTCTATGACCCATTCTTTCGGAAAATCAATTTCATCCCATTTGATAGGTCTTTTGGTGGTAATTTTTTATTTACCGAAATTCATTTCTATTAAAATAGTTCCATTTTTCAAATCCACGAACTTACACATAGGATTCATGGTGTATAAGGGTTTAAAATAAATTATACAACAAATACATATAACTTCAGTTCCAGGCATGTAGTCACATCCATGCAGCTTAATACTTAATATTAAAGCATTTAAAGAATTCTCATCTTGCAAAGATACCTGCAAGTTAGGATAGGCATTAAAATAAACAGGGCCATTTGCCAAACTGGTTTGTACTGTCCCTATAAGGAATTTTTTCCAATTCTGATTTCTACCATCCCTTAGAGTTGCTATAAAGCTCTCTGGCAAGCCTCTTAATGTAAGTGGCTTAAAAGCAACATGTACTAACCCAATATGCATAAATCGATGGGTTTCCCTATAAAGGGCAATATTATTGTCATTTAATAATTTAAAAGTAGTATGATCGCTATTTACAGTGATTGTTTCTTCAGTAGTTTTGACTACTTGTTTAAATCCTAATTTTTCGAAAGTACCCATCTGATATATTAACTTGGGTTAGATTTTTGGAATAGTCCACTTATTAAGTAGATCTAAATGTTGAGGTATATAATATTCCTCTTTTTTACTGTTTTTAACAGTGTTATTGTTCATGATGATATTCATCATTTAGTAAGTGTGTTGAACTAGTTACCTATTACTACTGAGGTACTATGTCTCTGATACCAACAATACTTGTTCGGGCTAGAGATGATTTCCAGAGGTTGTATATACCATCTTGTTTGGGCCAGAGATGCTGATGCTAAACCACCTACTCTTCAATCAACTCCGGTGGTTAATGAGTTTCTTGATGTCTTTCTAGATGAACTTCTAGGCCTTTCTCCTGAAAGGGAGATTGAGTTCGATATAGATGTGTTGCCAGACACTCCACCGATATCTATCCCTCTTTATAGAATTGCTCTAGCTAAATTGAAATAGTTAAAGGAGCAATTAAAGGATCTTCTGGAGAAAGGCTTCATTAGGCCTAGCATGTCCCCATGGGGTGCGCCGGTATTGTTTTTATGAAAGAAAGATGGCTCGTTGCGAATGTGTATTGACTATCGGTAACTGAATAAAGTCACTATTAAGAACAAGTACCCTCTTTCCAGAATTGATGACTTGTTTGATCTGTTATAGGGTGCAAAATATTTCTCAAAGATCGACCTAAGGTCAGGGTACCATCAGCTAATGGTCAAGGAGAAGGACATTCCGAAAATGGCTTTCAGAACAAGATATGGGTACTTCGAGTTCTTAGTAATGTCATTCGGGCTTACAAACGCGCCAACACCATTTATAGATTTAATGAACAACGTGTTTTGCCTATTTCTAGATGTATTTGTGATGGTATAATGTCCCATATTTCTTTTTGGGAGACTTGGAAAGAGATATAATCTCCCATATTTCTTTTTTTTGTTAAAAATATGTACGCCTAAGTTGAGGTTGAAGAATTCACTTAAATGTAAGAAATGAGATTTCGGGCAAATAAAAATTAAGCTGATTGCTTACCGGCCTACTTGCTTGAGTTGCTTTCTTACACCTCATACTAGCTTGAGTTATTTACCATATGTCATGATTATTAATCAAAGATGAGACACGTGTTAAGAAAGATGGATTAACAAGTGACATCTACGAATTAAGCAAGTAGGTGACAAGTAGTTGCATTACCTACTTGCTTAAAATGAAAGGTCTGGATTTGTGGAGAATAAACTAAGGCAAAAAAGGGCTTTATAAGGCCAAAAATCTGATTTACTTCATTCATTCCAACCCTCACTTCTATCCCCTTCTCCATTTTCGACCAAGACCTGCTCCAAGGTTCTCTTCAACATATCCCTAAGGTTCTTAAGATAAATAAAGGCTAAACCACCCAAATCTTTCATAAAAAGTCTTGCAAAACTAGTGGAAAGTACTTCTATGGAATTGTTAAGGTGTTTCTGATTCTTCCAAGCCTAAGGAGGATTGTTCTTGGAGTTATTCTTTCTCTATAAGGTATGGAATCTTCTCATATTCATGTGTTTGAGCTTATTAGTGTCTTAACTAGGTTGTGGAGGTAAGAATTGATGAAGAAGTGATATGAAAATCAGTTTTGAGTTGCTGAACTTGTGGGACTGTTATGAGGTCATTTTTATTGTATGTTGTGGCTGAAAATCAGTAGGTATATCCTGAACATTTTGTGGTTGTCATTATTGAAGTATATTTAAGTTCTAGCTAAGTTGTATGGATGGAAAAATACAAATTAGCACTTGGTTGTTGTGTGAGATGGTGTGGACTGTTTTAGTGATGTATTGTGATGGATATAAGGTTTGATATTGATGTAATATGTTTGTTGAAATTCTGGACATGTTGGTCTTGTTTATTGAATTTGGGGAAGTGAGGAAATATAGGGGGAAGTGCTGCCCAATTTTCCGTAAGAGAGCTACTAGCTTATCAAATGTGTTTTAAGTCCTTCCATGGCATTAACCATAGTTATAATACCTTGATGTAGGTTGATGTACTACAGGCCGTACGTGGAGTTGTTAGCAACAAGGTATGTTAAGGCTACTTTTCCTTGTTTTGGGATGACCCATGTAAACGAACATAAACGAATGTCTGTCCAAAGTAAGTCTACTCTTGAAAGCTAGAAATGTATAGGTCTTTCACTCTATTCAAGAAGTTTGTTGATTCATGTATATCTTGTCTTATTGACTCGTAATGAAAGGTCTATTTATATATTAGTTCCATAATGTTAATCGGAGGTGTAACGACCTTACGTCACTTCGATACACTCAGAGTGTCTTAGTATCATTCATGCATTATATACATGTATATACCATGACCTCAGAAGCGTTATATACGTTATATGATATGTATATGGGGTATGGGAAAGGTTATGGCATTATATACACACCACCACTTGATCAATATATGATGATGATTATGCCCACATAGGCCAATATGATATGATGGGATGCCCACAGAGGCTTGACAACATTATATACACATATATATGTATAATCAGGCGTTATATACGCACATGTATGATACTTAAGGATATTATGGCCCTCAGAGGCATTCTGTACAGGTTGATTCTCTTTTGTCTCACGTTACTCAGGTCTTTATTGTGCTATGTTCATGCCTTACATACTCGGTACATTATTAGTACTGACACCCCTTATGCCTAGGGGATGCTGCATTTTATGCCCACAGGTTCAGGTTGACAGAGCGATGGACCGCATCAGTAGGTTGCCTATTCATCTCATATTGGACCACTCTACTTGTTCCAAAGTTGCAGTCTAAGTCATGGTATGGTATTTTTGATATGCATATAGGTATGGCGGGGCCCTGTCCCGACCATGTGATGTCACGTACTCCAGTAGAGGCTTGTAGGTAGTTATGATATAGTCAGATGTTATGTGACCTCCTCGGCCTATGTTTTTGTTGTATAGTCATCTATGGTAGCCTTGTCAGCTCGTACGGCCATGTCCAACATCTATGTATGTACATATATGCCTTGTCAGTCTTGCACCTTTTCAACTTATTATTTCCATGAGTCAGCAGGTTACCTCCTGATGGCCCTTGTGGGCCATGCTTATTTATGATTAGGTGCTGAATGTATGTCTAGTGGTGCTCCATAAGTAAGGTCCGGGTGCTCGTCATGGCCCTCCGGTTTGGGTCATGACAGTATACTAACCTCAAGAAATGCTCTTTTTGTATTGCTCAGGTAATATTCTTGGGTTTTGTTGTGAGTGTGAATGATGTGGAAGTTGATGAAGAGAAGGTTGAATCCATTAGAACTTAGTCAACTCCTAAAACTACAACTGATGTAAGGAGTTTCCATGGGTTGGAAAGTTTCTATAGGAGGTTTGTGAAAGGTTTTAGTACCATTGCAGCCCATTTAACCGAATTGATCAAGAAAGATGTGCCATTTATTTAGGGAGATGAGTAAAAGGTCTTTCAAGAGTTGAAGGAGAAATTGAGTTCCTCTCTATTGTTACAATTACCGGATTTCGAGAAGACATTTGAAATCGAATGTGACGCTTCGGGTGTTGGTATAGGGGGTATTGATGCAAGAGGGCAAACCGTTGGCTTACTTTAGTGAAAAGCTAAAGGGGACTTCTTTGAATTACTCTACCTATGACAAGGAGTTGTACGCACTTGTGAGGGTGTTGGCCCATTAGAAACACACTTATGGCATAAGGAGTTTGTAATCCATTCAAATCATGAATCATTGAAGCACTTAAAGGGTCAATCCAAGCTTAACAAGAGGCATGCAAAATGGGTGGAGTTTATTGAAACGTTCCCTTATGTGATCACCTACAAAAGAGGGGAGCAGAATGTTGTAGCAGATGCTTTGTATAGAAGGTTTGTATTGCTAAACACTATGACTTCTAGAATGATGGGATTTGAAAGCCTAATGGAGTTCTACTCTAAGGACTCCGACTTCCAAGCGATTTTTGGAGAGTTAGCCCAAGGGAGAAGGGTTGACCGGTTTCAATTGGTTTATGGATTCTTGTTCAAAGATGGTAAGGTATGCGTGCCTAAGAGCTCATGGGCGGAGCTATTTGTGAAGGAGGCTCATAGTGGAGGCATGATGGGGCACTTTGGTGTGGCTAAAACACTTGACATCCTCAATGAACAATTCTATTGGCCAAAGATGAAACATGATGTGGAGAAGCTTTGTGGACAATGCTTGGAGTTCAAGAAAGAAAAATTGAAGGCTCGTCCTCAAGGTTTGTATACTCCTCTTCCAACTCCCACTGGTCCTTGGATAGACATCTTTATGGATTTGTAATTGGTATTGTAAGAACCAAAATGGGTCATCATAGCATTTTTGTGGTGGTAGATAGGTTCCCTAAAATGTCTCATTTTATACCATGCCATAAATGTGATGATGTGTCACATGTAGCATTTTTATTTGTTATTCATGTGCTTAAATTGCATGGAGTACCTCACACAGTTTTAGTGATAGGGAGTCCAAATTCCTTTCTCATTTTTTGGAAGAGTCTTTGGGGTACACTTGGTACTAAGCTCATTTTCTCTACTTCTTGTCACCCTCAAACGGATGGCCAAACCGAAGTAGTGAATAGGACTCTTGGGAGCATGACTAGGTGTATGTTGTTGTGAGCCTAGATGCAAAACAAAGGGCGGCCAAGATGATGAAAGTCCATGCTAATGTGATCAACACCAAGGTGGACAAAAGGCAAAACCATAGAAGGAAGAAGGTGGACATTCCACCCGATGATTGGGTGTGGGTTCACTGTAGGAAGGAGCGGTTTCCTCAAATGAGTAAAGGCAAATGTGTCCAAGGGGAAACGATCCCTTCAAATTTCTAAGAAGATCAACGATAATGCATACAAGATCGACTTACCAAGTGAGCATAACGTTCATAATGTATTCAACATAAGTGACTTCTCTTCTTGTGTTGTAGGTGGGCCTATGGGTTTGAGAACTAATCATTACCTAGAAGGGGAGGATGATATGTGTCACACCCCATCCCAGAGGGGTACGATTGGCACCCGGTGTCTTACTCAGCTGAGCAACTACGTAACGTATTCTTCTTACAATACTAGCGTGCGTAAATAAGCCGGAAAGGCAGTCATGAGAACATCAGAATATAACATAAGGGAGTACTCGAAATTGGATGACCCAACATGCTATACAAACTTATACATGATACACACGGGCCCATAAGTCCGACATGACCATAAGTACATCCAAACCATAGGCCGACAAGGTCGTACAAGCATCTATGCACATGACATTTGTCTACAAGCCTCTAAATAGTACATAAAACATCATAAGGTCAGAAAAGGGCCCCGCCATACCCATAGCTGCATAACATAAGCATATTGACCCAAAAGGAAACTTCGGAATAAGTAGAGTGCAACACACCCTCCGCTGGACTGCTATCTTACTAGGAGGACCGTCAACCTATCTATTTGGACTTACGAGCATGAAACACAACATCCCTAAGAAAAAAGGATGTCAGTATGAATAAATGTATCAAATATGTATGGCAAGTAAACATGTATATAAGAATGTAATATAAGTGAAGAGTACAGAATGTCAACCTGGGACTCAGAACTGCCACTGAGGGTGTACAACTAATATAACCATGATTATGCATGATTGTAAAATCAAGCCACTCTATAGGGCATATAATATAGTATCAAGTCCCTCTGTGGTAAGCTCATCATAAACTACCCAGCCATATAGGATGCGGTAATATCTACCCAACGATCAATGTTAACTACCCAATCGGTGGTATGCATATATAAGTGTCTGCCAGACTGACTATAGCACGGTGCGATAAGAAAATAGATACATATTGATGCAATCCAAACTCCATCAAGAACTTGCACACAAAGTTGAGCTAGGGAGTTCATGGACTTTTTATCAAGTCATTACTTTGGATGCTTGCATGGAATCAAAACTCACAGAGCATTATCATGAAGATAGAGTCTTTAAAGATCATGACAACCTTCAAGTTATGGGAGATAGATTGGATAGGAGTTTTCAAGACCATCACATTCAAGATATGGAAGATAGCTTGGGAGGTTATTTGTGCAAAGTGGTTATGTATGCCAAAAGGGGCCATTCCTTAAATGCAACGCTTTCATCTCTTGAGAATACTACCAAACAAGGCCCTTACTTTATTAAGGATATTATTGTAATAGCATAGTAATCTTCTTTGCTTAGTTAGTATATATACTACTTTAGTTTATTTCATTAGTAGCTTATGATGAATTATGAATATTGTTGTTGTTTTCTCTAGTGAGAGACTTGAGAGGCTTTGGATAAGCTCTCGTTGAATCTTGTTTTGGAAAAGGGGGTTTCTTGGGATTGTTTGCAATTCCCTTGAGGTCTTCTTCATAGGTTTAGGTGCTTTTGTTAGGTTAATTTAATTGAGGTCCTTAGTTTCATATACTTTGGGTTGCTTTTGATTCCAACTCTTGTGTCTACCTCCTTATCTTTCAATTTATTGTTATTTCTTTTATCTTCCATAACTTGGTATGTATCAATTGGTATCCGATCTTGATTGAAGGGTTGTTCCAACAATCCCTGTCTTGGGTTTTGATTACTACAAAAAAGGTGTTCTAGAGTCCAAAAATCCAAAAATAGTTTCAATCCTTGTTTTTTTGTTGATTTGGACACTAAATTTGTATTCCCTAGTGTTTGTTTGGTCTATATCCGAAGTTTTAAGTTATTTGGAGTTGATTTGAGTCATTAACCATTCTTGGGTTGAATAACTTGAAGAACTTGAAGTTGGATCTTGAAATACTCGTAGTTGTTTGAGTTTAAAAGTATTGGGGGTTGTTCTCTAACTTGAGAGGAAGCCATATCCAAAATTTGGATCCATTTCAAGTTGTTTTGAAGGATCCTCCATTGATGAGTTTGAAGGTTTGAAGAACTTAAAGAACAAGTTGGTGGGTCTTGGAGATTGAGTTAAATGTGAAGGCTCAAACCTATTGGGCTTTGTTAATAAAGGCTCAAGATCCAAAGTTTGAAGGCAAATAGAAATGAATTGAAGCATCTAGAAATTTGAAATTTCAAGGTGTTCCTGAGGATCTTCATATCTTCTTGGTGAAGAAGAAGCAAAAAGTACAAGTTTAATCCAAAACCCTTGGTGAAAACTTGGGCAAAAGTGTTATAATACCCAAAATAGGAAGTTTCCAGGGTAAGTGGGCCCAAAGAAATCTCAAAATTCAAAAAAAGTTGCACAAATTTCGAAGAGGAATCAAGATTTTTAAAAACCTATAGGCAGAACTTGCGATGAAGATGCAGGTTGCATGCCTCATTTGCGGGTGGTTAGACTACAGAAAAAACGCCCGTAAGACGCTCTTATACATCACAGTTTGTAGGCACAATGCTAAAGTCAAGGGCTGCGAATATTGGGTCACCTGCGACACGACCTGCGAATCGCAGGTTGTGTCTGCGAACCGGAGACAAACAGTAAACTATGAAAGAAACTTTTTGAGATCTCCAACATCATCTGCGATTCGCAGATTGAACAACAGAGACTGTTTGCGAATCTTAGGATGTGCACAATGAATAGCGGATTTTGCTTTTCAGGTTTTTGACTCAAATCTCATTTTGTTTCGATTTATTTTTCATTTCTTTGATTCTCTAAACTAATTAAGCTCTAGTAATTAATCCTAATTAAGGTTAATTGGTTCTTGTGTCCTTATTTTTCTTTCGTGCTTTTTCTCATTTTTACTTCGTTGTTAATTTCTTAGATCAAGTCTGTTAGTTTGTATCGAGTCATCCATCCTTTATTTAACAAGAATCCACTCTGATCTTTAGTTATTCTACACCTTGGGAACCACTAGGCCGAAACAAGAATCAAAACTAGCTGGCCAATTGAGTGGTAAAATGCAAGAGAGTGTCAGATCAATTGAGTGGTGCTAGCCAAGCACAAAGGTGTGTAAACACGAGCGATTGTGAGGTTTACCTTACAACTAACGTTGTTTTTTTGTTTCTGTTGAGTGTTTTAAATTGGTATTTATCCATGGATTCTGATTCATGTAATGGTGACTTTGATGGTTGTAATATTGATGAGTATGGCTATGATGATGGGAGTGTGATGATGTAGCGTACGAGGGCTACATGAGTAATGACATTCATGAGAAATCTAGAGATAAGAGCTATTATTCCGGAGGTGAATATGAAGAGAGTGGTTCTCATGGCTCTTGTGGTGAAGATGGTGCGGTAGAAGAACCTTGTGACGATTTGTGTAGTGTAAATGACGACTATGAAGGGTCTCATACTACGCATCATGGGTATAGAGACGACTTGAGGTATAATTATTCCTTACACGTATCTTATGAGTCTTATGAGGGAAATCCTTATACAATTGGGAGTTGTGAAGAATATGTCTATAAAGACAGTGGACTTGCAAATAGTGATTATGGAAAGTCTTCTCGTAGATATTCATGTGCATGAACTCGTAATACTTCTATCATAAGAAAAATGGTATGTGTGTGAATGTGGGTACAAATTGGAGTCAACCTATGAGAACGAGAGACAGTGTAACTTTTACTTTTAGAAATACCATGTCTCATGCTTCCTATTCTAATTCAAAGGTGTCATATTCTCAATATGGAAGTAATATTGGAGGTAGTATGAGAGTATCACTAAGAAGTGAAAGTGGGGGAAGTTCAATGATTGACTGGGAGGTTGATCCAAAATGGCCAATTATTGAAACCACTGTGAATGTTTGTGGTTTTGCGGGATTCTCTCTTATACTTGATGACGATTATTACACAAACTTCATTACCCCTCATATGATTGAATGGTTGAGGATACCTTTTGTGATGAGATGGGATCCATATTATGATGAGGGAGGATATTACGTTGATAGGAGAGTGAAGGTATTCATTTCACATGGTGAGTACCAAGAAGAGGTTTGGTGTGATGTACTTCCCATGGATACTTGTCACATATGTTTGGGAGACCCTTGGTTCCAATGGCATGTGATCCCATATGCACATGAATATACAAGTATGTAGTGGACAAGAAAGGAAAACCCTTCTTTCTGACCGTATTCCCTAAAGATGAAAATGAGAGACAAAAGATTGAGAGGAGTAAGAGAGTGAAGAGTGGAAAAAGGAGAGCATGTGTAGAGTGAAGTGAGGGAGTTTCCACAAGAACACCTAACCTTTTTACCTATTTTCCTTCTATTTGTGAAAACTCATATGTAGGTATAAGGCCAGCTGGTGGAAGAACACATGTACCTTTGATGATGTGAAGAACATGATAAGCAGCTTGAGGTAATGAAGACTAGAATGTGTACGCTTCAAGGTAAAATGACTAATTTCAACACTCTAAATAATGTGAATGATCATGTTTGTCAATTTGAGTGTAAGTAATAGCTTGTCCTTATGTGAACTTAATGAGTCTTTACCATTTGTTGAGGTTAGTTCTCCAATGAATGTTGACAATGTCCTGGATGTTTGTGTTCTAACACTAGTTGATTCTTTTGATGACCGGATTGATTCTTCTTGTGAGGTCAATTTGTGTCCACCTACTGTTGACACTTGTGATAAGAGTGATAGTGCATTATCATGTGATGGGGATGAACAAACACTAGTTGACTGTAATTTTGGTAATCATGTTAGTAAATCTTGTGAGCTTAACATGCTACCAACTAGTGTTGATATTTTTGTTGATCAGTTTGGTTGTAATGTTAATTCACTACTTGAGGAATCTTATGATGTGCTTAATGAACATCTAGTTAATGATAATGTTGATGTAGTTGGTCATTTAAAAGAATGTGATACCTCACCTTTGTTTGTTTCATGTCAAAATGAGTCTCTTGATCTTGCTTTAGTGTCATGTGATAAGACTCAAGATGGTAATGGTGATGTGTATCTTGTGGACAGTCATGTGAATGAAAGTGCTTTGAAAGGTGACATTTGTCTTTTTGAGAATGAAATTGCATGCTTTGACTCCTCATTGTTCATTGATCCTTCTCTCTTTAAAGATAATATCTTGTTTAATGATCACATGGCTATTGAAAGTATGTCTAGTGGGATGTATTATAATGTTGAAAGTGTAGCCACTTTTGGGGGATACAAAATGTTTGAAAACTCACTATGGAGATATGATACTCTTCCCTATGATCGAGACCTTCCCTTGGGGAATGATAACACATTTGTGGGGAAGAAATGCTTTGGAAAAGAAGGTGATATTTGTTTGCTGATTGATACTTGTTCTTGGCGTCATACAAACCTTAACCTTGAGCTTGAATGTGTTCTTGAATGCAATATTGTACTTTCATGTGAAGATGACATTGATCAAGTTATTTTAACGAGGAGAGTTATCTTGGTGATATGAGCATGTTGTCATCTTATAGCAGCCCTATGTCGATATTTGTGAATGATTTTGATGACTTAAGGCTATATTGCTGATATTACTTTGGTAGATGCTTTCCTTGCCAAATTGTTTTCTTGTGAAGTCTCATGTTTTGTTTAGTAGGCATATGTCTCTAATGAGGATTTTCAACTTGATTATACATTATTCCTCTATTACTTGTTTGCTTATGATGACATTCATGCTTGTGTTGGGAGTGGATATTATGTTGGGAGGAGTTCTAATGGTGTATATAGTTGTTTTCTTGACCATGATATGTTGGTATACTTCCCTTTTAACCCCGGTGAAGTCTTAAACTTGTATGATTGGTCTAGTTTGGAAATAGAGGATCATTGGTGCTTCATGTCTATGAGAACTAGTATGATATTGTCTACTTGGTATTTTGAAACCTTTGGTCCCTTTAGTCTATCCTTATTTCATGATTGTTGGGATAGCCAAGTTCTTGGTGCTCTATTTGAGAGCTTGTTCTTCGTGATAATGGTAGATACTTAGTTATATCACAAATTTGTGCATCCTTGGTATGGTGGTAGATTGGTCTGCTCTAACACTAACCCTCATTCTTTGAGGACCTTGTTGTTGTTTGTCTTCCTTATGGTCTTGGAAGTTTTAAATTCGAGGATGAATCATTTTCAAGAAGGGGAGAATGATGCAATCCAAACTCCATCAAGAACTTGCACATAAGGCCGTGTTAGGGAGTTCATGGACTTTTTATCAAGTCATTACTTTGGATGCTTGCATGAAATCACAACTCACGGAGCATTATCATGAAGATGGAGTCTTTAAAGATCATGACGACCTTCAAGTTATGGGAGATAGCTTGGATGAGAGTTTTCAAGACCATCACATTCATGATATGGAAGATAGCTTGGGAGGTTATTTGTGCAAAGTGGTTACGTATGCCAAAAGGGGTCATTCCTTAAATGCAACCCTTCCATCTCTTGAGAAGACTACCAAACAATGCCCTTACTTCATTAAGGATATTTTTGTAATAGCATAGTAATCTTCTTTGCTTAGTTAGTATATATACTACTTTAGTTTATTTCAATAATAGCTTTTGATGAATTATGAATATTGTTGTTGTTTTCTCTAGAGAGAGACTTGAGAGGCTTTGGATAAGCTCTTGTTGAATCTTGTTTTGGAAAAGGGGGTTTCTTGGGATTGCTTGCAATTCCCTTGAGGTCTTCTTCATATGTTTAGGTGCTTTTGTTTAGTTAATTCAATTGAGGTCCTTAGTTTCATATACTTTAGATTGCTTTTGATTCCAACTCTCGTGTCTACCTCTTTATCTTTCAATTTATTTTTGTTTCTTTTTATCTTCCACAATTTGGTATTATCACATAAATAAGTGCAATGCAAGACAGACTGCAATGGACACTCCGAACAGAGCCGGAGTGACCTATGGTTGTTAGCATCTGACTATCGTTATTGTCTCTACGTTCATCAACATACCTTTTGTTACGAGCTAATAAGACAAGATATACATGAATCAATGAACTTTTTTAATAGAATAAGAAATATGAACATTCCTAGCTCTTAAGAGTGAAGTCACTTTGGACGGATATTCATTTATGTTCATTTACATACGGGTCATGCCAAAAGAAGGACAAGCTATCTTCCATATCGTTTTCTCTTTGCCTCCAAAATATAACCAAAGTATCCCAAAGATACATGTTAATCTACACAATAATAAAGGTACAAACATTACTAATGAAGTCACCAGTTAATACGATGAGCGACAAGCTCGAATAATCTCATACAAATTTTAACCCCATTATCCTTTATACTTTAATTTAACAATATGCCCAGCATTACAACAAGTACGTTCAGGGAATTCTCAATCTTATATTTACCTCTACAATCATACAAAATAGTCCAACTATCAAACCGAAGGTCTTAATGTCACGTTTCATTTTAAACCAACTAACAACATGTCAAACAACTAGCTCTTTTAGGAAAAATTCAACAACACCTCCCCGGTTTATACTATATCTGATGCATTCTTAGTTGCCTAAAGATCATTTCAAATGAAGATAGGCACTCGTGAGCATGCATTAGTGCCATCCCGAGGATCTCAAGTATGAAAGATTTCATGTGAAGGCAAGAATTATGAAGAAAACACCATCTGCGAATCATAGATGGTGTCACAAACCATGTATGTGAGTTACACTTCAAACGTAGACCATGCTGAATTAGAGATGCTGAAGGACATGACATGCGAATCTCATATTAAGAGCAGACAAACTTGAGATTCGCAGATCAAGAGCAGATGATGACAACTCAGCCATTTTGGTTATTTTTGCAATCCAAATGTGTCACTTTTGGATCCTTTATGTAATAACTTAGCCAGAGACTATAAATAGGAAACTTAGGTCATTTAATTACTTAGATTATTTTGACTATTGATATTGTGATACTCTATTGAGAGTTTGAGAGTTTAAATGTTTGAAGGCTTGTTGAAGCCATTGATTGTTCCTTTGTTTGAGAGGATTGGTTTCTAGGGACAATAGTTCCCTATTGGTCATCCTAAGAGATTGGGTTCTTGTTTGTCTAATCAATTGTGGAATTTGGATAATCTAGAGTCTTAGTTCTCAATTGTTGGTTTTCTTGGGCCAATCTATCATCTTTCACTTCCTTGTATTTCCTTTCTGCAAATTGGTACGTATCAATTGGTATCATAACTTGATTGAAGGGTTGTTCCAACAATCCTTGTCATGGGTTTTGATTACTACAAAAAAATTGCTCTAGAGTCCAAAAATCCAAAAATCTAAAAATAGTTGTTTGTTTGTTGATTTTAGTGTTATATTTGCATCAGAGAATGAAAGGGAGAAGGAAGAGCATCAATAGGGCCATGTGTGTGAAGATGTGGTTATGCAAGCAAAGGAGGTCATTCCTTAAATTGGAGATTTCATCAAAAGAAGACTAGCCAAACAAGGCCATTACTTCATCAAGGGTAGAATTGTAATAGCTCATTAGTCTTCTTTTTCCTATCTAGTATAAGTAGTAGTTATTTCATTCTGAAGACTTAGTTTATGTTGATTATTGAAATTGTAAAACTCTTGAGAGTTGATTGCTTGTTTTATGCCTTTGAGTGTGAGATTCTTGAGAGGTTGGTTGCTTGAGAAACTTATTTTCCTTGAGGTCTTCCTAAGAGTTTGGTGCTTCTCTTGTATTCAGTTTGGAGGTCTTAGTTATTGATAGAACTTTGGTTGCCAAATTGGATCTTCAGTTGTGTCAATCTATCTATCTTTACTTTTTTGTTATTGTTCTTGTCTTTGCGTTCTTAGAATTATATCAATTGGTAATCATAGCTAAGTTTTAGGTTTGTTTCTACAAATCTAGTCTTCGGTTTGTTACTAAATAAACTGGAAATTTTCCACCAAACCCCCCAAATTTTTTGTGTTTAGTTTGTTGTTTTGACACTATATTCTTGTGTACTGGTGTTTTTAGAGTCCAAATTCAAAGTTTCGGGTCAATCAGAATTGAATTGAAGCTTTCACCATTAAAGAGTTTTCAATTTTTTGAAGCTTGAAAGTGGATCTTATAGTAGGAGGTGAAATTGAGGCTTGAAACCTATTGGGCTTTGTTCTGCACATCAAAGAGAACTTAGAGCCGAAATTTGAGCTAATTTGGAGTTAATTTGAGTGTAGTTGAGTTTTTAAAATTGGTTCGGTGTTCTTGAGATTATTTGTATCTTCAAGAGGAAGAAGAAGAAAAAAAAGGGTTTTGATCCATAAATTTTTGGGCAAAGGGCCAAAAGGTATTTTTCTACCCCAAAAAGGGAATTACTAAGTTGTGTGGACCCCAAAAGTAAAAAAAGTCAAAAAAAAAGGGAAAAAGAGGGTTGACCACGCAACCACCCACATAGCTGATGACTAAACCTTTTTTTACTACTAGAAGTGGCCATATAGTTGAACGTCGGCCACATTCCTAGTCACCCTCAGCCACACAACACACATTGGCCATGCAGCCCCACCCATGCAGCAAGGTCCCTCGGCCACCCATCCAAGGCATCCACCCACGTAGCCACCCACACAAGGTCATTTTTTGCCCATACTTTTGAATCTCACTTTTGTTTCATTCTTCTCTTTATTTCTTTGATTCTCTAAACTAATTAACAACGAGTAATTATCCTTACTTGATTGTTACCTAGTTCTTGAGTTCCACTTCTTTTCGTCCCAATTTTATTCATTCTTTCTTTTTTCGTTTAAAACTTCATTGACAACTTCTTGATTAAAGTCTGTTAGTTTGAATTGAGTCGTCCATTCTTCAAAGTCAAACAAGAACCCATTCCGGCCAAGAGTAGAAACTAATTTCCTTGTGACCAACCGGACTCAACAAGATTACAATCATTGGCCGAAGCAATTGTGAGGCAATCAAAGGTAAGCATACTTGAGAGAAAGTGATTTGATTTTCACTAACTTAACGTGTTTGCTTATTTTATTGCTTGATTTTAATAGGCACCATGGCATCGGAGGATAGAACGCGAGCTCCCATCAGGGAACTAGCCATTGTTGATGTGATGAGGGTCTTGAATGACATTAATAGTCAAATCCAAGGATTGGATAATGGGGTTGGGTCATTGAAGAAAGGAGGGAAGCATCACTTTCCCCTCAAATGTTATACCAAGGAACGACGAGTGGTCATTATTAAGACAATTTGTCTACTTTGTCACCCGAAGCCCTTCACCACTTCCCACTCCTGGAAATACCCCTCAACACACCACTTCACAAAACAAACTTCTTACTCCACCAACCAACATCCCAATACCCTAACAAAACACCCCACCTCCAAAAGATCCAATCTCAAATGAACCTTTGCTACCCCAAAACCGTCCAAACAAGCGACAACCAAACCGGGAAGAGCCATGACTTAATGAGGAATAGATAGATAATGCTATTCGTGAGCGTTATGCCAATAAAGATTAGGGGCATATGGAGGTTTTCAAGGATGATGTGGTAGAAATGGCCCACCCCTCAAATGGGAAGGCGATGGTTATCAAGCCCGTGATGATCATCAAGATCAAGGTGTTTGTCAAGGTCAAGATTTGTTTGGTGATGAGTATGTAGGAGACCAATATGGAAATCATGGGAATTATGGAATCTAGGGTTACAATGGAAATTATGGGAACTATGGTAACAATGAAAACTTTGGTAACAATAGAGGTCAAGACACGATTCTCCATTCTATCAAAGTCACTCTTTAAAGCTTCAAATAGGGAAGTGATCCCGGTGTACTTCTTAAATGGATCATGCAATGTGATCAAATCTTCCTAACGAATGACATGACTGAGGTGAAAAGACATCTTATGCCATTGCTAAATTTGAAGGATTCGCCTCCACATGGTGGGAAACTCAAGGAAGGCGAGAAGGTTGTATGGATTTCCTACCATACCTGCGGGTCCGGGTAGGTTCCGGGTAATGATTGCTACGGGTAGATTTCGGGTAGTAAATTTAGGAACCGATCTTTTACCGGGTAGGGTTCGGGTAGTTCAAAAATGTTAGGGTACCCGGACCCGCTCACCCCTAATATGAATGGTTAGTGATGCCTTTTGGTCTCAATAACGCTCCTAGCACTTTCATGCGTTTGATGATTCATGTGATGAAACATTTTATTGGAAAATTTGTGGTTGTTTACTTTGATAATATTTTGGTGTATAGTAAAACTATGGATGAGCATGTTGATTATTAAAAATGTGTGTTTGAAGTCCTTGCGAAAGAACAAATTTATGCTAATATGGGTACATGCTCTTTTTGTGTTGCTGAAGTTGTTTTCTTGGGTTTTGTTGTGAGTTCAAGGGGCGTTGAGATTGATGAATCCAAGATAGATGCTATTAAGAATTGGCCAACTCCTAAATCTGTTAGTGATATACAGAGTTTTCATGGGTTAGCTAGTTTCTATAGATGTTTTGTCAAAAGATTTAGTACCATAGCCACTCCCTTGACCGAGGTAATCTGAAAGGATAGGCCTTTTTCTTGGGGTGAGGAGCAAGCAAGAGCTTTTGAAATATTGAACCAAATGCTTTTCTCCACACTGTTTTTGCAATTACCCGACTATCATAAAAATTTTGAACTTGAATGTGATGCTAGTAAAGTAGGTATTGGTGCCGTTTTGATGTAAGATAAAAACCATTGCCTATTTTAGTGAAAAGCTTAAAGGTGCGACATTGAATTACTCCACCTATGATCTTGAATTGTATGCTTTGATTAGGCTTTGGGTAATTGGCAACATTACTTGTGGCCTAAAGAGTTTGTTATTCGTATCGACCATGAGTAGGCCCAAGGAAAGTTGAAAAAACGGCATGCCAAATGGGTTGAATTTCTTGAAACCTTCTCTTATGTAATCCAATACAAAAAGGGGAAGGACAATATAATGGCGGATGCCTTGTCTAGAAAACATGTTTTGGTTAATACTTTATCCTCCAAATTGATGAGTTTGGAAAGCTTGAAGACATTGTACCCCATCTTTGCAAAAATCTATCAAGATTACGAAGAATGGGAAAGGGAAAGATGGATTAGGGATAGATCTTTTACTCCCTACTCTATATTTGATCATATCTTGTTTAAGAACAAGCGATTATGTGTACCCATGAGCTCTTGAAGGGAACTTTTCATGAGGGACGCACATGATGGGGATTAATGGGTCATTTTGGTATTGATAAAACAATAGGATTCTTGAAGAACAATTTTATTGACTTAAAGTGCGTCATGATATTGCTAAAATTTGTAGTCAAAGCATGTACGCCATGGTGCTAACTCTAGGCTTCTTCCCCATGGATTGTATACTCCTCTCGCCACCCGTCAAAGACCTTGGCTTGATATTTCTATGGATTTTGTGTTGGGCTTGCCAAGGACTAGAAATGGAAAAGATAGTATCTTCGTTATGGTTAACCAATTTTCAAAGATGGCTCATTTCATTACTTGCAATAAGTGTGATGAGGCACCTCATATTGCATCTTTATTTGTTGAAAATGTTGTCAAATTGCATAGTATTCCCAAAACCATAGTGAGTGATAGGGACTCTAAGTTCCTTAGACACTTTTGGAAGGAATTAT
Source organism: Anisodus tanguticus (assembly GCA_034509755.1). Taxonomy (NCBI): domain Eukaryota; kingdom Viridiplantae; phylum Streptophyta; class Magnoliopsida; order Solanales; family Solanaceae; genus Anisodus; species Anisodus tanguticus. The sequence goes on from CM067559.1 coordinate 23,115,806, forward strand.
GGGGATGACTTGGTACTAGATTGTTGTCTTTTACTTTTTGTCACCCACAAACCGATGGCCAAACCGAAGTTGTGAATAGGACCTTAGGTTATATGCTTAGGGCCATGGTTAATGGAAAGTTGACATCTTGGGAGGATCAATTGCCTTTAGTGAAATTTGCATATAATAGAGTCACTCACAGTACTATTGGATTGTCTTCATTTGAGGTTGTTTATGGTTTTAACCCCTAACCCCTCTTGATCTAACCCCTTTGTCTTAAGATGTTTTTTTGAGTTTAGATGGTCACAAAAGAGCTGAGGCCATGAAGAAGTTACATGAAAAAGTGAGGCTTCAACTTGAAAAGAAGAACCAAGACATAACTAAGAAAGCAAACAAGGGTCATAAGAGAGTGGTACTTGAGCCCAATGATTGAATTTGGGTACATTTTCACAAGGAGAGGTTTCCTAACAAAAGGAAGACCAAGTTGATGCCTAGAGGTGATGGTCATTTTGAAGTGCGTGAGAGGCTCAACGACAATGCTTACAAGATTGATATTCCTCCGGATTATCAAGTTTATAATACTTTCAATGTGTGTGATCTCTCTCCTATGTCCGTGGATGATGGAGACCCCTTGAATTTGAGGACAAATTCTTATCAACAATGGGAGAATGATACAACCCAAGTTGCATCAAGGGCCTTTACAAAAAGTCAAGCTCGTGAGCTTCAAACTATGACAAGGGTTGTTCATTAAGAGAAATGTACTTGAGTACACTTTTGAGCCTTCCCGTGGGCCCCAACTCCATGTGTTGATACTGATTTCATCTGAGATAGAAGGGGAGAAGGAAGAGAATGAAGAGGGCCATGTGTGTGAAGATGTAGCTATGCATGCAAGGGAGGCCATTCCTTAAATTGGAGATTTCATCAAAAGAAGACTAGCCATTTAAGGCCCTTACTTCATTAAGGCTAGAATTGTAATAGCTCATTAGTCTTCTTTTGCTTAGCTAGTATAAGTAGTAGTTATTTTATTCTGAAGACTTAGTTTATGTTGATTATTGAAATTGTAAAATTCATGAGAGTTGAGTGATTGTTTAAGCCTTTGAGTGTGAGATTGTTTAGAGTTTGGTTGTTTGGGAAACGTGTCTCCCTTGAGGTCTTCCTAAGAGTTTGGTGTTTCTCTTGTATTCAATTTGGAGGTCTTAGTTATTGATAGAACTTTGGTTGCTAAATTGGGTCTTTAGTTGTGTCAATCTATCTATCTTTACGAATTGTTATTGTTCTTGTCTTTTCATTCTTAGAATTATATCACACATTCCCCTACATGCTCCACTATTCGAAAACTTTCCCCCAAAACCATTTTCACCTCCTTTCCAAACCCACATTTTTTATGAGGAGCTGATGATTTTGAGAGGGAGAGACGGTGGAAGGAGCTTATATACGAAGGGAGACATAGGTATGATGCCCATAGGGGACGAAGGAGATGAAGGGATACGGGTATGCCCTATATGCAAGAAAGAGAGGGGTAGGTGGCAAGGTCATGATGACCGGGCAAGATGGCAAGGCTGTGAAGATAGGGGGTCCAAGATCGTAACTTGCATACCATTAAGGTGGAACTTCCCAAGTTCAAAGGAGGTAGTGATCCGGAAGAATTTTTGGAATAAAAATTGCAAAGTGAGAGGATCTTCCTTACCAACAACATATTGGATGCCTTGAAAGTGAATTATGCCCTCACTCAATTTGAGGGATATGCATCCACTTGGTGGGAATCCAAGAAGCTTGAATGAGCTCAACGATACATATTTGATATTCCAACTTGAAAAGAGTTGATTGAGCTCATGGAAGAAAGGTATGTAACACCCGACTATTATCAAAGCATTCTTAAGAGGGTGTACATGGTAAGGCAATGTAGTAAAAGTGGAAGAGTACTTCGATGAGTTTGAAACCTTGAGGTTGAAGTCCAAGATTGAAGATCACTTAAACTACACGGTGATCCGAATGAAATCCTATGAGGCTTCAATCCTATACCACGCTTGAGGAAGCATTTCATGATGCAACTAAGGTTGAAGCGGACTTGAAAGCGGAAAAGTCTTACAAGGACAAAAATATGTCATCTTCATCATGGAGTAAGGATGAAGACAAGTGGAAGTCTTCCACTTGGGAGAATCCTAAAGCTACTACTCAATCCCCCCAAAACAAAGTTGACCATCATCCAAAAGGAGGTAACAATGTTAAACTTAATGTTCCTTGTCCTTCTACTATTCAATGTTTCAAATGCCAAGGGGAATCGCATATTGCTAGTGAGTGTCCCAATAGAAGGTCAATTGTGGCCTTACGAGATGGGTACTAAAATGAGAGAGGGATAGATAGTGATGATGGGGGAGGAAAGAGTGAGCATGAGGAATAGTCTGATGATGATGATGAAGAGCGGATGGAAGATAGAGAAGGGAGTAAACTTGGCTCTTGTGTGAGGCGAGCCATTGGTGCACTAGCTAGGGAAGTGCTTGATCAAAGGGAGAACTTGTTTCATGCTAGATGCAAAATTCAAAACAATGTGTGTTCTTTGGTTAGGATGGTCGGAGTTGTACGAATGTGGTGAGAAAATCATTAGTTGAACACATGAAGCTCCCCACTCAAAAACACCCTAGTCCATACAAGCTCCAATGGTTCAATCATTGTAGTCAAGTGAAGGTGACCAAGCAATCAGTTATCAAATTTAGCATTGGAAAGTATGAGGATGAAATGTTATGTGATGTTGTCCTGATGCAAGCATGTCATATGTTGCTTAGGAGTCCTTGGCAATTAGATAGGGAGGACTAATAAGTACTCATTTGTATTTGGAGGTCGAAAATACACTCTTGCCCCATTGACGCCATATCAAGTGGTGAAGATTATCGAGTCATGAAAGAACTTCGAGAGAGGGTTCAAATGGAGGAAATGGAGAAGCATTAAAAAGATACCTTAGTTGTTCAAGGAGGACAATGATCCACCCAAGAGAAAGTGAAAATGTGCATGATTGTCAAACCTAGTACTTCCTTGAATGAAGTTGATGAGAAAAAACTTAGGTTGTGCCTTGTCAACAACGATCCTCTATTTCATACTAACCAAGATACTAGCACTTTGCCTAGTAGTGTGACTTCTCTTTTGCAAGGTTATGATGATCTTGCTCTCAAGGAGGTGACAAAGGAAATACCTCATCCTCAAGGTTTGCACATTTCTATTCCCAATTCTTTTGATCTTCTAGTGACCAATGCTATAGACTTTGTTAGGAGTGTCCCAAGAGCCATGGGAAAACATACCAATGTTTGTGTTGTGGTAGATAGAATTCAAAAATTAGTTAATTGTATGTCATACCATAAACATTATATTATCTCTTATTATGTGGTTTCCTTGTGTGGCAGTAACACTCTTGAGTCATTATGTGGTCCTTTTCTTGTGTTTCTACTTGAATTACTTGCAGGTTTTCATGAAGAGTGTGCGCATGTTAACTTGGGAGATATGCTAGTCTTTGACCCGTGTATTATAATTCATTATTATGATTGGATAGTCATCCCATTCTTAGGTAAGACTAGTGCAAGGAGTATGATCTTGATGTTGGTTGGCCTTATTTTTTATAATGTACCTAATCTTGAGAAGGATCATTTTTTGTTATGGAATGAGGACCGGATGTGCTTTCCATCATCTAGGACCAATGTAGTATTGCATGTTCATTACTTTAAATCCATTGGTGCCTTTACTTTGTCCTCTTTTCATGATAATTGGGGAAATGGTGCATACCAAATTGCGAAAGATAAAAAGGAACAACAATAAATTGAAAGATAATGAGGTAGACACAAGAATTGGAATCAAAAGCAACCCAAAGTATATGAAACTAAGGACCTCAATTGAATTAACCAAACAAAAGCACTTAAACCTATGAAGTAAACATCAAGGGAAATTCAAACAATCCCAAGCAACCCCATTTTCCTAAACATGGATCAATATAGCTTCACCAAGCACACCTTGGTACTAAGATCTCAAGAACTCTCACAAGAGTATTCAATATCAATATTAAACAATAACTAAGGAATGAAATGGCCTAAGTGCCCTATTTATAGTCTAGGACTAAATTATTATACAAGAGGCCCAAAAGTGACACTCATGAATCTCAAGTTGTCACAGTTTGCTCTTAATCTGTGAATCTCAAGTTGTGTCTGTGACATGATTTGCAATTCAATGGTCATGTCCTTCAGTTCCATCATCATCTGCAGTTGCTTGACTCGGTCTGTAGTTTGTAGACTCTACCTGTGACACCACTTGCAATTCACAGGTGGTGTTTTCTGCACCATTTGTTGCCTTTCACCTTCTCATGCAATCATCCACACTCGTAATCCTTGGGCAATATTGCACTAGAGTATGCTCTCGAACATCCATCTTCATGTGCAACCCTCGTGAAGCTTGGGTATCATGGTCTTGCCTCTATGTAGACGATCTTGATGCAACTAGGAATGCATCATTCTCCCCTTCTTGAAAATGATTCGTCCTCTAATCTAAACCTTGCAAGACCATACGGAAGACAAGCAACAACAAGGTCCTCATAAGATGAGGGTTAGAGTTAGAGTAGCCTACTCTACTAACATGCCAAGTATGCACACACTTGTGATATAACCAAGTATCAACTATTATTATTAAGAACAAGCTCTCACATAGAGCACTAAGAACTTGGCTATCCCAAAAAACATGAAATGAGGATATCATAGAGGAACTGATGGTTTCAAAATACCGAATAGGCAATACCACATTGGTTCTAATAGACACGACACACAAATGATCTTCAATTTCAAAGTGATACCACACCAAAGTTAGTACTATGACTAAGTCACACAAATTTAAAACATCACCGGGGTCGAAAGGGCAGAATATCCACATATCTTATCCAAGAAAACAACTATCTACCCTATTAGATTCCCTATCAACATAAGATGCACCCCCAACACAAGCATGCGTGTCATCATATGCAAATAGATATAGTAAATAAAGGTGTCACACAAAACAACTTCATCACTAGTGTCCTCAAATATAACCTCACTATTAAGTTTAAACACAAGATCAAGCATGCTACTAAGATTCGGAACACAAAAGGAAGAATTAACAATTTGCAAACAAGCATCACCTTCCTTTTCGAAACACTCCTCCCCACAAGTGTATTATCATTTCCCAAAGAAAGTTCTCCATCACAGGGAAGAGCGTCGTCATTCTATAGTGGGTTTTCAAATACCATGTAGTCCCCAAAAATGGCTATACTTCCAACATTACAATACATTCCACTCGGCACTTCACTTTCATTTGTCATACTGCTTCAAATAAGACATTATCTTTAAAGAGAGAATAATAAATGAGTAATGATGAGTCAAAGCATGTAATTTCATTCTCAAAAAGACAAATGTCATCTTTCAAAGTATCTTCATTCACATGACTATCCACATGACAAACATCATTATCACAATCGTGAGTTTCATCACTTGACACAAAGATAAGACCAAGAGACTCATTTTCACATCTATTAAAAAAGGTGGGGTGTCACATCATTCAAATGATTAACTACAACCACGTCATCACTAATCGGAGGGTCATTAATTATATCACAAAATTTCTCAACTAGTGGACTAACAATACACTCAAATTGAACATACATCTGAAATGATAACGTACTACCATTCAAATCACAAGTGCCAACACTAGGGGCACAAATCGATCTTACAAGAAGAATCAATTCGGTCATCAATATGATCAACTAGTGTAGGAACACTCAACAATGAAATCATCATTACCTGGCAAAGGATCATCAAGCTCACACAAAGACAAGCTAATACTCACACTCACATCACAAACCTTCTTATTCAAAGACTTTGAAGTATTAAGTTTAGGCATTGTACCTTGACGTTCACATGAATAATCTTCTTTACAACTAGCTACAAATTGATAGATCACTTGACCAATCAAAGAGATGGTCTTATCCTCCATTCCATCTTTCAAGCATGGGAGTTCATCATGGGAAGACTCCTTTAGCAATTCGCTTCCTTGAGTACGTATAAAAGAATCTTCACCACATGATGAAGAAGTAAATTGGTTAGATTGAATTTGTGGCAACTCCTTCACATCATTCCACACATCCTCTCATTTTTCCACTTTTGAGTTGCCACTTTGCACTCCTTTGCTCCTCTCAATCTTTTGTCACTCTAGATTATAAGATGCATGGTTCCACAAGGAGTCTTTTTCTTCTTCACCATATTTATGGTAATCTCCTATTCTCGTGGAAGGGCACAATCAATCTCACAAGGTGCATTTCGCTTCCCCTCATTTGTCTTCTTTTAGAAACTGTCTTTGGTCCTATACCCTTTTCATGTGATTCTGGATAATGGTACCTCAAGTTCCTCTTCAATGTATCCTAAGTCTCAATTGGACTTCCCTTCGCCTTTTCTCTTTTGCTATTACACTCCCAATATTTGGCAAGCTTTGCTTCAAAATTTCTAACAGCCAAGTCCATCTTCCTTCCTTGTGAATAGTTGTAGCTAGAAAAGATTTCATTCATTGAGAGTTCCCATTTGTCATACTCTTCGCCACTAGCTTCCATAAACAAGGTAGGTCATTTCACACTAGGTTCTCCAACTCTCACTTGGAAGTTTCCTAGGAGGTAAAGGTGGAAATAGAAGTTTCCCCCTTTCATCCATAACGTACTTATTCCAATCACGCCCATAAGCAACCCCATGGTCTTCGAACCAAGAATATCTAAAACACAAGTCATATGTTCCCACGGAATGTACTATACACCACACTTCCTCTTGATACCCCTATGAGAAAAGGATACATTCATCATATTAACCACATATCTCCTTTTGCCAATATAAGGGTCTTCTTTCCTAGTCCATCGTAATCCTAGCCATAGTGCGGCTTGAGAAGAAATGTATCAACCACGACATTGGTAATTAATTTCAAGGCGTACTCCCCAATCATCGCATTCTTTTACTAACATTGAATGGAATCTCTTGTTAGGCTCAATTTTCATCTTGCCCTTCGGTTGAGCTCTTCTCTCAACACTCCCACCTTTGAACTTGGGAACTTCCACCTTTATGGTATGTAGGTAGCGATCTTGGTCACCTCGTTCCTCCATAACTTGCCATCTTGCCCGATCATCATGACCTTTCCACCTACCTCGATCTTTAAAGGGTGTACCTCTACCTCTTCGTCCCCTATTAGTATCATTTTCATATCTTTCTCCAAAACGGGGTTCCTCTCACCATCTCTCATTCTCCTCAACTCCTTCTTCAAAAGGGGGATTTTTGTAATGGTATGGCAATGGTTTCGGGGTGAAGTTTTGTAGTGTTGGTGCATATTGGTTCATTTGGGGATTGATGGGTTGGATGGCTATATATTAATTCATTTGGGGGTTGTTGGGTTGGGTGGCTATCAGGGTTATTTGTGGTTAAGGTTCATCTTGATGGGGTGGATAGAATTGTGGTTGGGTATGGGAGTTGGTTAGCTCGGCATAACCCGAGATGTTAACATTTGGGTGAGTGGAGGGTAGAATTGAGGTGGAAGGGATGTTTCTAGTGTGGGGATGGTACAATGCTTGAAATTTCCCCGGGGTTATAGTGGGTAAAGTATTGGGGTTCTGACTTTATTCATTACCAACAGTTGCATCTCCACCAATCGATTGGGGAGTGCCCAACCTCGCCAATTCTCTAGCTATGAAATCCATTGGCTCCTCCCTTCTTGTGGTTTTCCTCAGGTAGCCGACATGGTATTGGTACCTATAAAATTCAACAAACACATGAGAAGTAAGTTCTTAACGTCCCTCGTGTTTTCGCTCAAGTCTTACCTCACTCTAGTGTTATTCTACTATTAGTAATGAACCTCTAATCCAATCAATCTCACATGTATGTTAAGCCTTGTAGAAGAATAAATTCTTATTTATTAGAAGAAAGGATGGCTCAAAATCTAATGGACGGAATCAAGAACGTTCAACAAAATTAAATGAAAAAAAGAACGAAAGTGGGACGAAAAAGAGGTGAAAATCAAGAATTAATTAGCAAACAAGTAAGATTAATTACTTGTTAATTAATTAGAAGGATTAAAGATATGAAATTAAATAAGAATTAAATTTGAAGATTTTTTTAAAAATTTCGGATGAAAAAAAACTGAAGTAGTGAACTAAGGTGCTGTAGCACCAAAAAGGAGTGGGGCAAAAGAAAAGAGGCAAAAGTGATGCCTCTCTTAAGTTGGCCCTCACCCCTCTCAGAGGCATGTGGGGCTGGACTGGGCAGAGGCTAACCGACGCTTACGTCAGCTGGGACCCGACTTCCTCTTGTTTTCCGCCATATTCCCCCTTTTTGTTATTCAATTCAAAATTTCTTCTTTGAGGGGTCCACTAAACCTAGTAATTTTCACTTTAGCCCAACAAATAACCTTTAGACTTGTGCCAAAAATTAATTTGGATCCAGTACACCTATTGGGGTCTTCTACCTCATCAATATATGAAGAAACTCAAAAACATGAAGAACCCCCAATATTTCAATCCACCTCAAATCAACTTCAAATTGCACTAAATTTTAAATCCGAGCTCCTCTTGATTAGTAGACAATAACCCACAAACTCTTGAATCCAATAGAGCCCTCCTTCACCAAGACCCACTTTCAAGTTTCAAACCTTGAAGCTCAACAATGGTAGAATGCTCAAAACACCTCCAAACTTAACAAAATTTGAAATTTAGGGGTTTTTGATATCATGGAACTCAAATTCACCAAAACAACAACAAAAGTTTGGGTTTTTTTGGATAATTTCGAATTTGACAATTTTCTTTTTTTTGCTTGGATTTTTGATTTTTTTTTTGGATTTTGTAGTAACGATAACCAAGACTAGATTTATAGGAACAAATCTAGAACCTAAGCTCGTGATACCAAATGATAGAAATCTAATTGGAAACTCTAAGAAACTCAAACACACTAACTAGGATAAAATTTGAATTTAAATTACAAGAAAAGAAAGATAGAAGTGAGACACAACTAATTGAAATCAAAGGCAACCAATGGTATAATAAACCCAAGACCTCCTTCAATTGAATAAACTAAAGCACCTACAACTATGGAAGATTTCCACAAGTGAACAAGTTCATGTGAGAAATCTTGAAACGGGTTCTTCAATAACAAAGGAATTGCACTATAGAACTAAATTACCACTAATTATCACTAGTTATATGCCTAAGTAGAATTCTAGAGAAATATCAATTATCATAAAAAATCAAGCTAACCATCAAATGAAACTAAGACAAATATTTATAGGTTTTGCCTATTACAACAAAGGTCCAAAAGTGGCCTTTGCACAAATAACCGTACATGGGCTCTTCTTCACTTGAATTGCAGTCCAAACCACTTTGTGAAGTGGTCGCTTTTGTTACACCTCGTAGTTTGGTACGTTGAGATTGACGCTATGTTAGTCCTCCTAGTCTTGGACATTAGGATTATCTTTGAGGTTATACGATATTAGACATGTCTATTGTTACATCCTATACTTCCATTCAACATATAAACGATTAAGTTGATGTTGACAAATGCACCTAAATATGAGAAATGACATTTCAGGCAAATAAAATCGATTGGCTTGCTTACTCATCCGACTTGCTTGAGTTGTTTGCATACACGTCCTACTATGCACCACACTTCCTATTGATAGTCCCCTTGAGAAAAGGATACATTCACCATATCGACCACATATCCCCTTTTGCCAACATAAAGGTCTTCTTTCCTAGTCCACCGTAATCCTAGCAATAGTACGGGTTGAGAAGAAATGTAGCAACCACGACATTGGTCATTAATTTCAAGGCGTACTCCCCAATCATCGCGTTCTTTTACTAACATTGAATGAAATCTCTTGTTAGGCTCAATTTTCATCTTGCCCTTCGGTTGAGCTCTTCTCTCAACACTTTGGGTAGTATTGGAGGAATATGGTTTCATGCCTCCATAATATAAATCGAACTCCATGAAGAGGTACCTATTTAAAGACACTCAAAAAAATAAGCAAATACGTTAAGTTAGTGAAATATAATCTCACAAGCACTCTTGTTTACACGCCATTTGAATTGCCTCACAAATTGAATTAGCCGATGTTGATCCACACTTAGGCTAGGGTGTCGCAAAGCTGCATAACTACTACTCTTCGTCAGAGTGGATTTTTTGCTAAGTAGAAGAACAAATGACTCGATGAAAGCTAACGGACTTGAATCAATAAGTTAACTATGAAGTAAAAAATAAGAAATAGCACGAAAGAAAATAAGAACACAAGAACAAATTAACCTCAAGTAGGATCAATTACTAGAGTTTAATTAATTTAGAGAATCAAAGAAATGAAAAAGAAATCGAAATGACTTTTGAGTCAAAAACCTGAAAAGCGCGATCCGCTATTCACTATGCACAGTTTGCGGTTTGCAGATGCAATCTGCAACACAATTTGCATTTCACAAATGCAAAATGCAGATCCAAAATTCTATGAGAACACTTTTGCTACCTTGCCTCAACATGTACACCTTTTTTAGAATAATTTGATAATAATCGGGTGTCACATATCTTGCCTCAATGAGCTCAATCAACTATTGCCAAATCGGAATATCAAATATGTATCGTTGATCTCGCTCCCGCTTCTTGGATTTCCACCAAGTAGACGCATATCCTTCAAATTATGTAAGGGCATATTTTGCTTTAACTGCATCCGAAGTATTGTTAGTGAGGAAGATCCTCTCACTTTACAATTTCTACTCTAGGAACTCCTCCAAATCACTCCCACCTTTGAACTTGGGAAGTTCCACCTTTATGGTATGTAGGTTGCGATCTTGGTCACATCGTTCCTCCATACCTTGCCATCTTGCCCGATCATCAAGACCTTGCCACCTACCTCGATCTTTAAAGGGTCTACCTCTACCTCTTCATCCCCTATTAGCATCATTTTTGTATTTTCCTCTAAATCGGGGTTCCTCCCACTGTCTTTCATTCTCCTCAACTCTTTCTTCAAAAAGGAGATTTTGGTAATGGCATGGCAATGGTTCCGACGTGAAGTTTTGTAGTGTTGGTGTGTATTGGTTCATTTGGGGATTGTTGGGTTGAGTGGCTCTATATTGGTTAATTTGGGGGTTGTTACGTTGGGTGGCTCTCGGGGTTATTTGTGGTTGAGGTTCATCTTGATGGGGTGGATAGAATTGTGGTTGTGTATGGGAGTTGGTTTACCCGGCATAGCACGAGATATTAACATTTGGGTGAGTGGAGGGTGGAATTGAGGTTGAAGGGATGTTGCTAGTGCGGGGATGGTACAACGCTTGGAATTGCCTCGGGGGTTATAGTGAGTGAAGTGTTAGGGTTCCGACTTGATTCATTACCAACAGTTGCATCTCCACCAATCGATTGGGGAGTGCCCAACCTACTTGTTTTCTCCATACTAGCCAACTTAGTACCCATCATCCCAATTTCTGCCCTCATAGCATTCATCTCCGTGCTCAACCTCGCCAATTCTCTAGCTATGAAAGACATTGGCTCCTCCCCTTCTTGGGGTTGTCCTCTAGTAGTCAACATGGTATTTGTACCTATAAAATTTGACAAACACGTTAGAAGTAAAAGTTCCTCACGTCTCTCGTATTTTCGCTCAAGTCTTACCTCACTCTAGTGTTCTTCTAATGTTGGAGACGAACCTCTAATCCAATCAATCTCACATGTATGTTAAGCCTTGTGTAAGACTAGATTCTTGTTTATTAGAAGAAAGTACAACTCAAAATCTAGAGAACGGAATCAATAACGTTCAACGAAATTTTAAAAAAAAATGAAAGAAGTGGGACGAAAAAGAAGTGAAAATCAAGAATTAATTAATAAACAAGTAGGATTAATTACTTGTTGTTAATTAATTGGAAGGATTAAAGAAATGAAATTAGAAGAAGAAATAAATTTGAAGATTTGTTTTTAAAATTTCTGATGAAAAAAACTGATGCGGTGAACTTAGGTGCTATAGCATCAAAAAGGCGTTGGGCTAAATAAAAGAGGCAAAAGTGATGCCTCTCTTAAGTTTGTCCTCACCTCTCTAAGAGGCGCGCGGGGCTGGACTGGGCAGAGGCTTATGCGGGTCGGGTTGACTGGCACTGACGTCAGCTGGGACCCGACTTCCTTTTGTTTTCCGCGATATTCCCATTATTTTTGTTCTATTCAAAATTTCTTCTTTGAGGGGTCCACCAAACTAGTAATTTTCCCTTTAACATAACAAACAACCTTTAGACTTGTGCCAAAATTAATTTGGATCTCGTACACCTATTGGGGTCTTCTACCTCTTGAAGATATGAATAAACTCAAGAACATGAAGAACACCCAATATTCAATCCACCTCAAATCAACTTCAAATTGCACCAAATTTTAAATCCGAGCTCCTCTTGATTAGTAGACTATAACGTACTAACTCTTGAATCCAATAGAACCCTCCTTCACCAAGACCCACTTTCAAGTTTCAAACCTTCAAGCTCAACAATGGTAGAATGCTCAAAACACCTCCAAACTGAATGAAATTTGAAATTTAGGGGCTTTGATATCAACAGACTCAAATTCACCAAAAGAATAACAAAAATTTGGGGTTTTCCCTAAAAATCTAGTCACTAAGCTCGTTATACCAAATGATAGAAACCTAATTGGAAACTCGAAGAAACTCAAACACACTAACTAGGATAAAATTAAAATTGAAATTACAAGGAAAGAAAGATAGAAGTGAGACACAATTAATTAAAATCAAAGGCAACCAACGGTATAATAAACCCAAGACCTCCTTCAATTGAATCAACTAAAGAACCTACACTATGGAAGATTTCCACAAGTGAATAAGTTCATGTGAGAAATCTTGAAAAGGGTTATTCAACAACAAAGGAATTGCACTCTAGAACTAAATTACCTCTAATTATCACTAGTTATATGCCTAAGTAGAATTCTATGGAAATATCAATTATCATAAAAAATCAAGCTAACCATCAAATGAAACTAAGACAAATATTTATAGTTTATGTCTATTACTACAAAGTCTCAAAAATGGCCTTTGCACAAATAACTCCACATGCGCTCTTATTCACATGAATTGCAATCCTAACCACTTTGTGAAGTGGCCGCTTTTCTTGTGTCTTCCTCTTCAAGATCCTCCCAAGCTATCATCCAAACATTGTACACTTGTGAGAACTTCTCTTCAAGTTCTTCCAATACTCCTCTCTTCATGAACATTGATTGCAGTTCTTGGAGCTCCCTTGCTTGATCACGAGTGAATGGTCTTGAGCCCGCCCAGGTCATATCATCCAAGTCCATCTTTCTTCCTTGTGAATAGTTGTAGCTAGCAACTATTCCTTATAAATATGAGGAATGACATTTCAGGAAAATAAAATTGATCGGCTTGCTTACCCATCCTGCTTGCTTGAGCTGCTTGCTTACACGTCCTACTAGCTTGAGCTGCTTAACACATGTCGTGATTATTAAACAGGAACAAGACACTTGTCTAAGTGAAAAAGGTCAGCATGTGACACCTTAATTAACCAAGAAGGTGACAAGTAGGTGTGTCACCTACTTGAAAACAAAGGTCCAAATTATTCCACCTAAATGGACATGTGTAGGTCAGCCAAGAGGGCCCTTTTAGTGGCTGAATAAAGACCTCTCTCCTCATAATATCCAATTAGTAGAAACATAAAATAGAGCCACGGAATTCTCTCCCAAATTGTTCTACTCCAAACCCTTAAGAAGCTGCCAATAATCTTCTTCTGTCAATTCAGGTGAAAGGGAAATCTCCAATGCTGAAGGATCTGAAGTGAAGCAAGTTTATGATCATCACGGAAAAGATACTACCATTGTTTCATACCTACAAGATCTAATATAGGTAGAAAAATCTTCCCTTTTTTCATGTATTTGAGTTTATATATGTTCTAGCAATGTTGTTTGGTGAAGAACTTGTGAAGTAGGGGCTGGAAATTGAGTGGAAGTTATTGTGGTGTTATGGGCTGTTTGGAGTAGTTTCATGTTATTATATAGATGTCACATGTGAGTATCGGCTTAGATATGTTGTGGTAAAGCTTATTGGTGTCTTAACTAAGTTATGAAAGTAAGAATTGATGAAGAAATAATCTGAAAATTGGTTTTGAGTTGCTGAACTTATGGGACTGTTATGAGGTCATTTTAAAGTGGTATTGTGGCTTAAAATTATTAGGGATAATTGAATATGTTGTGGTTAATATTGTTGATAAATTTTGGAAAGAAGAAGTTGTTTAAAACTATAGTTGTTTAATTACAAACTGAGCTTGCCATTTGTTATACTATTATTTGAATTATCGAAATTTGTTTTACGTTGTTGAGGGGCTGAATGGATGAGATTGGTTATTGATATTGTTATATTCTTGGTGCTATTTTGAATTTGGGGAAGTGAGGAAATGTAGGGGATGTGCTGCCCAATTTTTCGTAAGAGAGCTACTAGCTTAGAAATGTGTTTTATATCCTTACTATGGCATTGATCATAGTTCTAATACCTTGATATGGGTTGAAGTACTACGAGCAGTATGTGGAGTCCTTAGTAATAAATGTATGTTAAGGCTACTCTTCCTTCTTTTGGCATGCTCAGAATGAAACGAACGTAAATGAATAATATCCATAACGGCTCCACTCTTAGCTATGTTAGAGGCTGATGTTCTTGTCTTACTCCGATAGACTCAGAGTGTCTTAGTATCATTCATGCATTATATACATGTATACACCATGACCTCACAAATATTATATACGAGTATGCTCTATGTATGTATATGGGGTATGGGAAATGTTATGGCGTTATATACGTACCACCACCTGATCAACTGGTATATGATGATGATTATGCCTACAGAGGCCGATGTAATATGATAGGATGCCCACAGAGGCTTGATGGTCTTATATACGCATATGTATATGTATGACCAGGCATTATTTACGCACATGTACGACACTTAGGCATATTAAGGCCCTCAGAGGAATTCGATACATGTTAATTATTTCTTGTCTTAGGTTACCTCCATACCTTTATGAAGTTATTTTTCATGCCTTACATACTAGGTACATTATTCGTACTGACGTCCCTTTTGTCGGAGGATGCTGCGTTTCATGCCCGCATACTTAGGTAGACAGGGTGATGGTCCGCAGCCGTAGGTTGCATGTTCAGCTGATATTGGAGCACTCTACTTATCTCGGAGTTACGGTATAGTCTTGATATGCATATGGGTATGGTGGGGCCGTGTCATGACCTTATGATGTCATGTACTGCAGTAGAGGCTTGTAGACAGTTATGATGTAGTCTGATGTGATGTGGCCTCCTCGGCCTATATTTTTGTTATATTTTCATCTATGGAAGCCTTGTCGGCTCGTACAATCATGTCCAACATCTATGTATATACATATATGCCCTATCGGTCTTGCTCCTTTTTAGCGTATTATTTCTATGAGTCAGTAGGTTACCTCGTGATGGCCTTGTTGCCCATGCTTATTTATGATTATATGGTGAATGTATGTCTAGTGGTGCTCGACAAGTAAGGTTTGGGTGCTCGTCATGGCCCTCCAGTTTGAATCGTGAAAAACTTGGTATCAGAGTAGGTTTGTCCTAGGGAGTCTGCAAGTCATGCCTAGTAAAGTCTTGTTTATGGGTGTGTTGTGCACCAATCTTATAAACAGGAGGTTATGAGGCATTTAGGATGGTTACCTTTCCTTCTTGTTCTAGATCATGAAAAAGAGCTGAGTTATAAGTATTCCAGCCTTATTTGTCTCGTGTTTATGATTTTAGCAATACCTAAAGTAAGGAAGTAGACCCAGAGTAAGAGGGCGTTGAATACGGCTGCGGACGTGGGTACCAACCGAGTGCCACCCACTATTGAGGGCCAGAGTGAGGCCCACAGTGTGACTCCTCCGCATGATTCCCCGATTCCACCACCTTTAAAGGAGCTTAGTGGGGCTGCAGTACCCCAGTTCCTCTACCTGATACTTTGGATGATGATCTTGATATGTGAAGTGTTGTACATTTTATGACTCGATTGGTGGCCGCTCAGGCCTAACGTTAGACTACTGATCCTTCTGATAGAGTAATTAGTGCGAGAGCTAAAGATTTCATCAACCTGGACCCTCCAGTATTCATGTGATCAGACCTGAACGCGGACTGACATTATTTTCTAGATCAGATGCAGTGTACCTTGCAGGTAATGGATGCCATCGATACAGAGTCGGTAAAGTTTGCTTCTTATAGATTGTGGGATGTCGCGGTGACCTGTATGAGACATAGGAGCATTCTAGGGGACCTCGTGCCCCACCAGCAGGATGGAGAGAGTTTTCGCTGGCTTTCTTATAACATTTTCTGGCGGTCGAGCTCCGACGGGCCAGGCAGGATAGATTTTTTCATCTTTAGCAGGGTAATATGAGTGTTCGAAAATGTAGCTTGCATTTTAATTCGTTGGCCAGATATGCTCCTACGATCATAGCTTAGATGAGCGACCGGGTACATAAGTTTGTTCTTGCTTGGGGCCGCACTTGGTTAATAAGTGTATTATGGCTTTTCTTAATCCAAATATAGATATTGCTCGCATTCAGGCGTATGCACAGAATCTGGAGGATCGTAAGAGACAACAACGGGTAGATCGAGAGCATGATAGGGGCCAGCACAAGAGGGCCCGGTTCGTGACATAGGAGAGTTTAGAGGTGGGTCTAGGCCACAATTTTATAGGCGCCCATCCTACCTAGCAGCTAGTGCACCATCACATTTTTTGAGGTCGAGGGTTGATCAGTTTGTTCAATCTGGACCAGGTTAGAGATCACGACTATAAGGGTCCTATTATAGAGGGGATTCTAGTCAGATGTGACCGCATTTGACTTGATGTGAGCAGTGTGGTAAAGCCCATCCCGGGTCGTGCCAACGAGGATCAGAGGTGTGCTATTCTTGTGGTTATCCCAGTCATATCATGCAAGAGTGCCCGATAAGAGGTGGAGGTGTTAGGTCCCAGCCAGCCAGATTAGTAGGAGCTTCATTATCTTCAGCACGCCCGTCAGGACAAGGTCATCATACATTAGTCAGTCGAGGTGGAGCAACTAGCTTCAGTGATAGCTAGAACTGCATTTAGGCATTGATGGGTCAACAGGATCAGGAGTCTTCACCTAATGTTATTACAGGTATATTGTCAGTCTTTTCACATAATATATATGTGTTGTTAGATCTAGGCTCCAATCTATAATATATCACCCTTTCATTTCCTGTAAGTTTGGTATGGAGCCTGAGTTGATAAGAGAGCCATTTGCGGTATCTACACCAGTTGTTGAGTCGGTAGTTGCTTGCCAGGTGTATCAGAATTGTGAAGTGTTAATTTGTAGCCATAAGACCCTAGAGGATCTGGTAGAGTTAGAAATGGTTGATTTTGATGTTATTATAGGCATGGATTGGCTGGTGTCATTCTACACTAACGTTGATTGTCGAACAAAGATCGTTAGATTTCAGTTTCCAAGCGAGCCAGTCCTTAAATAGAAGGGTAATACCGCGATGCCAAAGGGTAGGTTTATTTTATACCTTATGGCAAGAAAGATGATTTCAAGAGGTTGTATATACCATCTTGTTCTGGCCAGAGATGCCGATGTCAAACCACAAACTCCTCAATCAATTTTGGTGGTTAATGATTTCTTGATGTATTTATAGACGAACTTCTAGGCCTTCCTCCTGAAAGGGAGATCGAGTTCGATATAGAAGGGTTGCCAGACACTCAGCCGATATCTATCCCTCCTTATAGAATGGCTCCAGCTGAATTGAATGAATTAAATGAGCGATTAAAGGATCTTCTTGAGAAAGGCTTCACTAGGTCCAGCATGTCCCCTTGGGGTGCGCCGATATTGTTTGTACGAAAGAAAGATGGCTCGTTGCGAATGTGTATTGACTATCAGCAGCTGAATAAAGTCACTATTAAGAACAAGTACCCTCTTTCCAGAATTTATGACTTGTTTGATCAGTTATAGGGTGCAAAATATTTTTCAAATATCGACTTAAGGTCAGGGAACTATCATCTAAGGGTCAAGGACAGGGACATTCCGAAAACTGCTTTCAGAACAAGGTATGGGCACTTCAAGTTCTTAGTAATGTCATCTAAGGATCCAACAACTTTTATGGATCTAATGAACATCGTGTTTCGCCCATTTCTGGATGTATTTGTGATAGTATTTATAGATGATATTTTGATTTATTCTCACTCGGAGGCGGAGCATGTGGATTACTTGCGGGTAGTACTACAGATGCTCCAAGATCGTAAGTTGTTTGCTAAGCTCTCCAAGTGTGAGATTTGGTTGAATTCAGTGGTTTTCCTTGGTCATATAGTGTCAGATGAAGTTATAAGAGTTGACACTAAGAAGGTAGAAGTGGTGAAGATTTGGCCGAGGCCCACGACTCCATTAGAGGTTCATAGCTTTTTAGGCTTAGCCGGCTACTATAGGAGGTTTGTAGCAGGATTTTCTACTATATCAGCACCATTGACAAGGTTGACACAAAAGGATATAAAGTTCCAGTGGTTCGATGCCTGTGAGCAGAGCTTCCAAGAGTTAAAGGACATACTAACATCGACACCAGTTCTTACTCTCCCAGAGGGTCCAAAAGGTTATGCTGTGTATTATGATTCCTCAGGAACAGGTTTATGATGCGTGTTGATGCAACATGGTAAGGTGATTTCCTATGATTCAAGGAAATTGAGGAAACATAAGAAGAACTATCCGATGCATAATTCGAAGTTAGCTGCGGTGGTCTATGCACTGAAAATTTGGAGGCACTACTTGTATGGTCTTCATTTAAACATTTTAACGGATCATAAGAGTCTGCAGTATATATTTAAGTAGAAAGAGTTGAACTTGAGACAAAGAAGGTGGCTTGAATTGTTGAAGGATTATAATGTGGACATCTTATACCATTCTGGTAAAGCTAATGTTGTGGCGGATGTGCTTAGTCGCAAGTCTATGGTCAGCTCGATGCCGGTGCAGGCCGAGAGGAAAGAGTTAATAAAAGAGCTCCATCAGTTAGCTAGGTTGGGAGTCCGATTAATGGGTTTGGAAGATGTTGTCTTTGTGATTCAGGATACATCAGAGTCGTCCCTCATAGCGGAATTTAAGGAACATCAGTGGGAAGACCCCATTTTAGGAAAACTCAGAGAGGGTATTCAACAGAAGAAGACTACAAGCTTTGAGATTGATGGAAATGAGCCTCTCAGGTACCAAGACCAGGGCGGTTTGTGTGTTCCAAATATAGCGGGATTACGGGACAAGATTATGACGAGGTCCATTGGTCACGATAATCCATTCACCCTGGATCTACTAAGATGTATCATGATCTCAAAGGTATATATTGGTGGAACGACATGAAAAGGAACATTTCGGAGTTTGTAGCCTAGTGTACTAATTGTCAACAAGTAAAAGTTGAGCACCGAAAGCCCGACGGCTTGACTTAGAACATTGAGATTCCGATGTGGAAATAGGAAATGATCAATATGGATTTCCTCATGGGTTTCTCTTATCATAAGTTTGATTCTATTTGGGTGATTGTTGATAGACAGACCAAATCAGCTCATTTCCTGGCAGTCAAAACTACCTACACAGCCGAGGACTACGCAAAGTTGTACGTTAAGATATTGTTGCTCCACTCATATGTCTAATAGCTTCTTAGATGTCCTACCAAGCTATTGCCCCGATGAGTTGGGTTTCATAAGTGTATTAGTAGCCACGTGTTTCTACCAGAGAGTAAGTACGAACTATAGTGGCACTCTCAAAAGAACTTTCGTAGTGTGACGAATATTGGTTTATGAGCAAAAGAGAACCTTGCATGTTTGATAGTTGTTATGTGTTATAGTGACCCGTAGTTTAAGTGAAAAGGATTTACTTGTTGATGATTTCTAGTTGATAACGAGATGTGAACCATACTTGTTAATGATGGTAACAATTTATAATCATACTTAAAGAGGTTATAGAATGTTGTCAAGGATGGGTGATGTGTAGGTCGACTATAAGACGACTTTCAGATGATAGTAGGGGAATTATGGATCTAATATTAATGTATGGTATGTAGCAAGCTACAGGTTGTATGTATAGGACTACAACATGTTTCTCAAGGTAGACGATATCTCACGGCTAACGTCTAACTAAATGTCATGGGGTGTAGAGCATAAATTAAGATGAATCACGCATTAGCTTAAGATGGTTTTCAATGGATTATAGGTCCTAGTGAAGATGAATTATATGGATGGGTTCTAGATTATCTTTAACGGATTATAGTTTGTTATTTAAGATGAGTCATATTGATAATATCCAAATTACTGTTATCAGATTGTAGTCTACTTAAGATGAATTATGGGCTGGCTTTCAGAGTATCACTAATGGATGATAGATTGCTACGTAAGATGAATTATATGACAGCTAATTTTATATAAACGTTATAGCCTTCTTGAGGATAAGACGTTATAAGGAGTTAAAATATAGGTTTTGGAAGCACCAATAAGGAATATAGTAAAGTGACTGTGTATGTCCATCTCGTATTTAGCGAGATAAAGTCCTATCAGATGTTCCCTTTCTATTTGAGTTCCTAGGAGTAAAGTATCACGACTGTCTTGTTCATGCTCAGGTGTTCCTTTCACGTGATGTCATTTGTATAGTAATAAGTCATCATATGGTTAAGAGTTTAGATGATCGTTAAAGGGGTCATAGAACGTAACATAAGAGGAATTATGTTGTAAGCATCCAGATTACCATTGTGGGGTATAAAGCTTCTTTTAAGATAAACCATATTGACGTAGACGATCATAGTCTATCCAAGGTAGAATGTACCACAAGACTAGATAATGGTTTCCGAAGGTTTCATAATAGGGTCGTAGAATAGTAGGTATATTCCTATCATATCCAGCGACATAAAGTCTTATCATTTGATTCCTTCCTTTAATATGAGTTTCAAAGAATGAAATATCGCAAGTCTTCTACCCATGTGATATTGTTTGTGTCGTATTAAGTCCTCGATAATGATCGAACTCTCTTTATTACGAATCTCATATGTTTCCAAGGTTCGTAGGTAAAAGAAAGCATCATAGAGTAGTAAATGTTAAGGCTACTCTTCCTTCTTTTGGCATATTCATAATGAAACGAACGTAGAAGAACAATATCCATAACGACTCCACTCTTAGATATGTTAGAGGCTGATGTTCTTGACTTATATATAATAATTGTCATCTTATCTTATGGCTTGTTGACTCTTCAAAGTAAGTTATGTTGATGATGTTAGTTCCAAATTTTAATCGGAGGTGCAACGACCTTACGTCACTCAGATAGACTTAGAGCGTCTTAGTATCATTCATGCATTATATACATGTATATAACATGACCTCACAGATGTTATATACGCGTATGATATACGATATGTATATGGGGTATGGTAAAGGTTATGGCGTTATATACTCACCACCACCTGATCAGCTGGTTATATGATGATGATTATTCCCATATAGGCTATTATGGTAAGGAAGACGCCCAATGAGGCCAAAGGCGTTATATACACACATATATATACGACTGCATTATATAAGCATATAGAGTATACATGTGCATATCATGGCCCTTAGTGGTAATTCAAAGTTTGTGGTTGATTCTTCCCTATCTCTCTTTACAGTTGATGTTCTTTCATATGATTATTTATGTCTGCCTTACGTATTCGGTACAATCATTCTGTAATGACGTCCCTTTTGTCGGGGGCGCTGCATTTGTTATATTTCAAATTGCATGTCCAATTGTACAAGTTGGCAAACTGGTTTGCTAGATAGTGCAGATCATCAACGGAAGAGTTGCAAGCTCCAATTTCACCTGGAGTCGAGTCAGGTCTAGTAATTGCATTAATGTGAGAGATTATGGGTAGGATTATTAACTAATAAGGGTTGTTAGTATTGAAAAAAGTTCTGAATCCCTGTCCCAGCAATTGTATTAGTCATTCAATAATAGATACTCATATAGGCTACATAGACAGAGTCAGTGGGTTATTTTACATTCAATTGCATACCATGGGCCAGTGGCCACGTTCATGTACAAAAAATATTTTGTTCACAGAATTCATTTGTGTTACAAGTTATGTCATTTATCCTATTACAAGATCACAGTAGATGCATGTAGAGCATGGTCCATCCAACTCATGTTTTGAGACGTGACATATGCTCACTTTCGATTGCCTCACAATTGCTTCGGCCAATGATTACAATCTTGTTGACTCTGGTTGGTCACAAGGGAATTAGTTTCTACTCTTAGCCGGAATGGACTCTTATTTGACTTTGAATAACATATGACACAATTCAAACTAATGGACTTGAATCAAGAAGTTGTCAACGAAGTTTTAGATGAAAACAATTGGAACGAAAAGAAGTGGAACTTAAGAACTAGTTAACAATCAAGTAAGGATGATTACTCATTAATTAGTTTAGAAAATCAAATAAATGAAGAGAAGAATGAAACAAAAGTTGGATTCAAAAGTATAGGGGGGAAATGACCTTTGCGTGGGTGGCTGTGTGGCCAATGTATGTTCCGTGGCCGAGGTTGACTAGGTATGTGCCCCACGTTCAACTATGTGGCCACTTCCAGTAGCAAAAAAATGGTTTGATCTTCAGGTACGTGGGTGGCTGCGTTGCCCACGTGGTTGCGTGGTCAACCCTCTTTTTCCCTTTTTTGATTTTTTTTGATTTTTTTAATTACTTTTTGGTCCACACAACCTAGTATTACCCTTTTTGGGGTAGAAAAACACCTTTTGACTAATATCCAAAAATTATATGGATCAAAACCCTCATTTTTGGTGTCTTCTTCACTATGAAGATAGACTCTAAAAACACTAAGCACGAAGTAATAAAAGAGAAATAATACAAAATAAAATAAGGATAAGAACCAATTAACCTCAAGTAGGATCAATTACTAGAGTTTAATTAGTTTAGAGAATCAAAGAAATGAAAAATAAATCAAAACGAAATGAGTTTTGAGTCAAAACCTGAAAAGCGCGATATGATATTCACTGTGCACAGTTTGCGGTTCGCATCCGCAAACTGCAACACAGTTTGTGTTTCATAAATGCAAACTGCAGATCCAAAATTCTCTGAGAACACTTTTGCTACCTTGCCTCAACATGTACACCTTCTTGATAACACTTTGATAATAATCGGCTGTCACATATCTTGCCTCAATGAGCTCAATCAACTATTGCCAAGTCGGAATATCAAATATGTATCATTGAGCTCGCTCCCGCTTCTTGGATTCCTACCAAGTAGACGCATATACCTCAAATTATGTAAAATCATATTTTTCTTAAAAGGAATCTAAAGTATTGTTGCTGAGGAAAATCCTCTCACATTACAATTTCTACTCTAGGAACTCCTCCGGATCACTCCCACCTTTGAACTTGGGAAGATCCACCTTTATGGTATATAGGTTGCGATCTTGGTCACCTCGTTCCTCCCTACTTTGCCATCTTGCATGTTTATCATGACCTTGCCACCTACCCCGATCATTAAAGGGTCTACCTCTACCTCCTCGCCCACCTCATCCCTTATTAGCATCATTTTCGTATCTTCTTCCAAATTGGGACTCCTCCCACCATTTTTCATTCTCCTCAACTCCTTCTTCAAAAGGGGGATTATTGTAATGGTATGGCAATGGTTTCGGGGTGAAGTTTTGTAGTGTTGGTGCATATTGGTCCATTTGGGTATTGTTGGGTTAGGTGGCTCTATATTTGTTCATTTGTGAATTGTTAGGTTGGATGGCTCTATATTTGTACATTTGGGGGTTGTTGGGTTGGGTGGATCTTAGGGTAATTTGTGGTTGAGGTTCATCTTTATGGGGTGGATAGAATTGTGGTTGGGTATAGGAGTTGGTTCGCCTGGTATAACACGAGACGTTAACATTTCAGTGAGTGGAGGGTAGAATTGAGGTTGAAGGGATGTTGCTAGTATAGGGATAGTACAACGCTTGGAGTTGCCCTGGGGTTATAGTAGGTGAAGTGTAGGGGTTCCGTATTGATTCATTACCAAAGTTTCATCTCCACCAGTCGATTATGGAGTGCCCAACCTACTTTTTTGTTCCATACTAGCCAATTTAGTACCCATCGTTCCCATTTCTGCACTCATAACATGCATCTCCATGCCTAACCTTACCAATTCTCTAACTATGAAAGCTCTCCTCCCCTTCTTGGGGTTGTCCTCCGATAGTCGAAATGGTATTGGTACCTACAAAATTAAAAAAACACATGAGAAGTAAAAGTTCCTCATGTCCCTCATGTTTTCGCTCAAGTCTTACCTCACTCTAGTGTTATTCTAATATTGGTAATGAAGCTCTAATCCAATCAATCTCACATGTATGTTAAGCCTTGTGGAAGAATAGATACTTGTTTATTAGAAGAAAGGACGGCTCAAAATCTAGAGGACGGAATCAAGAACGTTCGACGAAAGTAAACGAAGGAAGTGGGACGAAAAAGAAGTGAAAATCAAGAATTAATTAAAAACAAGTAGGATTAATTACTTATTGATAATTAATTAGAAGTATTAAATAAATGAAATTAGAAGAAGAACTAAATTTGAAGATTTTTTTTAAATTTCGGATGAAAAAAAACTGAAGCAATGAACTAAGGTGCTATAGCACCAAAAAGGCGATGGGCAAAAGAAGGCAAAAAGTGATGCCTCTCATAAGTTGGCCCTCACCCCTCTCAGAAACTCAAACACACTAACTAAGATACAATTGAAATTGAAATTACAAGGAAAGAAAGATAGCAGTGAGACAAATTAATTGAAATCAAAGTCAACTAAGACTATAATAAACCAAGACCTCTTTAGAAGCTTCCAAACACACTCCAAAGAGATGAGGTTGTTAGAAGAATTTATGAGCTAACAAACCCATGAATATTGTCACATAGAAGGACTCAAAACACGGCCTAGATAAGAGGAAGAGGTGGTCGAACAACTTGGTCACCAAGTCAATACAAATGTGTTCACACTAGGTATTATTAGTTTGTATATTTTCATTTGCTTTCTAAAATAGTATCTTTTTGTACTATAAATAGAGGGCTTAGGCCATTGTAAATGAGAGAGTTTGTGAATAAATAGAGGCCTAAAGTTGTGTTTTACTCACAAATCTAAGTCTTTCAATCTGGGATTGATATTCTTAGTTAGTGCTCCAAGAGTACCTTTGGTTCCTGTGTGAACCAAACCCTTGGTGCAAGTTTAGCTAAGACTGTGTGACTTAGTGTAACCCAAACTAAGGTTTCCCTTTAGTGTAAATCTTGGTTAGGACTGTTTGACCTAATCAATACCCAAGCTTGAGGAACCCTGTTAGTGGTAATCGAATGTTGGAACTGTGTGGACCAACCTAGCCTAAGCTTCCGGTTACTAAAAGGGCTTTCGATCACCCTCACTTGGCTAGTTCACGGGCATTTCTCTTAGCAAACCCCAGTCTTAACCTTGTGGAATTGATCACCTTATCCTTGGTGTTGAGTCGGGCAGTAAAACCCCTGTATCTCTATCCTTGGGCTCATCGACTGTACTTCACTACAACCACAACCACTAAACACTTAAACCATAACAACCAACAAATACTTAACCAAATCAATTGTCCTTCACTCGAGCTTACAACTCGTGTTCAATCTACCAACTACCCTTACCTACCACAGTACTTCCTATACATCCCCACCAAAGGTCACCATCCAAAATAGTCCAAAAATACCCGTCCTATCCCAATAACACCAAACAGTCCGCATAACATACTTTACCGAGAACCTTACTGTCCCAGTTTTATTCCGTCATCCTACTGTCATCCAACCACCAAAGCCCAAACATCAAAACAACCCTCAATGTGTCCACAACAACCCCATAAAATTCCTTGACCCAACTCCCTTTTAATATACCCGAAATAGCCATCAAACACCCCACTATCCCGCCAAACGGAGAACCCGAAACCCCCATTTTGACGTCTATTTTTGGGCCAATCTGTATATCGCCAACACCCGACCTACTTACCCAACATCATCCCTCCTTACTTGCATCAGATTGGTATCAAAGCCAAGCGTTTCCATCCCACTCAACAATGTTATGGCTAACATGAATGAGGAACTTAGGAGGGTTATGTCCAAGTTAGTTGCGGAACAAATGCAAGGCTTGAAAAAGGAACTTGCAGATCAGGCCGTGAGTAACAATACTGAGCCAAGGGTTATGAAAAGCAATCCATTGTGTCATGTTGAGGGCAAGGCAGTACTTATTAATCCATTATATGATCAGAAAAATGTGGGGAAAGACATTGGTCTTGCGGAAGTGTGTGAAGATTTAGTTCTCCGACATGTGTTGAGTGTTCAACTTGAAGAACACATTGAGACACAAAGGGAACAACTCTTTTACACGCATTGTAAGGTAAATAATAAAGTGTGTAATGTGATTGTTGACGGGAGAAGTGGTGTCAACTTGGCCTCCGTAGAAATGGTGAACAAGTTAAAACTACCCACCCACAATCATTCGAGGCCGTATGATCTCCAACGGATAAGCCAAGACGAAAGGCTAAGAGTAGTAAAACAAACTCTTGTTAGATTTCAGATTGGAACATATGAAGATAATGTATAGTGTGATATCTGCATATTTTATTAGGGAAACCATGGCAACTTGACACGAAGGCATAACATGATGAAGGAAGGAATACTTATTCCTTTCAAAAAGCTGATAAGAAAATCTAACTAGTGCCGATATCTCCTAGTGAGGTGAAGGATATGAGAATCTGACGTGCAAATAAGTGTGAAGCCGAGGACGTACTACGTGATGAACGAAGGGTAGAATAAGAATCCAAGAAGGGGAGTCTGATGGATTCATTGGCATGCAAGATTAAGGAGAACATTGTGGAAGTTACATCATCATATGTCGATGTGAAGAAACTTGCGAATGGTCTTACATCCTGAACACCACCAATAAAAGATAGTGAACTTGCTCTTGATTTATTTTCAAGAAGCTCATTGTTTACTCACCAAGACTATGGATGTAAAGAACAAGGATTGGTAGGCAAAGAACATGATCGAAAGTGCCTTAGTCCTTACACAACACCCACATTGTTGGTACCGAAAGAGACTTGGCACACATGTTATCGAGAGGTTGATGACCTCACAATGAAGTGCACAATTCCTATGCAGAACTCGATGGATCTTTTGAATGAATTTGAAACCGGACCACCACCGATAGAAAGCATTTAATGTGCTTTTAGTTTATTTCCAATGAGGCCATTAACCAATCATCAAGCTTATGGATGCCCTCCGGAGGAGACTAACGAATTAGTCATCCAAGAGGACCTTTGCCCACATACGGTACCTATCTTTTTGGTGCCAATGAGAAATGAAACTTGGCACGTATACATTGATAGCCGAGTGACTTACAACGTCACTTTAAATTACAAGTCTCCGATGACGAGAATAGATGACAATTTGGGTTACTTGGGTAGAGCCTCATTACTTTCTAAAGTGTCTTGTAAGGGCGGCTCCCAACTAACGAAGATCCAAAGTAGGGTGAAGTGAATATGGTGATCAAGAGCCAACATGGTGGGTGCGAATGGCTTGTGTTGTCACTCGGAGTTTTTGGTGACCTAAACTATTCCATATATCTCATGCAAGGGATATGCTTAACCCAAGAACACAAGGCATTACCAAAGAACATTTGTATTAAACCACCCGAAGTTGACCAAAGTTAGTTCAGGACTACAAATATTATTCGAGACTGTGGTTTGGCTTGTTCCTATTCTCATATATTCCGACGACATGATTCATGCGCCACCCCTATCCCAATCATGAAGGTACTATTTAAGGTTGAAGATGAGGTTTGGGAAGTTGGTACTGGTCTTCAAGAGCAAGAATCCACAGCTTCCACTAATGGAAGATTAGATGATGCGCGACTTCCCTATTCTACTTCCCACCCGAAATTTTATATGATGCAAAGGAAGTCAAGTCCAAGATATGATAATGGGATAGCATGCTGCCAACCTTCCACAAAACTCAAATGATGAGTCTGATTTAATGTCGGATACATTTTCCCGAAAGCTCGTGAGGTTGACCATGCTTGGATATGAAACTAGTGGTATCAGCATTGTCACCATCTTAGTTCAATATAAGGGAACCGCGGGGGAAATTGAGTGGTTCATGGTTTGGTAACGACTATGATATGGTGGGATCCGTGATCCAATACGGGCATCATATGAAGTCAAAACCATTTGCCTTGTATGTAGAGCCATATTTGGAAAGTTTCGAGGAAGGCTTCCACAAAATTAAACTTCCAAGCAAAGATGAAGGTTCAACATGCTATGAAGTGTCCTCACATTTAGACGACACGAATTTAAGGACAAATTCTTTCAAAGAATGGAAGATTGATGCAGTAAAGCCCGCGGACTTAAACTCTCCACCTATGTTTAAAGATGATTTACTAAGAGTCCCAATGATGGCCCGTCAATCTACACTTACATGCCTAATATGGCATGGAAAATGGAATGGAATTGGAGTTGTTACGTGAAGGTTCAAGAAGACATTGTATTTTCGGCCTTCTTGTTGGTCTTGGCAGAGACCATGCATTTCTTACCGCATATTGTTTTCCTTTAGTTCTTAGCTTAGCTTCTAGTTTTCATTAGGACACATTTAATGAGCCATGTAATAAGGTGACAAGGCCGAGAGTTCTTCCTACAAGTTGACAAGGCCGAAAATATGGTAAGAGGACAAGGTGGCAAGGACAAGAATGATATAGAAGCTAAGGCTTCCAAGAAGACAATTCATGAACCAACTAGTTAATGAATTTGGCTACATTAAAAGTCTTCAAAATCGTCCAAGGGGAGATGAAGTGGTTGGACGAAATGTTTATCAAGCAAGTACAAAGAATGGATGCTTCCAAACACATTCCAAAGAAGACAATTCATGAACCAACTAGTTAATGAATTTGGGTACATTAAAAGTCTTCAAAATCGTCCAAGGGGAGATGAAGTGGTGGGCCGAAATATTTATCAAGCAAGTATAAAGAATGGATGCTTCCAAATACATTCCATGAAGATGAGATCCTTGAGAAGCCAAATCCATCCACTCTTCTTCTTGGATGCCACAAAGAGGTGTGAAGGAATTTTAGTTCATCCTTGTCTCCAAGAAAAGCCAAACCCTATCCCATTATTCACACCAAGACCGAGAACACCCTTGGCCACAAAGAAAACCCGAACCCTTGGCCGAAAGTTTCAAGTTAGAGTTTGTGTCCTTTAGTTTGTATTATAGAATAATCCATGTACTACTATAAATAGGACCCTTAGGATATTGTAAATAAACAGTTTGAGTTTAATATTAAATCTAAAGTGTGTTTTCAACTTGTGTGTTTAAGTATATCGATGATGTGTGGACCACCCCTCCCTTTAGTGTAAGTCTTGGTTAGGACTGTGTGACTTAATCAATACCTAAGCTCGAGGAACCCCCTTAGTGGTAAGTGAATGTTGGAAGTGTGTGACCTAATCAATCACCCGAACTTGGCTAATTCACAGACATTGCACTTAGCAAACCCCGGTCTTGACCTTGTGGCACTGATCACCTTATCCTTGGAGTCGACTTGGCCGGTAAAACTGTCGTGTGTCTATCCTTGGGCTCATCAACCTTACTTCACTCTAACCACTACCACTAAACACTTAAACCATATCAAATAACAAACAATTAACCAAATCAACCATCATTCACCCGAGCTTACAACTCGTGTTCAATCTTCACCCAACCTAATATTTTCCAAGTACTCTTACCTCCCATAGTACTTTGTATACATCCCCACCAAAGGTCACCATCCGAAATAGTCCACAAATACCCGTCCAATCCCGATAAGACCAAATAGTCCGCATAACACACTATCGAGAACCTTACTATCCCAGTATTGTTTTGTCGTCCTACAATCATCCAACCACCAAAGGCCGAACATCAAAACAACCCTCAATGTGTCCACAACAACCCCATAAATTGCCTTGACCAAACTCTATTTAAATTGACCGGAAATAGCCATCAAACACTCCATTGTCCTGCCAAACTGAGAATCCAAAACCCCCATTTTGACATCCATTTTTGGGTCAACCCGTTTATCACCAACACCTGACCCACTTACACAACATTACCCCTCCTAACTTGTAACAGATTGGTATTAGAGCCAAGTATTCCCATCCCACACAACAATGCTATGTTTAACATGAAGGAGGAACTTATGAGGGTTATGTCTGAGTTAGTTGCGGAACAAATGCAAGGCTTGAAAAAGGAACTTGCGGATCAGACCGTGAGTTACAATACTAAGCCAAGTCTCGTGAAAATCAATCTAAGGTATGAAGAGAAAGAATACCACTGTTGTGTGAATTCCTTTTCTATAGAGAAGACCGAAATTAAGAAATTCCGAGGAGAAAAACAAGGTCGTACCCTTTTTAATAATCAATTGTGTCAGGTTGAGGAAATGGGCAGTACTTTCTTTATTAATCCATTATATGATAAAAAAATGTGGAGAAATATATTGGTCTTGCGGAAGTGTGTGAAGATTTAGTTCTCCGACATGTGTTGAGTGGTCAACTTGAAGAACACAAGGAGACACAAAGGGAACAACTCTATTACACGCGTTGTAAAGTAAATAATAAAGTGTGCAATATGATTCTTGATGGGAGAAGTGGTGTCAACTTGGCCTCCATATAAATGGTGGACCACTTAAAAAACTACCCACCCGCAGTCATCTGAAGTCGTATGATCTCCAACGGATAAGCCAAGATGAAAGGCTAAGAGTAGTAAAACAAACTCTAGTTAGCTTTCGGATTGGAACATATGAATATAAGGTATAGAGTGATATCATCCTCATGGATGCATGTCATATTTTATTGTGGAAACCATGGCAACTTGACACGAAGGCAAAACATGATGAATGAAGGAATACTTAGTCCTTTCGAAAAGAAGATAAGAAAATTCGACTAGTGTTGATGTCTCCTAACTAGGTAAAGGATATGAGAATCTGACGTGCAAAGAAGCGTGAAGCTGAGGACCTACTACTTGATGCACGAAGGGTAGAATAATAATCAAAGAAGGGGAGTCCTATGGATTCACTAGCATGCAATAAAAGGGAGAACATTACGAAAGTTATATTGAAAGATACCGATGTGAAGAAACTTGTGAATTGTCTTACATCCGGAACACTACCAATGAAAGATAGTGAACTTGCTCTTGATTTATTTTCAAGAAGCTCATTGTCTACTCACCAAGACTATGGATGTCAAGAACAAGGATTGGTAGGCAAATAACATGACCGAAAGTGCCTTAGTCCCTAGACAACACCCTCATTGTTGGTACCGAAAGAGACTTGGCATTCATGTTACCGAGAGGTTGATGACCTCACCATGAAGTGCACAATTCCTATGCCGAACTCGATGGATCTTTTGAATGAATTTGAAACTGGACCACCACCGATGGAAAGCATTGAACGTGCTCTTGGTTTATTTCCAAGGAGGCCATTAACCAGTCATCAAGCTTATGGATGCCATCCAGAGGAGACTAACGAATTGCTCATCCAAGAGGACGTTTGCCCACATACGATACCTATCTTGTTGGTGCCAATGAGAAATAAAACTTGGCACGTGTACATTTATTGTCGAGTGACTTACAATGTCACTTTAAAGTACAAGTCTCTGATGCTGAGAATACAGGACAATTTGGGTGACTTGGTTGGAGCCACATTACCTTTTGAAGTGTCTTATAAGGGCGGCTCCCAACTAACGAAGATCCAAAGTGGGGTGAAACGAATAATGGTCATCAAGATCCAACAAGGTGGGTGCGAATGGCTTGTGTTGTCAATCAGAGTTTATGGTGACCTAAACTATTCCATAGTCTCATGCAAGGGATATGCTTAACCCAAGAACACAAGGCATTACCCGAGAACCTTTGTGTTAAACCACTCGAAGTTGACCAAAGTTGGTTCGCGACTACAACTATTATTCGAGTGGTTTAACAAAAAGGTACTATTTAAGGTTGGACAACTATTAAACCGGTCTAATTCAAGAGCAAGAATCCACAACTTCCTCTAATGGAAGATTAGGTGATACGCAATTTCCCTATTCTACTTCCCATCCGGAATTTTATATGATGCAAAGGAAGTATAGTCCAAGAAATGATAATGGGATATCATACTGAGAACCTTCCAAAAAAATAAAAAATGATGAGTCTAATTTAATGTCGGATACATTTTCCCGAAAGCTTGTGAGGTTGACCATGCTTGGACATGAAACTAGTGGGATCGGCGTTGTCACCATCTTAGTTCAAGACAAGGGAACCGTCGGGGGAAAATTGAGTGGTACATGGTTCGATTATGTCCTTCACGGTAAGGACTATGATATGGTAGGATCCGTGATCCAATACGAGCATCATATGAAGTCAAAACCATTTGCCTTGTATGCGGATCCATATTTGGCAAGTTTCGAGGAAGGCTTCCACAAAATTAAACTTTCGGGCAAAGATGAAGGTTCAACATGTTATGAAGTGTCCTCACATTTAGACGGCACGAATTGGAGGACAAATTCTTTCAAAGAAGGGAAGATACAAGAAAGCCCACGGACTTAAACTTTCCACCTAAGTCGAAAGATGATTTACTAAGAGTGCCAACGATGGCCCGTCAATCTACACTTACATGCCTAATATGGCATAGAAAATGGAATGGAATTGGAGTTGTTATGTGAAGGTTCAAGAAGGAAGACATTGTATTTTTGGCCTTCTTGTTAGTCTTGTTAGTTCTTAGCTTAGCTACTAGTTTTCATTAGGACATATTTAATGAGCCATGTAATAAGGTAATAAGGCTAAGAGTTCTTCCTACAAGTTGACAAGGCCGAGAAGAGGGTGAGAGGACAAGGTGGTAAGGACCAGAATGATCTAGAAGATAAGGCTTCCAAGAGGACAATTCATGAACCAACTAGTTAATGAATTTGGCTACATTAAAAGTCTTCAAAATCGTCCAAGGGGAGATGAAGAGGTTGGCCAAAATGGTTTATCAAGAAAGTACAAAGAATGGATGCTTCTAAACACATTCTAAGAAGATGAGATCCTTGAGAATCCAAATCCATCCACTCTTCTACTTGGATGCCACAAAGAGGTGTGAAGGAGTTTGAGTTCATCCTTGTCTCCAAGAAAAGCCAAACCCTTTCCCATTATTCACACCAAGACCGATAACACCCTTGGCCACCGAGAAAACCTGAACCCTTTCATATTTGTTCCCACTTGGCTGAAAGGTTCAAGTTAGATTTTATGTCCTTTCACCAAAGGTCACCATCCAAAATAGTCCACAAATACCCGTCCAATCTCGATAACACCAAATAGTCCGCATAACACACTTTACCAAGAACCTTACTGTCCCAGTACTGTTCTGTCATCCTGCCATCATCCAACCACCAAAGCCCAAACATCAAAACAACCATTAACGTGTTCACAACAACCCCATAAAATGCCTTGACCCAACTCCGTTTAAATCTACCCGAAATAGCCATCAAACACCCCACTGTCCCGCCAAACCAAGAACCTAAAACCCCCATTTTGACATCCATTTTAGGGTCAACCCGTATATCACCAACACCTGACCCACTTACACAACATTGCCCCTCCTTACTTGCATCAATTTGTTTCAACCTTCCCAAGTTGGTGTGGTAGGAAATCCATGCAACATTCTCGGCTTCACTTGAGTTTCCCACCATGTGGAGGCGAATCCTTCAAATTGAGCAATGGCATAAGATTCCCTTTTCACCTCGATCATGTCATTCATTAGGAATATTCGATCACATTGCGTGATCCACTAAAGAAGCACTCCGGGATCACTTAACCCTTTGAAGCTGGGAAGAGTTACTTTGATACAATTGAGACTCGTGTCTCGACCTCCATTGTTACCATAGTTTCTATAATTTCCATTATTACCATAGTTTCAATAATTCATATGATTTCCATATTGGTCTCATCGATTGTCATCACCATACAAATCTTGACCTTGATGAACACCTCGATCTTGATGATCATCATGGTCTTGGTAACCCTCTTGTCTTCCCATTTAAGGGGGTGGGCCATTTCTACCACCTCTTCCTACAAACGCTACATGTGCTTACCCTCGTGCCTCCAAAATTGATTGGAATAATGCTCATGAATAGCATTATGTATCTCTTCCTCATTAAGTGATGTCTCTTCCCAGTTCGGTTGTCGGATGTTTAGACAATTTTGGGGTAGCAAAGTTTCATTTAGTGGTGGTTTATTTGGGATTGGATCTTGTGGAATTGGGGTGTTTCGTTGGGGTATTAGGATGTCAGTTGGTGGAGTAAGACGGGTGTTTTGTGGGGTGGTGTGTTAAGGGGTGTTTGGAAAAGTGGGGTTATATAAGTGGTGAAGGGCTCCAGGTGACAAATTAGATGAATTCTCCTAATGATGACCACTCATCGTTCCTTGGTATAACATTCGAGGGGAAAGTGACACTTCCCTCCTTTCTTTAATGACCCCAACCCGACTATCCAATTCTCAAATTTGACTATTAATGTCATGCAAGACCCTCATCACATCAACAAAGGTTAGTTCCCCAGTGGGAACTTGCGTTCTATCATTTGATGCCATGGTACCTATTAAAATCAAGCAACAAAACAAGCAAACGTGTTAAGTTAGTGAAAATCAAATCACTTTCTCTCAAGTATGCTCACCGTCGATTGCCTTACAATTGCTTTGGCCAATGATTGTAATCTTGTTGACTCCGGTTCGTCACAAGGGAATTAGTTTCTACTCTTTGACTTTGAAGAATGGATGACTCAATTCAAACTAACGGACTTGAATCAACAAGTTGTCAACGAAGTTTTAAACGAAAAAAAGAATGAAAAGAAGTGGTACGCAAGAACTAGTTAACAATAAAGTAAGGACGATTACTCGTTGTTAACTAGTTTACAGAATCAAAGAAATGAAGATAAGAATGAAACAAAAGTTGGATTCAAAAGTATGGGGAAAAAATGACCTTTGCATGGGTGGTTGTGTGGCCCATGTGGTTGCGTGGTCAACCCTCTTTTTCATTTTTTTTTATTTTTAAAACTTTTTTAATTACTTCTGGGTCCACACAACCTAGTATTTCCCTTTTTAGGGTAGAAAAATACCTTTTGACTAATACTCAAAAATTATATGGATCAAACCCCTCTTTTTGTTTCCTTCTTCACTATGAAGATATGAATAACCTCAAGAACACCAAGAACAATTTAAATTTCCAATGACCCTCAAAACAACTCCTAATTCTCCCAAATTTTGAATATAGGTTCTCTTTGATGTGGAGAACAAAACGTAAAAGGTTTCAAGCCTCAATTTCACCTCCTACTATAAGACCCACTTTCAAGCTTCAAGAACTTGAAAATTCTCTAATGGTGAATGCTTCAATTCAACTCTGATTGCCCCAAAACTTTGGATTTATACTCTAAAACACTAGGAAATATGAATCTAGTGTCAAAACAACAAAATAAACACAAAAAATTGAGGGGGGGGGGGGGGGGGGTTGGTGGAAAATCTTTTTTTACGCAACAAACTCAAGACTAGATTTGTAGCAACAAATCTAAAACTTAGTTCTGATACCAATTAATATAATTCTAAGACTGAAAAGACAAGAAAAATAACAAGAAAGTAAAGATAGATAGATTGACACAACTAAAGACCCAATTTGGAAACCAAAATTCTATCAATAACTAAGACCTCCAAATTGGATAAAAAAGAAGCACCAACCTCTTAGGAAGACCTCAAGGGAAACAAGTTTCCCAAGCAACCAACCTCTCAACAATCTCATACTCAAAGGCTTAAACAAGCACTCAACTCTCAAGAGTTATACAATTTCAATAATCCACTTAAACTAAGTCTTCAAAAAGAAATAACTACTACTTATACTACATAGGAAAAATAACCTTGTTTGACTAGTCTTCATTTGAAGAAATCTCCAATTTAAGGAATGTCTTTCTTTGCATGCATATCCACATCTTCACACACATGGTCCTCTTGATGCTCTTCCTTCTCCCCTTCATTATCCCTTGCAATCATCATCATCACTTGGACTTGAGACCTACAGGAAGGCTCAAAAGTGTACTCAAGTACATTCATCTTCATGAACAACCCTTGCATAACTTGAAGCTCGCGAGCTTGACTTATTGTAAAGGACCTTGATTCCACTTGGGTTGTATCAAGCAAGCCTACTACAAGGGTTTGGAACAGAACACATAAGAAAGAACTAGCAATTTCAAAACAAGCATCACCTCCTTTTTCAAAACATTTCTTCCCCATATGTGTAGGGTCATCATTCCGTATTGGACTTCCATAGATCTCGTAACCCCCAAAAGTGGCTACATTTTTAACCACACAACACATCCCACTATGCACATCTTATTTCATAGTCATGTCATCATCAAATAACATATTTTCTTTAATGACAAAGCAATCAATCAATAATGAAGAATTTAAACATTTAAGGTCTTCATGACTATCTATATGACACACACACCTCCATTACCACCTTGAATCTCATCAAATAATACTAAAATAAAGATTAAGAGAATCATCTTCATATATATCAAACAAGGGTATGGTGTCTCACTCATCCAAATGATCAACTACAACTACATCATCACTAATCGGAGATTCAATAATCACATCACAAAATTCCTCGACTAATGGACTAACATTACACTAAAGTTGATCACATGATAATGTATTTTCATTCAAAGCACAAGTGTCAACACTAGGTGAACACAAATCTATCTTGCAAGAAGAATCAATTCGGTCATCAAAAGGATCAACTAGTGTAGGAGCACTTTTAACAATGACATTATCATAACACGGTAAAGAATCATTGAAGTCGCACAAAGACAAGTCATTACTCACACTAACATCACTAACTTGTTCAGTCAAAGAATTAGAAGTGTTGAGTTTAGGCATTGTACCTTGAAGTTCATATGAAGAATCTTCTTTGCCTTGACCTCCCAATTGCAACCTCACTTGACCAAGAGAAGAGATGATCTTGGCCTCCATTCTCTCTTTCAAACATGAGAGTTCTTCACATGAAGACTCATTTAATATTCCATTTTCTTGGATACCTACAAGAGAGTCATCACCACAAAATGAAAAAGTAAAAGGGTTAGATTGAATTTGTGATAAATTCCTCACGTCACTCCACACATCCTCTCCTTTTTCCACTTTCAAGTTGCCACTTTGCACTCACTCACTTCTCCAAATATTTTGTCTCTCAAGTTCTTTAGAGATGGTAGGGACTCCAAGGATTTCCTTTGGGGATTTAGGAGGACCCTTCACTTCAAGCTTCCATATAACTTCACGAGGGGTGTCTCCTTTCTTTTCTTTGGTTGACAGGGTTTCCATGGGAGGGGTTTTTTGCAACCTTTCATCCATTGTCTCTTGTGGAAGAGGTTGTGGAAAGAGAAGTCTCCTGCATTTGTCCACTACATACTTGTTCCACTATCTTTCATAGGTTAGCCCATGAATTTCAAACCAACCAAGTCCCAAAAAAAGTGACAACCTTCCAAAGGGAGAACGTCACACCAAACTTCCTCTTCGTAGCCTCCACAAGTAAATGATACCTTTACCTCTTTATCAACCCGATTTCCCTTTTGATCATAATAGGGTGTTTCCTCCTCAAGCAAAGTAAGCCCAACCAATTAACCACATTAGAGGCAATGAAGTTATAGTGATAGGAATCATCAATCATAATGTGGAATCCCATAACATCACATATCCCCAAGAGAATTTGGCTACACCTCTCTTTAAGCTCTCTTCGTTGTTCCTCCTTACATTCCGTGATTTCTATATTTCCCTATACGCTTCTATATAAGGGAAGGGTGTCAATCTCCTATAGTGGGTTTCCATAGATCTTGTAGCCCCCAAAAGTGGCTATATTTTCAACTTCACAAAACATGTCATTATGCACATCCTCTTCGATAGTCATGTCATCATCAAATAAGATATTATCTTTAATGACAAAGAAATCAATCAATGATAAAGAATTTAAACATGTAAGATCTTCATGACTATCTACACGATACACATCACCACAATATTCTTGTGACTCATCACTTGACACAAATACAAGACCAAGATACTCATTTTCACATTTATCAAATAAGGGTAGGGTGTCACATTCATTCAAACAACAAGTGCCAACACTAGGTGGACACAAATCGACCTTGCGATAAGAATTAATTTGGTCATCAAAAGAATCAGCGCATGAACACTCTCATCAAATACTCTATCAATACATGGCAAGGAAGCATTAAGCCTAGGCGAAGACAAGAAGTTACTACTTACACTCACATCAGAAGCTTCTTCATTCAAAGAATTTGAAGTGTTGAGTTCAGCCATTATACCTTGAAATTCATACAAAGAATCTTCTTTACCTTGATCTCTCAATTGCAAGCTCATTTGACCAAGTAGAAAGGCGGTCTTGGCCTCCATTCTCTCTTCCAAGCACAGGAGTTCTTCACGTGAAGACTTCTTTAGAAGTTCATTTTCATGAGTACCTACAAAAGTTTCTTCACAATAACATGAAGAAGTAGAAAAGTTAGTTCGAGCGTGTGGCAACTCCCTCACATCACTCTGCACATCCTCTAATTTTCCCACTCTTGAGTTTCCACTTTGCTCTCCCTTGGTTCCACATAGAGTCTTTTTCATTTGCACCAAGTGGAAGGATACCATAATATCCCCTTCTTGTGGAAGGTCATGAATGGTCTCACAAGGAGAATTTTGCTTTCCTTCCTTTGTCTTCTCCAATTGAGAATTTTCCTTGGTTCTATTCTCTTTTTCATGTGGCTCGGGATAAAAGTTCTTCAAGTTCCTTTCTAATGCGTCCCAAATCTCAATGGGACTTCCTATCTCCTTTGCTCTCTTGATCATGTACTTCCAAAAGTTAGCAGGACTTGCTTCAAATGTTCTAAAGGCTAAGGACATCTTTATTTCTTGCGAATAGTTGTAGCTTGCAAAGATTTCATCCATCATGAGTTCCTATTTGTAAAACTCTTCGCCACTAGCTTCCATACACAAGATAGGACATTTCACATTGGGCTCTCTCACTCTCATACTTGAAGGTTTCCTCAGAGATGTATGAAGAAATAGAAGTTTCCACCCTTCATCCATTATATACCTATGCCAATCGTGCTCATAAGCAACCACATGGTCTTCAAACCAAGAATATCCTAAACACAAGTCACATGCTCCAACGGAAAGTACTATACACCACACTTCCTCTTGATAGTTCCTATAAGAAAAGGGTACATTCACCATATCGACCAAATACCCCCATTTTCCAAAATAAGGGTCTTCTTTCCTAGTTCATTGTAATCCTACACGGAGCGTGGCTTGAGGAGTAATGTAACAACCACAACGATGGTCATTAATTTCAAGGCGAACTCCCCAATCATGATGTACTTTCACCAATATTGAATGGACTCTCTTGTTAGGTTGACTCTACTCATAACTTTTTGAGTAGTTTTAGGTGGAAGATTTGTCATGCCCCTTAAACAAGACCGATCTATGGTGCCATGTGAGGGCGAGTAAGAACAACCACCACCGGTAAACATAACATGGCTATAAGTAGACTTCTCAAGACCTTGAGATTCACTTTCATCATAATAACTTGATACTTCACAATCTTCGTACTCAAGGTCGAAACCTTCATCACAAATGTTCATTACAAGAAGAGTAAGAGTTGTACGTTGAAGTACCTTCAAAGTCATGAAATTCATCATAGGCTCTTCTAAATCATTAACCTCAACATAGGATCCATGTGTACTCCTTGCCTCGTGTTCTTCATTGTAATGACCATAATCGTATTCACAACCCTTATTACGTGCACTCTTCATTGTAGCCATAGTCATCATCATTATAGCCATATTCCTCATCATTATTGCCATATTCCTCACCATTACAACCATCAAAGTCATCATCATATGAATTGTAATCTATGAAGAAGTACCTATTTAGAACCCTCACCAAAATAAGAAAACACGTTAGGTTAGTGAAAACAATCTCACAAACACTCAAGCGTGCACACCTTTGATTGCCTCATAAATTTCCTCGGCCAATGATTGTACCTTGTTTAATCTGATTAGTCACAATGGATTTAGTTTCTACTATTGGCTGGAATGGATTCTTGTTTGACTCGAAGAACGGACGACTTGATTAAAACTAACGGACTTGAATCAAGAAGTTAACTACGAAGTTAAAAACAAGAAAAGAAAGAAAAAGAATCGGCACAAAAAGAAAATAAGGACACAAGAATAATTAACCTAAAGTAGGATCAATTACTAAAGTTTAATTAGTTTAGAGAATCAAAGAAATGGAAAAGAAATTGAAATGAAAGAAAATTTTGAGCCAAGAGCTGGACCCGAGATACCTGTGTAATTCCTACGACTCGCAGGATGATCCCGCGATAAGTTTCTGCGAGTCTTAGGATGAACACTTCAACTTCAGAAGTTTCTATCACGTTGCATGAAATTCCTGCGACTCGTTTTGTGAGTCTTAGGATGTGCAGTGTAGGCAAAATCTTGTGACGTCAATTTCTTCTTGAGTTCCAATTAGTTTTGCCTTTCTATGATTATTCCTTGTACTTTACCCATTTTTTAGAGATTTTGCTATTTTTGACCTCACAAACACTTTTCACAAAAAAGAGTTGGGTTTTGAAGATCAAATGAAACCTTTTTGCTTCTTCTTCCTCAAGAACAACTCGAAGATCTTCAAGAACACCTTGAAGATTCAAAGAATTTCAGATCTTCAATTAAACTTCAATTGCTCTCAAATTTTACATACCAAGTATTCTTCACTGGGAGAACATATCCCAATAGTTTCTAAGCTTCAATTCCCCTTTCTTCAACCAAACCCACTTCCAAGTTCTTAAACCTTCCAGCTCCAACAAGGGTAGATGACTCAAAAATGACCCAAATGACCTGAAACTTGAGATTTAGACTCTTTTAACACTAGGGAACTCACATCCAATGCTAGAATCAAGAAACAAGTACTATTTTGGGATATTTGAAATTTTGGATAGAATTGTTTTTTTGTAGCAACAAAATCCAACACAAGATTTATAGGAACAACTCTTTAATCAAGCTTTGATACCAATTAATACAATATCGAATGCAGAAGATAAACAAAAAAATAATGATAGAAAGGTAGACACAAGAAATGGAATCAAAAGCCACCAAAACAAGAACCTTAATTGATTGAACAAGACAAGAACCTAACCTATTGATACATACCAAATTGCAGAAATGAAATCAAACAAGAAATTAAAAGAAAAAAAAGGAAGACACAATAAAATGGAATCAAAGCAACCCAAAGTATACTAAACTATGGACGATAATTGATTAACCAAGATAAAGCACCTAATCCTATTAGGAGGACCTCACGGGAACTGAATTTCCAAGCAACCCATCTTTCCAATCAAAGGTTGAATTACAAGCCTTAACAAGCACTCAACACTCAAGTTTTCAAAGAGAAGCATAAACAACATTAATCAAGATAGTCTAAGCTATGGAAGTTATTTAGATCCCTATTTATAGTCTAGGACAAAAATATTATACAAGAGGCCCAAAAGTGACACTCTTGGATTGCAAAAATAACCAAAACACCCCAAAATGCTGAGCTATCACGATCCACTCTTCATCTGCAAATCATAGATATGGTATGTGGCATCACCTACGATTCGCAGATAATGTTCTGTAGCTCCTCTAATTCAGAATGGTCTGCATTTGAAGTGTAACTCGCATACATGGTTTGTGACACCATATGTGATTCACAAATGTTATTTCTTGCACTATTTGTTGTCCTTTAACCGTCTCATGCTATCATAAATACTTGAAACCCCGAGATGGTGCTAGAGTATACTCAAAGATATCCATCTTCATGAATAGGCCTTGTAGTGCTTGAAGTTCACGGTCTTGACTCCTCGTGAATGGTCTTGATGGAACTTGGTTGGCATCATTCTCCCCTTCTTGAAAAGAAATTGTCCTCAATTTAAGGGGTCATCATCTTTGGTGTCAAAGAGAGAAAGATCACAAATGTTGAAGGTGTTGTGGACTTGATATTCTGGAGGTAGATCAATTTTGTTGGCATTGTCATTAAGTCGCTCAAGAACATTGAATGGACCATCACATCTAGGCATCAACTTTGCTTTCCTTTTGTTGGGGAATCTCTCGTTGCGAAAATGTACCAAACCCAATCCCCTGGTTCAAGCACAAATCTTTTCTGGCCCTTGTTTGCTCTCTTGTCCATACTTGATTATTCTTTTCAATGTGAAGCCTCGTTTTCTCATGTAGTTTCTTCATGGCTTCGGTCCTTCTGTTTCCATCTAAACTCAAACAACATATTGAGACAAAGGGGTGAGATCTAGAGGGGTTAGTGGATTAAAACCATAAATAATCTTAAATGGAGACATGCCAATAGGACTATGAATGACTCAATTATATGAAAATTCAACTAAAGGCAATTGATCTTCCCAAGATGCTAGTTTCCCTTTAACCATGGCCCTAAGCATAGAATCCAAAATCCTATTCACAACCTCGGATTGGCCATCGGTTTGTGGGTGAAAAGACGTAGAAAATAACAACCTAGTACCAAGTCGTCCCCACAATTCGTTCCAAAATTGGCTAAGGAATTTAGAATAACTATCACTCAATATGGTTTTAGGAATACCATGAAATTTGACCACATTCTCAACAAACAAAGAGGAAATATGAGATGCATCATCACACTTATGACAAGCAATGAAATGAGCCATCTTAGAAAGCGGTCAACAACAACAACAAAAATGCTTTCTTTACCCCATTTGGTTCTTGGCAATCCTAAAACAAAATCCATAGAAATGTCGAGCCAAGGTTGTTGAGGGGTAGGGAGAGGGGTATATAATCCATGGGGAAGAAGTCTAGACCTATTAGCACTTTGACATTCAACACATTGATCATAAATTTTAATAACATTATTTCGCATTTTAGGCCAATAAAATTGTTTCTCAAAAATTCCCATGGTTTTGTTAATTCCAAAATGGCCCATCAAACCCCCATCATGTGCCTCCCGCACAAAAAGTTTCATCCAAGAGCTCATGGGAACACATATTCGCTTGTTCTTGAACAAGTAACCATCAAACTTAGAAAAAGGAGTAGAAGATCTATCCTTATGCCATTTTTCCCTTTCCCAATCTTCACAATCTTGATAGATTTTTGCAAATATGGAGTCCTCTGGATATAATGCTTTCAAACTATCAAAACCCATAAATTTAGAAGAAAAATTATTAACCAAAACATGTTTATGGAACAAGGCATTCGCCACAACATTATCTTTCCCCTTTTTGTAGTGGATTACATAAGGGAAAGTTTCAATAAATTCAACCCATTTGGCATGCCGTTTGTTCAACTTTCCTTGGGCCTTAAGGTGCTTCAAGGACTCATTATCGGTCTGAATTACAAACTCTTTAGGCCACAAGTAATGTTGTCAATTACCCAAAGCTCTAAATCAAAGCATATAGCTCAAGATCATAGGTGGAATTTCAAAGTCGCACCTTTAAGCTTTTTGCTAAACTAGGCAATAGGTTTTGGGTCTTGCATAAAAATGACACCAATACCTACTTTGCTAGCATCACATTCAATTTCAAAGATTTTATCAAAATCGGGTAATTGCAACAATGGTGCGGAGCTAAACATTTATTTCAAGGTTTCAAAGGCTCTTCCTCTTCTCACCCCAAGAAAAAGGCTTATCCTTTTGGATTACCTCGGTGAAGGGTGCTGCTATGGTACTAAATTATTTAACAAACCTCCTATAGAAACTAGCCAATTTATGAAAACTTCTCACATCACCAATGGATTTAGGAGTTGGTCAATTCTTAATAGCATCTATTTTGGATTCATCCCACAACGAAGCCCAAGAAAATAACTTCATCAGTACAAAAAGAGTATTTATCCACATTAGCATAAAGTTCTTCTTGCCTAAGCACTTCAAACACACACTTCAAATAATCAACATATTCATCCATGGTTTTGCTATACACTAATATGTCATCAAAGTAAACAACCACGAATTTTCCAATGAAAGGTTTCATCACATGATTCATTAGACGCATGAAAATACTAGGAGTATTAGTGAGACCAAATGGCATCACTAACCATTCATAGAGACCAAAT
The DNA here is from genome assembly GCA_034509755.1 of Anisodus tanguticus. NCBI lineage: Eukaryota > Viridiplantae > Streptophyta > Magnoliopsida > Solanales > Solanaceae > Anisodus > Anisodus tanguticus. The sequence goes on from CM067559.1 coordinate 23,160,040, forward strand.
TTGGTCTTGAATGCGGTTTTCCATTCATCTCCGGGTTTCATTCAGATTTGATGGTATCCGCTCCTTAGATCAATCTTTGAAAAGACATATGAACCATTTAATTCATATAACATGTCATCAAGTCTAGGTATGGGATGGCAATACTTAACTGTGATCTTGTTGACGGCTCGACAATCTATGCACATTCACCATGATCTATCTTTCTTGGGAACCAATATCACCAGCACAGAGCTTTCTCGTACAGCTCCATTTTCGAGAAGTTCATCCACTTGCCTTTGGAGTTCCTTGGTGTCCTCTGGGTTGGCTCTATAAGCTGGTTTGTTTGGAAATTGTGAACCCATGACAAAGTCAATTTCATGTTCAATTCCCCTTAAAAGAGGAAATCCTTTGGGAAGTTCTATGGGGAACACATCATTATAATCCTGCAAAAGAGAAGAAATACAACTAGGAAAAGAAGAGTTTAGTTTGTTAGTGTGCAAAGAGTAGTCCCTATGCATGATAAGGACAATCGGGTGTTGCTCCTCCATCTACTCCCTAATCTCCCCTAAACTAGCTAAGGGGGTCACTTTTTCTTTCCCCCTAGGTGCCTTTACCATTTCACTTCCCTCTACGACTTCAAGTTCTCCACTACTTCCTTCCACACCCTTGCCTTTCTAACTCTCTCATCTTCCGGTAGACTATATTAACTTTCAAAGGTGACAACGGGTATAGAACACCGATTGGTTCTCCTTTCATGATTCGTAGCTCTATCATATTTCAAAGTCCTTCCGAGTAGTACATGGCATGCTTGTATTGGCACCACATCACATAATATCTCATCTTGGTATTTGTCAATCTTAAACTTGATCAAGACTTGCTTGTTTACCCTCAACTTTCCACATTCATTCAACCATTGGAGCTTGTATGGAGTTGAGTGTTTGGTGGTCGGAATCTTTAAGAATTCCACCAAGGCGGTACTTGCTACATTAGCACAACTCCTGCTATCAATGATCCAGGAACATACATTTCCCTTGATGAGGCATTTGGAATGGAAGAGGTTTACCCTTTGGGTTGGATCATCCATAGCTTTGCTTACCATTTCCCTCCTCATACATAGTTTGGCACGGTGAGCTCCCCTTCTTGAGGCATATTCTTGATTAACAAGGCTCTCCTTGCTAACTCACATAGAATGGTGACGTCCTCATCTCACTCACTTCCCTCATCATCTACACAATCATCATCTTCTTGGGTACCCTCTTCATCAACCTCCTGATACTCCCTCTCATCCTCATCACTATAAGGATCTTCAACCCTTATGATGAATGCCCTCCGATTGGGACAGTCACTCATTCTATGATCATATCCTTGGCATTTGTAACATTTGAGGGGTTTAGCATTAGTACCTCCTTCTTTTGGCGCAAGTTTTGGAGGTTGTTTCTCAACTTGATTGTTCTTGACAAAGGGCTTCTTAGAATATTTCATGTTGCCCTTCTTCTTTTTCTAATTAGAGGAAGAAGTTCCCCCTTCTATGTTCTTGCTCCATGAGGATGAATACCCCTTAGATTTGATTGATTTATCCTCCTAGAGACCCTTCTCAATTTCAATTGCCATTTCAGGAGTGTCGTCAAGGTCATTATAATTATAAAGCCTCATTTGGGATGCAATCTCTCTATTCAACCCAGCTCATAACCGAGTTATGGCATTCAATTCTTCTTCTTCGAAATTAAGCCTCATTTTTACGAGTTAAAACTCGTCATAGTACTCCTCTACACTCTTTAAATTTAGCATACTATGGGTGCTAAGTCTATATTTCTTCCCCGTGGATTGTATACCCCTATCCCCACCCCACAACGGCCTTGGCTCAATATTTCGATGGATTTTGTGTTGGGATTACAAAGAACTAAATGGGGTAAAGATAACATTTTTGTTGTTGACCGCTTCTCTAAGATGGGTCATTTCATTGCTTGTCATAAGTGTGATGATGTCATATTGCCTCTTTGTTTGTTGATAATGTGGTCAAATTGCATGGTATTCCCAAAACCATAGTGAGTGATAGGGATTCTAAATTCCTTAGCCATTTTTGGAAAGAATTGTGGGGATGACTTGGTACTGGGTTGTTATTTTCTACGTCTTGTCACCCACAAACTGATGGCCAAACCGAGGATGTAAATAGGACTTTGGGTTTTATGCTTAGGGCCATGGTTAAAGGGAAACTAGCATCTTGGGAAGATCAATTGTCGTTTGTTGAATTTGCATTTAATCAAGTTATTCATAGTCCTATTAGCATGTCTCCATTTGAGGTTGTTTATGGTTTTAATCCACTAACCCCTCTAGATCTCACCCCTTTGTCTCAAGATGTTGTTTTGAATTTAGATGGAAACAAAAGGACCGAAGCCATTAAGAAAATACATGAGAAAATGAGCACATTGAAAAGAAGAATCAAAATGTGGCGAAGAGAGCAAACAAGGGTCGGAAAAGAGTTGTTCTGGAGCTGGGAGATTGGCTTTGGGTACATTTCCTCATGGAGAGACTCTCCAACGAAAGGAAAGCAAAGTTGAGCGACTCAATGATAAAGCATACAAAATTGACCTACCTCTAGAATAACAAGTCCACAGCACCTTCAACATTTGTGATCTTTCTCTTTGACACCAATGATGATGACCCCTTAAATTTGAGGACAAATTCTTTTAGAAGGGGAGAATGATACGAACCAAGTTCTATCAAGACCATTCATGAGGAGTAAATCCTGTGAACTTCAAGCACTACAAGGCCTATTCATGAATATGGACATCCTTGAACATACTCTAGGATCATCCCGAGGTTTCAAGTATTTATGATAGCATGGGAGGGTTAAAGGACAACAAATAGTGCAAGAAATAACATCTGTGAATTGCATATGGTGTCACAAACCATGTATGCGAGTTACACTTCAAACGTAGACCATTCTGAATTAGAGGAGCTACAGAACATCATCTGTGAATCGTAGGTGATGCCACAGACCATATCTGTGATTTGCAGATGAAGAGCAGATCGTGACTGCTCAGCATTTTGGGGTATTTTGGTTATTTTTGCAATCCAAGAGTGTCACTTTTTGGCCTCTTGTATAATATTTTTGTCCTAGACTATAAATAGGGACCTTAAGTCAATTACATAGCTTAAACTATCTTGAATATTGTTGTTTATGCTTCTCATTGAGAACTTGAGTGTTGAGAGCTTATTGAGGTTTTTCATTGAATGTTTGATTGGAAAGGTGGGTTGCTTGGGAATTCAATTCAATTGAGGTCCTTAGTTTATCATACTTTGGGTTGCTATTGATTCCATTTTATTGTGTCTTCCTCTTTATCTTTTAATTTCTTGTTGTTTGATTTCATTTCTGCAATCTAGTATGTATCAGTGAGTCGCACAATGCATCACAGAATAGGCTTTGCGATAGAAAAAAAGCCATCAAGTTCACAAAATTCTCCAGTGAGTTGGGATACTGAGCAACCTCATCTGCGAGTCATAGAAGTGATCGCAAAATGGGTCTACGAGCGCAGATTGGACACCTATGTCACAGAACAGATTTTTCAAGTTTTATTTCTAGTTCCATTCTGAATCCATCTCACTTCTTGATTCTCTGAACTATTTAACATGAAGTAATTGACCTATTTGATTATTAATTAGTTCTTGAGTCCCATTTTCATTTTGTGTGAATTTTTTCAAGCTTTAGTCGTTTAAACTTCGTCGGAAGTTCTTTGTCTCTTGTCCATTTATTTTGAGTCATCCGTCTTTAAATTAACAAGAATCTATTATTCCACAAAGCTTAGAAGTCGTGTGACTTGATTGGACAAGTGGTTTCAACACCAACTTTAGAAGAAGCATTAGGTTGTGGTAAGGCTTGAATGCAAATATGAGTGATGTTAAGAGATTTTGCTACTAACTTGTTTGCTCATTTTATAGGTACAAGAAGAGGCGTCATAAGGAATGAGATATAAGGAATCATGTCATCCATAGCCTCGGATTCTTGTGGTGATGACATGGAGAGCTATGCCTCTAGTAGTGGATGATATGGCTATTCTAGTGATAAATACTATGGAGGCGATGATGGTCAACATGATCGTGATCAATATTATGGTGAGAATTACTACTCCGGAAGCGAATACGGGATGAATGTTTCTCATGGGGCTTATGAATAAGGTGAAGATGCCTATGGTGAGGGCGAAGGTGATCAAGGTTCTCATACTACACACCATGGGTATGGAGGCGACATTTGGTATATTCTTTCCTCACACCTATGTTATGAATCAATTGGAGAAAACTTGCGTGAATTAGCAAGTTGTGATGAATATGAACCTTGTGGTTATGCGCTTGGTGGTGAATATGGCCGAGAAGGTAGTGATTTTAAACATGATTCTTATTAAGAGCCTTCTAGGAGATATTCACGTACATTGACTTGTGATACTTCCTATTCCAAGAAAAATGGTATAAGTGTGTGGGTTGGTCCAAGTAGGAGTAGTCCTAGAAGGAGAAGTGATGCAAGAAAATAAATACAAGATAAAAAAAGAAGACACAATTGATAATCAATTGGACAATAACTAGAAGAACTAGTCCTATACCTTCCAAAAGGATCAAAGGCGCCTATCTTATTCAACAATCCTCAAGAGAATAACAATCTCTTGCAAATTGAGTGATCAAATGGGGGTTGTACAATTTGGATTCCACCAAATAGCTACAAATCAGTCTTAAACAAGACAAGGGTTTCATTCATATATCATAAGCAGTCTAAATGTCAAATGAGTCTAAGTGTGGCTTATATAGAAAAGCCACACACTAGTCTTTAAAACATAGCTATATACGGCTTTTAAGAAATAGCCTACATGGCTTGTAAAGCAAACTAAACTTAGCCTAAGTATAAGCCACATGCATGGTCACTTAAGGCTAGACCATGGGCTACCATAAACTGATCGTGGGCTCTTCTCCTAGGCTCGTAAGTGTCCACGACTCTTGAATAAAGACTCCATCTCCAAAGCCTAGATGGATGTCATGTAGAATCCTGGTCGGACGGCTCGAATGTATGATGGTGGTGTTTGGCTTGCATTATCCTTCCCTTCTTGGAAGGATTTTGTCCATAAAATCGCAGCATCATCATCTACAATCGCATCACCATGGAACACACGGATCATCATAAACATGGCTCTATAGATCATCATCATCACGGTTATTTGGACTACATCATCCTCCCTCTCTTGGAAAGAATTCGTCCTCGAATTTTATTCCTACAAAACATGGACGAGAATGAGTATATATAACTTCCAAGTCTCATCGAGGCAATAGATAAGTAGCCTCACAAGAACATAACCATGATATAGTGCAAGAGTACTACAAAACTGCTCGAAGGTGGTAAAGATTACTATCATGGCTTTAGACAGTCCAAGAAGAAGCATAAGCCAAGAAAACATACCATCCTCATGGAGTTTGAAAGTCGTGGTCTCATACCACAATAATGTCCGAGGATTTGTCCAATGGATCTAGATCTGCTTCACTTTAAAACACACCAAATTCTTTCTAAGGCTAAGCACAAAACAAGTAGAATAACTCAAGACCCAATACCGAAGTACTATACTAGCCCACCACAAATTCATTAATTCAAACAAGTTTCCCACTTCAAGATCAATTTCGGGGTCAAAAACTGGAATGGTCAACAAATCAATCTTAACACACGTCTCAAGCATATCAACTAGTAACTCAAATAGCAACACCAAACTAGAGTGACAATGATGTAACACATTACTAAAAGAGTACTCTAGAGAAGCATGAAGCATGAGATACGAATACGTACCATCCTTGATCCTAGGAAGATAAAAAGGATCAAACCATGTGCAACAACCAGAATTTTCTATTCCCTCGCATGATTTTCCTTGACAAGAACTCAAACCGAAGTCAAATAAGCAATCACAGTTATCAAAAGGAAGGAATTTACCTCTAAGCTCAAGACTACTACCCCAAAGTTCAAATGCATCTTTTCCACCTTTCAAGCTAAGTAACTAGGTATAGCCTAACTCAAATGTATAATCTATCTCGAGTGTGTACTCCCTTTAACTAGATTTCTTCCCCTAGTTAGAAATCATCCCCAAATTTTGCTTTACTATCAAAGAGTCTCTCACTAGCTCCTAAATCATCACTAAGGACATATTATACATCTCTAGCACACTCAAGATCACAAATTATCTCCTCAACTCTACATAGGGTCTCAACACAATCATGAATACAATCAAACACAATTTCAAGACAATGCCCTCTATTAAGTGAACTATTTTCCAGCAAGGAGTTAGCTTCATCACACGGAAGAGTCTTAAGATTCTCAAACTCATCTCTAAACAAACAAGCATCTCCAAGTAAGAACAAATTCACAAGAAAGGTCTAACTCAAGTTCACATCATCCATGAGTTTCACATGATCAAGTTTATCACAAAAGTAAATTTTATTATCATGCTCGGACTCAACATTAGGAAAACTCAAAGATAAATTCACACTTTCAATGCCTGGGTCAAACAACGGATGACCAAAGACCACTCGTACACCATGACCACATAAAGATTTGTCAAAGACCTTGAAGTCTTGACTCACAAATGGTGTATGACCATGCACACTACTCAGATTATCTTCACAACCTAATTCATCGACACTAGGTTAAGGCTCACAAAACACAAGGTTCATATTACCAATCAATTCACATTTTTCCTCAACTAGTGGCTCAATTTCACATTCATTGGAATCACAATTCATATCACAACACTCACGATCACTAAACTCAGATTTGTTATCAAAGGAATAAACATGATCAACAATTAAATTGCTTTCTTCCTTATTAATCATGGAAATGGTGTCTCTAGCTTTAATATTCTCATCATTAGTGTCAACACTAGTTGGAAGTAAATCAAACTCACAAGTAGTTTCAATTTTAGAAGCACAATCAATGACAACTAGTGTATGTTCACAAACTTGGTTCACAATATCATCACATGACAAAGAAGATTTAAGCTCCACACAAGATATGTCATTACTCATACTCACACCCTCAACATGCTCATCATTAGCTTCTAGAGTAATGGGTTTAGTCAACTTACCTTTAGGCTCACAAGATTGATCTTTTTTACCTTTAAGTCCCTCTTTTGGACAATTAGGCTCTTCCGGAATTGTTGCGTCCTTTTCATGATTTTCCATTGTATGAGTGATGGAAATATCCCATGAGCTCAAGGTGTCTAATTGATCCTCAAGGTGATAAGCGTATGGTTCCAAAGATGCTCAATCAACCAATGATAATGTGCTTAAAAATGCATGGAAAGTGGAGTGGAGTTGGAGTTATCACATGAAGATCTAAGAAGCAAGTTTTATTCGGCCTTCTTGTTGGTCTTGGTCGAGACCGTGTTTTCTTTTAGCTTGTTGTTTTCTTTTATTTCTTAGCTTAGCTTTTAACTCTTAGCTTAGGACATGATGTAATGTGTAAACAACTCTTAGCTCTCATTAGGATACAATTCATAAACCATGTAATAGGAAAGAGGGAGACAAAATCCGAGAGGTTCTCCAAAGGGACAAAAACCGTATAAAGTTTGTCCAAGCCACGATGGCAAGGACAAATGATGACTTGGTCGACACCATGGCAAGGACAAGAGACTTCTAGAAGATGGATACTTCAAGGACTGAATTTGAAGACAAGAAAGTCATCCAAAGAGAAGGACAAGAGTTGGCCGAAATTGCTTGTCAAACAAGAACAAAGAATGGAAGCTTCCAAACTAGTTCCAAGAAGATGAAGTCTTGAAAGGACCAATCCATCCCCTTTTAGACTTGGACTCCACAAAGAGGTGTGAAGGAGTTTGAGCTCAACTTTGTCTCCAAGAAAAGACAAACCTTTTCCCATTGATCACACCAAAGTCGAGAAGCCTCTTGGCCAACAAGAAAACCCGAACCCTTTTCCCACTAGGCCAAAAGTTTGTGTCTTTAGTTTGTTTTCTAGAATAGTCTTTTATAAATAGGAACCTTAGGAATTGTAAATGATTAGAGTTTGATAAATATAAAACTTGAGTGTTTTACTCATTTCACTAAGTGTTTCAATCCGGGATTGATATTCTTAGTTGGTGCTCTGGGAGTACCCTTCGGTTCTTGTGTGAACCAAAGCCCTCCCTTCGGTGTAAGTATCGATTAGGACTTGTGTGGCCTAGTCTATACCCCAAGCTTTAGGAACACCCTTGGTTGTAAGATAAGGTTGGAACTTGTGTGATCCAACTTAGTCTAAACCTTGGGAGAAACAAGGTCATCGATCACTCTCACTTGGCTTGTTCACAAGCATTGCGTATAGCAAACCCCAGTCTTGACCTTGTGATATTGATCACACTATCCTTGGTGTCGATAGGGGAATTAAAACCCTGTATCTCTATCCTTGGGCCTATCCTCCATATTTCATCAACACTTAACCATCACACCAAGTACTTCACCAAAAGCGTACCAATCTATAGTTCGCGTGTGCCCGGATTGCACTTTGCATTCCGGGTTCATTACTCGACCAAAACACTTCAACCCTTTTCGAAACACATACCATAAGACTCCATAAACATCCCCATAAAATTACATCCCCCGAAACCAAGCAGAAAGTCCCGTCCAATCCTGACAACACCAAACAGTCCGCATAATACACTTTGCTGACGACCTCACCGTTTCAGTCCAGTTCCAACATCCTCCATCATCTAACCGGTGAACCCAGACCCTAACTACATCCCTCAAACTGTCTATAACACCCTCCGTAAACTCCTAAACCCAACTCCTCCTGAATCCACCCGAAACAGCCACTACATCCACACTGCCCGGTGATAACGTCCCAACCGAGAACCTTACTGTTTCAGTAAACTTCCGTCGCTTTTCCATCATCCAATCACCAAGGCCCGACCATAAAAGCAATCCTCAACGTATCTGAAACAGCCCCATAACACTCCTTGATCCGACTCCTTGTTGATCCACCCGAAATAGCCCTCAAACACCCCACTGTTCCACCAAACAGAGAATCCGAGAACCCCATTTTGACATCCATTTTTGGGTCAACCCGAACATCCTCCACACCCGACGCACTTACCCAAAATCATCCCTCCTTATATCCATCAGATTGGTATCAGAGTAAGGACATCCCGTCCCACGCTTTGATGCTATGGAGCAAATAAGTGATGAACTCAAAAGGTTCCTAGCCAAAATTGTCAAGGAGCAAGTGCAAACCTTCAAAGGGGGCTTGTGGGACATACCTTGAAGAGTCAAGCTAGTTCCGAAGTTGTATCTACTTACCCAAGGCATGAAGGCTTGGTACTCCAACATGAGTAGGAAGTTCCACACAAAAAAATCCGAAGGAATCAAAAAGAGAGCAACGATTCCACATACGTTGCAAGGTAAATGATAAAGTATGCCATGTGATTATTAATGAAAGAAGTGGTGTCAACTTGGCCTCCGTGGAAATGGTAGACAAGTTAGAACTACCCACCCACGAGCATCCTAACCCTTACACTCTCCAATGGGCAAACCAAGATGAAAAGCTAAGAATTATAAGGCAAACTCTTGTTAGCTTTCGGATTGGAACATATGAAGATAAGGTATGGTGTGACATCGTCCCTATGGATGCATGTCATTTTTTATTGGGGCAACCATGGTAACTTGACATGAAGGCACAACATGATGAAGTAAGGAACACTTATTCCTTTCAAAAAGATAGTAGGTAGATCCGGTTGGTGCTAATGTCACCTAGTGAGGTGAATGCCATGGGAATCCGAAGTGCAATGAAGCGCAAAGCCGAGTCTCTCTCACTCGTTGCACAAAGTATAGAGAAACAATCTGAGAAGGGGAATCCTATGGACATATTGGTATGCGAGGAAAGTCTCGGAGGAGGCACGGTTAGAGAAGAAAGCGGTTTGAAGGAACCCGTAGAGGTTTCGGAAGATGCCATGCCCAATGAGCCAACCACCGAGCTACCATCTAGCAATAATGTTGATCCTATTGGTAAGCTAGTTCTCGGAAGATCCCTCCCTCCCTATGATCATATTCTGAATGAGGATGAAGATACAAAACAAGGTTGGACCTTCTTTACCAACCCATTGTACCAAGTTGAGGAAATGGGCGGTACCTTCTTTGTCAACCCATTAAATGAGCAAAGTCGCATGGAAGAAGATGCCGACATGGAATTCCCACGAAACAAAACATCCGGAACTCTACCAAAAGAAGATAATGAACTTGCTCTTGATTTATTTTCAAGAAGCTCATTGTCTACTCACCAAGACTATGGATGTCAAGAACAAGAGTTGGTAGGTAAAGAAAAAAACCAAAAATGCCTTGGTCCCTACACATCTCCCACACTATTGGAAGCTTGGCCTGTATGTTGCCAAAAAGGATGATGTCCTCACTATGAAGTGCATAATGCCTATGCTTGGGTGGAGGGAATAAATGCAGTTGTTCCCCGAGGATGATTTGAGGGATGGATACCATCACATAAGAACACGAGAAAGAGGTTGGATTCTAATGCCAAACAAGATCTGTCCGAATGGTTTGTGATGCCATTTGGAGCATGTAACATTCCAAACTCTTCCATGAGCTTCATTCCTAGCACGCTCCAACAATCCATAGTTCACATCATCCGAGGGCTTGTATGCTCATCCAACTATGATAAAATCTAGACAAAGATGTATCGAGCCAATGGGCATAGTTGCGGTAAATAATTATCTTAGTCCGGCTCCGTTTCCTCATCATTTCATGCGAAGATATTATGACTTTGCTTCCCCTATAAACCAACTCATGAGAGAAGGTAAGTATGAATGGTTCCGAGGAACAATAATAGCACTTGAACTCTTGATGTTCTTTCATATTATTCTTTCAGTATATCTTATGTATTCAGTACAATATTTCTGTGTTGACATTCATTTTGTCGGGGGTGCTGCATTTGTTATATTTCAAATGCATGTCCAATTGTACAAGGGGAAGACTGGTTTGCTAGATAGTGCAAATCATCAGCGGAAGAGTTGCAAGCTCCAATTTTACCCGGAGTCGAGTCAGGTCTAGTAATTGCATTGATGTGAGAGATTATGGGTGGCTTTGGACCCTGTCCCAGCACTTGTATTAGTCATTCAATAGTAGATACTCATATAGGCTTCATAGACAGAGTCAATGGGTTATTTTATATTCAAATGCATACCATGGGCCAGTGGCCACGTTCATGTACAAAAAATATTGTGTTCATAGAATTCATTTGTGTTACAAGTTATGTCATTACCCTATTACAAGATCACAATAGATGCACGTAGAGCATGGTCTGTTCGACCCATGTTTTGGGGCGTGACAATTATAGCTAGAGTCCTCATCATTATAGTCATATTCCTCGCCATATTCTTCATCATCACAACTATAAAAGTCATCAACCTATTTAGAACACTCAACAAAACAAGCAAATATGTTAGGTTAGTGAAAAAACAATCTCACAAACACTCGAATGTTCGCATCTTTAATTGCCTTACAAATTCCCTCAACCAATGATTGTACCTTTTTTAATTCGATTAGTCATAAGGGATTTAGTTTCTACTCTTGGCTAGAATGGATTCTTGTTTGACTCGATTAAAACTAACGGACTTGAATCAAGAAGTTAACTACAAAGTAAAAAATGACAAAAGAACAAAAAAGAATTGGCACGAAAACAAAAATAAGGACACAAGAAATAATTAACCTCAAGTAGGATCAATTACTAAAGTTTAATTAGTTCATAGAATCAAAGAAATGGAAAAGAAATCAAAACGAAAGGAAATTTTGAGTCAAAAATTGAAAATGTGAATCCTGAGATACATGTGTAATTCCGGTGACTCACAAGATGATCCCGCGGTTCATTCCAGCAACTCTCATGATGAACACTTCAACTTCAGAAGTTTTTGTCTCATCCTGCGAAATTCCTGTGACTCGTTCTGCGAGTCTCAGGAAGTGTCGCGCAGTCAAAACCCTATGAAGTCAAATTATTCTTGGGATCCGTTCTTTTGACCTTTTTTTATTCTTCTAACTAGTTGGCCCCACCTTTTTTAGATATTATCCTTTTTGGCCCAAATAACACTTTTCTTCTTAGAAACAGGGGTTTTGAAGATCAAATGGTACCTTTTGGCTTCTTCTTCCTCAAGAACTCTTTGAAGGCCTTCAAAAACACTTGAAGATTCAAAAAATTTCAGACCTTCAAACCTTGTTCAGTCCATCCCAAATTTCAGATTTCAAACTTTCTTAACTAGAGAACAAAGCCCAATGTATTAGAACCTTCAATTCTCCTTCTCAAAACCCATCTCAAGTTCTTCAATAGCCAATAATGGTAGATGACTCAAAATTGACTCAGATGGCCTAAATCTTGAGATTAAAACTCTCCTAACACTTAGAAACTCAATTATGACACTACAATCAACAAACAAAGAACTATTTTTGGATTTTTTAGACTCTATAACACCCTATTTTTTTTCATTACTTTTTGGTAGTAATCAAAACTCAAGACAGTAATTATAGAAACAATCCTTTAATCAAGCTCTTATACCAATTGATATAATATCGAATGCGAAAGATAAACACAATAATAAAGATAGAGAGGTAGACACAATAAATAGAATCAAAAGTAACCTAAAGTATATTAAACTAAGGACCTCAATTGATTAACCAAGCCAAGCACCTAACTTAAGATATAGACCTTAAGGGAACCAATGCTCCAAGCAACCCATCTTTCCCAAACAAGGTTCAATCAATAGTCTCACCAAGATCTCAACACTCAAAACTCTCAATAGAGTATCAAAATAACTCAATTCAACATAATCTAAGAAATGAAATGACTTAAGCTAGCTATTTATAGTCTTAGGTTATGTTATTACACAAGAGGTCTAAAAGTGGCACTCATGGTTTGCAAAACTAACCAAAAATGGCAGAATGTCACTTCATCCGATAGTCTTGTGTCTCACAGATCATTCCTGTGAAATCTTCTGCATCTCGCAAGGGATGCTGCCTTCAGCTTCGATTGCTTCAACTCTGTCATATTTCACAGCCATTCTGCAACTCGCATGGCCATCATGAGACATATCCTACATCTCGCATGAGGTGTCATCTCCATCTTCTATCTCCCATTGCAAGTGGGGCCTTGTACTTTCATCTTAGCATGTTCTCGAGCTTCAAGCCTTCATTCCAAGCACCAACTAAGCCTCCGAAGTAGTGATTTAATGAAAAGTCCATGAACTCCGTAGCTCGGCTTTGTGTATGAGTTCTTGATGAAGCTCGGCTTGTATCAGGTGAGCTCTACTTTGGTTGAACACATGATGTTTTCCACAACAAAACATCTTAGTCCGTACAAACACCAATTGTCCAATGAATGCGGTGAGGTGAAGGTTTTCAAGCGGGTGAGCATCAAATTTAGCATTGGCAAGTATCAAGATGAGGTGGTGTATGATGTGGTGCCAATGCAAGCATGTCATATATTGCTTGGGAGGCCTTGGCAACTTGATTGGGGTGCGTAACATGATGGGAAGACTAACAAGTACTCATTTGTATTTGAGGATCGATAGAATATCCTCATCCCATTAACACCCTATCAAGTAATTGAAGATTATAGAATCATGAGAGAGCTCCGGCAGAGAGCTCAAAGGGAGAAAATTGAGAAACAAGAGAGGGAGGCAACGCTTGCTTAAGAGAGCCAATAGGGAGTTCATGAGGAATCAAAGACTTGTGCATATGTTAAAATGAGTGACCACTTGAAAAGGTTTGATACTAACTTAGATACTAGCATTTTGCGCAGTTTAGTCTATTATCTTTTGCAGGCACACAATGAAATGATTCCTGAGGAGATAACAAAGAGAAACCATTGTTTCCAAGGTTTGAATATCTCTTCTTCCTTTTCTGTGTGCACATGTATTTATAATGCCATTGATGAGAGTGTTCCTACACTAGTTAATCATATTGATGACCGAATTGATTCTTCTTGCAAGGTCGATTTGTGTCCACCTAGTGTTGGCACTTGTGAATTTAATAATAGTATGTTATCATGTGATACAGATGATCAATTTGAGTGTATTGTTAATCCACTAATTGAGGTAACTTGTAATGTGCTTAATGAACCTCCAATTAGTAATGATGTAAATATAATTGATCATTTTAATGAGTGTGACACACCATCCTTGTTTGATAGATGTGAAAATGAATTTCTTGGTCTTGTCCTTGTGTCAAGTGATGAGTCCCAAGGACGTGGTGGAAATGTGTGTCATGTAAATCCTCAGGTGGAGGAATACTTTGAAAAGGAATGTGATGCTTGTTTCCAAATTGCAACCTCCTCCTTGGGTGTTCCAAATCCTTGTAGTAGCACTTGTGTCCTTGAACGTAATAGAAATGCTACATGTAAAATCACTATAGATGAACTTATTTTAAGTGACACCTTTCATTACTACTTGTTTGCTTATGATGACACTCATACATGTATTGAGGGTGCATTTCATGTTGGGAGGGATATTCATAGGACATATAGTTGTTTTGAGAGTGCATGTCTTGTTGTGTTTCCCAAAACAAAGGTAAGTACTATTTTTGCAATATCATATGGCTATACCATAATAAAATTACTAGATTCTTTGACATACATATTTATGAGTGTCCCTAATGGCTATGCCTACCCTTTTGACTCTGGAGATGTATCAAACTTGTGTGATAGGTCTTGTTTGAGAAATGAGGATCAAATGTGCTTCATGTTTTCTAGAACCAATGTAGTATCACATGCTTATCATTTTGAATTTATTGGTCTCTTTACATTATCCTTGTTTCGTGATATTAGGAAGAATCAACTTCTTGATGCCTCCTATGTGGGAAATTTTTCCATGGTGCTTATTGATACATAGTTATATCACAAATTTGTGCATCCTTGGCATGCTAATAAGGTTACGATTGATTGTGCTAACCCTCATTTTCTAAGGCCCATATAAAAATCTCTCTCATTAGTTTTTACAAGGTTCAGATTCGAGGACAAATTATTTTCAAGAAGGAGAGGTTGATACGATATCGAGAACCACAAATCACTCCAAATCATTCATCCGAGAATAAGCCAAAGATTTCCAAGCTTTGAAAGCCATGTTGATGTATAAAGAGGCTTTAGAGGCCCTTGAGGGCCCACAAAAAGGAGCATAGGGCATTTGGATGATTGCATGGAGTGAAGACAAAGTTGAAGGAAGACTAACATAATGTGTGACACCACTTGTGAGTCGCATGTCATGCCTACAACACAACTTGTGAGTCACAGGTCCTGCCCAAGTGCTAAGAGTTGAAGTGAAGGTTGGCACCACATGTAGTACAACCTGCGAATCGCAGGTGTGACATGCGACTTAGCCTGCATTTCGTAGGTTATGTCTGCGAGCTGAAGAAGGCCATTTTGGGTTACTTCTGCAAGTTAAGGAATGGTCACTTTCGGGGCTAGTTTATAAGAAAGCCTAATACTTTAAATAGTAGTTCTCAAGGCTTAGAATAAGACTTTTGATGATTGATTAATTGAGAGTAAATCTCTTGTTAGCTACTTTGTAGTGCTAGCTTAGTGATAGCTATATTATAGAGAGATAGCACAATTAGAGTGGATTTCTTGGTTGTTTATTGAACTTGTTCATAATTCTCACATGAGATCACTCACTTGTGGAGTCATCTTTATAGTATAGGTGTTTTTATTGGTTAATATTTAGGAGCTCATTAGTTTAACATACCTTTAGTTACCTATTAATTTTAATTCTTGTGTCTTGCTTCTATCTTGATTGATGTTTGGTTTGGTTTATTTCATTGAGGTCTAAACTTTCATATAGTTTAGGTTCCTTTGGATGCCATTGATTGTGTCAATCTTCTATCCTTTAATTTCTACATTTGAATCCTAGAGTTTCGTTTTATGGATCGTATCACAAGGACTTCAACAACATAGTCAAAGAGGCTTGGCAAACCAACACTCAAGGTACAACAATGTAGCAACTCCACAATAAAATGAAAGTTGTTACAACTAAGCTAAGTACATGGTCAAGAGAAGCTTTTGGAGACATATTCATGATATGTAAAGGAAGTTGAGATCTATATTAATAGCCTAGAAAAGAATCTAACAAAAAATACCAATGAAGAAAATAGAAGTGCTCTGAATAAAGCAAAGGCAGATTTCATAAGATTACTTAAAAATCAAGAGGAGATCTATAGACAAAGAGCTAAAGCAAGGTAGTTGCGGGATGGAGACAAGAATACATCCTACTTTCACAAAGTAATCAACGATAGGAGGAGGAGACTGAACATACACAACATTCAAGATAAAGATGGGCACAGAATAGGGACCACCGGAATATTGCAAATTCAACAATTATGCATTTGAGGAACTCTTCAGCTATCAAGAATGTACTAGAAGTGACAGAATTCTGGACCAGCTTCCGTAACTAGTTACTGAAGAAATGAACATAATGCTAACAGCAAAACCAACATATTAGGAGGTAAGAAGGGCAATCAAAAAGTCAAATGTCATCTTTCCAAGTATCTTCATTCACATGACTATCCACATGACACACATCACCATCACAAATTGGAATCTCATCACATGACACAAAGATAAGACCAAGAGACTCATTTTCACATTTATCAAACAAGGGTGGGGTGGCACAGTCATTCAAATGATCAACTACAACCACATCATCACTAATCGGAGGTTCATTCATCACATCACAAAATTCCTCCACTAATGGACTTACATTACACTCAAGTTGATCACATGATAATGTACTTTCATTCAAATCACAAGTGTCAACACTAGGTGGACACAAATCGATCTTGCAAGAAGAGTCAATTCGGTCATCAAAAGGATCGACTAGTGTATGAACACTTTCAACAATGTCATTATCATCACATGGTAAAGAATCATTAATCTCATACAAAGACAAGCTATTACTCACACTCACATCACAAACTTGTTCATTCAAAGAGTTTGAAGTGTTGAATTTAGCTACTGTACCTTGAAGTTCACATGAAGAATCTTCTTTACCTTGAGTTATTGCATCACTTGCCTCTTGTTGAAACCGTACTGATGGAAAGAGAAGTCCCCCGCATTTGTCCACTACATACTTGTGCCACCCTCTTTCATAGGTTAGCCCATGAATTTTAAACCAATCAAGTCCCAAAAAAAAGTCACAACCTTCCAAAAGGAGAATGTCACACCAAACTTTCTCTTTGTAGCCACCACAAGTAATGATACCTTCACCACTTTATCAACCCAATTTCCCTTTTGATATTAATAAGGGTGTTTCCTCCTCAAGCAAGGTAAGCCCAACCAATTAACAACATTAGAGGCAATGAAGTTATGGTGACAGGAATCATCAATCATAAGGCGGAATCTCATAACATCACATATCCCCCATGAGCATTTGGCTACACCCCCATTTAAGCTATCTTAGTTGTTCCTCCTTGCATTCCGCTATTTCTATCCTACCCTCTAGGTGATCCATTTGACTATTCAATTTGACTAGCATAGCCATCACATCCTTCAACGTAGCTCCCCCGGTGGAAACTTGTGTTTCTCGGCCTTAATTCTCCATTAATACCTATTTAAGACATTCAACAAAGCAAGCAAACACGTTACGTTAGTTAACAATGTTTCAGGAGATCAACAAACATAAAAGTTGTGTGTCCCTGGCCCCCAAAGCAAACTTAGAACTCAAGAACAAGGTGGTACAACTAACAGGGATGCACATAAAAGATTGGCCAATAAAGTACCTGGGATGTCCACTGTTTGTGGGAATGATGGAGATTGTCTTCTTCTCATAGATTGTACACTTAATCACAAGGATTCATTCTTGGCATGGAGAGTTCTTGTCAACAAGGGATAGAGTAATCTTAATCAAGCACGTCCTGTTGTCAATACATGCACGTCTTCTTGAAGCCATGAAACCACCTAAAGGGACCTTTGAACAGCTGGAGGGTGTCATTCAAAGATTTTTATAGAATGGAAATGAGTCAATGAAGAAGTATCATTGGTGCAAATGGGATAAAATGTGTCCACCACAAGAATGAGGTGCAGGCTTTAGGTGCTTGAGGGACATTACCAAAGCTTTCATAGAAAAGTAGTGGTGGAATCTGACTAGAGACTCCATGTGACATATATGCTAGCAAAATACTGTTCAAGATCAAACCCAATCATTAGAAAGGTACATTACTACAATCCTTGTGATGCAATAAAAAATATGGGAAACAAGAAAATTAAGAAAAAAGAGTAAGGGATAGATGGATTGACACAAAAGAAGAAATAATTTGGCAACCAAAATTCTAGATTAACTAAGACCTCCAAATTGCATACAACTAAGCACCTAATATCTTAGGATGACCTCAAGGGAATCTAATTTCCAAGCAACCAATCCTCTCAACAATGTGACAAGCACAATCAATGGCTGAAACAAGCCCTCAAACTCTCAATAGAGTACCAAAATATAATTCATCAAAAATAGTCTAAGTCTAAGGGAGATAAAAGGCTACTATTTATACTAGGATAGGAAGGAAGACTAGCTAGCTATTACAATTATACCTTTAATGAAGTAAGGGGCCTTGTTTGGTTAGTCTTTCTTTGGAGAAGGCTTGCATTTAAGTAATAGGCTACTTTTGGCATACATAACCACTTTGCACAAATAACCTCCCAAGTTATCTTCCATATCTTGAATGTGATGGTATTGAAGCCTCTCATCCAAGCTATCTCCCATATCTTGAAGGCTGTCATGATCTTCAAAGACTCTATCTTCTTGATAATTCTCTATGAATTGTGATTCCATGTACCCTCCAAGCATCCAAAGTAATGACTTGATGAAAAGTTCATGAACTCCCAAGCTCGACTTTGTGTGCAAGTTGTTGATGGAGTTTGGCATGTATCATTCTCCCCTCTTGAAAAGGATTCATCCTCGAATCTAAACCTTGCAAACCCATAGGGAAGACAAGCAACAACAAGGTCCTCAAAGGATGACGGTTAGTGGTAGAGTAGCTTACTCACTAACATGCCAAGTATGCACACACTTATGATATAACCAAGTATCAACCATTATTATGAAGAACAAGCTCTCACATAGAGCACTAAGAACTTGGCTATCTCAAAGAACATGAAATGAGGATATCATAGGGGAACCAATTATTTCAAAATACCAAGTAGGCAATATCACATTGGTTTTAATAGACATGACACACAAACGATCCTTAATTTCAAAGTGATACCACCCCAAAGGTGGTACTATGACCAAGTCATACAAATTTAAAATATCATCGGGATCAAAAGAGAATAATATCCACACATCTTGGCTAAGCAAACCACTATATATCCCATTATATCCCCTCTCAACATAAGATGTACCCGCAACACAAATATGAGTGTCATCATATGCAAATAGATAGTAAAGAAAGGTGTCACACAAAACAACTTCATCTATGGTGTACTCATATATAGATTCACTATGAAATTCAAGTACAAGATCAAGCATGCTACTAAGATTCGGAAGACACAAAGAAGATTTAACAATTTGCAAACAAGTATCACCTTCCTTTTCAAAACACTCCTTCCCCACAAATGTATTATCATTTCCCAAGAGAAGTTCTCCATCATAGGGAAGCGCATCATCATTCCATAGTGGGGTTCAAATATCATGTAGTCCTCAAAAGTGGCTACACTTTCAATATTACAATACATTTCACTAGGCACATCACTCTCAATAGTCATGTTATCATCATCTTTAAAGAGAGAATAATCATTGAATAATGAGGAGTCAAAGCATGTAATTTTATTCTCAAAAAATCAAATGTCATCTTTCCAAGTATCTTCATTCACATGACTATCCACATGACACACATCACCATCACAAATTGGAATCTCATCACATGACACAAAGATAAGACCAAGAGACTCATTTTCACATTTATCAAACAAGGGTGGGGTGGCATAGTCATTCAAATGATCAACTACAACCACATCATCACTAATCGGAGGTTCATTCATCACATCAGAAAATTCCTCCACTAATGGACTTACATTACACTCAAGTTGATCACATGATAATGTACTTTCATTCAAATCACAAGTCTCAACACTAGGTGGACACAAATCGATCTTGCAAGAAGAGTCAATTCGGTCATCAAAAGGATCGACTAGTGTATGAACACTTTCAACAATGTCATTACCATCACATAATAATGTATTTTCATTCATAGCACAAGTGTCAACATACGCGGACACAAATCAACCTTGTAAGAAGAATCAATTCGGTCATCAAAATGATCAACTAGTGTATGAACACTCTCAACAAAGGCACTATAAATATATGGCAAAGAATATGATGCAAGTAAGGAGGGGTGTTGGTGGGTAAGTGAGTCGGGTTTTGGTGGTGTTCGGGTTGACCCTAAAAAGGATGCCAAAATAGGAGTCTCGGGTTCTCGGCTTGGCTTGATAGGGTGGTGTTTGGTGGCTATTTCGGGTGTACTTATAAAGAGTTGGGTTAAGGAGTTTTGTAGGGGTATCACGGGTGTATTAAGGGTGATGTTGATGATCGGGACTTGGCGTTTTGACAGTGTCACGGTGGTGGAAATATACTGCAATAGTGAAGTCCGATAATGGAACTCGGTAGAGATGTCAATGTGGCTGATTGGGTTATTCGAGTAGTTTTAGGTGGAATTGAACTTAGGCGTTTTTTGGGGTTGTTTCGGGTACGTTGAGGGTGGCTATGGTGATCGGGGTTTGGTGGTTTGATGATGGTAAGGTCTCGGGAACAATCTAAAATAGTGAGTTTCTCAGTTGGTGTTTATAGTGGACTGTTTGATGTTTTCGGGATTGGACGGTTGTTTACGAGTGGTTTTGGTTAATAACCTTTGGAGGGGATGTTTGTGAAGTACTGTGGGGGTTGAGTATGGTCAGTATATAGTGGATTGGATAAGGATTGAACACGAGTTGCAAGATGCAAGCTCGAGTGAAGGATGGTTGATTTGGTTAAGTGTTGGTTCGGTTGCTATGGTTTAAGTGAGGTGCGGTCGATGAGACCAAGGGTAGAGACACGGGGGTTTTACTGCCCGAGTCGACACTAAGGAGTAGGTAACCAATTCCACAAGGTCAAGACCATGGTTGCTAAGCTACAAGCCCGTGTACTAGCCAAGTGACGGTGGTCGAAAACCCTTTTAGTAACCCAAAGCTTAGGCTATGTTGGTCTATGTTAACGTTCGCTTACCACTAAGGGGTTCCTCGAGCTTGGGTATTGATTAGGTCACACAGTCCTAACCAAGACTTACACCAAAGGGAAACCCTAGCTTGGGTTTAACTAGGTCACACAGTCCTAGCTTCAACTTACACCAAGGTGTTTGGCTCACACAAGAACCAACTAAGATAAACAACACACAACTTGAATAACTTAGCAAATGAGTAAAACTCAAGTTTATATCTCAATCAACTCTGAATATTTACAAGTCCTAAGAATCCTATTTATAGTAGAAAATGGCATATTCTAGAAGATAAACCGAAGGACACAAACTCTAACTACTTTCTCGGCCTAGTGGAAACAAATGGGAATAAGTTTGGATTTACTTGGTGACTAAGGGTGTTTCGACCAAACCAAGACAATGGGAAAGGTCTTGGCTTTTCTTGTGGACAAAGAATGAATCTTTCACAATTCCTTTATGGATTCTAAGTAGAAGAGTGAATGGATTTGGCTTATCAAGACTTCATCTTCTTGGAACTAGTTTAGAAGCTTCCATCTTTATTTTGGAGTGCCTTGGCCGAATGGAGAAGGGAGCATTTCGACCATCCCTTCATCTTCTTGGTGTAGCCAAATACATGGATGAATTATCCTCTTGGAAGCTTCATCTTCTAGACTATCCTTGTCCTTTCCAACTTGTCCTCCAACTCATGGCCTAGACATTTCATTGGAAGACTATCGGCCTTGTCACCCTTTACATGGCCTATTAATTGGGTCCAAAGGTAGTTATTACATGGCATACTATATCCTAAGCTAAGAGCTAAAAGCTAAGCTAAGAAATAAAGACAAGCTAAAAGAAAACATGGTCTTCGGCCAAGACCTAAATACAAAGCCGAAATAAATATGTTTCTCAGATCTTCACGTGACAACTCCAACTCCACTCCATTTTTCATGCCATATTAGGCATGTTAATGTAGATTGGCGGGCCATCATTGGCACTTTTATCAAAACATCTCTCGGCTTAGTTTGAGAGTTAAGTCTGCGGACTTTCTTTCAACAGAATCATTAAGCTCACATAAAGTCAAGCTATCACTCACACTCACATCAAAAACTTGTTCAATCAAAGAATTAGAAGTGTTGAGTTTAGCCATTGTACCTTGAAGTTCATTGAAGAATCTTATGTACCTTGATATCCCAATTGCAAGCTCATTTGACCAAGTGGAAAGGTGGTCTTGGCTACCATCCTCTCTTCCAAGCACGGGAGTTCTTCACGTGAAGACTCCTTTAGAAGTTCATTTTCATGAGTACCTACAAAAGCTTCTTCACAATGAGATGAAGTAGTAGAAAAGTTAGTTTGATTGTGTGGAAACTCGCTCACTCCACACTTGCTCTCCTTTTACCACTCGTGAGTTTCCACTTTCAACTCCCTTACTCATCTCTATCTTTTGTCTCTAAAGGGGTATGGTAATTTCCCCTTCTTGTGACATCTCACAAGAAGCACTTTGCTTCCCTTCCTATGGTTTCTTCTTTTGGGACTTGTCTTTGATCTTATTCCCCTTTTTCATGTGGCTCGGGATAATGGTACCTCAAGTTCCTCTTCAATTAATCCCAAGTCTCGATTGGACTTTCCATCGCCCTTGTTCTTTTGCTATTATACTTCCAATATTTGGCAAGCTCCCCTTCAAAAGTTCTAAGAGCCAAGTCCATTTTCCTTCCTTGTGAATAGTTGTAGATAGCAAAGATTTCATTCATCACGAGTTCCCATTTGTCATACTCTTCGCCGCTAGCTTTCATAGACAAGGTAGCCCATTTCACATTAGGGTGTTGCACCTTTACATTTGGATTCTTTCTAGGAGATACAAGTGGAAATAGAAGTTTTCTAATTTCATCCACTACATACCTATGCGAAGCGTGCTCATAAGCAACTCCATGGTTTTCGAACCAAGAATATTCCAAACAAAAGTCACATGTACCCATAGAAAATACTACAGGCCACACTTCCTCTTGATATTCCCCATGAGAAAAGGATACATTCACCATATCAACCCAATATCCCTTTTTGTCAATATAATAAGGGTCTTCTTTCTTAGTCCAATTTAATCCTAGCTAGAGTGTGGCTTGAGGATTAATGTAGCAACCACGACGATGGTCGTTAATTTCAAGGCAACTCCCGAATCATTATGTATTTTCATCAACATTGAATGTACTCTTCCGTTAGGCTCAATTCTCATGCTGCCCTTTGGTTGAGCTCTTCTGACAACACTTTGAGTAGTGTTGGAGGAATATGGTCTCATGCTTCCATAATAAGAATCGAACTCCATGAAAAGGTACCTATTTAAAATACTTAACAAAACAAACAAACATGTTAAGTTAGTGAAAATAAATCTCACAATCACTGAAGTGTGCGCCTCTTTGATTACCTCACAAATTACCTCGGCCAATGATTGTACTCTTGTTGATCCGGATTGGTCACAAGTGATTTAGTTTCTACTCTTGATAGGAATGGATTCTTGTTCAACTTGGAAGAAAAGGACGACTCAATTCAAACAAACGGACTTGAGCCAAGAAATTAACAACGAAGTAAAAATGGGAAAAGCACAAAATGAATTGGCACAAAAGAAAATGAGACTCAAGAACTAATTAACTACTAAGTAAGGACAATTACTAGTGTTATTTAGTTTAGAAGATCAAGAAATGAAGTTGAAAGATGAGTAGAAAGTTGGATTCTAAAGTATGAAAAATGACCTCTGCGTGGGGTGCTACATGGGCTACTGCGGCCCATGTAGGTGCATGCGTGAGCTACTTCATTTGTGGAAGTGGTTGTTGCATGGCCATATAATGCTACGTGGGTGGAGGTACGTGTCCACTTCCAGAATGCCCAAAAAAATCTTCTTCTTCTTTTCTTTTTGACTTTTTTTTAAATCTGATGATTTGTGGGGGGGGGGGCACCAAACCTATAACTTTCTTCTTTTGGCCCAACAAACACCTTTTGACAAATTTATTTGAGAAATTTGGATCAAAAGCCTCTTTTGGGTTGGTTAGTCTTCCTTTGGAGAAGGCTTGCATTTGAGTAATAGCCCCTTTTTGGCATACGTAGTCACTTTGCACAAATAACCTCCCAAGCTATCTTCCATATCTTGAATATGATGGTATTGAAGCCTCACATCCAAGCTATCTCCCATATCTTGAAGGTCGTCATGATCTTCAAAGACTCCATCTTCATGATAATCCTCTATGAATTGTGATTCCATGTACCCTCCAAGCATCCAAAGTAATGACTTGATGAAAAGTCCATGAGCTCCCTAGCTCGGCTTTGTGTGCAAGTTCTTGATGGATTTTGTCTTGTATCACCTTGACATGGAGAGAATGTGTAAAATCAAACAGACTATGGAAGACTGCATTATATGCGAAATTGGGGAAGGAAATGTATCATTTTGGTATGATAATTGGACAATTGAAGGAGCCTTGTATAAAATGTTACCTGAAGAAACCATCCCAAATAAATGCAGATTGAATAAGGTTGTTACACTTCATAGTTTTGCATGTTTGAGATTCATCGTATGTTAGTCCTCCTAGTTTTGGACATCAGGATTATCTTCGGGGTTATATGATATTATACATGCATATTGTTACATACCTCACAATGATGATAAGGAGATATTAATTGTTATTCGACACGATTCTTTTAAAACAAATCACCGTGTTAATTTCACGGAATTAATATGTTGTGTAAATAGATTAAAGGATGGACTATGTTGGGCGGGTTCGGTAATGATTCATTGTTTGGCTCATATTGACACAAGTAAATTTTGGGTGGATTGGACATTAACCCAATAATTAATTTAACATGTCTTGGCCCATCTGAATTTGATCTAGCTTGTCGATTTGCCACCCCTAATTGAACTCATGTAGGTCCATCCTTGAACGTCAAAAGACATATAGTTAAGGAGACACAAATAATTACTCCTCATATCCCAATTTATGTGGCACAATTTTCCTTTTGTTATGTCCCGAAAAGAATGTCACCGTTCTTAAATTTAAAGACGATTTTGTCACGACTCCTTTTAGAAATCGTGGTGGCACCTACATTTCTCTCACCGGTAGGTGAACCACTCCCAATTTAAACAATACGAATATAAATAAGAAATGTGGAATTAACAAAATACTTAATAAATCTGTCTATTGTAATATAAAAGCGAACATAAGTCTGACAGTGATACAAAAAAGATATGGGAAACAAGAAGTATATAAACTAAAGTAGTATATATACTAACTAAGCAGAGAATATTATTATGTTATTACAATAATACCCTTAATGAAGTAAGGGCCTTTGTTTGGTAGTCTGATGGAAGGGTTGCATTCAAGGAATAGACCCCTTTGGCATACGTGACCACTTTGCACAAATAACCTACCAAACTATCTTCCATATCTTGAATGTGATGGTCTCGAAGCCTCCCATCTAATCTATCTCCCATATTTTGAAGGTCGTCATGATCTTCAAAGACTCCATCTTCATAATGATACAACGTGAATTATGATTCCATGCACCCTTCAAGCATCCAAAGTAATGACTTGATGAAAAGTCCATGAGCTCCCTAGCTCGGCTTTGTGTGCAAGTTCTTAATGGAGTTTGGCTTGTATCATTCTCCCCTTCTTGAAAAGGATTCATATTCGAATATAAACCTTGCAAAACCATAGGAAAGACAAGAAACAACAAGGTCCTCAAAGGATGAGGGTTCGTGTTAGAATAGCCTACTCTACTAACATGCCAAGTATATACACACTTGTGATATAACCAAGTATCAATCATTATTATGAAGAACAAGCTATGACATAGAGCACCAAGAACTTGACTATACCAAGTAGGCAATATCACATTGGTTCTAATAGAAAAGACAGACAAATGATCCTCAATTTCGAAGTGATACCACCCCAAATGTAGTACTATGACCAAGTCACACAAATTTAAAACATCACATGGGTAAAAAGGAAGAATATCCATACATTTTGGCCAATAAGGCCACTATCTACCCCATCAGATCCCCTCTCAACATAAGATGCACCCCCAACACAAGCATGAGTGTCATTATAAGCAAATAAATAGTAAAGAAATATGCCACACAAAACAACTTCACCTATGGTGTATTCATAAGTAGCTTCACTATTAAATTCAACTACAAGATCAAGCATGCTACTAAGATTCAGAACACACAAGGAAGAGTTAACGATTTGCAAACAAGTATCACATTTCTTTTTTCGGACCCCGCACATAGCGGAAGCTTAGTGCACCGGGCAACCCTTTTTATCACCTTCCTTTTCCAAACACTCATTTCCTACAAATGATTATCATTTCCCAAGGGAAGTTCTCCATCATAGGGAAGAGTGTCACCATTCCATAGTAGATTTTCAAATACCATGTAGTCCCAAAAGTGGTGACACTTTCAACATTACAATACATTCTACTATGCACTTCACTTTCAATAGTCTTGTTATCATCGAATAAGACATTATCTTTAAAGATAGAATAATCAATGAACAATGATGAGTCAAAGCATGTAATTTTATTCTCAAAAAGACAAATGTCATCTTTCACATTACCTACATTCACACGACTATCCATATGACACACAACACCATTACAATTGGAAGTCTCATCACTTAACACAAAGATAAGACCAAGAGACTCATTTTCACATTTATCAAATAAGTATGGGGTGTCACACTCATTCAAATGATCAACTACAACCACATCATCACTAGTCGGTGGAGGTTCATTAATCACATCACAAAATTCCTCGACTAGTGGACTAACATTACACTCAAGTTGATCACATGATAATGTATTTTCATTCAAAGCAAAAGTGTTAACACTAGGTGTACACAAATCGATCTTGCAAGAAGAATCAATTCGCTCATTAAAAGGATCAACTAGTGTAAGAGCGCTTTCAACAATGATATTATCATCACATGGTAAAGAATCATTAAAGTCACACAAAGATAAGCTATTACTCATACTAACATCACTAGCTTGTTCAATCAAAGAATTAGAAGTGTTGAGTTTAGCTATTGTACCTTGAAGTTCACATAAAGAATCTTTTTTACCTTAGCCTTGAGAAGAAGTTCTCCCATGACTTTCATTAACATTGACCAAGCTCACACTAGCTGCATCCATCCGCTTAGTCAAGGAGGCTATCAAGCTCATCGAGGGCAGGATTCTTGGTATGGACATTAGTGCTCCCTTCCGTCGGCCTCGTACCTACACATGAGTCTTTACAAAGAGAAGAAAAAGAGGTAAGAAGGTTAAGTTATTCTTGTGGCAAATCCCTCACTTCACTCCACACATCCTCCCCTTTTTCCACTCTTGAGTTGCCACTCTTCACTACCTTACTCCTCTGGATCTTTTGTCTCTCATTTTTTTCTTTAGGGAATATGGTCAGAAAGAGGATTTTTTCTTTGTTGTCCACGGCATACTTGTACCATTCTTGCGTATATGTGATCCCATGCCATTGGAACCAAGGGTCTCCCAAACATATATGACAAGTAACCATGGGAAGAACATCACACCAAACCTCCTCTTGGTACTCGCCATGTGAAATGAATACCTTTACTCTCCTATCAACCCAATATGCCCTCCCTCATCATAATAAGGATTTCATCTCATCACACAAGGTATCCTCAACTATTCAACCGCTTGATGGGTGATGAAAATGGTGTAACAATTGTCATTAAGCATAAGAGAGAATCCCGCACAATAACTAACATTCATCAACATTGAATAAATCTCTTATTGGGCTCAATTCTCATCTTGACCATTGGTAGAACTCTACTCACAACTCTTTGAGTTGTTTTGGATGAAAGAGGTCTCATGCCCTCTATATAAGATTGCTTCATGTCACCACTTGAATACGGGCACGTAACTCCACCATCGGCACACATAATACAACTATAAGTAGGCTTCTCATGATCTTGAAATTCACTTTCGTCATAGTAACTTGATACTCCACTAAGTTAATACTCAAAGTCGAAACCTTCATCATTATGTTCATCACATGAAGAGTAAGGGTTGTACGTAAAAGTACCTTCAAGGTCAATATGGTCATCATAAACCCTCCCGAACCATTAGCCTCCACATAGAATCCACAAGTACTTTGTGCCTCATGTTCTTCATCGTAATGACCATAATCGTATTCACAACCCTCATTTGACGCACTACACTCTTCATTGTAGCCATAGTTCTCATCATTACAACCATCAAAGTCGTCATCACATGAATTGTAATCCATGGAGAAGTACTTATTTAGAGACACTCAACAAAACAAACACACACGTTAAGTTAGTGAAAATAAATCTCATAATCACTCTATGTGCGCACATTGATTGTCTCACAAATTGCTTCAGCCAATGATTGTACTCTTGCTAATATGGATTAGCCATAAGTTATTTAGTTTCTACTCTTGGCCGGAATGGATTCTTGTTCAACTTAGAAGAAAAAGACAACTCAATTCAAACAAACGGACTTGAGCCTAGAAATTAACAATGAAGTAAAAACATGAGAAGCACAAAATGAATTGGCACGAAAGAAAATGAGACTCAATAACTAATTAAATACTAAGTAAGGACAATTACTAGTGTTACTTAATTTAGAAGATCAAAAAATGAAGTTGAAAGATAAGTAGAAAGTTGGATTCTAAAGTATGGAAAATGGCCTCTGCGTGGGTTGCTATGTGGGCTACTGCGTAGCCCATGTAGTGTATGCATGGGCTTATGCGTAGGTGGAAGTGATTGTTGTGTGGCCCATGTAGTGTCAACTTTGGATGCTTGAAAGTTGGATTCTATTTAAAATTGATTGTCAACATGTGCTTGCTTGCTTTTTTTTTCATTTTTACTGATATATTTTGTTTGACTTTTTTAAAAAAAAATTGGCTGATTTGTAGGGGGCCCACCAAACCTAAAACTTTATTCTTTTGGCCCAACAAACACCTTTTGACAAATTGATTTGAGAAATTTGGATCAAAAACTTCTTTTGGGTGTCTTCTTCCTTATGAAGATAGCTCAAGAACACCCAAAATCCAATAGAGGTCCAAATCAACTCAAAATCGCTTCAAATTTTAGATCTTCGCTCTCCTTGATGTAGAGAACAAAGTCCACTAGAAATTGAAGCAATTAGAACCCTCCTTCTACAAGACCCAGTTGCTTGTTCTTCAACCTTGAAGGTCCTTTAATGGTGGAATCTTTAAAACACCTCGAAATGTTACGGAACTTGAAACCTATGTGTTTTTTAAATCAAGGAACTCAAATTTGACCTCAAATCCACCAAAACAACAGCAATATTTTGGATTTTTTGACCTCCAAGCTCCAACAATGGTAGATTGCCCAAATTAACTCCAAATCGAATGAAACTTGATATTTGGACTCAAATAACACTAGGGAACAATAATCTATAGTCAAAACAATAAAATAACACAAAGTTTTCGAGGGTTTTGATTTTTGGATTTTTTGACTATTTTTTCTTTGGATTTTTATAGTAACAACAACCAAGACTAGATTTGTAGAAACAAATATATAACCAAGCTCTTGATACCAATTGATACAATAAAAGATATGGGAAACAGGAAAATGAAAAGAAAAAGTAAAGGATAAATAAATTGATACAAAATAAGATATAATTTGGCAACCAAAGTTCTAGACTAACTAACATACAACTAAGCACACAATCTCTTAGGATGACCTCAAGGGGATCTAAGTTCACAAGCAACCAATCCTCTCAACAATGTGACAAGCACAATCAATGGCTTCAACAAGCCCTCAAACACTCAAACACTCAAACACTCAATAGAGTATCAAAATATCATTCAGCAAAATGGTCTACCTAATAAAATAACTAAACTAGTATTTATACTAACTAGAATAGGAAGACTACTATAGATATTACAATACTACCCTTAATAAAGTAAGGGCCTTATTTGGTAGTCTTTCCAAGAGATGTAAGGGTTGCATTTAAGGAATGACCCCTCTTTTGGCATAGGTAACCACATTTCACAAAAAGTCTACCAAGATATCTTCCATATCTTGAATGTGACGGTCTTGAAGCTTTCCATCCAAACTATCTCCTATATCTTGAAGGTCGTCATGATTTTATAAGACTCCACCTTCATGATGATACTCCGTCAATTGTGATTCCATGCACCCTCTTAGCATCCAAAGTAATGACTTGATGAAAAGTCCATGAGCTTCCTAGCTCAGCTTTGTGTGCAAGTTCTTGATGGAGTTTATCTTGTTTCAGATAGTCACAATACCCCCTCCCCCATAGATTTGGTCAATAATACAAGAGCATCTAACTGTCAAATACATCATCCAAAGAAAAAGGAACATAGTCTGAAAGTATGAACATGTCTCTCGAACCAAATAAAAGACAGGAAAAGATAAGAGCCTCCAAGGGTATGCTGGAAGGAAGCATTCTCACCCTAAAAGTCTTCAAACCCACTGGCTTAGACTCAGCCACACGGCCTTGAAATGGAGGAAGGCATTGTATCTGCATAAAAAAAATACAACAAATGTAGCATAATTACACTGTCATGCTCCGAACCATGGCCTTAACAGAACACAGCACTCGGTGTCTTACTGCATGTGACCGAGCGAACCACATAGCGTACTTGTCAACATGGGCATCAAAACATGCTAAAGAAATTATTTAAAACATTTAAAATATGGTATTGAAATAACAATCTAAAAATATAGTAGCGAAATCATCTAGGTAAAACATGATAAGTATAAAAATATTGTTGACATAAATGACATGACATGATGTTGGACTAGTCTATGAAACCTCTAAAACATGAGTCTACAAAATTGTTTACCAGGACAAGGCCCTGGCATACATCTTCTAATAAAATATAATCATAAAATAACTAGACTGGCACCCCAAATGAGATAGGGCTCACAGAAATAGCCGATACTGAAATAGTCCTACTGAGCAGATCCGTCTCCCTAAAACTCAGCACCTGCACCATGAAGGGCAGGCCCCATGCAAAGCGATGTTAATACATTTAAATTGTACCGTATGCAAAGCAACTAAAAGAATAAGCAGGCACATGAAATATTAGGAACATGAATTGAAACTGAAAACATAAACGTGAGTAAAAATCTAAAAAAACTATATGTCTGTATATATCTGTATATCTGTGGGAGAGCATAGCAAAACTGACATGAACTACCATGCGTGAATGTGGAGTCTGATATCTGCCCCATCAACTAAGTCATCTCGTACTTTGCCGAAGTACGAGACATGAACATAAACATGATGGATCCAATAATCCCATGAGGGGTAATAAGAATGTATCGTCCTCTGGCGGAGCGACCCTTATTCTATGTTGGCAAACGTAGTTTCAGGCTATCTGGGCCTTCTCGGTAATCTGTGCAACTCCCAAAATATGTACTTAAAAATAATTGGCTTGAAAGCCTATGAATTTCATGAAATAACTTGAAATCATAACTTGTAAATTTATAATTTAGCATGTAAATAAATACACAATATAACTTATATAAATCATGAGAAACATCTATGACTTCATGAAATTGAGTGATAATAATCATAACTTATATTTAAGAACTCATGGAAATCTCTTGGGTTCATGGATTACTGAGGGGTTCATGACAGTCACAATATCATATCATGAATGTAACTAACGAAGTCAGGACATAACATGGAATATAATTATACATGTATAGAAGGATTATCATGAACTTGAATAAAATCATAGGTTATGGAAATTCATGGTTTCATGGATAATTGTGGCGTGGAAAAGAATAATGACGTTCCCACATGTAGATATGATACATACCTTAATCGCTCAAAAACTTGTATTAAAAATCTAAACTTGGAAGAAGGAACCCAAAGCTTAAACTTTAATTCCTTGAGTTGGGTTTTCTTGAAAACCTTAGGTTAGAAATAGTAAATTTTGTTTAGAAATTGATAGTAATCGAATAGAATCGCATGGAAATGACTTACCTTGGTGTAGGAGATGGTTGGGAAGAGAGAACATTCGTTCTAGGGCTTGGGAATTGTGAAAATTGAAAACTGATTTCTAAAATGAAGTCTTGAATTTATATTGTCTACTATCAGAAGAAATCGACTGTTGATTCGACGGTCTGTCGAATTTTTGATTGGACATTTGACGGTCAAAGTCTATGCATAGTGTATGAATGCAAATAAATTACAAGGCAAGAAATTAGGACGTAATGAGATGCAACAAAATATAAGAGATGAATATCACATGCTTTCAAGAATTCAATAACACATAGTCCAACTACAATAAGGATATCATATTGAAAGAATGTGTGATGAATAAACACAATAATATCAAATATGACGACGAGCCCATATAATGATGACCAGCCCAATTAACAGCAATCAGTCTAAGGTTGATTTCCCAAATCACCCATCATCACAGTTCAACACCGGTACCCACCCAAACGTTCATCACAACTGCTTGGGTGGGACCCCCAACACACCCAAAAACCCCTCAATTTTTATAACTAATTACGTACTTCTATTGAAGTCTAATAAGAAGAAATCGTAGCCTACCTTAAAGTCGAGCATGATCCACGATCAATCAACCCTCAATGCACGCCTTGCCCTTTCAGAGTGCCTCGTAGTAGTCGTAGTCTAACACGCATGGACTATACGTTAATATTAAACTAATATACAATAGAAGGACTTAGTCCTCAAATATACCAAGGATATCCAAACCAACCCCGGGCCCATGGTGCCAAAATCTGAACTTTATTACTCACAACGCATCATTACATACTAATTAGGCACATCCTAGAATTAATTAGGAATCTAAGATCAATTAAACCCTTAATTGCATGATTTAGGAAAAGCCCCAATTTACAAACCCTAGAATTTTCCCCAAATTGAAAAGAATTTCCATTAATAAATTGAACTCTACAACATGATCAACTACCGTTAACCAATACTTATTCACAAACATCAAGATCATCCAAGCAATATTACACACTGAAATTAAGGCCTTAACTCTCTTATTCTACCATGGAAGCTTAAGGACATCTTCCCAAAATTAAAGTCTATAATAGGTTTTAAAGAACAACAATGATCAAGAGGGGATGAAATTATACCTTAGATGAAGAATCAAGATGAACTTCTCAATAAAATCTCCCCCCAAACAGCTCTAGTAATGAGATAAGATAATTTTAGGAAAGTGAAATCGTTTTGGGCATTTAATAAACTGCATGAAAGACTGATCCCGCACCGGCGGAATTGATACTCTTGCCCTGTCCCTCGCGATGGCTGGACATCACTGTTTTGAAAAAAATTCCCCTCGTCTGGCTCGTCAAGATCCTCGCAAGGCGAGACCAGGAGACGAGGCAAGAAAAATAGAGTTTACATTGTCTTGTTGTAGTTCGCCAGAATCCTTGCATCACGAGCTAAGAGAATGAGCCAAGGTTAAAGTTGATTTTCTACGTTCGTTCAACCTTTTGTCGTTTTCCATGTTCCTTTGTATTCCAAGCTCCTTTTTCAAGTTAAATTTCCCGTGCAGCTCACAAAATACGTCAAGTGACGTCAAACAAAATTAAAAATAAATAAAATAAGAAAAAGTGACAAAACTCGAGAAAAATTAGTTGCCTCCCATTAAGCGCCTTATATAATCGTGGCACGACTTTGTTTTTTTGTATTTTTCTTTCCTTTTAAAAAAAAATCCTTTTTTTTCACACAACTCGGGTTGCCTCCCGAGAAACGCCTAATTTAATGTCGCGGCATGATGCCATCCCTTTTTCAAGGGTTGGTTAAATGCATTACTGAGATGACTTTTTTCTCATATATCGTATCAAGGTAGTGCTTTAACCGCTGTCCATTCACTCGAAATTTGTAGGTCCCATCCTTGGATTCAATTTCAACCGCACCTTGTGGAGATACTTGTACAACTCAAAACGGGCCTGACCACCTCATTTTCAGCTTGTCCGGGAATAACCTCAATCTTGAATTATACAACAAAACTTTTCATCGGGCTCAAAAATCCTCTCAAACATGTTCTTGTCGTGCATCATTTTCATTCTTTCCTTATACAACCTTGCATTGTCGAAAGAATGGTAGCAGAACTCGTCAAGCTCATGCAACTTTGTCACTCTGCTTGTGTCGGCTACTTCTAGATCTAAATTTAGTTGTCTCAACACTCATAAGGCCTTATGTTCAAGCTCCACAGGTAGATGACACGCCTTACCAAACACCAACTTATATGGCGACATGCCAATTGGAGTTTTAAACGCGGTTGTGTTTGCATCCTTGATACAATGATATTCATTAATCGAGGGCCCTTCAATTAACAACAGTAGATACGTAGTTGAAAAAATAGAGAATAAGACAAACGACTCGATTATAATTAAATAGTTATGTATTCATCCAATAATTGGTTCCATCAAAATCATAGAAAAGAAATCTAGCTACTCATAATATTGTTTGAGCACATAACATAGAATTCCATAACGAACAAGTAAACGAATGGAAAAGATTGAAATTCTAAGCCGAATTTCGTCGCTCTGCTCCATTCTTGTTTTCGCCTCCAAAATAATACGTAGTCCTCCGATATATGTTTTGCATGGTATATATATATGACCTAGAATATGTAGGAGGTCTTTTAAACAAATCAGATGACTTTTCTTGGCTCGTCTGAACTCTTGCTTCACAAGGGCCACAGGCGAGCCTGGCCAACTCTCAAATTTCTTTTATTTCTTGGCTCGTCTAAATCCTTGCTTTGTGCGGACCACAGGCGAGCCCGGCCATTCTTCAATCTTCATTCCTTTGCTTCAAATCAATGCCAAAATTAACTCTTTTCGATTGTATTCATCCATCAAATTTTCTACACATACAAAACTCATAATAGGCTCAAAACACCCGAGATAACAATATAACAACCCAATGATGCATAAGTTATGAGGCAATAATGTAATATAAATATATACTTTTAGACGAATATCAATGATTATTCAATTTATTTTTTATATAAAATTCAACTAGAGGGAAAACTTTCCACTATATACACTTACAAATTTTGGTCAATAAGGCAAACTTAGCTTCATGATTATTCCATTTATTTTTTTATATAAAAATTTAACTATTTTTGCCTCGAGACAAAATACGCTTATAAGTTTTGCCCAATAAGGCAAACTTAGCTTGATGATTATTCAATTTATTTTATATAAATTCAACTAGTTTTGCCTCCAGGCAAAACTTTTTATTTTTTCCAATAAGGAATATATATATATATATATATATATATATATATATATATATATATATATATATATATATATATATATATATATATATATACAAACACACACTTATAAGTTTCGTCCAACAAGACAAACTTAGCTTGATGATTATTCAATTTATATTTTATATAAACACTAAACTAGTATTGAACCGATTCGGAAGTGAAGGTATGTCAGTGGGGTGGGTAAATGCGGGTATCGCCCCGCACCCGCTTTAGTTGGGTCGGGTATAGGGGATGGTTTGGTGGATGGTGGGGCGGATATGGGTATCAAAAGTGCTACCTGCCATGGGTGAGCCAATTTTGAGAGTTTACACATAGGATGGAACTGAAAATCAGATAGTTCACTAATTTCTTGTAGAGTTCTAGAAAGATATTCCATCACAACACAAACTTTAGTGGTGACATGGGATATCCCTGCCTAAACAAATCATGACATATCAAGACATTATGAATCAATGATCTTCCAGCTACAAAAGTTGCTTGATTCTCAACCACAACAGTAGGAATGATGTTATTTAATCTCATGCAAATTAATTTAGAAATGCATTTATATAGGACATTGCAGCAAGATATAGGCCTATCTTAACTAACATATTGGGGGCTGCCACTTTGGGGATCAGAGATATAATGGTAGAATTTACTTGTCTTAGTAATTTACCATTCTCAAAGAACTTCAGCACAACACTTGTCACCTTCTGCCCAATAATACTCCAAGCATCTCCAGTTGGCGTGGGTAAATACGGGTACCGCCCCGCACCCGCTCCAGTTGGGTCGGTATGGGATGGTTTGGTGGGTGGTGGGGCGGGTATGGGTATCAAAAGTGCTACCCGCCATGGATGGTGGGGGTGGATTTTAGGTGGCGGGTACGGGTATGGGGTACCCTTCCCCCGCCCCCGCCCCGTTGACATCCCTAGGTAAATTGATTCATCATTGAGTTTTTTTTTCTATGATAAATGTATGGAAATCTACCAACATTAGCATCAGAACTTTTTCCGCCAGATTTTGGGGCAGAACTTTGGATTAAAAAATGAAATAGACTGATTGGAGCTAAGTTTTGCCTTATGAGTCAAAATTTGTATGCAAAGTCAAGATTTGCTTAGTGTATATAACGGAAAATCTTTTAAATCTATCCAATACATCGTGACAAATTTTCTTTCGAGCTTGATAGTTTGCTTTGCACATTGCAGTCCGGGAATAGGAAAAAGTTGAACAAAAACAAAAACAGTTTGTTTTTCGAGTTTTTGTGAACAGTGACGCTATCCCGGAGACAAAAGACTTGTCACCAATAAAAAAGAACAAAAAGTAGTGGATCTGTGAAGATCTTCCAATGCTTACTCACTGCTCTTTCACTTGAATGTTTAAATATCTATAGAATCATGCAAGGACTTGCAATTATCCCCATGGTAGCATCTTCCTTGAGCATAAAATCGGCAAGGCCTCTTTTGTTCCTCGCGTTATACTTCAAATGGACGCTTTGCAGCTCCTGCATTACACCAACCATTCCTTGCTTGCCAGTTCTCAGTTCTGTGTGGAGATTTATAGTTCATACTTTGTGAATGACCATAGGATGTACATGTATGCAATGGACTTCTACTAATATCGTAGTTGTCTATAGCCCCTCCATGTTGGAATATCATGTGCATTAGAGTTATGCATTCTTAATGGACTATAACCTCCATAGCTAGAGCCGGTCTAAATTGGCATATGCGTATTTGAGTTATACATTCTTAATGGACTCGTTGAAGAATTTGAAGTATAGCTTTCTCTAAAGCCTCGCTGCCCATGTAAGAACTTGGATAATTCAGGTTCATATTAGTCAAATGCTTCCTCTGATTAGGCCTATTTTCTCTAGAGAGTTGTGATTTTCCTGTAGGACAGTGTTATCATTTCTATATTCTGTTTTCTCATCTTTTTGGCTGTTGTCCACCTCCTCTACCTGAGCTTAATCTTTCTTGTTTACGGAGTTCATTAAGAGAAAATGCAGCAGTTCCCCTTTACTGTAAGTTGTGTTCTTTTGGCGTTGATGTGGCATCCTACCTTTACTTTCAGCTTCTATTTTCTTCTCTTTGTGGTCTGTGCTTACCCTATTATATGTAGACAAACAGTTAAGAGAAAGAAAATTCATTATAGGTATTCACTAAAATTAGTCAATATTCAAACCATGTGAAGTTGGTTCACAGTATGAGCCAAAGTTATCATGGTACCTATTTTCCTTTCGCATCACTCGCATATCCTTTTCACGGATGCGTGTTTCCCTGTTAGACCGCGCAACAAAATCTCTTGCATGCTTTTCTGATAAAATTTTATGTCTTCCTGCTTCATCTTCCCATTTCTTCAAATTCAGTATAAGCTTAATTAGCAGATGCTACATGAATAATAAGTGCAAGTAATGAAAATTCTTAGTAATGTTCAGCCAACCTGTCATAATGAATGCAATCTATAGAGATTTTCGCCCTTAATGAGGAGAGCATGTAGTGTAGGCAAAAGTTTTGCCCCTTTACTCCATACTACCTCAACCTGACCTGCAGTAAAAAGAATCTTATATGACACACATAAGATATAACAATGCAAAAAAGGGTAAAACTATAATCAAAGCCAACTAAAAGGAAGAAATTAAAACTTAAACGTTTTATCCAAATCCAATATAAAAAGAATCCTGTGAAGTTTGTACAGAAGGTGTCAAATCCAATATAACAAAATTTTGTTGTTTCATTGCTAACCAAAAGGTAGAAACTATTAATTAAGAGAAGCAAGAACAGTGACTACGATAGTAGCACACAATTTGCATTTCTCTTCCACTGCATAAACTTAATATTGAATGATATTTATTTGTACATAACAAAGAATATTAAACTAAATTACGTAGTTGTGCAGTCAAAGCCTCAAAAGAAAAGCTAGAAAACCAGAAGAAGTCTAATGGATAAGCTGAGAAACTTGCAACAAGACCGAGTGCAATGGAAATAGTAGAAAGAACTCACAATGTAACCGGACATGAATGAGGACCTATCTAACTAAAACAGCCGCCAGTATTTAGTGCCTTAAAACAACCAAAACAAACTAAGGCCTCATTTGTTTTTATTAAGATTAAGACGTCTGAATCTGAATGATTAAAGTGTTGTCTCTAGATCTGAATGTGCATATTGTATTTATATAAACATAATCTATGTACAATTCAAATAAATAAGCAAACAAATATTAAAAAACAAATATAAATCTAATAAAATTGAAATATTTAGGTTCGCTAGTGATAATGCAGATTCGTTGTAGTGATGGTGAAGTTGGTTGATGTTAGTAATTGAAAGTGTTGGTGGTGGCAACTAAAGAATGGTTGTTGATGATGGAGTTGGTGGTAGTTGGCTGCAGTACTAGTTATGATGATAGAGGTGGTTGATAATAAGAATTGTCAAGTATATCGAATATAACCGGCTTATTGGCCTTCAGGGAAGAGTTGGTGAATCATTAGCTTTAAACATGTTTAGCATTAGTAAATAATACTCCTAAGTACAATCATGAAAAATAATATACATATTTGCATACGTAAAATGTGTATACAGAGAGAGAGAGACAATCTGCCAGGTAAGTAACTAAGGCAAGTACAAAAACTTCCAAACAAAGAAGAGCTAACTCATTTTTCATGTAAGCGCAAACAAACAAAATGAAATAAAATTAGAGTTGTGGCTCAAATACAAGGAAGTCACAGGCTCATCCATTCTGAAATCCCCAATTTAAAAAATGACAAAATCATCAAATACAAACACAATTTAACCAGACAATCCAAGTACTGTAGCATTGTGCACAGGTGCAACTCAAGCAAACTAAATTACTGCTAAACTTTTCTTAAACCAAAACTAGCAAATATTGTTGGCTGCTAAAATCACAGGATTTTAAAGCCTAAAGGGATGAAATGCGAAGAACGGGATGGAAGATAAATGAGTAACCTACTAACTTGTTAAAAGCTATCATCCATTGCTCTTTAATACCTGATTAAAAAATATAATCAGGTCAACTTATTAAATATTCAACTAAATTAAATAAAAATTATAACATCATTAAAAACGCAATTTTACCAAATATCAGTCAAGCTATTTCATTCCTAAACTATTTCTTAAACGTCTTAAAACACAACTAGCAAATATTGTTGGCAACTAATAACATAGGATCTTAAAGCCTAAAAGGATTAAATACACATAACGAGATGGAAGATAAATGAGTAACTTATTAATTTGTTGGAACAAGAGGAAAATAACGTTAGCATGAAGAGATGCCGGAGACAACGACGGAAGACGGCAGCGGCGGCATAAGCAGCTGTAGCAGCGGTGGTGCAAGTGAGTTTTTCTGTGTTATATGATGGGCCTTAACAATTGGGTGAGGTTGAACATTCTGTTTTAGGTTAGGGCATTTTGGTCGGAAAAAAATCATTAAATGAAAGAAAGGGCAAGTAAAAATTAAACACCAGCTCATTTGAAGAAAATTCGTGCAATTTTTTGTCATAAATATCTCATGTGTGCCTGTGTGGCGAGAAACCACCGCTACGTTTCACCAACTTCTTTTTCCTCAATTAACTCTCTTTCACAGCACCCAAAAGATAACCCTTAATTATCAAGTAAAATTTCTTTACAATAAAGAAGGCCCGACCCCTCGTTGTCTTACAGCGTCTTCTACGGTCCTGCCGGAGCAATTTTCTTTCTTTAGGTAGTGAAGTCACTCCGTTGTTGTTAATTGAAGGGCCTCGATTAATGAATGTGGTTGTATCTAGCATTACTTAATGCGAGATTAGGGTTTAGTTGAACAACATTATTTCGAAGTTGTTAAAGATTTAACTACTTAGCTTTAAAAGTGAATTTTGAGATAACGAAGCTTTGATATAATCCTGCGAATAGCGTAAATTGTTAGCTAGAGTTAGTTCAATAGAATAACTTCAGAAAATTACTACACCTGATCGAGAGATATTTGTGGTAAGAAACGATTCATGATTGATAGAGAATAGTTTATCGAGATTATACTTAACACGTTACGAGTTTAGTCCGCAGTTTGGGAAAGTCTAATCCTAGGCCTCTTAATATCGAAAGAAAAGTTGTTTTATTTATTTGATAACCCTAGTACTCTTGTTATTCGTTATTTGTTAGTTTACATAAAACATCCAAAATATTATACCTCGAAAAGTTGATTAAATTGATATTCTTGAATAATCATCAGCTAAGTTTGCCTTATTTGACAAAATTTGTAAGTGTATATAATGAAAAGTTTTGCATCGAGGCAAAACTAGATGAATTTTTATATGAAAAAGTTGAATAATCATCAAGCTAAGTATGTCTTATTGAGAAAAAATTATAAATATATATAATTAAAAGTTTTTCCTCGAGACAAACTAGTTGAATTTGTATAAAATTAATTTGAATAATCATCAATCTAAGTTTGGCTTATTTTCCCCATATTATACATCCTTGATTATCATATAAAAAAATTAACATATACCATCCACCAATACCAATTTGAATGACTCATATGGTCTTCGACCTTAGAAGTAACACTATTCAGTGAGAGTTCAGTCGTTGGGATCAAATTAGGAGTGCTCCAAATGAAAAATTGCTAGTTTCTCTAATTACTCTATGACCAACACTGATATGGCTACAGAAGATGAAATAATTTTAGCTTAATAACTGAAAATGCAATTTCACAGCACCAGAGAGGGAGATCATAAAACCATCGAGTCCTATGTGAAAAAATTAAAATCCATAGTCGATTCTCTAGCAGCAACCAACAATCATGTACAAAGCTTAATCTTTAATTTTTTTGTTCTTCATCTAACTTTTTAATCTACTTTTTCTCCTTCATTTTTTGCTATTTTAGTGAACTTCTTAAATTATACTACTGTTCTAAGATAATTTTCTCTCAAATCGTAAGTCTATTAAGCTATCAACTTTACCACTAGTTTTTATCTCACAAACCCCTATCTCTCTAATATTATTTGAGGCCTCAACCTCCCGACTCAATAAGCAAGTAAAATAAAGTCTCTGTTGAATTCAAAAAGCTTAAGTTAATTTGTCAATCCTAAGTTGAAATCCTTGTTGACTTTTAGAGCTATTAGGTTTGAAATTTGGTGGAGGAGGGAAAAATAAGACGGAAAAAAGAACCCTAAGGATCATTCGCACAAACGTCCCTATTTTGGCGGTCTTTAACTTTTGCTCTTTAAATTTGTGTTCTTTATTTTTTGGTGCAGTATAATTAGAATTTTACAAGACATAATTAGCGTTTAACTTCAACATATGTATAATAACATTCACACAAATTATGCTGGATAAGACAAAATTTTCAACACTCAGTATAATAAAAAAAATTATTATAAGACTGTGCCGCATAATTTAATTACTACATAATTTATGTTGTGCAAGGCAAAATTTTAATTTTCGAAAAGAAAAATATTATAGAAACTAAGTCTTGCGAAATAGACATGAAATTTTTATAAAATAAATAGCATGAGTAATAATTAAAGACCAAAGTACTTAATGGCAAAAATTAAAACATTCTGAGCGTACAAAAATTAAGTACCAGCCCAAAATAGGGGCATTTATGCCAATGACCCTATTTTTGAAGAGGGAGATGCGGGCCGTTCACGTACCCTTTCACGTGGCAGACAAAAGATGACCTCTCTCCGCTCTCGAAAATCCATCTGAAAGTTGCGCCATTGAGAAGAGTGGTAGCGGCCTTTTCCACTTTTTACTTTCACAGTTTGCAAAAGACACATTGTTTGTTCTCCCTTACTTGCTCTAATTCTATTACCATTATAAATATGACGTCATCACCTGTGGTGGCTGCTCTTCAGTTTTCATCGAACGGCTTGTTCTTTGCTCCATTTCGTTTATCTTCCTTGCTGAGGTAATCGTTTGTTTTGCAAAAGAATTCCAGTTGTTCTGTAAAAACTCACTTTTCTTTGGTGACAGATTGAACTCGAGTAGAAGACCTCTTGCTGAATTCTTCGGCCAGAAAAATATCAGTAAGGTAGGGATATACCCGTTTGTTCTGTTCAATTGTCCCGATGTAAACAGGCTGCAATTCGAATAATAGTTTTGAATTTCCTTGGGAAATTTCTATAAAGTTTATTGCTGAAAAGTCAGTCAATGATATTGTGTCTCTTGCCTTTATGTTAGGCAAGGGAGCGTCACAAGATTAGAGTTGCCAAGGTCTACGCTCG
Source organism: Anisodus tanguticus (assembly GCA_034509755.1). Lineage (NCBI taxonomy): Eukaryota > Viridiplantae > Streptophyta > Magnoliopsida > Solanales > Solanaceae > Anisodus > Anisodus tanguticus. The sequence goes on from CM067559.1 coordinate 23,202,708, forward strand.
TCGAGCTGAAGAGCAGCGTCTCATCCAGGTACTTGCCATTTCTCTCTTGATGGTTTCTTGGAGAATCTGACAACTGCTGAATGTTTATGTTTTTCCCAAAAAATAGACATTTTTTCGTGAACAAAGTTTTCTAGTGCATGGTTGGGTGCTAGAAAATATCCCCAATAACCATTTATTAAAGATTGATAATAATGTTACATATTGGATAGTTTCATGATTTTTTTTGAGTATTTAAGATGGATAATAATGTCAAATTCTAGGTTCGAACAAAGATATGAAGTTAAGATTTGAGGTAGTTGTGAAGGAAAACAACTTCTCCCAAGAGTGAGAAAAGTCTGGTTTCCTTTGAAAATATGTATATCAACCAAACACCAGAAAATGTCTAATTTTATGGAAAATATTTTCCGTCATACAGATAATGACTTATTTTTACGGAAAATATTTCCTGTCATACAGAAAATGACTTATTGTCCATCATAGTAATTTTGTGTGCTTATTCGGGTATACTCTTTTTGATATCAATAAATGGCTGCTCAATTTCTCCTGTACTGATTATTAGTCTTTTCAGTATAGCCTAGTGTAGTGGGAAGCATTGGAAGGCCAGCAGCTCTTGTACCTTGTTTCATAACTCATCGTTGGTAATTAGAGATGTCATATTTTTAAGGAATCATGTTGAACTATCTAATGGTGGGAATCCAATATACTACTATCAAGTTTGTGATTTCTTTGAGGTGATTTTGGTCCCTGTGTAGACATGGAAATGATATTGCTGTACTTTTGACTCTCCAATTTGGACTAATCACCAGCGGATGTATTAACTAGAGAGGTTTATGAGATGAAATGTGAATCGGTTGACGTTTGTTTAACGGTCTAGAAAGCTGTTGCATATTCTTTACTTGCTGATCATAAAATATCCTGTCTAAGCTTATGAAGTTGGGATTGTAAGCATGAAATGCACATATTCACTACAGTTCGATTTGGTTTCAAAGAAAGTAATAAGAAATGTATTCCTAGAAAATTGAGGTACAAGAAAATTAGTGCTTATTATTTAATATCAAAAGGAGGACTCCTGAGAAAGATCAATGTATGTGGTATTACTGTCATGACTTTCCTTCCATTTTCCTGCACTCTTGCAGGACTTAATTTGCTAGAGATGAGGTTTGATTCCTACGGCTTTCCTTCTAACCATGTGCCCAAAAAATGCCACATGTTTAATGTTTAAGTAGGGTCAGTAAGGTATAGGCCAGTGCTTTGTTTCTACTTTAACATTTCATATTCTATATCATAAGACATAGAACTAAAACCTTTGTTAAGAGAGAGTATGCTTTTACTGTATTTCTCCAGTACTTGGTACTAACTGAAATCAAAACTCTACCTAGACATATTATGAAAATTATCTTTTTTTGTGATGTGATGTTCACTTTTTCTGGTAGCATCAACAAGTGTGATGTAGGAATTGACGATGGAGCCAATTGCTCTGGAGAGTTGTCATCTCCTTTATGTAAGGACATGACCAATCTGCCCCTCAAGTATAATGGTGAAGGGTTTGTTGTTCTCTCATTTTCTCCTTCCTATATCTTCTTCTTTCTTAGAAGTTAGAACCCAAGGCCAGACTAATGACCACCTCCCCTCGACTTATCTGGCGACCTTACCCAAGCAGATTCTTCTTCTTCCCCTCTCCCCAACCTCCCCAAGTATCACTTTTTCCGTGATTATAATTAGTAGTTCTTTCCCTGGTTTATCGTGTAATCTGTGTGGTTAAATTTTGATAGGATTATGTCTTGCATATAAAATTACTATGGTCATTTATCCACTGTATAATACGTTGTGCCAAACATCAGAAGAAAAATTCTCGTCTCACATATGATCTTATACAATACAAATGAGATATCCTAACTTATCCTAATTTTGTAAATTGAACGATGGTCCATTTTTCTTCCTTTGTTTGCTTGCTTCTTGGCTGACCTTTGTTCTTGGAAGCGAACAAGATTACTACTGTCCTATGGGAAACTTAAATATTTGATATCTTTATTGTGCTCATGATTTTAGGAAGAAGCTCTTCAAATGCTGGATACTTTCCCTTCATTCGAAGTTTCCCCTGGTCTGGCTCATCCACTAGGAGTATCAAAAATCGAAAGTGGAATAAATTTTGCAATTTTTTCTCAGCATGCTTCTACAGTAAGGCTTTGCATAATTCTTCCAAAGAGGTTAGACTGAATCACGCTTTTGGATGATATATTTTGTTGTCTTCAATTCTGGTCTTAGTTGCAAATTCTTACTGTTAAGTTCTTTTATTGCTAATCCTGCCTATTAATTTTTGTTTATGTTGAGATATTAAATGATTTGCATAATTAGAATGGTTTGATATGATGAGGATTTGGATATGTAATTAGGATTTGATTTTGTAATTATACACTAACCAAAAATGTATACAGTGTAATAGCTATAATCCCAACCAAGCTTGAGGGAATAATCAAGCTTTCCATTTCTTCTCGCTCTTTCCCTTTTTTCAATGTGGTATTAGACTCATAGAGGAATTCTTATATCCTCTTTCCTTTCTTGCTTATACCCCAAATCCTCTGGCCGGAAAAGACAATCTTCTGATCTGCCCAGTTTAATTTGGTGGCGTATGAGTAATTTATGAGTGTCACCTCCTATCCAAAAGAACCACAAAGCTCCAGCGACCATAGACCGAGAAGCCCATCACCAACAGTTTTTCTGTCAGCAGCGATGCGCTAATGTACCTCGCCGGAGCTTAATCCATGTGCAGATGCAGGAGCAGAATTCCGGTGTCTCTTCTGGCCGATCTGATATCAGTGGACTCGCCTGACGTCGACGAGCCATCTCCAGTGGTCCCCTTTCTCAATTTCACACTGTAACAACTCCAAATCACTAAACTGAGGCATATTGAACCTCATTCTCTGGCAAACCCGCCAGAATTCACTTTTTTGACACTCCAGCATTTGGAATTCAACCGTGACACTTTCCTGCCGGAATTCACTTTCTAGAATGTGAGATCCATTGTTTCAGGCACTCTCCAGGTTATATCAGTGTCTTGGTCTAGATTTTGGGGTTCTAATGTTTATTTGTCAGTTATAGAATTATTTGGACACCTCTATATGACCAAAAGCTAGTTCTTCTGATAAAGGTGATATCATACCTCTTTTTTTCCTCCATTTCATTTCATATTCTCCCACTATTACTACTATGAAATTGGAGGGTAATACTAATTACATGTCATGATCTGCTTCTATTAAGTTATGGTTTATAGTTCAAGGGTTTGATGATCAACAAAAACAACATATCCAATGTAATCCCACAAGTGGGTTTTGGGAGGGTAAGATGTACGCAGTTCCTCGTATAAATCTTATGGTAGACTCCAGGTGGATATATAACACCATTCATTTTCATCATTTAGCAAGGTTGGACCTCAAATTCGATAAATGAAACTCTACTGACCCCGTTCTGAGATCAATCTCGATCCTTCTGACCCGACCACCTTACCCCTACCTTTGTGGGGTAGAGAGGTTTCCAATAGACCCTCTGCTCAAAAAGGGGGTTGATGATCACCTAGTTAAAAATGGTAGTGATACTGCTGCTACTGATTGACGCACAATTATGTAGTCTTTTGTGGAATTATCTGAATCCTACCCAGTTTCTTTCTCTTGTAAAACTTGATAGAAGGTTTGGACTAAAGCTAAGGCTTTTTATTCCGATGATGTACAAAACATATACCAAGTCTTCTCAGATATTTTCCAACTACAACAAAATAATCAGGATATGGCAAGTTACTTCTTAGTCGGGGCAAATAAAATCAGATGACTCTTATGCCACTTCTTTTTGTTTGAAAGCTGATAAATTGTATTCCTCAGCATTAAGAAGGATAGCATTAAGAAGGATAGACTGGAGACCTTCAAAAAGTTACCCACAAGGAGCTGTAGGACAAAAACTATTTACAGGGTACCTAAAAATTCTACCAATTGTTCTGCTCCCTCTACATTTGTTTCTTTACCCCAGAAATGAAAATTTACAATATACTTCCAGTATTAAATTTATCCTCAAAACACCTCCCATTCATCTCGTTCCAAATTGTCCATCAGATGAATGATGGAACTGCTCTCTACAGTTTCTTCTGAGATTTGCTTCCTCCTCTTCTGATCTAGCAACTTAGTAAATTAGCTGTGTATTCTGGCAGGGTCCAACTGTTTCCTGTGAGACTGAAGAACAGAGACCATAGATGGACTGTCACTCTACAATGCAAAAACAAATGACTTTTTGTTTCTGCAGTCTCATTTCATAGATAGCATCTAGAGACCAATTGCATTCCCGTCTTTTGTCAGACTTCATGGGTGAGACATGCTTTTCTAGTCACAAGCCAAGTGAAGCACTTGATTTTGGATGGTAACAGTTTTTTTCACACCTTTGTCCATGGACATGTTCTTCCTCCTGGTTGCACATTTCCAACTTGTGTACTCTGCTACTGAGAACCTCCCATCACTGTGATGTTTTCAATTGATTACATCTGGAGTTGGAGAAGTCCCTCTAAACTTATCAACTTCCTTCAAGGGTTCAACCGCCATGTCAATTTTCCAATCATTCAAGTTTCTTCTGAAACAAATACTCCACCCTTGTGGTGTCCAGGACTCTGTCACAGTAGTATCTAGGCTGCTGCATATGGAGAATAGATCAGGAAAAGTGTTCATCAGAGGAACTTGCCCAATCTAGACTTCCTTTCAAAATAGAATCTTAGTGCAATCACCCACCTTACAAACTATATGTTTATTGACATGGCCACAAGTTTCTTATAGTCCTCCAAACTGAAACACTATAAGTACTGACCACTTCATCAGTGCACCATTGATTTGTCTGACCATACTTATTTCTAATTACATCCTTCCACAAAACTTGATCTTCATTCACATATCTCCATAACCACTTCATCAATAAGGTATTATTGTGAAGTTTCAGATTTCTAACACCAAGACTCCCGACTTTCTTATCAAGTTGAACCTCATCCCAATTCACAAATGAATATCCTTGCTTTCCTTATTCCTATTCCAAAGAAAGTCCCTCATGAGCTTATCTAGTTTATCCACCACCCCAGCTGGAATAGGGAACAAAGACATCACATATCCTTAGCTTTTCTCTCTCACTTATTTTCTCCCTTTCTTCTTTCTCTCTCGCCCCTCCCGCCCTAGTACCTTCCGCCACCAAAGGAGTAGACCAGACAGAAAGGAACAAATCTGACTGGAAGAGACCCCATACGTCGACCCAGAATATCAAGAGAAAGAAGAAGAGGAACCACATATGGTTAATCGAGGATTATAAAGGGAGGCTTGACTTAGGCCAAAGGCCATGACATTGGGGAAGTAGTTGGGACGCAGATAGTATGTGGGCTAAGACAATAGACTGCATCAGGGAAGAAACTAAATAGGTGTTAGGGGTTGCAAAAGGTAACCCAGGTGGACATTAAGGGGATTGGTGAGGTCCGAGGAAAAGTGGAAGCCAAGAAGGTTGTCTACATGGCGTTAGTGGAGAGCTTAGATGAGGAGGATAAGAGGAGGAACATGGAGAGGTATAAGACAGCGAAGAAGGAAGCGAAACTAGCAGTCACGACAGCTAGAATGATAACTTTTGAGCACTTGTAGGAAGAGATCCAGCGTAAAAAAAGGGATAGAAAGTTGTACAAGCTTGTTAAGGCGAGAGAGAAGAGGGCTCGTGACATAGATCAAGTGAAGTACATCAAAGACGAGAATGACGATGTGTTGGTAGAAAAGGCGCACACTAGACGGAGATGACAACCATATTTCCACAAGCTCTTTAATGAAGAGAGAAGGATATCGTGTTGGTGGAGTTAGAGCATTCTGAGAATCGTAGAGATTTTGGGTATTATAGGTGCATAAAGGTTGCGGAGGTCAAGAGGACTATTCGTAACATGAGTTGTATTAGTTAATAATCGCATAGATTCCTTTCTGCAAGGTGAAGTACTATCGGTTGCTTCATTTGCTTTTTATCTTGCTATTTTGTTGTCATATTTTTCTTGATACCATGATTCAAATCCTTTTCTTTTCTTTCGAACTGCGAATTTGTTGGAAAAAAACATCTCTACCCCACAAAAGGTAGGGATAAGGTTTGCGTACATCCTATCCTCCCCAGACCCTACTTGTGAGACTACACTGGGTATGTTATTGTTATTGTTGTAACATGTTCTACATTCCTCCGATTTTCTTCTTTGCCTAATCTCAGAAAAGTTTCCCTCAAAGTGGGCAGTGGTTTCTTCTTTCCAAGTATATGAGAATGAAGTTCATCGAGTTCATGGTCCAATCCTGCAAGGAATAGTTAAACCCTCTCATTTTTTTTATTGCGTTTACATTATCCACATGACACTCCGTTCATTATTATAGAGCATTGTTCTAATTCTTACCATAGAGAAACCATCTCATTATTGTATATAGTCATCTTTCTCTCCCTACCTAGTTTCCATAATTTAATTTTTCATTAACAAAACTGAGAAGCCTTTGCTGCATCGAAACAAGTCTCGCTAGCCTCCAAAACTTCCCTAGTAGTGGTAGAAACAATGTGGTTTACCTATTGCAGGTTCTGTGGAGCTTAGCGCTTTTTCATCTCTCTGGTTAGGTGCCCAAGTTTTTTCTCCACCATCGAACCCAATTAGAATGATTGTGCATATTCCAAGTACTTCTTGCTGTTCATAACTGAAAGGAAAAGTGAGAGGAATCATTGCCTTGGTTCATGGTTGTCTCGACTGGAACTTCATCAACATGACTATTGGCTTGGGTTGATGCTACTGGGTGATGTTGCCCAGTAAATGTTGTTTTACCCACAAACAACATAAGAATAAATCTGCTCCGATAATCATAAGTTTTGTTGTGAGGTTTAAATGTATAGAAAAGAGAAAAACAAACTAATAAACTAATCCCTTAATTCTAAGAGATTTGATAATCAAGGATGATTCCAGCTTGCTCTAATTTCCTAAAATACTTAACACACTAACTAACTGATTTTGTCAAATACATTTAGATCTAACAATTTCAATCTGATCACAGTTGATCATAATCGGAAATTCACAAATCCACATTTGTGCATTAGGATGTATACCCTTTGGTAAATAAATTTCCTTTAGCTAATCAATGCAATAGTTGGGACCAACATTAATCGTATATTTAAAGCGGAAGAGCTAGTGGAGCAAGCTTAAATGCACTAGGATGTAAAGCAAACCTTTTGTAGCATAACATGATATGATGGATAAGAGAAGGTGCTTGTTGATTAAGGGACAACGATAAAGGACAAGGGTGTTTATGACATGATGGACTAAAGATAAATGATGATAAAAAGTATAAATAGAATGAGGATAACAAGGTGAACAAATACCTCGCTAATAGCCATCAAAAGATTATATGGAGGAGACATGTCCATAATAGGCATTCAGACTTGGTCTCGATCAATGGCGTCAGTGATAAGACAAAAGAAGTGGCGGTGTAGGCTTACCCCTACCTTTGTGAGGTAGAGAAACTGTTTCTGAAAGACCCTCGGCTCAAAAGAGAGGTAACCGACACAGGATTATAAGCAAGGAGACATCAAAATAGCAAGATACAAAATAAATGCAGCAACAGATAGTAAAACACATCGAAGCGTAATAAACTACGCGATAATTGAATACTACTACTAAAATAAAAGAGGAGAGGCGGCGGCTAGCCCCCCTCCCTCTAAATAGCGTGCGACAACACTCATTTTACTAACCTTCCACCCTAATCATCGACCTCCATACCTTCCTATCTAAAGTCATGTCCTCAATTAGCTAAAGCTGTGTCGTGTCCTGTCTAATCACCTCCCCCGTTCTTCTTTGGCTTACCTCTACGTCTCTCTTAACCCCTGTTACAGCCAACCTCTCGCACCTCCTTACTGGCGCATGCTCGCATTTTCTCTTCACATGCCCGAACCATCTCAGCCTTGCTTTAGTCATTTTGTTCGCCGCTGATGCCACCTTGTCCCTTATAACTTCGTTCCTAATCATATCTCTCTGGGTATGCCACACATCCATCTAAGCATCCTCATCTCCGCTATTTTCATATTCTGAATGTGGGTGTTCTTGACTGGCCAACACTCTGCCCCATACATCTGTCACTATTACCGGACCAAATATTTCTTCTGTTGTGACCTTGTGGGTTTCACACCCCATTTTAAAATGTAGGTTTAAAACAAAATGTAAGCAAAAACCTTTTTGAACAGCATAGAGTAAATCTTTAATTTGACTTGTAGATATCGTCACATCCCTCCATCTATTGTAGCCATTGTAAAGCAACTTATGGACATTTTAACATCGTGTACCACACTTAATTCTTAGATGGAGGAAACCTAGAAATCATGTTAATGAAGTGGTGTTAAACATTTTGGTGAAGCCAACATGATTTTTTCTTCTGCAGTTGTTGACGTTGTATCACCTTGAAATACCATTATAAATTTACTATGCAGTAAATGTTCAAATGATTTGTTAAACTTAGGATAAAGTACCATACATTTACAAAGACATTGAACTAGTTTGAATTACCTATTCAATCATCTTGCCAGGCTTAATACTATCCCTGACAGTATTCGTGATGGAATGATTGAATTAGCCTTGGATCCACAGAAGAACCGCACGGGAAACATATGGCACATATGCATTAAGGTAATAAGTAAACTATTTTATGTACCTTCATTACTGTATCCACTCAGTCACCTTCAAAGATTATGATGTGGCCCATGATAATCACATCATGTTGGCTGTCCACTTTCTACTGCCTCTTTGCTATTTGGTTGACCCGCTCCCTATTTTGGGCAGTGTCAAATGATTGATCTTCTTCCTTAATTAATACTCTAATGTGTACATAGTTTCAACTTAAAGTAAACATATTGTGGTTTTGTGTTTCATTTTTAAGGAAAAGTAAACATATTGTGGTTAGAACTGAATGTTGATCCAATTATATGTCCGTTTGATTATTTGAATTTAATTTATCTTTCCTGTAGTTCTTTCATTCTATGAGATTCCTGTCAAATGAAAACATTTCAAATCTTTTCTGAAGAGTTGTTTGAGTTGTCATAGTAAGTCAAATGACCTCGCGTATATTGGGAGGGGATCTAACAATTCTTTGACCTTGACCTCACATGTTTTCCACATATTATATTCTGTCAATGATTCCAACTTTTATTGAAAAGATCCCAGCTAAGTAAAGCACATAAATGATTCAAACTTTCTTTCCTTAAATTTCCATGCTGGATGGAAGTGGTTCACTTCAGATAGATGCACAGAGTTATGGATCTTCCTAATTTGAAAGGATTAAATAGAAGGGAACAAATTAAGGTGAAAGAGAAGTAATTTAAATGTTGATTGTGTTAATTAGCATGATTTTAGGAGATTGTCTTTCCTTAATTAATTAGGATCTGTTGTATAAATACCCCTTCTCATCGGATGTAAACGGTAAAGACATTGAGATACAGAGAAACCTTTTCTTTTTTCTCAAATTCTACAGTAAACTAACTACAAAAGTTTCTAATTGTGTCACCATTCCATGTATTTCTCGTGTCTTTCACCGCTTGTGTAGACATGACCGATATTCGATGCCGTTAACTCGCATTGAACTCACCAGTATAATCATTTTACCCAAATCATGCACACATGCACCATATGATAGTTTTATTTATGACATTATTAGTATACCAAATATATCATGTGGTAGTAGTTTTTACAAAATAAAGTATCAACATTCATATATAAAAATATATAATAGCAATAGGCCCTTAATGGACAAACATCATCCGTCAACATAAGAATAATATGCAACTAGTTCACAAAATCATATTGGAGTACCCATAACTCCAAGATATACATCAAACCTATTTATGGAACCTCTATGACAAGAAGAATACAATAATAAATGCAACTATAACAACGTCCCCATGAATATGAAGTGGGCTACACCAAAAGCAGTAGATGGCACGAGATCGTAGCTTGCTTGTCAGTCAATCTACACCTGTATTTGTGATAGAAAAATCATAGGAAAAGAGAGCCTGTGTAAAAATTAACGGATACACAAGTATGCGTTCTAGTCAAACCACCTTATTGTGGGGCAAGAATTATGAAACTATATTCATAATTTAATCATGTAAGCATTTCATGAACCAAATCTTTCTTGTAAATCACAAGGCATAAACCACAAGAGCTTTATTATCCTCTAACCACTCCATGTGAAAGCGATGATAGAATGCATTGGGATACCATCTATTAAGGTTATAGTAACTCCCCAAACAGCTAGGCATGTATATATTAAGATCCAAGATGAACGATCTTCCTCCCGGTCAGCTAGGCAATGATATGCCGGGGGTAGGAATCCATGAGTCCAATCATCCTCCCAACCATATAGAATCAAACATAACCAATAGGAAAATGTGTTTTCGAATCCATTTCAATCTCACAAGTTAATGGCTTTTGGCTGAAATCAGTTGATAAGTCAAAAGAGCGTAAGGTGACTTACATTGTAGTTTGAACAAGAAATAAGCTCAAAGTATCATTTCATTGCATGCCATGAGCTTTCCGTCATCAAACATATCGTATAAAACATTTAAAAACCATAATGCATCACCATAGTGTTATTTAGTTTATAAGAAAGCATAACATAATTTCATAAGTTCAACGCTTTGGACTTTATTTGAAATAACTATTTGTTTCAATCTTGGAGCAAATCATGCATGCTTGTCTATCACGCGCATGAAATCTTGTTCAAATTGTTGTTTTAAGCCGCAAGTTTGTAGAAAAACCTCATAAGATAGTTTAGGCTCAACGTACCTCAATGTTTCCCTTACATGACCAACCATCAGTCCAACTATCCAATTGACAACCAAACATCCCTAAAACAATCAAACTACTACTACAACAACAACAACAACATACCCAGTGAAGTCCCAGAACGTGGGGTTTGGGAGGGTAGAGTGTACGCAGACCTTATCTCTACCTTGGTAGGTAGAGCGACTTTTTCCGAGAGACCCTCAGCTCAAGACAAAGCATTAAGCACAAGCAAAGTAAGAGAAACAGTTAGATCCGGACAAGAAATTTAAAGCAGTAGGAAAATGCTGGTATCAAATGCGATAATATATATTAATCAATAATTGAACCATTCTAGTATTCGTCATTAGGCTCAAAACTAACCAACAACAACATACCTAGTATAGTCCTACAAGTGGGAGACTCAAACTTAATCAATTATTCAAATATTCATTTTAGATGAAATCTTTATTAATCACTATCAATCTATATCCAAGAACTCCTCATACAAACAACTCGTAATAACTTCAATTAGATTATTCTTGTGTTTTTTCCATTTAAACCTGTATTCCTCCAACAATCCAAAATAATCAATTTGGGTCAATTCTTATCTTTTCACCTCTAATTTAGCTAACAAATAATTTAATAGGTTCATTAGGTCATTCTATTTCACCATTTAATTCCCAAGAACACTTTCATCATATTCTCTAAGTTTCCCCAACTCCATTAATGACCATCTCCATGTTCATCATTTTCAACCATCCAACCATTAAATAATACATATATACCATTCAAACTCTTTAAGTATATACCATATATCAATTAGAAGTGGTGGAATTACCTCAAAGCATCCAAATCTTGAATATTCTCTTTTCGAAATTGTGTGTCCTCGGAAGATTCAATGCCAAATCTAGTCTTTTGTAGGATGAAATGATGTTGGATTATATGTTTATTGAGTAAAATAAACTCAAAACATCATATAATTCTCAATTTGAATGGTAGGAAAATCCCCAAGCTCTATCTCTAACCTGTCCCAAAAGCCCTAAGTGAAAAATGCCAATATGTGAGCTACTGCCACTACCTTTTATAGGCATCATGCTCGTGCAATTTGTAAAATCGTGCTCCGCGAGTTGTACCTTGCTGGACACCTTTAAGTAAAATGGCCATAACTTTTTGTAGGAACATCCAAATGATGAACGTGCAATTTGGACATCATGCTCCGCGAGTTGTACCTTGCTGGACACCTTTCAGTAAAATGGCCATACCTTTTCGTTGGAACATCCAAATGATGAACGGTTTGAAGCACTGAAAACTAGACTTCAAGGGCTTTAACTTCACATTTTATCCATCCTTGTGCGCTCGTTTTAAACTTTAATTCGTCGTGTAGTTTCAACATGGCCTGGCTCTAGAGTTCCGCTGGTCTGAGTATTGTTTAAACTTTAGTTCGTCGTGTAATTTTCAATATACCTCATACACTTAATATCATGTCGTAAATGATATCCATAGCCATTGTTGGCTTACAAAATGGTATTTTTAATGTTCGCTAGAACACTTTAAAGTCTTACACCTTACGAAATTTTCAGGGTTGCCAGAGCTTGTATCCTTACCCCTTAAATATGATCATTCTATATTTAATTCCAATTACTTCAACAACTATTCCTCAGTCCCAAACGAGTTGGAGCCGTTATAAGAATCAGATTACTTGAAAGTAAAACAGGAAAATAATGCGGAAGCGAAAAATACGAAGATTAGAGGCTAGAAAAATAAGATAGGAGAAATTCGAGAAATATATACCCAAGTCTCAAATATTGTTGCTAAGAATCCTAATTGATTGTAGTAAGACCTTATTAGCGGATTAGGGCTAATCATGTTTACTAGTGGATTCAATTCAAGAACTTTGATGAAAGTGATTTAGACCTCTAATTGAATAATTAAAGACTATTATTAGTATAGGACTAATTACCTTCTTCAATTAATCGAGTAAGAACAACAGATATCAAGCAAAGAATTTAATTTTACCTCTTAAAAGGATCGTTCTCGTAAGATTGTAAGATAAATCCCAAGTAACCAATACACCCGTTATAAATAAAAAAAATTCTCAATAATATTGATAACAATGTTGTGTCAAAAAGAACAAAATCCATATGGGTGAATCTTGGGGAAATTTCTTACACACTATCCCAAATAGCATGATATTCAAATTCTACTTTTATGGAAATAATAAGTAGTGAACCCTAACTAGAAAACTTTAAACTAGGGAAACATGTAAACTTAATGTCACACTTCTTCCCAAAACTACCTAACAAAATAAGGAAAGAAGTATCCAATTTCCTCCAAAAACACACGCATATTCCAGCAGCCTTGGGCGTGTATTTCAGCCTCTTCCATGGATGCTATCAGGTCAGCTATATGAATCCTCATTGACCATGTTTCCTCATTTTAGCTCAACTCATGTCATCATCAAACCAAAATAAATAAAAGTGAAAATAATTCAAATTCCATTCCGATTACTTCCCTTGTAATTTTTTGTTCAGATTGGACTTCTAACTCGTTCAAATGCTTAATTATTTTTATGTTTAAATTAACTAGCTTATCAGTTTTGTAATCTCAAATATCCTTGAATGAACCAACAGTCCTCCATATTTTTGTTCTGTGGGACCTTGTACCGAAGGTATACATTTTCTTTTTCTTCAGCCGGTCTTTCCGTGGTTTCTATTTTACTCATAGTTTAAGCTGCTATGTTAGTATTGATATATGTATGCTGTTTTGTCCTCGCTATTACCTTTTGTTACTATATCTTATTTTTCTCTGTCATCTGTAGGAGTTACCCCAAGGTGATGTCCTTTATGGTTATCGCATTGACGGACCTCAAAATTGGCATGAAGGGCATCGATTTGACGATAGCATTATTTTGATTGATCCTTACGCAAAACTAATTGAAGGTCGGCGAGCTTTTGGAGATGATAGCAATAAAATGTGTAGATTTTTTGGAACTTATGATTTCAATAGCTTGCCTTTTGACTGGGGAGAAAATTACAAGCTTCCAAATATACCCGAGGTAGATTGAGAAGAATTACTTGAATAACTTTCTTCCTCTTGTTCAAATCTAAAGATAATTTGCTTGCATGTTCAGTTGATTGACTTATGAGCTATGACTAATGACAGAACTGTCATTATTAAGTGCTCAAATTTTCTGTCATTTAGTTGATCTTGTTATTTCAAGTAAGAGGAGTTTCGTTTTGTTTTTCTGTAGTAATGTTATTGGTTCTTCGGTAGATTGAGCCATAAGATTATACTCCCTCCGGTTCACAATAAGTGTGCACTTAGCCCTTTTATTTTGGATCAAAGTAAGAGTCCACTTACATAATCAAGATGGAATTAATTACTTTCTTCCAAATTTACTCCTATTTAGATAAGTGAGTTTTTATGTAATCAAGAAACTATATTAATTAGGTAGTATTTGATTAAGGATAGTTTAGTCAAAATACCTATTTCTTTCTAGGAGTTCGTATTTTCTTAAGGGATGTACAAAAGGCTAAGTGGACACTTATTTTTTGAACCGGAGGGAGCACTACTTAGATCTGCTATACATTACTCTTAAGGGTTGTTTGGTTTGCATTTTAGTTATGCTTGGATTATAATGTAGGGATTGTTTTTGTTGTGATTAATATGGAATGGATTGCTATGCTGTGATTAGTAATCAAGAAATTGTTATGTAGTGATTAAGAGATTATTGCTATACAAGATTAACTTTCTCTGATGACATTTTTGTCTTTGAATAGTCTTATCCCTGTATGGCTAATACATGTATTCTTGTTCCACATTGTATGGGGCATAAAATATTACATAGATTCCTGTATAACTTAATGTTAGTATTATTTGGATACCACCAACCAAACGTTGCATTACATAATGTGACGCTTATGCAACTAACGTTGTATTATTTTATTACCAGACAGTCAACCAAAACACCCATTAACGTCTTGCTGTATATCCTCTTTTCTTTGGGCAGAAAGATCTTGTTATATATGAGATGAATGTCCGTGCTTTTACTGCTGATGAAACAAGTGGTTTGGATCCAGATCAACGGGGAAGCTACCGTGGTTTGATTGAAAAGGTACTTTCATATCTTATCAGTTTGTTTTCCCTTTTACCAAGCATTTAATTTGTTTGTAAAATTTTGGTTTACCTTCCTTAATAGCAGTACCGCAAGTTATACCACGAGTTAACTTCCCAAATGCTTGCATTTTTATTTTGGCAAGTTTCAATTTTAAAATTGCTTGTTATGTTCTTTGGCCCTTTTTCTTAGATTAGATGTCTTTCATTTTTTCATCTTATATTAGTCACTTACAGAGATCTGTAAACTTATTTTAGTCTTCAAGTTATCTGACATTCCTCTACAAGTGTAGATACCACATCTTCTGGAGCTTGGTGTTAATGCAGTAGAATTATTGCCTGTCTTTGAGTTTGATGAACTGGAGTTTCAAAGGCGACCTAATCCGAGAGATCACATGGTAGACTTACCTTGTCTTTGTGCTTTACAACTGTTTTTGTTTGGACTTATCTTTTCTAGTGATTTCTCTACTCTCAAGCTAGTTTATGATGATTATTCTTTCATACCTAAATTTTTTTTGTATGTGAGCACACCTTGTTGAGTCATTATGCTTTCTCTGATGTTCACTACTTTGACATTTTTATGGCGTAGTGTATCAGTAAAATACCAATGCTTTGAATGGTAAAGGCAGAATGCATTCCACCTTTATTAAGAAATGCCTGATTTACAATAGTTAGATTCGTTAAAATCTGCCCAAGAGACTCTTAAAGTGGCTGATTGAAATAAGCTCAACTTTTAATATTTATTTGAGAATTAATTGTGAAAAGAAAGAAGAGATTTTAGAATAAATTGCTTGATTATTCTCTCAAGCATGTGGGAGATTATATAACGTTTACAAGTAATCCTAATAATAAAAATAAAGTAATGCTCATTTATATTTACGTAGTTATAGGGATCTGCACTTTTCCTATATTTACAAGGAATAGTGTCATGACCCAAAATCTCTAGGCGCGACTGGCACCTAACAAGCCACTACGTGCTAGGTGAATTGTCAATGATAATCTAATGGAAACATCATAATTGTCTCAAACAGTTCCGTGAACATGGGTACAAGAAAGACCTCAAAGCAGCGAAAATTCTAAAACAAATACAATGTCCTACGAGATAGCCCATCTGTCAAGTAGCATCTAAGATAGAGAAAATACATAGTCTGAAAAGAAAAGAAACTGCATAGGATGAGATAGAAGCTACTCCACGAACCAATTGTGGAAGGCCCACCCCTACTGAAACCTCCACACTTCTCGAACAAGATCAATGAGGCCCTACAAACTAGTAGATGGATGTAGTAGTGAGTGGAATATGGTGAGCCTATGCTCAGTGAGATCATCGACTGGCTCTTCGTCTTATCCCTCGGAGCATGTCTTTCAAAATAATACATAAAAGCAACAAAAAAGTATATATATCCAATACAATACTAGAACAAGTCACACATGTAGCAAGCAGGTACAAGTCAAACCACATCACAAATCCATCTATTGACTTTTGTGGATTCTAATCCCTAGACCGTTCAATCCAATGTATGGGCCCTTGTGGATACCAGGTAATCCACTAGACGGAAGCCATAGGGTTCATTTACGGATACTCGGAACCGTTAGACCTAAATCTATTATCCTTCACGGATTCTAGGGTTATGATATACCTAAATTATAGTTCCTTACAGATACTTGGGATCTGACAGACCTCATTGTCTAATATTGATATCAACTTAAATAACCAGCATGTACCGAACACAATACAAGTATTCAACTCATTAGAAATTGTCATGTAAGACCAGCTAAAACAATGCATATCATAATGACAAATACCCTTAGCATGATTTAACAATGAAATTTCTATGATGTTGTGAGAAAGCACGAGAAATATTATTAAGATGTGCATCTATATTATTACACTGAGCTCTGTTTATAGTTATATTCTACACGTTACATAATAATCTTTTTTATTAACATGTGTCTACATTATTACACTAAGCCCTGTTAATAGTTGTATTCTACATGTTACATAATAATCCTTTTTCATGTGGTACACTGTGCACAAAATTCTTTTCCATGTGGGACACTATATACATTAATATTCTATCACTCCCCCTCAAGTTGGTACATATAATTCATACGTGTCAAGCTTATTTCAAATGTAATTAATACGAGGACCAATGAGGGACTTGGTTAAAATATCTGCAAGCTAATAAATGACTTCACAAATTTTATAACAATATCTCCTGAGAGTATTTTCTTTTAATAAAGTGATGGTCAATCTCAATGTACTTGGTCCTCTCATGAAACACGAAATTTGACGCAATATGAAGGGCTGCTTAATTATCACACACAAGTTCTCCAAATTTCAGTTCTCTTAGCAACTGTTTGATCTAAATTAGCTCACAAGTTGCTACAACCATTGCTCGATCTTCTACTTGTGAACTAAATCAAGCAACCACATTCTATTTCTTACTCTTCCAGGACATCAAATTACTTCATACTAAAACACAATATCCAGATGTCTATTAGATAGTTATCCTGCCCAATCAACGTTTATATATCCAACATCTGCTCATGGCCTCGATCCTTGATGTGTAGTTCTTCGCCTGTAGCTGACTTTATATATTACTTTCCAATGGGTATCATAGGGAGAATTCATAAATCGACTTACAACACTCACAGGAAAAGAAATGTTAGGTTTAGTCATTGTAAGATTATTCAACCAATCACATCTTTCAAGATCAGAGGATCAGTGAGTGGCTCCCCTAGTTCTAGGAGTTTAGCATTCAGATCCATAGGAGTGCAATGGGTCTACATCTCATCATTCCTGTCTCCTTAAGAATGTCTAAGCCATACTTTCGTTGTAAAAGAACAATGAAGATCTAGACTGAGCCACCTCAATACCTAGAAAATACATCAGTCTGCGAAGGTCTTTAATTTAGAAGTGTTGGAAGAAATGTTTCTTCAAATTAGTGATACCATCCTGATCAGTGTCGGTAATAAAATATTGTCAGCATAGATCACCAAATAAACACAAATTTAGAGCCGAATGCTGATAAAACAAAGAGTGATCAGCTTCACAACGAGTCATGCCAATTGTCAAACTCCTGAATTATTGTGCTGAACTTTCTAATCTAGGCTCGAGGAGACTGTTTGAGACCATAGAGTGACTGACAAATCGGCATACAAGGCTAGTAGACTCCCCCCGAGCAGCAAACCAAGTGGTTGCTCCATATAGATTTCATTCTCAAGGTCATCATGGATAAAAACATTCCTAATGTCCAACCGATAAAGAGATCAATGGCGAACAACCATGAATAGAAAAAAACTGATATATGCTATTTTAGGTATGTGAGAGAAAGTATCATTATATTCAAGCCTAAATATCTGAGTATACCCCTTAGCAACAAGGCGAGCCTTAAGCCGATCAACTTAACCATCCCTGCCAATTTTGACTACATAAACCCAAACGACAACCAATAGTAGATTTATCTAAAGGAAGAGGAACAAGCTCCCAAGTACCACCACATGTGAATGAAACATCTTGTCAATCATAGCTTGTTACCATCCTGGATGAGAAAGTGCTTCCCTTGTAGACATAAGAATGGAAATGGAGGACAAAGATGATACAAATGTATAATGGGGTGATTATAGATGATGATAACTTAAAAAGGTATAGTAGGATTAGTATTACTAGTGGATTGTATACTTTTTTGAGGTGCAATTAGTTGGCTAGGAGGAGACAAGTCCGCAGTAGGTGCAGCGTCCAGTGCAAGACGTGGGTCATCTGTGCCTGATGCTGGACGTGGACGACGATGATAAGTCTGGAGTGATGGCACTATGGCTGGAGATGTAGAGTTAATCATAAATTCCTCACAGGTCTGTATAGGTAAGATCTTAGAGATATATGATAGTAGCAAAGGATACCCCTTACTGGGTGACCCTCCAAAAAAAAGCTCAAAAAGTGATCGGAATTGGAGGCAGATGAGTTGGGGTTCTGCGGTAGCGGCTTTTTGGAGGTTGGTCGTTGGAACTTTCTGAATATCGTAGTAATATTAGTTTTCGAAATACACTCGTAGAATGTGGTATTGACGCGGACAACCACTTATGTTACTTGAAAATTGCATTGAAATTTTCATGGCCGGAACTCAGAAGTTGGCCTTTTGCACTGGCGATATCTTCTAACCAAGACTTTGATATCATGTGAGAAAGCATGTGAAAATATTGTTAAAATGTGTTTCTACATTATTACTTTGAGCCCTATTTATATTATAGCTATATTCTACACATTACATAGTAATCCTTTCCATGTTGGATACTATATACATAATCCTTTTCCATGTGGGACATAATATACATTAATATTCAATAAATACAACTACAACAAACCCAGCTTAATCCCACAAGTGGGGTCTAGGGAGGTGATACGATTCCTAAGAGGGAACTCTAAGGAACAACAAAAAATTAAATGCATTGAAAGATAGAAGAAAGTCACAAATGATAATGAATTTATGGGAAAACTTGGATTAGTTACCAAACCCTCCCAATCGAATTCAACCTAGAGCACCTATACTATTTGAAATCAACAAAAACCCAAATGAATCCACAAGTGAGTTACTCAATATGAAATCAAGGACAAGGTTCAATAGACAATGTAAACGTGCTAACACATGCGGAGTTATATTCTAATAAATGACATGCTGAATTTGTAGAAAACAATTGTAATAATGCTTTAAGTCTTGATAGAGGCATGTCATAGTCATAAGAATATATGTCATACAATAGTAGTTCAAAATAGTATAAATGACCTAGAACGTACTCGCCCAACAACGTACAAGTATTTAGATAGCAGTAATGCACATTTCAAGTCATGTTTTGGAAAAGCATGAAATAAGTTAAAAGTCTCACTCACCTTTGAAGTCCGTGAGATTCCCCAAACCAGCATTGTTCAATTCTCCAACCAAACAACCTTTAATAGCCTTAATCCATCCAAAATATCGAATAACACGTCAAATTAGGCTAAGTGGTCCATTTTAATAATTTCTTAGAAATAAAGTCAACCCTGAAAGTCAACTTATCGGTCAACCTGGTTAAAACCCGAAAACATTACATGGACAGATTACTATGAGCTTTTAAATCCAATTTTATGATCAAGTTCCAATCTTGATTCCATTTACTAGGTCAAATCCCTAGTTTTTTGTTTTAGGAACTAGGTCTAAAATCCCCAATTTCGCCATCTTAAATCTTGTGTTTCTACCATGGAAATTCGATAATAATCAAAGATAATACTCAAGGAGTGATGTATAATCATACCTCAATGATTTGTGTTGAAAACATTCCAAAAATGAATCACCCACGAGCTCTCCTTTGCCAAAGTTTATGAAAATCTGATCTGAATTTAGTCACTGCTCATTTTATACTGGCCAGGTCTTATTCATGACTGCGGACAAGCTCTCACCATCGTGTGGATCAATATCGTGGTCATTACCAGTTCATTCTTCGTGATTCCAGATCATCGCACGTGTTCACAAAGGTCAACGTCATCAACCCTTCGTGTTCCCAACCAGTCACGCTACCGCGAAGGCTTTTCAGCCTAGACTAGCCAATGCAGTCTCCTTTTAGGGATCACAACCATCCGCTCTGCGATTGTATGAACCAGATCTGGGCACCAGAAACTTTAGCACCACTTTAAGTCTCCAACTTGTCCGAAACAACCCTGAGCCCCTGAGATCTCGACCCTAACCAACATACAATTAAGATTGACTATATCGACATGTGTTGCCCAAAACATGAATTTGAACACAATTGCTCGAAATGAGGGGTCGGGTTATTATAAATAGGCTCTTGCTATATAATCAATCTCCTAATTCTTAACATTCCCCCTCGAGTTGGAGCGTATATATTGTATGCTCCTAACTTGGCACAAATATTCTCAAATCTGTAGCCCAAAGCGATTTTGTAAATATATCTGCTAGCTGATCACTCGAGTTGACGAAACCTGTCATAATGCACCTTGATTCAATTTTTTTTTGTCGAATAAAATGACAGTCTACTATGTTTCATTCTTTCATGAAACACCGGATTTGAAGCATTGTGTATTGTAGCTTATTATCGTATACCAATTTCATGGGTGCATCTCCACCACACCTCAATTCTTGGAGAAGTTGTTTTAACCATATAAGCTCACATGTACCAGAAGCCATTGCTTGGTATTCTGCATCTGCACTTTTGAGCTAGTTAGTAGCTACTACTTCTTACTTTTTTGTTTTTTTTCAAGATATTAGGTTTCCTGCAATTAAAACACAGTACCCTGAAGTGGACTGAAGAGTATTTTCTTTAGATACTTCTTTTCCTTCTTCCCATCTACTTTGTTCTATGCTACCTGCAGAAACTTGATGAAGAAATGCTGTGTATATTTTTTATTTTCATGTATTGGAAAAGTCTTCATTGACTACTATGGTTAATTAAAGGGGCAGAATGCTCTTGGTTTGACTAAATACTTTTGGACTCATGTTAAATTTAGATCAATACATGGGGTTACTCAACAATAAACTTTTTTGCTCCAATGAGTCGATATGCAAGTTGTGGTGGAGGACCTATCAGTGCTTCCCGAGAGTTCAAAGAAATGGTCAAGGCCTTGCATGGTGCTGGAATTGAGGTTTGCCTTATACCAGTGCGGTCCTTCAAGAGCTTGCTATAAATATCCATTATGTCTCTTCTACC
Source organism: Anisodus tanguticus (assembly GCA_034509755.1). Classification (NCBI taxonomy): domain Eukaryota; kingdom Viridiplantae; phylum Streptophyta; class Magnoliopsida; order Solanales; family Solanaceae; genus Anisodus; species Anisodus tanguticus. The sequence continues at coordinate 23,224,336 of CM067559.1, forward strand.
TTTTCAACCATCTATCTGAAGATTTTGGTTTCTTTCTCATGGTTTTTCATTCTACAGGTCATTTTAGATGTTGTTTATAATCACACAAATGAAGCTGATGATGAAAACCCGTATACAACCTCATTCCGAGGAATAGACAACAAGGTAAAGGAACTTATTCAAGATAATAGGTCTTGGTCAATATTTGGAAAATTATGAAATAGATCTTCATTGCACGTAATGTACCTTGGTAAGTTACTATGGTTTGGACAACATCTACATTTTTGTGTTAGCAGGTTCAGGGGGTATTGTGTTTGTTAACAGATAACGTTTTTAGTAATCAACATCATCGTCGAGATAAGTCTTGATGGATGCATCAACTGGCTACAAGAATAGTTTTTTGCATAACTTTTACGGAGCTGGTCAACTGTAGTGGCCTTTGATAATGGAATTTGACAGTATTTTTACTTTCTGTTCTGCAGCTTAATATGGAGTGCATGATCTACCATCAACTATAGTTAAAATGCTAGAACTTGTCCCCCCCCTTCCTCTGCTATAAACCTTCTCAATTAAGCTGCATCAGATCCATAGTTTAGATGAATTTAACTCATTCTGTTCTTCTATTTAATGCTTTATCTCCCTCAAAAACCAGATGAGACCAGGTTTACTTGTTTAAGTTCTAAATCAAATTATTCATATCTGATGTTGTGGATGCAGTCTGAATTTCAGGTTTTCTACACAAACACTTTGTCTCTGACTCTTTTTGTTTCCTCACCCTCTCTTAAACGATAATCCTTGGCCTGTCAATTGCAGGTTTATTACATGGTGGATTTGAACAACAATGCTCAGCTGCTCAATTTCTCTGGATGTGGTAATTCAACCATACACTTCTTTTGCCATTGAATAAAAGGGAAGTATGCAGGACAGTTTTGAACACATCTTTAAAATACTCTCTTCAAGATATTTCAATGGTTATTTATGGCTGTTAACATGAAGCATAGTTCCCCAAGGATCAATTTTCGCTATGTTATAATGGAATGATTTGCATAACTAGAAGCAAGTAGTCCAAAGTATCACCATTTCTGGTTTATGATTTACTCAACTAGATGTTGACAAATATCACTCCACAAAAAAGAGATATTTAAAAAGTTCTATTATTACTTGCTAAGAATGAGGAGATTATTAATACGGCTAGATGCCATTCCTTGTATATATTGGGAAGGTTTAGAATCCCTATAATGGTGTAAATAGGAATAGAAATTATTAGAAATTACTTTCCTTTCCTTTTTAAGCTTACTTGCAAACTTTAGGAATTACTTCCCTTTCCTTTTTAGGATTACTTGAGTAGTTTCCTTTCCATTTCGGGATTACTTGTAAACACTACATAAACCCCCCACATGTTTGAGGAATAATCAAGTAATTCATTCCCAATGTCTCGTCCTTACTCCCTTTCTTTACATGGTATCAGAGCCTCTATGATCTTGGTATAAACTCAAATAGCTTCTGCTCCAACAGGTTGTGTCGGCCAATATGTGTTGCCCGCTTGGCCAATAAGTTTCTTCATTTCTTCTTCCTTTCCATGTCAAGCATCGTTCATCTCTCCGAAGACCATTATGGTCCCACTATCTCTTTGGTGATGGGGTTGTTACTTTCTATGCGACCAACACTCTCCTCTGATCTTGAATTTTTATCAGAACCACCGGGTTGAGTCCTTACTCTGAAAATTCTTTTTCACTATTCTAAATATGCTTTTACTATAGCCAAGGGTTTGAGTCCCTACTCTGAAAATTCTTTCTCCTCACTCTTAAGATTTACTCTGCCTCTTCTAGTATTTCTTCCTCTGATTTTTTTTCTGCTAAAGTTTCACGACCCAAACTAGGTGCCAGTTACCGGCACCTGGGAGCCGAGGGGCCTGCCACTTGTCAAGCGGAGCCTTTCCATGTAGTATAAACTAAATATAAAACATGAGTATCCCATAGAAATGATTGAAGCTATCACATACATGAATTAACTTTCACACGACGTAGCTCAAATACAATAAATTAAGTACATGTAAACCTGGTACCCACAGTTTAGATGTAGCAATGGGACATATCCTCACATGTAATGCTAATGGAATAAAACGATGAGAAGCCATCACCGGCCTAGTGTGGGGCTCGCCACCAGAAGTATGTAGGTGGTGGTTAAGCTATGGTGTCTGGCTGAACTTCGGGTCATGAAATCATGTAGTCCAATAAGCTTCATGCACACCTCCCTTTAAAAGGTGGGACAAGTTTTTTAGGAAAACATGCACTTTAATATCAAAATCGCATTCCTCGGTATCAATAAAAATTCAAATAATAATAAACACGTGCTAAATCATTTCACAATCATTTTTGAAATCCAAAGCTTTTATATGCAATATTAAAATTTATTAAGTCATACACATGCAACAAGTCATTCATAGTACTCTCTTGAAATTCATGTGAGACCCATAGGATATTAACAGTCTTTATTCTTGGGAAGTCCCTACTACGCACTAACATAATACACCACGTGTACATCATGACAACTTATCCACTTTCCCCGTATGGTTGGGAACTGCGCCCACCCATAATGTTGTACGAGCAGAATAGGTAATACTAGCAAGACTAGAAAAAAGTCCAAATATACCACTATTCTTTAGTGGATAGACATGAAGTTAGTGATAATCCACCCAGGTACATGTCCTTCTAGGGCATTGAACCCGTACATCCAAGTACTCACTCAGTTATCTAATCATTCCTCCCAAAACATACTTTAATTTTTTATATTGCCAATACAACCACTTGGGCTTAAGCATGAACGTAATCATCACATGTGTGTAAACATCATATCATTTGTAGCTCATATATCATGAACCACAACTCCATTAAACTTATGAACATAATCATGTATCATTTGAATCGAATAAAAGTCATGAAATTCGTAAACATGGTGACACTAGCTCATGTACCAGTTCATAAACCAACATTTAAAATAGTGATTAAAAAGGGCAGTCCGGTGCACTAAGCTCCGGCTATGTGCGGGGTCCGGGGAAGGGCCGGACCACAAGGGTCTATTGTACGCAGCGTTACCTTGCATTCCTGCAAGAGGCTGTTTCCACGGCTTGAACCTGTGACCTCCTGGTTACATGGCAGTAACTTTACCGGTTACTCCAAGGCTCCCTTTCATTTACGATAGTCATTTATGTACTTAAAGAAATACTTGAAACATGCATTAATTGAGGAAATCACTTTTAAATGGTTAAGTCTCCACTTACCTCCGATCCGAACTTAAAGACTTGATACTAAGTTTGTATTCGATTACCGCAATTAATCTTGAACCAACACTAATTGTTATTTAAGAATTTTGACTATTTTGAACTATTGAATATCGGAGCATTATTTTGTAACAAATCTCTCTTGATTCCCCTGGAATTACTCTTATACATTGCTACTGCATATAGTGGAAGAAAGTGGTGTTTTTTCATTATTAAAAGTAAATTAAACAAGGAACAAGAAACACAAAGAAATGAAGGAAAGGGCTTACTGGTTTGGGAGTTTATGCTTGCTCACTTCATACTTTGAAATTTGAAATCTGAAATCATCTCATGGTATTCATACATGAATGCTACTTAAAATATATATATATACCGGTGATGCAAGAAAATAAAGACAAGATAGAAAAGAAGACACAATTGGATAATAACTAGAAGAACTAGTCCTAGTTACCTTCCAAAAGGATCAAAGACACCTATCTTATGCAACAATCCTCAAGAAAATAACAATCCCTTGCAGATTGAATGATCAAAACAAGGTTGTACAATTTGGAGTTCACCAAATCACAACAAGGCTTCAAGCTTGCAATAGTGGTGATTTGCCTATGTTTCCTAGCTTTTCCAATAACACCAACATATTCTAACGCACTTTTCATATTCTAAATAAAAGACTGATCACTTCTCTAAGCATTGTACTTCAATTGCTATAGATTTTCAAAGACACGATTGTACAACAACAAGAGGTGGAGGAAATCAGTTTTCTATACTTGATGCAATCCAAATCCATTAACTCCAAGCCCCAAAAGGATCATGCATGAAGATGGGAACCCGAGAGCATGACTTGGCTCCATCCCGGGGATCCCAAGTGTGGAAGATTGCATGGGAGGACGGAATGGGGAAGAGCGACGAAGATGGTTATGCATGCAACGAGGCTAATACTTAATTGCAGGCCTTTTCAAGTTTCATTTCCAAGGAAGACCAACCAAACAAGGCCCTTTGTATAATTGTTATAGCTATCTTGTCTTCCTTATTTCCCTAGTATAAGTAGTAGACTTGAACAAATCCCTAGGGGTAGACTATTTTTTGATGAATGATATTTGATACTCTTTTGAGAGATGAGAGCTTGTTGAAGCTTTTGGTTGAATGCTTTGTTGAGAAGGTTGGTTGATTAGGAACTTTGTTTCCCTTGAGGTCACCTTAAGAAGTTTGGTGCTTGTGATTACTCAATTGGAGGTCTTGGTTATATAGAACCTTAGTTGTCAATTGGTATTTCTCTTCGTGTCAACTTATCTATCCTTAGGCCTGTTTCTTTATTGCAGAAGGGATGTTATAGAGTTGAACCTAAGAAGGAAAAGGCCGCAAAGGTCTTATTACTAATGTTCATTTTGCTCATGCTTGTCAGTCGTTAATCTGTGAGACTCCAAGATTTATAATTGTATTTGAAGTTCTAGTGCATAGAGTTGCATATGATTCTTTTAGTGCTTTTTCTTTCTTTTTCTTAAAAAGTTGTCATCTTCATCTGGTCTTTGTTTGATAAGAGCTCTGAGATGCAACTGTTTGGTCTTTCCAGGAAATACTTTTAACTGCAACCATCCTGTAGTCATGGAACTTATACTTGAAAGCTTAAGACACTGGTACTTTCATTTCCTTTCACTTTTTGGTTGTCTGCTTTGAAGTTTATTGTATTTTACCTGTTACCTACCACTAATTGATATCCATATATCATTATTTTAGTCAGAACTAAACTAAGCTTTTGCCTAATGGATGCGGTTGTTGTCTTCATTTGTTTGCACAACACACAAAAATACTTGCAAATGTCACTATTCTACATACTTGTTCAATGTCCATAAAGTGTCACATACATCTTTACTCTCCACTTCCTTATTCCCCTCTAGGGTCTTTTAGTGATAGGTTCCACAGGAATTGGACAATCCCGTTTGAAATACTTAGCGGCTAGCGAACTATAATCATTCAGTTCTCTTTTTTGCTGTTGATGAAAAAAGTAATCATATAAGAGACATATTTCTATAATTCGTTTGTTTCTCTTCTATCCCATATATCTACTTTCTTCAGTTATTTAATACTCCATACTTTTATGATCCAGAAGTCAATCTGGGACAAGTATCTGGATCTGTTATGACATAACCTTGACCGCTTAGTCAGTCTTTTACTTGGTCATGTACACACAATTGTCTATGCAGACTTGTTGGTTGGTTAGTTGATATGGTTGGAATATATACTACATCTTTGAATGGATGTAGTTTTTCCAGGCTTAATATCCTTCCCTTTTCGTCCTCTATTTCCAATGGTCTTTCCATATACTTGTTAATATCCGGAATGCACATACCTAATTGAAGTTATTACAGGCAAAATGATTTATCCTGGCTGACTTGTTTGTTATTTGATTATATGTAACTAACTTTTTTTCCCATTTGGTATTGTCTTGTACTTCTGTTGGAGCGACTAAAGGGTCACCGAGTATCATGTCGATGGATTTCGCTTTGATCTTGCTAGTGTTCTTTGCAGAGGGACAGATGGTACTCCTATTAATGCTCCTCCCCTTGTTAAGGTGAAGCATTTATATACCTTTTCTTATGGTGCATCAAAAAGGAATTGTGTGACGGAAACCAACTTCACAAGTTAATAATGAAGTGGCTAATATTCTACTGCCATTCACACTTTTCATGTTCACCTCAATCCTTGTCTATCATCACCTAGGATTGTTTTCCTTCTTGTTTTTTCTTATCTCTTTGATTTTCCATTTTACTTAAAAATGCAGTTCCAACTTTTCACGTGTTTATGAAAAGGATGACTCCGTATATTCAGAGAAGGTTGAAAATGATTATATGATGCATTCATGCTTGTGAATGAACAAGATGCTATGTACTTGCAGGCCATAGCCAAAGATAGTGTACTGTCGAGGTGCAAAATTATTGCTGAGCCATGGGATTGTGGAGGCCTTTATCTTGTTGGAAAGTTCCCGAACTGGGACAGGTATATCTAAAAGAACATTATTATACATTATTAGTTGGGCTTTTTTCATTTTTGTCCCATTGGCAGAAATTGATCATGGGGCTAGCCAAAATTTACTAAACATATATTGATTAGGATGTTGCGATGGATGTGTGGACATAGAAGGATAAGATTAGAATTATCCGGGACAAGGTGAGAGTGACCTCGGTGGAGGACAAGTTGCGGGAAGCGAGGCTGAGATGGTTCGGGCATGTTAAGAGGAGAGGCACAGAGGCCCCAATGCGGAGGTGCGAGAGGTTAGGTTTAGACGGGTTCAGAAGAGGCCGAGGTAGGCCAAAAAAGTATTGGGGAGAAGTGATTAGGCACGACATGGCGCAGTTGCAAATTACTGAGGGCATGACCTTAGATAGAATGTTGTGGAGGACACAGATTAAGGTAGAGGGTTAGGTAGTAGTACGTATCTCGTGTATCCTTCCATACTAGCAGGAGTAGTGTTGCCCTGTGGGTTCCTGTCTTTGATTTCTATTACTTCTACTATTTCTTGTACTTCGGTTATCGTACTAGTATGATGCACTTGCTGTTGAAATCTCTCCATTAATGCTTAGCTATAATGTTTTGTCATGATCTCCGTACTGTTGTTTACTTTACTTTCTTTAAACCTTATCTGACCTTGTTTTCCCCTGAGCAGAGGGTCTTTCGAAAACAACCTCTCTACCTCCCAAGGTAGATGTAAGGTCTGCGTACACTTTAACCTCCCCAGACCCCACTGTGTTGGATTACACTGAGTATGTTGTTGCTGTATACTGATTATGTATATTATATGTATATTTGTGTATATTATATGTATTTATGTATACAATATGTATTTTATACTTAAATGTACAAAACCTATACATTTGCAGGCTATTTTATAAATTAGATCACCGAGAGGCATTGGACTGTATTTATCTCTTATTAGTTTATCTGTAGTTGAAAAGCGAAGGAGAAACATCTAATGCATTAGATTGTGGGAATGTTAAAATTAGATTAGTGTCATCTGATTTAATCGTTGACCTTGTTGGAGACCTAAAATAAATAAATAAATATGTCAGCTCGCTAACGCTTGAAGCTTTTAGATGAAGTGGTTAACAGTTCAATGGGGCATTACGGCAGGTGGAGGTTTTTAGTTCAAGTCTCACCATCATCTTTTATTAAAAGTATTTGACATGCTTTGCAAAAGAAAAAAATATTAAGAAAAGGATTAGGCCTGAACGTGAGGAGTCGTGTTACGAAGCTTAAATAAATAAGTAAATATGTTCCCTCTCTTAACAAATGAAACTTTTAAATAAAGTGATCTCACTAATCAATGGACCTAAGTGAAGTAACTTATCGTATCTCAAAATCTTGTAAAAAAAGGGAAGCCCGGTGCACTAAGCTCCCGCTATGCGTGCGGTCCGGGAATGGGCCGGATCACAAGGGTCTATTGTACGCAGTCTTACCTCACATTTCTGCAAGAGCGGGAGCTTACTCCTCACGTTTAGCTTTGAGGTAATATATTTTACCTCAAAATCTTGTAAGTAAAACATTATTACTTTGGAGATGAAAAAATGAAGCCATTACCTCGTAATAACAGCCTCCATATTTTACCAAATGATGGCAGCATCTTTGTATCATCTTTTGCTCCCTTTTTTGATTGCTTTATAAGGATGAGCTTTTTATAGGGCCAGCAAGGTGCCCAAATCGTGTGAAATGTTTTTACAACAGGAGAAAAAAAGTATCCTAATAGAGGTCATCAAGTCATTCATAGTTCATTTGTATGATTCAAAAACCCTTTCATGGGTCTTGTATTGAATTAGAGATAGAGAATTTGTATATATTCAAGAGAATTAGATTTTAGGAAACAATTGAGTGAACCTCTTTCAGAGTAAATGTTTTGAGGTTGTTCTCTTATGATATATTTGGGACAATTAGAGTATTTGCTCTAAACTTTTACCTTCTTTTGTACATTCCTCATATAGTAAATATGCTATCCGTGGACGTATGCCAAATGGACCAACCCATGCCAGCTTTCTGGCTCTTTTATTAGCTTGATTTACTATCTTTAAAGGTTTGCTCTATGAATCCCAAACAATCAGAGTCTAATCATTACATGCTTTATGATCTTTTATATTTTTAAAAATTAGTACTTGAAGTGAAAAATGATTTTCTTTTAAAGAGAAACAAACCAAATAAATGTCGATAGTACTTTAACTGTCAACTGGGTTATTAGTTTTTTTGTTAAACATGGAAGTCATGCCTAAAATATTTACAGACAAGTCATGTTTGAGCACAGAATACAAATAAATGGTGGATGCATTGTTTCCGCAGGTAACCTCTTTAAGATGTCTGGAAAAGTGCTGCTAAACTTGTCTGATATACCAACTAGATAGAAATTACATATATTGCGGTTGATATATTAACTAAAATTAGCTGTTTTATTCTGCATGGAGTACATGGCAGCTATGTTGCTTGGTCTCTTCGAAAATGTTGATGGGTGTGTGTAGGATCCTCCAAAAGTAGTGTACTTTGGAGGATCTGACACGGGTGCCGCAATATATTTGGAGTGTCCGAGCAACACAACATGGCAGTGCTTCTTGGATCACCTAGAGGTTGACATGGTTTACGGCAGTCTGCGAGTGATTATGATTGCTTGGTTTTGATGATATATGAACACTCCTTAGATTCTATTAACAAGTTTTTAAATTTCTCACTCTTGTGACTATTAACCACTCAAAAATCGCCTAAAGTCTCAAAATATTCAATATGTACTTCTAAAGGCTTTGATTGTAATTCCTTTCTTTATTGTGAAATTTCAAAGCATGTCACTTATCTTGATAAACATGTATGCAGGTGGGCTGAGTGGAACGGGAAGTACCGTGATGACATTAGGAGATTTATAAAGGTGACGCCAATAGGAGAGAACCTGAATTGAAATTTTCATTAATTTAAGTTTGTGCGTACAAACTTTTCCATTATTTCGCCAAGTACATCTGAAAGCAACAGAAAAGTGACTAAATGTTCTCTCCTGATATAAGGAGGTTTTAGATTTCATATATCCATGATTTAAACATAAAACAATAGACTTCTAGTTATTGAAGCTAGCTTTCCTTGTCAGCTTTTACGATGATATAGTTAACATATAGTGGCAAAGAGTAGTGTTGAGAGAAAAATTCACTCTACTGGAGACATCATCTTTTATTTAGTCCCTGTTCATTTTTCATAGCTATGCTGGAACTTTAGTTACTTTGGTGTATCTATCTTTTTTTCCAATTTTCAGTTGTTCAGAGAACCATACAGGATTTTACAATTATACTAATTCACACCTGTTTGGGCCATCCTAGCGTGCACCCTACCCGAAGAAAGCAGCTGCTAAAATTACATTTGGTACATTTACACAGTAATCCTCAGGCCCTTGACAAGTACATACCTATGCGTAGTCTGGGACAATTGTTCCAGAGATCTATATTAGAATATGAACTACAAATTTCAGTCACACCAGTAATTAATATCTTCTAATCGAAATGTTGTCGTCCTTAAAAGTGCAAGTGTAATTGGATTCGCCTTTTTTCGCTTAAAATTAATCCTTTCTTTTTTCATGTAATCTGACTCCTATTATATCTCAAGTGTTTAAAGATATTAGTGTTTTATTCAGCATGTTCTAACTTTGACCGGACAAGTTATATTTTGGCATAATCATTGAATCATCCTCTTGAATTTTTGAAATTACACCAACATTTTCTACATATAATGACTCAATTCTCAGGTATGTTTGTTTATTATATGAAGTTGTCCCCAAGAAGTTGTGAGAATGTAGATATTTATCGGATTATTTCAATAATAAGAGGAGAGAGCTGTAATATTTCCATACGTCATTCAACTGTTTCAGCCTTTTGGTTTTGTACTAGGATTTTCGTTATAACGTTTGTCTTGAGAATTTCCTTGAATATATCTTATCCTGAAATGATTGAACAGGGCGATGCTGGCATGAAAGGGAATTTTGCATCCCGTGTCGCAGGTTCAGCAGATCTGTATAGAGTAAGAGCTACAGCTTCCACAATTATGCCTTGACAGCTAGATAATATTCACAACACTGTTCCGTTTAATCTGCCTCCTTAGTTCCATTTCTTCTTTTGCTTAATAGATTATATTTGAGAGACTTTCAGTTCTATGTGGTAGGAAGTTGCTTTCACCAGTAGAATCCTATTGATTAGGTTGGTTTAGTAAAGTATCTGATCTGTGTCAAAATGCATATGGCTAGATTCTATTTGATCCATTTTGCCTATTGAGCCGTTCTAAAAGTAGAATTTGTCTGTCCATTCCTTTTCAATTTTCATCCGTACTTTATTAACATGATCATGTCATAACATGTAAGTACCATCACATAATGTATCAGTACGCAGGTTGTCTTGATTTATTACCATCTCATTTAAGCTGGTTTCATTTGGAAGACCGAGTTTGTATTTATCCTTCCCTTCCATAAATATAAAGGGCAGCCCGGTGCACTAAGCTCCCGCTATGCGCGGGGTCCGGGGAAGGGCCGGACCACAAGGGTCTAAGGTAAAGAAATTTTGCTGATTCTAACCATGTTTATGTAAGAACATATTGCATCTTTTACCTGAAGTGGAAGAAACTTTCCTTTTCATGAAATAAAAGATCAAATCGTGTTCAGAGTTTTTAGTTTTGGATTTGTGTTATCTATTTAACTCTATAATCTATAATCAAGTTTTATGTTTTTCCATTAAATTTTGTAGTCAAGGCACTGACTACACTGCTTTTCTGCCCAAATTAAATAATAGTCTTTCTCACTCAAACTCTCTTTTGTTTCTCCTCTTGATTTGTTGTCCTCTCTCCCTAGCTCGTGGCCTTCTCTTTCTCTCTCACAAATCACTTTTTCTCACTTGACATCCCACTCACTTCACACAATACTACCTCTCTTTTTGCCTTTCCTGGGATGTCAACATGCATATGCAATCCTTCCATATTCTCATCCTTATTTTTTATGATTTCTTTCAATCTTTTCTAATCTTCATACACTTCAAAAGGAGATTAAGATGCAAAATGTATACTTCTTGCTGTTAAGCTCAAGAGAATATTTGTTCTTTCTACCTTGCCTATCAAATATTGTGAGCGCCAAGTAAATATGACAAGCTTGCATTGGAATCGCATCACAAAGAATATCATTTGCTTGCCTACCATCATTGAAAGAGATCATGCATTGTCTGTTGACCCCTAGTCAGCACTGTCATTCAACTATTGGAGTTTGTAGGTTTGAAGTGGAAGAAAAGATAAGAGAGAACTTGACTTGATTATTCCCTCAAGCTATTGGAGTTTAAATAACCATGTTTACATGTTCTAAAAGGGCAAGGAAATCAATGCCTAATTACAAGAGGAGTAAATTAAGCTGCCTATTATGTTTACATATATTCTAGAATATTCACGAAGATTCTATCACTCCCTCTCAAGTTGGTGCATTCACATTATATGTATCAAGCTTGCTACATATATAACTTGTTCTGGGACCGGCAGGTGACTTGGTGAATGTCTGCAAGCTGATATTTTGACGGCAAGAACTTTGTGACGATGTCTTCCGAGAGTACCTTCTCTCTCTAACAAAATGACAATCAATCTCTGTGTTTGGTTCTCTCGTGAAATATTGGACTCGATGCTATGTGAAGTGCAACCTCATTATCGCATGCAAGTTCCATTTATTTCGTTAATCTTTTCAAATTTCAACTCCTTTAGTAGTTGCTTGATCCATATTAGTTCACATGCGATCATTGCCATAACCTGATATTCTACTTTGAATAATGAATGAAGAGAAGGAGAAATTGAAATTTTATAGAAGGCGAGAGGGGTTTGATAAGGATGCCTTGATTTGACAAGGAGAAGTGATAGATTTTTAATTCCAAACCGTCTCCTTAACGGGAAGATTTTGTTTCCTTTTGAGATTCAAAATTCTTGGATTTTTCGAAATAGACCCGAAAGGAGAAATGGACAATTTTACAATCTGAAGATTTGCTGAGATGTGAGGAAGACCTTGGTTCTAGGCACATCACTATTTCACAATTTATTTTGTAGAGATGGAGGTATATACATGGGATAGCTAGACCAAGTTCTTCAACCACTTCCTTAGCTTTCACAATATGGATAATATCATTTGACATCAGTAAGATTCATGCTCCTTAGGCAAATGTGCATAGTTGTTACAGTATAAGACTGAGCTAAGCATCAACTATTTAGTCATAAAGGCTCAACTTTGCTACTACCTAGCCAATCACTAGCAATGTTATCCAAAGCGAAAAGCGCAAAAAAGCTCCAAGGTCAGTTGGGGATTTAAGCGCAAATAAAGCGTGAGCTTTAATTAAAAAAGGCGCAATGGTGCAAAAATACAAATATATATATATATGTTTGGGCGAAGCCTAATAATAATAAGCATGAATAACAAATATATGGACAAAAAAATTGTAAAAACATTACGATAAATTGAAATATCATATATCTAGTGTCACTTCTTCAAGAGAGGCTCATTGGCAAGGAAAAGTATGTCTTCGGCCATTTAAAGAAGGTTTTCCTTTATTAACATTGTTAAAGGGAAAGACACCTTAAGTCTAAGTGATTGGATCTTTTGCATTTTTTTGCATGAATTCAAACGCAGTGGTCTTTAATTTTTGCCCCTCATATCTGTGGTTTTTTAATTTTTTCCCTTGCTACTTATTTAATGAAAATGTTCTAACCTACTTCGCAAGGCATAATTTCTGTAACATTTTTATCTTCGGAAACTGAACTTTTGCGACGGCATAAATTCTATAGGAATTAAGTTATGCTGCATAGTTTTGTAGTATTTTTCAGATTATGTTGAGTGTTGAAAGTTTTGCCTTGTCCGGCATAATTTGTGTGGATGTTATGATACATATGTCGAAGTTAAAAGCTAACTATGTCGGCCGAAATCTGAAGTTATACCGGTTGAAAGTTATGCCTTATCCGGCATAACTTGTGCGTTCTTATGATAGTTATGCCGAAGCTAAACACTAACTATGCCTTGCGACATCCTAATTGTGCCGCGCCAAATATGCTAAAGGGAAAAAATTCAAGACCATAATTTTGAGGGGCAAAAATTGAAGACCACCCAGAAATAGGTGCATTTGTGCGAATGCCGATATAACATTAAACACCCTGTGTTAACGAAGAAAGTGGCCACAAAAAAAAACAAAAAAACAATTTTGTCATTCCTTAGTTTTGCATAGTATAAAGCTGTTGATACAATAATGAGTTCTTCTCAGTTGCCCATGAGACGAGGCATGTACCAAGCTTGGGTTCTTCTTATGGTGAAAAGGATGAATCAAGTGCCTTTTAGTTCAGAGATTTTACCTTGATCCACCTACTCTGAGCAAATCCTCTTTATTTTGTGCGTTGATCAAGGCCATACAACTATCTCTAAAATATCCAGTTTTGCCATTGTGTGCAGAGTCTGTTTTCAGGGATACCAACGTATTTAGAATCTAGTGTTGGCGATGGCTTCCTATATGCAATCTTAGATTTATCCCTATTATAATTTTCATTTAGCCAATTCAATGCATCAGAGGATTTGTGCCATTTTGTTATTCTAACAAGTTCGCAATTGGCTTTGTTCAAATTCTCTTGAAGCAATCTATTCTTATCCTTTTTAGAATTCAAGTTATGTTTAACTTTTACAAATTTTTTCAAGAGCAGTTTGAATCTCACCAATTTTTCATTTGCCTTTATCATATATCTCCTTTAATTATTGAAGTTCTTGCTTGAGTGTCTTATTCTCACTGTCCATCTTAAGAACTTGGTTGGTAAGATGTTTTCATTTTCACACCTTATTTAGTTCAAAACATTTTGTTTTCAAACTTCAAAGATTATTTATTAGTTGATCATTACGAGCCCTGAACTTGTCAATTTCATTCATCAAGAAAGCATAACGATTATCAATATTTTCTTAGACGGTATATGAAAATTTTCTTTGATATCAGAGATACCTCATTTTCACACCTCATTTGATATCAGAGATACCTCGTTGCGAGTACTCCTTCCTTCTCATGCTTAGGGTCTATCAGGGCAATTAAAGTCATAATACCTTTGTTGTCTTCTTCTTCATCTTCCTCATAGTCACTGTCTTCCCATGGTGCTAGGAAGGTCAGTATCGCAGCTTCCTGTGATGCTTTCCTTTCAGCCTTGCTATGGTCAGGAACCCATTCCTTTTGTTGTTCCTTTCGTTCCTTCCGTTTCTCCATTTAGGTGCCCACATCGGACAATCTTAGATCACATAATCCATCTTTTGACACTTGTAGAACCATTGAATGAAGATTTGTCAGGTACTTTAGTGTTGCTGGAGTTTCCTTCCGGAAGTTGCTCTTAGGATTCTTCATGAACTTCTTGAATTTCCTAGCAAAAAGGGCCATGTCCATGTCATAATCAGAATCATTAGTAGTTGCCTTAAGGATCAGTGTCTTCTCCTTGTTTTGCTCATCTCTTCTTAATTCTATTTTCCTCATTTCATGAATCTTCAGATTTCCAATGAGGTCATCCAACATAATCTTGTCCAACTCTTTTGCCAGCAGTATAGCAGTCACTTTTTCCCAAGAGAGACAAAATTTGAGTATTTTACTTCCAGTTCTTTCGAAGAGAACTACTTGCCGAGTGACTTCAGTTGTTGTAAAGATGAAGATGGCGAACTTGGTGACCATATCCTGTATGGCCTCATTGTCCTTCATGAAGAACAACTCATAGTTTCTCATGAGTAACTCAATTATGATTTTTTTCACTTGAGTTGTTCCCTCATGTGCAGTTGAAGAGTATCCCAAATTTGTTAGCATTTGACCAAGCAGATATCAAGTTGTAATCATGGGGTCGTAGTCCACATATGAGGATCTTCTTGGCCTTATCATTTTTCTCTATCATCCTAAAGTCGATAGGCAGGAATTCGGTAGGCTCCTTAGGAACACTTTCCATTTCATCATTGAGACCAATGGTCCTTATATAACGATGTTCTACAACTTATAGTCTTCTGCAGTCTGAAAATCTTCTATTGATTTTCACCCGCTATGGTACTGGCCATTGAACAATAATGGTCGAGTAGTAGATTGTTCCTCATTAATACCACGTGTTGCGCTCTATCTTTCAGGATTTCTCATGGTGTTAGCCTAGATCAGGAGAACCCCCCTTGATAGCAATTGTTAGTTTGGTGCACCTTCACGACACGGGTGTGTGAATTGAGTCGTACGAAGTTATTGTCACCTCTTAAAATTTGCCCACTTTGACTAATGAACTTGGTTCTTATGAATATTTCGAACAACTAAAAATTGTAAAGTGCGGAATAGTTATGAACATAGGATTTAACGTGGAAAATCACCCGTCTCAAAAGTTGTAAAAATCACGAAGTACCACAATAGGATTTAATTTAAAACTCCACTAAACAAAATGATCCAGAATTCAAATTACAACTCTTGCAATCGAAGACTTAACAATCTCGTGAAAAACAATTAACTCAACAATCAACAACCTAAATTTTATTATGAATAAGCTAATGGATTCAATGCATCAAAACAATGATACAAGGACCAAGTCTTTAGCTTGGTTCATTACACAATCTCAGATGAACAACCTTTGCTCTTTCAAGATAACGAATTACTTGAGAGCTATGAACAACTTGCAAGTCTCTCAGTTTGTGTGAATAATTATTTCCTACAAGACAATACACAATATATACCAATCACAATACTAAGCACATACATAAGGAAATCAATTATTTCGAAGATCTTCTCGAGGAAGAACTCTTAGAAAGGAGACCAAATCAATCAGAGTCCTTTACCAAGAAGGAACGGAATAAGTATTAGTTTCGTACAAGATGATACACAATATATACCAATCACAATACTAAGCACATAAGTAAGGAAATTGATTATTTCGAAGATCTTCTCGAGGAAGAACTCTTAGAAAGGAGACCAAATCAATCAAAGTCCTTTACCGAGAAGGAATCTCAAGATGCGTCTTACCAAAATAACTACACGGCTGGCCATGCTTAAATCGTTTTACAACTCAATTAGTTAAGAAAGGTTTTGTGTAAATATCTCGAATATATTGTATGAATATGTTGGAGTCCCACATCGGTGATAATACCTTGGAATACTTATCCTTTCTGTTTCAGCAGTTTATGACTTATCAAGGAATTATTCATCAGACCTCCTGTCCGTACACCTCAGCAAAATGGGGTGGCAGAGAAGAAGAATAGACACCTCATTGAGACGGCTAACACTCTTCTTATTCAATTCGATGTTCCGCTGTGTTTTTGGGTGATGTAGTTCTCACATCTTACTATTTAATTCATTAACTGCCTTCATCTTCCATTTAGAATCAAATTCCTTATTCAGTATTGTTTCTCCGGTCACCTCTATACTCTCTCCTCCGTCGTGTGTTAGGGAGCATATGTTTTGTTCATAACTTAGTTCCTGGGAAAGAAAAATTAGCCCGTTGTGCCTTCAAATGTGTCTTGGTTATTCTTGGGTTAATAAGGAGTATCGTTGCTACTTACCTGATCTCCCTCTGTACCTTATGTTAACTTATGTCACTTTTTTTTAGTCTCGACCTTACCTTACATCTTTTGATCATCCAGATATCTCTAAGGTTTTATCTGTACCGACTTTTGAGGATTCTATGGTTACTCATACATCTCCAGCCATAGTACCACTGCTTAACTTATCATCGTCGTCCGTATTCAGCATTAAGCCTAGATGATTTACATCCTGCATCGTACCTTGCACCTAAAGCGAACTTGTCCTCCTGGTAAGCCGATTGCACAAAAGGTATCCGATCCACTCGCAATACTAACCCCCATTATACCTTTTTAAGTTTCATCATTTGTCATCACCCATTATGCCTTTGTCCTCTGTTTCCATCTCTAAGTCTACAGGTGAAACATTTTCTCATCCAAGATGACGATAGACGATGATTTACGAGATGCCTTTCTTTACCTGCAAGTGGTACGCGGGAGCTCGATCCTCTTCCTTAGGTATAGCATTTTTGGGTGTCGTTGAGTTTATGCAGTCAAAGTTTGTTTAAACGCCACCCACCTTGTTGTTAAAGGGTATACTTAGATACTTGGGCTTGATTATAGTTGATAATTTCTCTCCTGTGGCTAAATTTGCATTTGTCCATCTTTTGCTATCCATGACTACTATCCGCCATTGGTTTCTTTATCAATTGGACATTAAGAATGTTTTTCTCCATGGCGACCTTGAGGATGAAGTTTATATAGAGAAACCACTTGATTTTGTTGCTTTGGGGGAGTGTAGTAGCCTTGTATGATGATTGTGCTTAGGTCTAAATCAGTCTCCTTGAGTCTGGTTTGAGAAGTTTAACACATTATTTCAGGGGTTTGTCATGACTCGTAGTGAAGCTGATCACTCTATATATTCTCAACATTCTGGTCCAAATTTATGTATCTATTTGGTTGTTTACGTTGATGATGTTGTTATCAGTGGCAATGATTTGGTATCAATAATTTGAAGCACATCTCTTTCAGCACTTCCAGACTAAAGGTCTCGGTATTTAGTCTCGGTGGGCTGAATTATTTTCTGGGTATTGAGGTTGCTCAGTCTAGATCAAGCATTGTTATTTCACAACGAAAGTATGCCTTAAACATTCTTGAGGAGACAGGAATGACAGGATGTGTCCATTGATACTCCTATGGATTCAAATGCTAAACTCTTGCCGAGGCACGGGAGCAACTCAGTGATCTTGGCAGATATAGGCAACCTGGTTGTTAAATTAAATTACCAGACGGACTGGCTGGCCCACTTGTACGTAATAGAATAGAAATCAAGGCAAATTCCCCTGATGGGAGTGAATAAAACAAGACAGTCCGAAAAAAGGGCCTTCTGTTTACACGCTTTCGAGAGTAGAATAGACGAGACGGCTGTGATTGACAAAGTAGGGCTACTAAACATGACATTTCTTTTCCAGTGAGTGTTATAAGTCAGTTTATGAATTATCCTTGTGATGGTTGCTGGGATGTCCGTATTCTGTGATGTATTATGTATTGCTGGATGTACCGATGCTTATTAGGCAGGGTCACTTTCTAAGATGTTCGACGTCTGAATATTGAGTTTTAGTAGGTGTTAATTTGGTACCCTGGAATAGTAAAAAACAGACTCTGGTTGCTTGATCTAGTGTAGAAGCAGAATGTCAAGCAATGGCTATAGCAACTTGTGAGCTAGTTTGGATCAAACAGTTGCTCTCTCTCCCAGGCAATCAAATACAACTACAACTGTACATACCCCTGCATCCCACATGCATCAGTGAAATCCTTCCCTGCTGACCCCCTTAATAGTGTCCAGATGTTTCCTGCATTCTGTTTCTATTAGTCCTTGATTGACTGGCTTTTAGGGTACAACCTTTATTTTTTTCTTAATTTCACTACCTACCACCAACAAGGTCTGAAATTGTAATGTATCACCACTAAACATATCGTTTGCTAGTTAAGCAACTGAATCAATTTATTAATACTTCATTTATGCCTGGTTAAGAACTTTCGTTGAGTTGGATGAAATAAGAGGGAGGACCATTATCATTATCTTGGTAAAGATCAACCACGGTAGTGGTTGATATTTTCTTACTATGAAAGGTTCTGTTTTGGTTTTCTCTTCCCTGGTGTTAAGTTTATCTGAATATGAGAAACCTTTATCTGGCATTTCCTCTTGTTGAACATACTGACGCTGGTGTGACTTCTCTCAAAATTTAATAAAAAATATTGTGATAAAGGAATGCCTTATGTTTGACTTATGCATCTGTCAAGATAAAAAACTTATTGGAAGGTTTACTATGTATGTCGTCCGTGTAAAGCAATGGATTTTTCATCCAAAAACTTGAAACTTAAGCAATGTTCTATGCTAAATAACATTGAATTCTTTTTATGCTGCCTCGATTTCACTGAGCTCAATTTTTTTTTTGGCTTTCCATAGGTGAACAAGCGAAAGCCGTACCACAGTGTCAACTTTGTGATTGCACATGATGGCTTTACCTTGTATGACCTTGTTTCATACAATAGTAAGGTATAAATTTAGTCTAATGCTCTTTATTGTTTGAAACATGAAAACTAGTACATCATCTGGATTCGGATGGTGAAAATTACAGCACAATGATGCGAACGGCGAAGGTGGGAATGACGGATGCAATGATAACTTCAGTTGGAATTGTGGAATTGAAGGTAAGGATGAAGTTTTGATCCCACTTATTGATTTTGTTCTTTCTTACTTCCTGAGTTGCTTAGTATAAACTAAAACTTTTGTTGTCCCTTCACATTTTTGCTTGCATAACAGGCTATTTATTTTCTTTATCATGCTTGGTACAGTCCTCCCTATCTCCACGTGATAGGGGTACAGTCTGCATGCACTCTACCCTCCCCAGACCCCCACTTGTGGGACACTGGGTATGTTATTGTTGTATGCTTGGTACAGTTACAGTATGTTCTGCCGGAGTCCAAGACTTTTAGCAATAATTTTCTTCCAAGGATGCAAAGTTTGTTATGTCCTCAAGCTATTAGGCCCAACATGTTTTGTTTCTCTTCCTTTTGTTTTACACGGTGTCACTACCAATTATGTTATTGAATTTTATTTGGAATGTCAGACTTGTGGGCTACTGTGTAGTGTTAAATAATAAAGGTCTCTGTATTCAATTGGAAGTCTGTTGTTTGGAAACTAATACCAAATGACATTGTAATGAGATATCATTTGTAATGAGATGCTTATCTACATTATTACACCGAGTCCTATTTGTAATTATACTCTACAAGTACGTAATATTCCTTTTCCATGTGTGACACTATATACATTAATATTTTAATCCTTCCCCTCAAGCTGGTGCATATAAGTCATAT
Source organism: Anisodus tanguticus (assembly GCA_034509755.1). NCBI lineage: Eukaryota > Viridiplantae > Streptophyta > Magnoliopsida > Solanales > Solanaceae > Anisodus > Anisodus tanguticus. The sequence continues at coordinate 23,244,477 of CM067559.1, forward strand.
GTACAGAGTGTTATTGATGCGTTTGTCTGGAAACAATATTCCAGACGCGAGAATTAATAGGACAGATAATGATTAATATTTTCTGAATTATTTTGTTAGTCGAATAAAACTTCCCTGTGTGGATTAGGATTCTTGTTATTTCAGTTTTATAGGACTTTTGCTATTTCTAATTTGTTAGGACTCTTGCTACCGTAACCCTCTAATTAAGAGAGTTGACGTTATTAATAAAATAGCTTGGATTTTATCACGTTACAGAGGGTCGGAACTAGTTCCCAGGTCTGCAATTCCTTGAATGAATTGCAAAATTCAGCAATCATAGTCAGGTCAAGGAACAAGAACAAGGGCTTAGACCTGTGTTGGGCCTGACTTTCTTGTTAATCGTCCAGCGACTCGATGCAGAATTAGGGACCTTTACAATTTGGTATTAGAGCTTGTCTCCATGGACAAACATACTGTAGAAGCAAAGTTGCGAAGTCTTTTACAGGAAGCCCAAACTCAAACCGAAGCAAAAGTAGAAGCTTCAGAAGCAAGGATGGACGCCAAATTCCAGCAACTATCGCAATAGATTGAAGCCTTAATCCGAACCACGGCGCGTGCAAAGGGAATTGAAGTTGCAGACAATAGTGCTGTTTCTGTATTGAAGCCTTAATCCGCTCCAAGGCGCTTGCAAAGGGAGTTGAAGTTGGAGACAATAGTACTGCTTCTGTCCAGCGAACCAGTAATGCAGGTGAACAGCTAGATGTGCGTCTAGGAGGAAGAAACAACAACAGTAACTTTGGTACAGATGACAACATCTGAGGATGAGGTATAGTTCCCAGATACACTAAATTAGACTTTCCTACTTATGATGGAAGTGAAGATCCTCTTATTTGGCTTCACCGTTGTGAGACATTCTTCGCTAACCAGCGTACAGCCAACCAAGAAAAAATAGGTTTAGCTGCTTTTCACATGGTAGGGGAGGCGCAATTGTGGGTTTATCAACTGGAACAGGAGGAACCCAATTTAACATGGGGTGTCTTCAAAGAATATTGTACTCTTCGATTTGGCCCACCAATGAGAAGTAATCCATTAGGGAAATTGATCAACTTGAAACAAACTAGTTCTGTTGAAGATATCAAAGGAACTTCCAAAACATGTTGGCTCGTGCATCATCTGTACGTATCAAGAGCATTTATTTACCGCAGGGTTAGTTGATTTGATTCGTCTCTATGTTGAATTGCATAACCAATCTAACTTAGTACAAGCAATGAGTCTGGCGAGAGCATTTGAGAGGAATATACAAATTTCTTCTAGCACACAAAGGGGCTATGGTTCAACCTCAAACGTTAATATAAAAGCTGGCGCTACAGCAGCGACTCCGAGTGCTAAATTTGAGTGGGAAAAAGTTGACTTGCGCCGAGAAGGCTGCCCGACGTGTAAAAGGGTTGTGCTACAATTTTTATGATCTTTATGTTCCAGGCCATCAGTGCAAAAAGTTATTTTGGTTGAAAATAGAGGATAGGCAATCTGAGGAAGTAACAACGGATAGCGGAGAGCCTGCCATCTCACTCCATGCTATCACAGGCAAACAACATGCTAATACTATGCTGTTGCATGTTTTAATTGATAAGAAGTTGTTGCTTAGCTTAATGGATTCGGACAGTACACATAGTTTTATTACCTTAACGGCGGCCAGCGTTTGGACTTGCCTATCCAACATCGAGGAAATCTCTATGTATCAGTGGCAAATGGCGAGAAGATTTCCAGTTTGGGCTTTTGCACAGCAGTGCAATTATGTGTAGCTAACCATTCCTTCAGTGTTGAGTTATATGTGATTCCTTTGGAGGCTTTGATATTGTCCTATGTATCAAGTGGCTGCAAACACTAGGCCTTTTTCTGTGGGATTTTGCCTTATTGACCATGAGTTTTCAAGTAAAGGGGAGGCAGATCATTTTGCATGGACAACAACAACTATTTCAGCCACACCTACATCTTTCACTGGATTCCAAGAAAGGTGAGCTCGAGAAGGTATTTGCCGAATTCAATGCCCTATTCCAAGAACCTGTACGTCTGCCTCCTATGCGTTCCTGCGACCATTGCATATGTTTACTATGAGGAACTAATCCAGTGGTAGTTCGGCCCTATTGCTACCCTCACTTTGAGAAAGATGAGATTGTGAAACAATGTGATCAAATGCTTCAGCAAGGCATTATTTGACCCAGTAGATCTCCATTCTCATCACCTATATTGCTAGTCCGGAAACATGATGGAACGTGGCGCTTTTGCGTAGATTACAGGGAGCTAAATGCTAAAACAGTAAAACACGAATTCCCTATTCCAGTAGTCGAGGAATTACTTGAAGAATTGCACGGAGCACACTTTTTCACCAAACTTGGTTTTCGCACAACACCCACCGAAGGAGGGATGACGTAAATCAGATCTGAAAAGTCACCAAAATGAAGCCACATCGACAGGCTTTTTTGGCCCATATGTTTTTCACTGTTACTCTGATACCATGTGAGAAGTAAAGGTACTGGAAAATATTATTAAGATGTGTATCTACATAATTATACTGTGCCCTATTTCCATGTGGGACACTACATACATTAATATTCTAACACTTTCTTCTAACTGTTTAAATCAGGAAAAGACATAATGGATTATTATGTTGTAGCCAGCAGTGATATGGAAAAAACAGAAGTGTGAGCATGAATATGACATATTTGCTCACACTAGTAAAACGACTAGTTGGAAGTCTATCAAATGGTTATGCCTGTTCTCCAAGAATGAAGTGATACTGTATTGAGGTATTTGTTTGTGGGAATAACCAGCTGGACACAGCAGCCACGACAAGAGAGTGTAGGCTCAAAACAAGCAGTATAGAATGATATAATATGAAGTGATGAATTCGATCCTTCCAACTAGATAATAATGCCATGACAGCGAAGCATTAATTTTTAGCTTTAGTAAACTAGCTTTGTCCACTTGAATACCAAGCCGTTGCTTGCCTGTGATATTTATTTGTGTAGTATTTCATTTTTGGATCTACTTTGCTGTTATTGTCTTCAGACTTCATTGACAGACTCATATCAGTAGCTATTAATCATTGTTTTCCTCCTTTTGCGCCTGGGTACTATTTGTGGACACTATGTAGATTTCTGAATCCAAGGTCAGCCCAAGCTTTAATCTAATTTCAATCCACACCTACTAATTGGAACAGTTTCCATACTGAAGTATTTCTTTTATAAGTGATGGTATTGTTTCAAATCCAGTCTGAAAGGCTATCATCTTCTTGTATCTTCTTCCAGGTGAAACTTCAGATGCAAATATCAACGCACTGCGTTCGCAGCAAATGAAAAATTTTCATTTGGCACTGATGGTTTCACAGGTGTGTGATGCATCTGCTCAGTTAACAGCATATTCTATTTGTCATTAGTTCACATATTCTATTTGTTCTCTCATAATTTTTTTTGTGTGACTATTGAGTTATTTGCCACAGTATTTCTCCTTCATTGTTCAAGAAGAAATAGAACACTGCCACGCAAATTTAGGGCCACACTTTTGCCATTGTATTATAGCAAACTTCAAATTTTTGAGTCTGCTTTTGCTAGTTTTGGTTGAAGTATTGGTTTCTGAAACCCTCATAAAAAGGATTATTTTGATATACTATGAATCCAAGTTTAACATTTCAACTTTGCTTATTGCTGTTCCTGTTTTGGTTGAATTTTTGGTTTTTGAGCCTTAGAGATTGTATAGGGGGTTTAAATTCTTTGGTGTATTACATAGTTGTACCTTTCCTGGATTATGCCCTATCTTCAGTTGTTTTCTTATTGATAGTGTTATATGCGTATTAGACGTCCCAGCCCTATTATATCGTTATTTAAGTTTACCTTTCTAAATTTTTGTACTTGCTTGGTTTATAAGGGAACACCAATGATGCTTATGGGGGATGAGTATGGGCATACCCGCTATGGAAATAATAACAGTTATGGACATGATACCGCTATCAACAATTTCCAGTGGGGACAAGTATGATATTATGTTTTCTTATCACTGGAACTTCTTTCCTGCTACTGCAAGTAACCCAATGAACTTTGTCAATCCAGTTGGAAGCAAAGAAGAATGATCACTTCAAGTTCTTCTCTAAGATGATAAAGTTTCGACTGTCCCACAGTGTTTTTAGAAATGGAAATTTCATTGACAAGGTAATGTTATTGTCTACCTGGTGTCCTGTTTAACTTTACTGGCAATTGTATTACTAAGAGAGAATTAATTTTGAAAACTGAATGCTATGTACTGTGTTTCATTTGTCTTAGTATCCTTTGTCTTTAAATATGAATGCAACAGAAAAAGCTAATGAAAGGGTCCTGTGAAGTAATGATCAGTATGTGATCAAAACGGAAGTATGTCTATTTAGACCTTCTGTTTCATGGTTGGAGCTGGGGGTACTGAACCAAGTTGAAAGGCCAGACTATTTGGGGTCCTCTCTGAGGAACATACTTAATGGTGTTTCTTCATATGACATACATTTAGTTTAGGTTGCCGTATCTATGATCCACAAGTTTGTTCACAGCTCCCTTTTCATATGTTCGGAAGAATTGATCAATGTTAGTGATAACAACACAGATAGCGGAAGACTTTAGAATTAGAAGATTGAAAGAGGGAAGGATTTATTTTTGAGAAAGAAGAACACAAGTTCAAGTGTGTGATACTTGAAACCTTATTTAATTGTTAAAGAAACAACGAATGATAAGGAGGGAGGGAACTCAAACAAGGAATCTTACCATTGAAAAATCTGAGCTATGGTTCAAAGTAGAACAAAAAGGGCATAACCAAAAAGAGAACCTCAAAGGTCTCCACAAGCCACGAGGCTAATAATATTAATATTCATCAAACTTAGTTACAATGAAGACAACACCCCTTTATATAAGAGCCTAGAAGGGGCCTGCCAACACTTGGTCAAACAAAAGCAAGTAAGGTTCAGTTTTCAGCTAGGTGCATAGGACTACCAACACTTTGACCTATGCAATTTAACATAGAATAAAACAACTCTTAAATGTAGATTCTAGAAACTATTTTGGGGCAAATTTGGGCTGCTGTATTTTTGTCCTTTTTGGGGCAGATTTGGGCCTCATTCCATCTCATCTTGGACTTTAATTTGGGCCTCCAAAAATCGTGATTGTGCTGGAGCGCTTCTTCCATCAGAAGACACTTTTTAATTGCTAATTGCAGCCTATTGAGCTTGTCTTGAAATTTCTTTGTTTGAGATCTTGTCATGATTATTCTTGGAACTTCCAAAGCTTCAGCCATGTCCTTTAGATGTTGAGCTGCCATGGATGCTATCATTCTCCCCCTCTTAAAGAAGATTCGTCCTCGAATCTTGACATTGACCGTATCTTCTTCTTCAATGGATTTGAGCTTCCGTGGTTGCCATCAGTTAGCCTTGTTAGAATAGGAATACAAATAGGATTTGTATCTAGTATCCTACGGGGGAAAAGACTCAAATCTAATAGTGTAGATACACAATTCAGTACTCCCTCCGTCCCATTTTATATGAAGGTCTTTGACTTAGTACGAAGTTTAAGAAATAAAGGAAGACTTTTGAATCTTGTGGTTTAAGACAAACCAAATATATTTGTGTGGTTATAGATCATCTCGTTAAGCGTAAAAGGTAAAGTTTAAAGTTAAATTGTTGCCAAATAAGGAAAGGTATCATTCTTTTTGGGACTGACTAAAAAGAAAAGTGTTTCATATAAATTGGGACAGAGGGAGTAATAGTTTTTCCCTTTATTTCTCACATGGTATCAGAGCATTGGTGAGAAACATCAGGGAAAGAAAATTTAGTCAAGATAGTCCTCGTGCGTTAATTTCTAGCGACTTTCTAGGGCTATCTAGTGTCGCCTTCTTCTCCATCAGTGTTGTGCGAAAACCAACACTACCATGAGACTCGTCGTCATCCCACGACCATAACCCACAATATTTTTTGGAAATAGTCACCGGAACAGTATTTTCCAGCGGTACAACACTATTTTCCGATCTCTTCCTCTCCAGTTGAGGTCGCGCAGGTCTTTTGGGCACATTCTATCAGTTTGCAGAAGATTCCATCACCTAAATTAGGTTTCCAGCGACTGCTGCACTGTTTCTGGAAGATCTGCGTTTTTTCGGCCAACTTATTTTTTCAGAATTTTTTTTCCTGTCAAGGTCACGCAGAGATTCTGAGCTGACTCATACCAATTTCTTCAATTTCTAATCACTTCCAATTTTTCTGGCGAATTCTCCGGCGATTCCAGCTGCTTCCAACGACAAATTTGATTCCTTGGAGCTGTTTTGAATCAGATTTGCCAGCTTTTGTCATCTTCCGGCGACCGGAACCCTATACTGCAGACTCCATTAGCCTTTTTCCGGCGATTTCTCTGATTTATGTCGTCTTTTGAAGCAGATTTCTGCTCTCCAGGAGTCGTCCAACCTTTCAAACGTCATTCTTAGAAATTTCAGATTTTTCTGGCAACCTTCTTGATACGACCCGACTTGGGGATAAGCGGATTCAAGTAACAAAGCACGAAAATTAAGATAGTAAGAAATCAATAGATGAGAATGAAGAAATAGGAGATGAGAATAGAGGAAAGAAGGGATCAATTCAACTCAAATTGTAACTAATCAACAACCAAAGATGAATTAATCCAAGGGAGTAAGAGACTCGAACTCATACATGGAAATCTAATCCAAGATTATCCAAGAGAGATTCAAGGTAAGAGTTAGAGGAATCCACCCTAATCCTAATACTAGCTAATCTTGGCTAACCTAACTCCATACAAGGAGAACTACACTCAAGAGCTATTTCATCAATCTCAAAACTCAAGCTAAGAATGAAAATAGGCTAAGGCAAGCTTATATAGTCTTGCCTTTACATGCATAGCTAATTATTTAACTAATAGATACATTTGGCATTTAACTATCCAAGCTTGTAATTGTAGCCACACATCAAACATATCCTCTCATAAAACAAACAAGGCAATCATCATAAGGCAAAAGATAATACCTAAAGAAAGCATAACATGCAACCAACACACTAAATGGCTCACTTTTATGATATAAGCAAGCATCACAAGAATCTAGAAAGAGTATATAACCAAATAATGCCCAAGACACTTGGCTATTCAAGACATTTTGACAAAAGGGTAAATCAAAAGAACCAATGCATTTAGGAACACAAATATACAAATTCTCATTGGTTCTAGCATTCAAGAAGCACATATCTTCCCTTAAGTCAAGAAACAAGTGATATCCCTCATGGCCAAGTGTAATATCACAAACAAGGCCAACCCAATTTAAGGTCCTACCCAATGCACTAGCCCACCTCAATAAAGGATTCACTACCAAGTCAACACCGGGGTCAAATACAAAGGTATCCTCTACACCTTTTGCTCACATTCTCCATGCAAGCACAAAATGAAATCAAATAATAACACTAGCAAATAATCACATGAATGACGAGAAGTGTTACTACCATACTCATCACACAAAGAAGTTACCTTCATGGCTTTAGAAAGCCCAAGAATAAGCATGAGCCACGAATACATACCGTCCTTGAAGAAAGTACAAGATGTGACGTCATACCAAGTTGTTCTATGAGGTTCCCTCCAAGACTCCTCTTCAAGACTCCTCCTTTAATGACACTTCACAAACAAGTTAATCACATAATCAAGTTCATCAAGAAAAAGAGTTTTACCTTTAAGCTCACCGATCCTATGCCAAGCTTTGAGTAGCATCTCCTCACCCTTTAGGTTAGAAGATCTAGCATAGACTTCCAAAAAGTATGCTCTTTTCCTTTCAAATTTCTCCCCTTCTTTAAAGAGTAATCTTCACTTTCGGAAGCCTTTTCCAAATTCGACGTTGGTTCATCAAGTCGACTACAAACCCTCAAGAAAGACTTCCTGTCATCGGGTAGGACATCAACAACTTCACCCCATGCTTGTCATCACGACCAAGCATCAACTCACAACTCCTCAACAGTGAAGTTCCTTCATCGGCAAGGGTGTCACATCCCATAATGGATTACTAAACAACTTGTAGCCTTCAAAGGTGGCTACATTTTCGACAATACAATTCACACCACTAGGTACATCATTTTCACAAGTCATGTCAACCTCAAATAAGACATTATCTTCAAAGAGGGAACAATTAATAATTGATGATGATTCAAAACATGTGATTTCACTCTCATAAAGACAAACATCAATTTTCAAAGCACTTTCCTTTTCATGACTACCTACATGAGTACATGACACACAACACTATCATAATCTTGAGTCTCATCAAATGTCAACAAGGTTCAAAGGACTCATCTTCATATGCATCAAAAAAGGGTGGTGTGTCATATTCATAATCTTCCACATTATCAACTAATTAAAGATCATCACTAATTTGAGGTTCATTAAGCACATCACAAAATTCCTCAATTAGTGGTGTATCATTATAAACAAGTTGACCAACACATGTATCCACACTAGTTGAACTCAAATTGATCTTGCAAAAAGAGTCAATTAGATCATCAATAGGATCAACTAGTGTGTGAGCAATAATATCACATGAAAATGCACTAACATTTTTAAACACTAGGTGGACACAAATTGATTTCACAAGAAGAATCAATCCGGTCATCAAAAGGATCTAGTGTTGGAACACCCACATCGACAACATTGTCAACAATCATTAAAGATCTACGCTCCACACATGATAAAGATTCATTAAGCTCACATTAGGATAAGCTATCACTCACACTCAAGTCAAGATGCTCATTCATAATATTTGGAGTGTTGAGTTTAGCTATTTTTACCTTGAAGTTCACACAAAGCATCTTCTTTACCTTGACTTTGACTTTAAAGCACATTTGCTCATTCGGGAAGCCTTCAATAACCTCATGATGTTTCAAAGCTCGAGGTTCAGCATTCGGCTTGCTTCTAAGAATACCTACACCATTATCAAGACAACCAGAGAAAATTGAAAAGTTACATGAGTTAGGATAAAGTTGTGACAACCCTCTCACATCACTCCTCACAACCTCTCCTTTTTTCACTCTAGAGTTGTCATTTTTCACTTCGTTACTCAATCTTTTCTCTCTCAATTTCATGGGAGTTGGGACAAGTGCCAAGAATTCCTTGAGAAGGATTCGGTGAACCCTTCACTTCTAGCTTCCACTTGGCTTCGCTTGGGATAGCCTTCTCTTCTTGTATTGGTTCTTGCCCTTTCGGCATGTGCTTGGTTCTGTCCTTCTTTTCATATAGATTGAAAAAGCGACACCTCCAAAATTTCTTCAAGGCACTCCAAGTCTCAATTTGGTGCCCCTTTACCTTCTCATGCTCCCAATGCTTTACAAGAATCCCTTTAAGGGTGCTAGAAGCTAGCTCCTACTTCTCTTCCAAGTAGTTGTAACATTCAAAGATCTCATCCAACTTGTGTTCCCATTCAAAGTAATCTTCTTCAATAGATTTTGGACACAAAGTTGGCCACTCTACGTCAAAAGTTTTCATACTAGCATTTGCCTCGGGGTTAGAATACATGAGTGGAAATAGAAGTTTCCCTCTGGTACTTACAAAACGAGCAAACAAGGTTAGTAATAAAAGTTCCTCAAGTGTATGCACTCGTTTGTGCTTGGCTAGCACCACTCAATTGCACTTACCCTCTTTCCTTTTACCACTCTAGGGGTATCCCTTAACTGGTGAACCACCAACTCGAATAAATCTAAGATAGCACCATGTATCGGTTCGGAATAGAGCTTATGAGACACCAAATAAATGGACTAGTAAAAAGCAACAGACAAGAGCCAAAGAAGTTATCAACGAAAAGCACGAAAAGAATTGGCACAAAAGAAATACGGACACAAGAATTAATCAACAACTAAGTAAGGTCAATTACTAGTCTTAATTAGCTAAGAAGATCAAAGAAATAAAAAGAAATTGAAATGAAATGAGATTGAAGTCAAAAACATGAAATTTTGCCTTAAAACACTTTTTTCAACTTTTCACTTGAAATTTTGGATCAAACCCTCCTTTTGGCCTCCTTCTTCACCAAGAACATGAAGAACATCAATATTTTTTTGCTATTTCGAAATCAACTCCGAATTGCTTCAAATTTTAGATCTAGCTTCCCTTCAACTTAGAGAACAAAGCCCAAGAAATATTGAAATCAATTACCCTTCAAATCACAAGACACATTTAATTGTTCTTCAAAGCTTGAAGGTCTTCAATGGTGACTTGATCAAAACTCTTCCAATCAACTTGAAACTTTGGGATTTGATAGATTTAACCTCAATAAACTCAAATCAAACAATAATTTTTTTTATCAAACTTGTACTCCTTGCTTCTTCAACATGAACATTTGAAGATCTTCGAGAATACATGAACATTCATAAAAAATTCAGATCTTCAAATCAACTCGAAATGTCCCCAAATCTTAGATTTAGTTTCTTCTCAAGTTAGAGAACAAAGCCAATAGATTTGAAGCTTTAATTTCGACCTATTCTTCAATACCCACTAACTTGTTCTTCAAGTTCTTCAAACCTTCAAACCCAACAATGATGGACTCTTCAAATCAACTTAAAATCCTCCCAAACTTCAGATCTTGAGCCTTTATCACTAGATAATTAAAGTCCAATAACTTTGAAGCTCCAATTCTTGCTCAATCTCAAGACCCAAAACTTGTTCTTCAAGCTTGAAGCTCCAACAATGGTGAAACTACTCAAAACATCTTTGAATGCAACCAAACTTCGTATTTTGATATAATCAACCACAAGGAACTCAAATATGATACCCAAATCGCCAAAATCAAACAACCAATTTTTTTTTGTGGAATTTTCGAATTTTTCAGATTTGTTTTTTGATTTTTCAAAATATGAAGAATCTAGGGTTAAGAATTGTAGAGACAATCATTTAGCCTAAGCTCTGATACCAAATGATACGATCCTACTTGGGGATAAGCAGATTCTAATAACAAAATGCAGAAATTAATGGTACCTTCAGTATCGAGCAAGTACGCAGACATCTCCACAAGTTGTCTCAGTCGCACAGTCTAATGCCCTTGGATCGTGGGTTGTGGACTCCGAAGCTTCTGATCATATTTCTGGTAAATAATCACTTTAGTCAAATATCATTTTTTCATAGTCTCTTCCCAATTTTACTTTAGCCAATGGGGTCCAAACAAAAGCAAAGAAGTTGGACAAGCTATTCCCCTTTCCTCTGTCACTTTAGATTCTGTTCTTTATGTTCCTGGTTGTCCTTTTAATGTTACGTTGGTCAGTCGTTTGACTGATGTCCTAAATCGTGTGAATTAATTTCTTGATGATTCTTTTGTGGAGAACAAATTTGATCCAATAGGTGGAAGGGGGTATTTTGAATCATTTCTAATACATTAAGGCTAATTTTGATCCAATAGGTGTAAAGAAGGACAAATTTGATCCAATAGGTGGAAAGAGGGCATCTCTAAGCCATTTCTAATACATTAAGGGCATTTTTAACCCTCCCCCGGGGTGTGTGAAACAATGAAATTAGACCGCATTTCACTAAATAAAGATAGTTGCAGTTCCATCGTTGTACGTAAAGTTTTCTGAAATTAGCTCTTTAATGGTGCCGTCTCAATTCGACTATTCTGATGGCTTAGCAATAATTCTTTTGCAGAACGAGGTTACCTGGCTTGAGGACAACTGGTACAATGAAGAGAGTAGATTCCTTGCATTTATGTAAGAAACTAACCCCTATTAATAACCGACAATTAATATTTGGATTTATGTAAGAAGCATCCATATTTGGATGATTGATAAGCTCAATATAGTTTTTGTAAAAATGTAGATTGCTCCATTGGGTTTTCGCATACTTTACATTCAGTAAGAAATTTCAAAATGGGTTTGTAACTAATCACCTCTGTTTCTAAATCATGAATTCACTCACACACTTCAACTAGTCCTATTTTTAAGCTGTTTTATATTGTTTGTTTCTTTAGCACTGACGTTTTTCTAGTTTTATTTTATCCCTTACTTTTCTAATGTAGCTGCTGTTCTTGATTTAAATTTTTCAACCAGCATTTTACTTTGACGATTTCAAAAATGTAGGAGCTATTCTTTTTCGCACGAGTAAATTTGCATGTTGGATTATCTTTTGTACAATGTAGGCTCCATGATGGGAATGGAGGAGATATTTACTTAGCATTTAATGCGCATCATTTCTCCGTCAAAACAGCAATACCTTCACCAACACGAAATAGAAGCTGGTACCGAGTGGTAAGCTATTCCTATTAGTTAAGGAATTCTTTTTGCATATACATCCCAAACATGAGACAGCCTCTCAATTTTGCTACTGCTCTGATATGTTTGGTTATTCTTTCTTGTAATTTGGATTTGTACCTACCGATTTGGAAATTATAGGTCGAAGCCAGAAAGTGTTTGTTTTACATCCGCATGTTCCAGTCTAATTTCCCATTGAACACCCTATTCATTTTATCTGAATTGAAGACAACTCTTGCTCTTTCCAAAATGTGAACTATCCATCGCGATCTTGCTACTTAATTGGATTAAATTTTGTCCTTAGTTTGTGAATAGAGTAGTCAAGTATGGATACATGGATTTCCTTTTTCCTGTATAACTTTATCACAGAATTTCATTAAAAAAATGGAAGAAGTTCAAAGTAAAGCAGCTATACTCTAATTTATAAATGATTACAGTAAAATATTGTAGCATTACAATCTCATTGGAGTCTGTTAAAGGAATATCCAGAACAAGCAACTTATTCGTGCCATATAGAAGAAAACACAAGCAATGTATAGATAGCATACCTGATGTAGGATGAATTTAGTACCAGAATGACGTTAATATGGATACTAGGGTTACTCTAATATGGGATACTGTATTATAGTTTTTATGAATAATATGAAGATATGAAGATTTTGAAAAGTAGGGGCGAAGCCATTTGGATTTTAATTGTAGTTTTGCTTATGTTATTTTCTCATCAGAAGAATACAGCTAGTAGCAATGGGAACAATAATAAATAAAGGGCTTACTCCAGTCACACAGTGTTCCCAAACTAGTACTGGCATAGGAAGCATGGGTGTATATGCCACTCAGCCTTCACCTTACAATTCTAAATAAATAAACATACTAACCATCTTATTTTGTTATCAGAAGAATACAGCAAGCTATCATAAGTTCATAACTATAATAAATGAAGGGTTTACTCGTTCAGTGTTCCTAAACTAGTGTGGCAGTAAGTGGCGTAGAGTATACACCAGGCTGCCTTTCCCTTGCATAACTATAATAAAGAAATAAACAGACTAACCATCTTATTCTTTCTTCTCCCTAAATTTTCAGGTCCTTGTTAAATATACAATATTATCTTGTTATTATTTGAAATAAATATTTTGACATGACCATGTCCTTTTTAGAATACGTACAGTTTGATTACAGGATATTTCTCACTAGAACATACAAAATCATGATAAAGAACATACGCAGCAGCGAACACTGCATCTGCGGCATATTTTACCTTGAACGAATAGGAAATAATAAACAGTCTATAATGTGATATCCTTGCTTCATAGAGTTTCATTCTGCCAAATATACGAAATGACAGCAGTTTTCACTATCTCCACACTATCTTCCTTTAATTTTACTTTATTTGGTGGAGTCTTCAGTTCCAATAAGGAAGGTTAATTTGCATGTCTGTTCAGTATAGCTATTTGTTTTGGTGGTATTGTCTTGATATTCACCGTCTCAAGTAGTACTCAAACTGAAAAAGTCATCTCCTCAAATTTCGTACAAACTGATAATTTTAAATGCAGGTGGACACTAATCTGAAATCCCCTGATGATTTTGTTACTGAAGGCGTGGCTGGCATCAGTGAAACTTATAATGTTGCTCCGTACTCTGCTATTCTTCTTGAAGCAAAGCAATAATTACCGGGATTATGCTGCTATAGATATTTTTCCATGTGCTATTTCGGTATTACCTTCTTCTGGATTGGATAGTTTTAAATCGGGATTCAGAGGCTAATATAAGCGTACAGTTAGCGTATAGACGTAGCTTGTTAGACGCAGAAATTTTGTGAGAAGCAACCAGTTTATTCAGGCTGCTATTGACAGGTACAAACACCTGATAGTAACCATCTCAAATTGAGACCACTGGTCCAGGTTGTTAGAGACGGATAAACTTGGTGCCTTCAGCATGTTTTCAGTTAAAGAGGGACACATTTTAATGTGAAGTGTTTCCTTCTAAAGTTTATTTACTCCATTTATCTTAAAGCAAATATTTACTCATATTTATCTCCATATACCAAGGTGAAAGTGCATCCTTTTCTTCCCTCCTACTCCTATTTCATTATTTCTTACATATTACGATGACTTAATTCCCATACTTATCTAAAACTTGTGAAACACGGTAAAGTTATAGATGATTCCATGCAGCTGTTTGACTAGTGGAGTCGAAATAATACTATTGTTTAGGGTGTGCATAGTACTGATCGGTTTGAGAACTACTGTTCGGTGATTTCCATTTTCGAGTTTTCAAAAATATTATATTATTACTATACCAAATTAATTTTATAAGATTTGCTATTTTTAAGTATGGTTTTGGTAAAATGTGGTATAGTGACTCGTTAGTCATAGTTTGTTTGACTTTAACTTACATATAGTAAAGAATTATGACTGTCTCAAAAAATGTCTCAAATTTAGGATGTGTCAATCAAGACTAGGGATGGCAACGGATACTGGAAAGTTCTTTTTCTCATAAATAATAGATGTGTGTGCAAATATAAATTGTATCGACGCTTCAATTTGCTGCAGAAATTTGTAAGCAAAAATTAATCTTTGTTCTCTGCTCTTGTTGGATTGATAAAATCATACACGTATTTTCTTTTTCTGTTTGTGTTTGACTGTTAATATATCTTTCAAAATTTAAAAACATCAAATATTATATAAATGAAAAACTGTTAATATGGACTTTCCTTCATATTAAGTATTTGCAAGACTAATTTAGAAAATTGATTTACTCTTGATTTTAAGCTTTCCTTTTCTTCTCAAGCAAATACATGCAACAAATGATATCTCATTTATTTTACTTTTACTAGCTACAATTTTCTAAAATCCACATTTCTAGCAAATTTCTTGACATTCAACAAACCTTAACTTTAACAGATGTATCCAGGACAGTCTTGATAAACTATTACAATACCAAGACTACTTAACTTTTTGTATGTGTTCATACTCGAACAAAATCCTTAAACAAGAAAGATGTATTAAAGAGATTCCAGAACCCAAACCAAACAATTTCGTTTAAAATAAATGGTTAACCAATCTTCTTTTAGTTATATTCTTTTTTTTTGTGTGTGTAGATTATGAAAACAACAGAAGTTAAAAGAGCCAAAAAACAAAAATTGAACTCACCTTTCGTTATGTAGGGACGGCAAGTAGAGACGACGGCTAGGGTTTGTCTTACAGAAGGAAACGAAATGAATTAGGAGGTCTTTGCACTTTTCGTTGAGTCATGACGTTGATCCTTTGGAGAGTGACATTACATGCCTTCACTAACACCCTTTAGTTGATTATGACATGATTGTTGGTTATAATGTGCATGGGTACATGTCTTCTTGTGTGGTAGATGTAACCACATTTGGGGGTTACGAACCCATTATGGGATGACGTTGCCCTTCACTATGAGGATATCCTCCCTTGGGGAATGGTAATCGACTTGCGGGAAGGAGTTTCTTGAAAAGGAAGGTGAAGCTTGTTTACAAAATGCCACCTCTTCCTTATGAGTCCAAAATCCTAGTAGCATGCTTGATCTTACTCTTGAACCTCACAGTGAAGCTTCATTGGAGGATACCATAGATGAAGAAGTTATTTTGCGTGACACCTTTCTTTACTATCTATTTGCATATGAAGACACTCATGCTTGTGTTGGGAGTGGATTTTATATTGGGAGGGGTCTTATCGGGGTATATCTTTGTATTTTTTACCCTCTCCCCTGTGATGGAAACCTTCTCTTGGAGGGACATAGTATATTTGTTAGGCAGGATGGTATTGGGAAAAAGGGTGACGCTTGCTTGCTTATTGATACAACTTCTTTGTGTATTCCAACTTGTAAGCGTATACTTGGATATGGATTTGAGTGTAATGGTGATATTCCATGTGAGGATCCTGTAGACGACGTCGTTTTGCGTACCTCTTTTCTCTAGTATGTATTTGCATTTGATGATGATATTTGGAGTATCCATGTTCTTAATACTTCTTGTAGAAGATTGTTCTTTGTAAGAGTGATTGATGCTTAGTTATTCCACAAGTTTGTGCATCCTTGGCACATTGATAGTTGTGTTCTTTCTTATACTAACCCTCATCATTTGGGGTCTTTGTTTGTGTATTTCCTTCTTATGATCTTGTAAGGTTTGGATTTGAGCTCGAATCCTTTTCAAGAAGGGGAGGATGATATTTGAGGAATTTTATGATGTGTGTCATCACTAACCTCCGATTAGTGATGACACACCACCCATATTTGACACATATGAAGATGAGTCCTATGATCTTGCCTTATTGACATTTGATGCGACTCAAGGTTATGATAGTGTTGTGTGCCATGTAGAGAGTCATGACGTTGATCCTTTGGAGAGTGACATTACATGCCTTCACTAACACCCTTTAGTTGATTATGACATGATTGTTGGTTATAATGTGCATGGGTACATGTCTTCTTGTGTGGTAGATGTAACCACATTTGGGGGTTGCCCATTATGGGATGACGTTGCCCTTCTATATGAGGATATCCTCCTCCTTGGGGAATGGTAATCGACTTGCGGGAAGGAGTTTCTTGAAAAGGAAGGTGAAGCTTGTTTACAAAATGCCACCTCTTCCTTATGAGTCCAAAATCCTAGTAGCATGCTTGATCTTACTCTTGAACCTCACAGTGAAGCTTCATTGGAGGATACCATAGATGAAGAAGTTATTTTGCGTGACACCTTTCTTTACTATCTATTTGCATATGAAGACACTCATGCTTGTGTTGGGAGTGGATTTTATATTGGGAGGGGTCTTATCGGGGTATATCTTTGTATTTTTTACCCTCTCCCCTGTGATGGAAACCTTCTCTTGGAGGGACATAGTATATTTGTTAGGCGGGATGGTATTGGGAAAAAGGGTGACGCTTGCTTGCTTATTGATACAACTTCTTTGTGTATTCCAACTTGTAAGCGTATACTTGGATATGGATTTGAGTGTAATGGTGATATTCCATGTGAGGATCCTGTAGACGACGACGTTTGCGTACCTCTTTTCTCTAGTATGTATTTGCATTTGATGATGATATTTGGAGTATCCATGTTCTTAATACTTCTTGTAGAAGATTGTTCTTTGTAAGAGTGATTGATGCTTAGTTATTCCACAAGTTTGTGCATCCTTGGCACATTGATAGTTGTGTTCTTTCTTATACTAACCCTCATCTTTGGGGTCTTTGTTTGTGTATTTCCTTCTTATGATCTTGTAAGGTTTGGATTTGAGCTCGAATCCTTTTCAAGAAGGGGAGGATGATATTTGAGGAATTTTATGATGTGTGTCATCACTAACCTCCGATTAGTGATGACACACCACCCATATTTGACACATATGAAGATGAGTCCTATGATCTTGCCTTATTGACATTTGATGCGACTCAAGGTTATGATAGTGTTGTGTGCCATGTAGAGAGTCATGACGTTGATCCTTTGGAGAGTGACATTACATGCCTTCACTAACACCCTTTAGTTTGATTATGACATGATTGTTGGTTATAATGTGCATGGGTACATGTCTTCTTGTGTGGTAGATGTAACCACATTTGGGGGTTGCCCATTATGGGATGACGTTGCCCTTCACTATGAGGATATCCTCCCTTGGGGAATGGTAATCGACTTGCGGGAAGGAGTTTCTTGAAAAGGAAGGTGAAGCTTGTTTACAAAATGCCACCTCTTCCTTATGAGTCCAAAATCCTAGTAGCATGCTTGATCTTACTCTTGAACCTCACAGTGAAGCTTCATTGGAGGATACCATAGATGAAGAAGTTATTTTGCGTGACACCTTTCTTTACTATCTATTTGCATATGAAGACACTCATGCTTGTGTTGGGAGTGGATTTTATATTGGGAGGGGTCTTATCGGGGTATATCTTTGTATTTTTTACCCTCTCCCCTGTGATGGAAACCTTCTCTTGGAGGGACATAGTATATTTGTTAGGCGGGATGGTATTGGGAAAAAGGGTGACGCTTGCTTGCTTATTGATACAACTTTTTGTGTATTCCAACTTGTAAGCGTATACTTGGATATGGATTTGAGTGTAATGGTGATATTCCATGTGAGGATCCTGTAGACGACGTCGTTTTGCGTACCTCTTTTCTCTAGTATGTATTTGCATTTGATGATGATATTTGGAGTATCCATGTTCTTAATACTTCTTGTAGAAGATTGTTCTTTGTAAGAGTGATTGATGCTTAGTTATTCCACAAGTTTGTGCATCCTTGGCACATTGATAGTTGTGTTCTTTCTTATACTAACCCTCATGCTTTGGGGTCTTTGTTTGTGTATTTCCTTCTTATGATCTTGTAAGGTTTGGATTTGAGCTCGAATCCTTTTCAAGAAGGGGAGGATGATATTTGAGGAATTTTATGATGTGTGTCATCACTAACCTCCGATTAGTGATGACACACCACCCATATTTGACACATATGAAGATGAGTCCTATGATCTTGCCTTATTGACATTTGATGCGACTCGACTCAAGGTTATGATAGTGTTGTGTGCCATGTAGAGAGTCATGACGTTGATCCTTTGGAGAGTGACATTACATGCCTTCACTAACACCCTTTAGTTGATTATGACATGATTGTTGGTTATAATGTGCATGGGTACATGTCTTCTTGTGTGGTAGATGTAACCACATTTGGGGGTTGCCCATTATGGGATGACGTTGCCCTTCACTATGAGGATATCCTCCCTTGGGGAATGGTAATCGACTTGCGGGAAGGAGTTTCTTGAAAAGGAAGGTGAAGCTTGTTTACAAAATGCCACCTCTTCCTTATGAGTCCAAAATCCTAGTAGCATGCTTGATCTTACTCTTGAACCTCACAGTGAAGCTTCATTGGAGGATACCATAGATGAAGAAGTTATTTTGCGTGACACCTTTCTTTACTATCTATTTGCATATGAAGACACTCATGCTTGTGTTGGGAGTGGATTTTATATTGGGAGGGGTCTTATCGGGGTATATCTTTGTATTTTTACCCTCCTCCCTGTGATGGAAACCTTCTCTTGGAGGGACATAGTATATTTGTTAGGCAGGATGGTATTGGGAAAAAGGGTGACGCTTGCTTGCTTATTGATACAACTTCTTTGTGTATTCCAACTTGTAAGCGTATACTTGGATATGGATTTGAGTGTAATGGTGATATTCCATGTGAGGATCCTGTAGACGACGTCGTTTTGCGTACCTCTTTTCTCTAGTATGTATTTGCATTTGATGATGATATTTGGAGTATCCATGTTCTTAATACTTCTTGTAGAAGATTGTTCTTTGTAAGAGTGATTGATGCTTAGTTATTCCACAAGTTTGTGCATCCTTGGCACATTGATAGTTGTGTTCTTTCTTATACTAACCCTCATGCTGGGGTCTTTGTTTGTGTATTTCCTTCTTATGATCTTGTAAGGTTTGGATTTGAGCTCGAATCCTTTTCAAGAAGGGGAGGATGATATTTGAGGAATTTTATGATGTGTGTCATCACTAACCTCCATTAGTAGTGATGACACACCACCCATATTTGACACATATGAAGATGAGTCCTATGATCTTGCCTTATTGACATTTGATGCGACTCAAGGTTATGATAGTGTTGTGTGCCATGTAGAGAGTCATGACGTTGATCCTTTGGAGAGTGACATTACATGCCTTCACTAACACCCTTTAGTTGATTATGACATGATTGTTGGTTATAATGTGCATGGGTACATGTCTTCTTGTGTGGTAGATGTAACCACATTTGGGGGTTGCCCATTATGGGATGACGTTGCCCTTCACTATGAGGATATCCTCCCTTGGGGAATGGTAATCGACTTGCGGGAAGGAGTTTCTTGAAAAGGAAGGTGAAGCTTGTTTACAAAATGCCACCTCTTCCTTATGAGTCCAAAATCCTAGTAGCATGCTTGATCTTACTCTTGAACCTCACAGTGAAGCTTCATTGGAGGATACCATAGATGAAGAAGTTATTTTGCGTGACACCTTTCTTTACTATCTATTTGCATATGAAGACACTCATGCTTGTGTTGGGAGTGGATTTTATATTGGGAGGGGTCTTATCGGGGTATATCTTTGTATTTTTACCCTCCCCCCTGTGATGGAAACCTTCTCTTGGAGGGACATAGTATATTTGTTAGGCGGGATGGTATTGGGAAAAAGGGTGACGCTTGCTTGCTTATTGATACAACTTCTTTGTGTATTCCAACTTGTAAGCGTATACTTGGATATGGATTTGAGTGTAATGGTGATATTCCATGTGAGGATCCTGTAGACGACGTCGTTTTGCGTACCTCTTTTCTCTAGTATGTATTTGCATTTGATGATGATATTTGGAGTATCCATGTTCTTAATACTTCTTGTAGAAGATTGTTCTTTGTAAGAGTGATTGATGCTTAGTTATTCCACAAGTTTGTGCATCCTTGGCACATTGATAGTTGTGTTCTTTCTTATACTAACCCTCATCTTTGGGGTCTTTGTTTGTGTATTTCCTTCTTATGATCTTGTAAGGTTTGGATTTGAGCTCGAATCCTTTTCAAGAAGGGGAGGATGATATTTGAGGAATTTTATGATGTGTGTCATCACTAACCTCCGATTAGTGATGACACACCACCCATATTTGACACATATGAAGATGAGTCCTATGATCTTGCCTTATTGACATTTGATGCGACTCAAGGTTATGATAGTGTTGTGTGCCATGTAGAGAGTCATGACGTTGATCCTTTGGAGAGTGACATTACATGCCTTCACTAACACCCTTTAGTTGATTATGACATGATTGTTGGTTATAATGTGCATGGGTACATGTCTTCTTGTGTGGTAGATGTAACCACATTTGGGGGTTGCCCATTATGGGATGACGTTGCCCTTCACTATGAGGATATCCTCCCTTGGGGAATGGTAATCGACTTGCGGGAAGGAGTTTCTTGAAAAGGAAGGTGAAGCTTGTTTACAAAATGCCACCTCTTCCTTATGAGTCCAAAATCCTAGTAATGCTTGCTTGATCTTACTCTTGAACCTCACAGTGAAGCTTCATTGGAGGATACCATAGATGAAGAAGTTATTTTGCGTGACACCTTTCTTTACTATCTATTTGCATATGAAGACACTCATGCTTGTGTTGGGAGTGGATTTTATATTGGGAGGGGTCTTATCGGGGTATATCTTTGTATTTTTTACCCTCTCCCCTGTGATGGAAACCTTCTCTTGGAGGGACATAGTATATTTGTTAGGCAGGATGGTATTGGGAAAAAGGGTGACGCTTGCTTGCTTATTGATACAACTTCTTTGTGTATTCCAACTTGTAAGCGTATACTTGGATATGGATTTGAGTGTAATGGTGATATTCCATGTGAGGATCCTGTAGACGACGTCGTTTTGCGTACCTCTTTTCTCTAGTATGTATTTGCATTTGATGATGATATTTGGAGTATCCATGTTCTTAATACTTCTTGTAGAAGATTGTTCTTTGTAAGAGTGATTGATGCTTAGTTATTCCACAAGTTTGTGCATCCTTGGCACATTGATAGTTGTGTTCTTTCTTATACTAACCCTCATGCTGGGGTCTTTGTTTGTGTATTTCCTTCTTATGATCTTGTAAGGTTTGGATTTGAGCTCGAATCCTTTTCAAGAAGGGGAGGATGATATTTGAGGAATTTTATGATGTGTGTCATCACTAACCTCCGATTAGTGATGACACACCACCCATATTTGACACATATGAAGATGAGTCCTATGATCTTGCCTTATTGACATTTGATGCGACTCAAGGTTATGATAGTGTTGTGTGCCATGTAGAGAGTCATGACGTTGATCCTTTGGAGAGTGACATTACATGCCTTCACTAACACCCTTTAGTTGATTATGACATGATTGTTGGTTATAATGTGCATGGGTACATGTCTTCTTGTGTGGTAGATGTAACCACATTTGGGGGTTGCCCATTATGGGATGACGTTGCCCTTCACTATGAGGATATCCTCCCTTGGGGAATGTAATCGACTTGCGGGAAGGAGTTTCTTGAAAAGGAAGGTGAAGCTTGTTTACAAAATGCCACCTCTTCCTTATGAGTCCAAAATCCTAGTAGCATGCTTGATCTTACTCTTGAACCTCACAGTGAAGCTTCATTGGAGGATACCATAGATGAAGAAGTTATTTTGCGTGACACCTTTCTTTACTATCTATTTGCATATGAAGACACTCATGCTTGTGTTGGGAGTGGATTTTATATTGGGAGGGGTCTTATCGGGGTATATCTTTGTATTTTTTACCCTCTCCCCTGTGATGGAAACCTTCTCTTGGAGGGACATAGTATATTTGTTAGGCAGGATGGTATTGGGAAAAAGGGTGACGCTTGCTTGCTTATTGATACAACTTCTTTGTGTATTCCAACTTGTAAGCGTATACTTGGATATGGATTTGAGTGTAATGGTGATATTCCATGTGAGGATCCTGTAGACGACGTCGTTTTGCGTACCTCTTTTCTCTAGTATGTATTTGCATTTGATGATGATATTTGGAGTATCCATGTTCTTAATACTTCTTGTAGAAGATTGTTCTTTGTAAGAGTGATTGATGCTTAGTTATTCCACAAGTTTGTGCATCCTTGGCACATTGATAGTTGTGTTCTTTCTTATACTAACCCTCATGCTTTGGGGTCTTTGTTTGTGTATTTCCTTCTTATGATCTTGTAAGGTTTGGATTTGAGCTCGAATCCTTTTCAAGAAGGGGAGGATGATATTTGAGGAATTTTATGATGTGTGTCATCACTAACCTCCGATTAGTGATGACACACCACCCATATTTGACACATATGAAGATGAGTCCTATGATCTTGCCTTATTGACATTTGATGCGACTCAAGGTTATGATAGTGTTGTGTGCCATGTAGAGAGTCATGACGTTGATCCTTTGAGAGTGACATTACATTACACACTTCACTAACACCCTTTAGTTGATTATGACATGATTGTTGGTTATAATGTGCATGGGTACATGTCTTCTTGTGTGGTAGATGTAACCACATTTGGGGGTTGCCCATTATGGGATGACGTTGCCCTTCACTATGAGGATATCCTCCCTTGGGGAATGGTAATCGACTTGCGGGAAGGAGTTTCTTGAAAAGGAAGGTGAAGCTTGTTTACAAAATGCCACCTCTTCCTTATGAGTCCAAAATCCTAGTAGCATGCTTGATCTTACTCTTGAACCTCACAGTGAAGCTTCATTGGAGGATACCATAGATGAAGAAGTTATTTTGCGTGACACCTTTCTTTACTATCTATTTGCATATGAAGACACTCATGCTTGTGTTGGGAGTGGATTTTATATTGGGAGGGGTCTTATCGGGGTATATCTTTGTATTTTTTACCCTCTCCCCTGTGATGGAAACCTTCTCTTGGAGGGACATAGTATATTTGTTAGGCGGGGATGGTATTGGGAAAAAGGGTGACGCTTGCTTGCTTATTGATACAACTTCTTTGTGTATTCCAACTTGTAAGCGTATACTTGTATACTTGGATATGGATTTGAGTGTAATGGTGATATTCCATGTGAGGATCCTGTAGACGACGTCGTTTTGCGTACCTCTTTTCTCTAGTATGTATTTGCATTTGATGATGATATTTGGAGTATCCATGTTCTTAATACTTCTTGTAGAAGATTGTTCTTTGTAAGAGTGATTGATGCTTAGTTATTCCACAAGTTTGTGCATCCTTGGCACATTGATAGTTGTGTTCTTTCTTATACTAACCCTCATGCTGGGGTCTTTGTTTGTGTATTTCCTTCTTATGATCTTGTAAGGTTTGGATTTGAGCTCGAATCCTTTTCAAGAAGGGGAGGATGATATTTGAGGAATTTTATGATGTGTGTCATCACTAACCTCCGATTAGTGATGACACACCACCCATATTTGACACATATGAAGATGAGTCCTATGATCTTGCCTTATTGACATTTGATGCGACTCAAGGTTATGATAGTGTTGTGTGTGTTGTGTGCCATGTAGAGAGTCATGACGTTGATCCTTTGGAGAGTGACATTACATGCCTTCACTAACACCCTTTAGTTGATTATGACATGATTGTTGGTTATAATGTGCATGGGTACATGTCTTCTTGTGTGGTAGATGTAACCACATTTGGGGGTTGCCCATTATGGGATGACGTTGCCCTTCACTATGAGGATATCCTCCCTTGGGGAATGGTAATCGACTTGCGGGAAGGAGTTTCTTGAAAAGGAAGGTGAAGCTTGTTTACAAAATGCCACCTCTTCCTTATGAGTCCAAAATCCTAGTAGCATGCTTGATCTTACTCTTGAACCTCACAGTGAAGCTTCATTGGAGGATACCATAGATGAAGAAGTTATTTTGCGTGACACCTTTCTTTACTATCTATTTGCATATGAAGACACTCATGCTTGTGTTGGGAGTGGATTTTATATTGGGAGGGGTCTTATCGGGGTATATCTTTGTATTTTTTACCCTCTCCCCTGTGATGGAAACCTTCTCTCTTGGAGGGACATAGTATATTTGTTAGGCGGGATGGTATTGGGAAAAAGGGTGACGCTTGCTTGCTTATTGATACAACTTCTTTGTGTATTCCAACTTGTAAGCGTATACTTGGATATGGATTTGAGTGTAATGGTGATATTCCATGTGAGGATCCTGTAGACGACGTCGTTTTGCGTACCTCTTTTCTCTAGTATGTATTTGCATTTGATGATGATATTTGGAGTATCCATGTTCTTAATACTTCTTGTAGAAGATTGTTCTTTGTAAGAGTGATTGATGCTTAGTTATTCCACAAGTTTGTGCATCCTTGGCACATTGATAGTTGTGTTCTTTCTTATACTAACCCTCATGCTTTGGGGTCTTTGTTTGTGTATTTCCTTCTTATGATCTTGTAAGGTTTGGATTTGAGCTCGAATCCTTTTCAAGAAGGGGAGGATGATATTTGAGGAATTTTATGATGTGTGTCATCACTAACCTCCGATTAGTGATGACACACCACCCATATTTTTGACACATATGAAGATGAGTCCTATGATCTTGCCTTATTGACATTTGATGCGACTCAAGGTTATGATAGTGTTGTGTGCCATGTAGAGAGTCATGACGTTGATCCTTTGGAGAGTGACATTACATGCCTTCACTAACACCCTTTAGTTGATTATGACATGATTGTTGGTTATAATGTGCATGGGTACATGTCTTCTTGTGTGGTAGATGTAACCACATTTGGGGGTTGCCCATTATGGGATGACGTTGCCCTTCACTATGAGGATATCCTCCCTTGGGGAATGGTAATCGACTTGCGGGAAGGAGTTTCTTGAAAAGGAAGGTGAAGCTTGTTTACAAAATGCCACCTCTTCCTTATGAGTCCAAAATCCTAGTAGCATGCTTGATCTTACTCTTGAACCTCACAGTGAAGCTTCATTGGAGGATACCATAGATGAAGAAGTTATTTTGCGTGACACCTTTCTTTACTATCTATTTGCATATGAAGACACTCATGCTTGTGTTGGGAGTGGATTTTATATTGGGAGGGGTCTTATCGGGGTATATCTTTGTATTTTTTACCCTCTCCCCTGTGATGGAAACCTTCTCTTGGAGGGACATAGTATATTTGTTAGGCAGGATGGTATTGGGAAAAAGGGTGACGCTTGCTTGCTTATTGATACAACTTCTTTGTGTATTCCAACTTGTAAGCGTATACTTGGATATGGATTTGAGTGTAATGGTGATATTCCATGTGAGGATCCTGTAGACGACGTCGTTTTGCGTACCTCTTTTCTCTAGTATGTATTTGCATTTGATGATGATATTTGGAGTATCCATGTTCTTAATACTTCTTGTAGAAGATTGTTCTTTGTAAGAGTGATTGATGCTTAGTTATTCCACAAGTTTGTGCATCCTTGGCACATTGATAGTTGTGTTCTTTCTTATACTAACCCTCATCTTTGGGGTCTTTGTTTGTGTATTTCCTTCTTATGATCTTGTAAGGTTTGGATTTGAGCTCGAATCCTTTTCAAGAAGGGGAGGATGATATTTGAGGAATTTTATGATGTGTGTCATCACTAACCTCCGATTAGTGATGACACACCACCCATATTTGACACATATGAAGATGAGTCCTATGATCTTGCCTTATTGACATTTGATGCGACTCAAGGTTATGATAGTGTTGTGTGCCATGTAGAGAGTCATGACGTTGATCCTTTGGAGAGTGACATTACATGCCTTCACTAACACCCTTTAGTTGATTATGACATGATTGTTGGTTATAATGTGCATGGGTACATGTCTTCTTGTGTGGTAGATGTAACCACATTTGGGGGTTGCCCATTATGGGATGACGTTGCCCTTCACTATGAGGATATCCTCCCTTGGGGAATGGTAATCGACTTGCGGGAAGGAGTTTCTTGAAAAGGAAGGTGAAGCTTGTTTACAAAATGCCACCTCTTCCTTATGAGTCCAAAATCCTAGTAGCATGCTTGATCTTACTCTTGTGAACCTCACAAAGTGAAGCTTCATTGGAGGATACCATAGATGAAGAAGTTATTTTGCGTGACACCTTTCTTTACTATCTATTTGCATATGAAGACACTCATGCTTGTGTTGGGAGTGGATTTTATATTGGGAGGGGTCTTATCGGGGTATATCTTTGTATTTTTTACCCTCTCCCCTGTGATGGAAACCTTCTCTTGGAGGGACATAGTATATTTGTTAGGCAGGATGGTATTGGGAAAAAGGGTGACGCTTGCTTGCTTATTGATACAACTTCTTTGTGTATTCCAACTTGTAAGCGTATACTTGGATATGGATTTGAGTGTAATGGTGATATTCCATGTGAGGATCCCTGTAGACGACGTCGTTTTGCGTACCTCTTTTCTCTAGTATGTATTTGCATTTGATGATGATATTTGGAGTATCCATGTTCTTAATACTTCTTGTAGAAGATTGTTCTTTGTAAGAGTGATTGATGCTTAGTTATTCCACAAGTTTGTGCATCCTTGGCACATTGATAGTTGTGTTCTTTCTTATACTAACCCTCATGCTGGGGTCTTTGTTTGTGTATTTCCTTCTTATGATCTTGTAAGGTTTGGATTTGAGCTCGAATCCTTTTCAAGAAGGGGAGGATGATATTTGAGGAATTTTATGATGTGTGTCATCACTAACCTCCGATTAGTGATGACACACCACCCATATTTGACACATATGAAGATGAGTCCTATGATCTTGCCTTATTGACATTTGATGCGACTCAAGGTTATGATAGTGTTGTGTGCCATGTAGAGAGTCATGACGTTGATCCTTTGGAGAGTGACATTACATGCCTTCACTAACACCCTTTAGTTGATTATGACATGATTGTTGGTTATAATGTGCATGGGTACATGTCTTCTTGTGTGGTAGATGTAACCACATTTGGGGGTTGCCCATTATGGGATGACGTTGCCCTTCACTATGAGGATATCCTCCCTTGGGGAATGGTAATCGACTTGCGGGAGGAGTTTCTTGAAAAGGAAGGTGAAGCTTGTTTACAAAATGCCACCTCTTCCTTATGAGTCCAAAATCCTAGTAGCATGCTTGATCTTACTCTTGAACCTCACAGTGAAGCTTCATTGGAGGATACCATAGATGAAGAAGTTATTTTGCGTGACACCTTTCTTTACTATCTATTTGCATATGAAGACACTCATGCTTGTGTTGGGAGTGGATTTTATATTGGGAGGGGTCTTATCGGGGTATATCTTTGTATTTTTTACCCTCTCCCCTGTGATGGAAACCTTCTCTTGGAGGGACATAGTATATTTGTTAGGCGGGATGGTATTGGGAAAAAGGGTGACGCTTGCTTGCTTATTGATACAACTTCTTTGTGTATTCCAACTTGTAAGCGTATACTTGGATATGGATTTGAGTGTAATGGTGATATTCCATGTGAGGATCCTGTAGACGACGTCGTTTTGCGTACCTCTTTTCTCTAGTATGTATTTGCATTTGATGATGATATTGGAGTATCCATGTTCTTAATACTTCTTGTAGAAGATTGTTCTTTGTAAGAGTGATTGATGCTTAGTTATTCCACAAGTTTGTGCATCCTTGGCACATTGATAGTTGTGTTCTTTCTTATACTAACCCTCATGCTTTGGGGTCTTTGTTTGTGTATTTCCTTCTTATGATCTTGTAAGGTTTGGATTTGAGCTCGAATCCTTTTCAAGAAGGGGAGGATGATATTTGAGGAATTTTATGATGTGTGTCATCACTAACCTCCGATTAGTGATGACACACCACCCATATTTGACACATATGAAGATGAGTCCTATGATCTTGCCTTATTGACATTTGATGCGACTCAAGGTTATGATAGTGTTGTGTGCCATGTAGAGAGTCATGACGTTGATCCTTTGGAGAGTGACATTACATGCCTTCACTAACACCCTTTAGTTGATTATGACATGATTGTTGGTTATAATGTGCATGGGTACATGTCTTCTTGTGTGGTAGATACCACACATTTGGGGGTTGCCCATTATGGGATGACGTTGCCCTTCACTATGAGGATATCCTCCCTTGGGGAATGGTAATCGACTTGCGGGAAGGAGTTTCTTGAAAAGGAAGGTGAAGCTTGTTTACAAAATGCCACCTCTTCCTTATGAGTCCAAAATCCTAGTAGCATGCTTGATCTTACTCTTGAACCTCACAGTGAAGCTTCATTGGAGGATACCATAGATGAAGAAGTTATTTTGCGTGACACCTTTCTTTACTATCTATTTGCATATGAAGACACTCATGCTTGTGTTGGGAGTGGATTTTATATTGGGAGGGGTCTTATCGGGGTATATCTTTGTATTTTTTACCCTCTCCCCTGTGATGGAAACCTTCTCTTGGAGGGACATAGTATATTTGTTAGGCAGGATGGTATTGGGAAAAAGGGTGACGCTTGCTTGCTTATTGATACAACTTCTTTGTGTATTCCAACTTGTAAGCGTATACTTGGATATGGATTTGAGTGTAATGGTGATATTCCATGTGAGGATCCTGTAGACGACGTCGTTTTGCGTACCTCTTTTCTCTAGTATGTATTTGCATTTGATGATGATATTTGGAGTATCCATGTTCTTAATACTTCTTGTAGAAGATTGTTCTTTGTAAGAGTGATTGATGCTTAGTTATTCCACAAGTTTGTGCATCCTTGGCACATTGATAGTTGTGTTCTTTCTTATACTAACCCTCATGCTTTGGGGTCTTTGTTTGTGTATTTCCTTCTTATGATCTTGTAAGGTTTGGATTTGAGCTCGAATCCTTTTCAAGAAGGGGAGGATGATATTTGAGGAATTTTATGATGTGTGTCATCACTAACCTCCGATTAGTGATGACACACCACCCATATTTGACACATATGAAGATGAGTCCTATGATCTTGCCTTATTGACATTTGATGCGACTCAAGGTTATGATAGTGTTGTGTGCCATGTAGAGAGTCATGACGTTGATCCTTTGGAGAGTGACATTACATGCCTTCACTCACTAACACCCTTTAGTTGATTATGACATGATTGTTGGTTATAATGTGCATGGGTACATGTCTTCTTGTGTGGTAGATGTAACCACATTTGGGGGTTGCCCATTATGGGATGACGTTGCCCTTCACTATGAGGATATCCTCCCTTGGGGAATGGTAATCGACTTGCGGGAAGGAGTTTCTTGAAAAGGAAGGTGAAGCTTGTTTACAAAATGCCACCTCTTCCTTATGAGTCCAAAATCCTAGTAGCATGCTTGATCTTACTCTTGAACCTCACAGTGAAGCTTCATTGGAGGATACCATAGATGAAGAAGTTATTTTGCGTGACACCTTTCTTTACTATCTATTTGCATATGAAGACACTCATGCTTGTGTTGGGAGTGGATTTTATATTGGGAGGGGTCTTATCGGGGTATATCTTTGTATTTTTTACCCTCTCCCCTGTGATGGAAACCTTCTCTTGGAGGGACATAGTATATTTGTTAGGCAGGATGGTATTGGGAAAAAGGGTGACGCTTGCTTGCTTATTGATACAACTTCTTTGTGTATTCCAACTTGTAAGCGTATACTTGGATATGGATTTGAGTGTAATGGTGATATTCCATGTGAGGATCCTGTAGACGACGTCGTTTTGCGTACCTCTTTTCTCTAGTATGTATTTGCATTTGATGATGATATTTGGAGTATCCATGTTCTTAATACTTCTTGTAGAAGATTGTTCTTTGTAAGAGTGATTGATGCTTAGTTATTCCACAAGTTTGTGCATCCTTGGCACATTGATAGTTGTGTTCTTTCTTATACTAACCCTCATGCTGGGGTCTTTGTTTGTGTATTTCCTTCTTATGATCTTGTAAGGTTTGGATTTGAGCTCGAATCCTTTTCAAGAAGGGGAGGATGATATTTGAGGAATTTTATGATGTGTGTCATCACTAACCTCCGATTAGTGATGACACACCACCCATATTTGACACATATGAAGATGAAGTCCTATCTTGCCTTATTGACATTTGATGCGACTCAAGGTTATGATAGTGTTGTGTGCCATGTAGAGAGTCATGACGTTGATCCTTTGGAGAGTGACATTACATGCCTTCACTAACACCCTTTAGTTGATTATGACATGATTGTTGGTTATAATGTGCATGGGTACATGTCTTCTTGTGTGGTAGATGTAACCACATTTGGGGGGGGGTTGCCCATTATGGGATGACGTTGCCCTTCACTATGAGGATATCCTCCCTTGGGGAATGGTAATCGACTTGCGGGAAGGAGTTTCTTGAAAAGGAAGGTGAAGCTTGTTTACAAAATGCCACCTCTTCCTTATGAGTCCAAAATCCTAGTAGCATGCTTGATCTTACTCTTGAACCTCACAGTGAAGCTTCATTGGAGGATACCATAGATGAAGAAGTTATTTTGCGTGACACCTTTCTTTACTATCTATTTGCATATGAAGACACTCATGCTTGTGTTGGGAGTGGATTTTATATTGGGAGGGGTCTTATCGGGGTATATCTTTGTATTTTTTACCCTCACCCTGTGATGGAAACCTTCTCTTGGAGGGACATAGTATATTTGTTAGGCAGGATGGTATTGGGAAAAAGGGTGACGCTTGCTTGCTTATTGATACAACTTCTTTGTGTATTCCAACTTGTAAGCGTATACTTGGATATGGATTTGAGTGTAATGGTGATATTCCATGTGAGGATCCTGTAGACGACGTCGTTTTGCGTACCTCTTTTCTCTAGTATGTATTTGCATTTGATGATGATATTTGGAGTATCCATGTTCTTAATACTTCTTGTAGAAGATTGTTCTTTGTAAGAGTGATTGATGCTTAGTTATTCCACAAGTTTGTGCATCCTTGGCACATTGATAGTTGTGTTCTTTCTTATACTAACCCTCATCTTTGGGGTCTTTGTTTGTGTATTTCCTTCTTATGATCTTGTAAGGTTTGGATTTGAGCTCGAATCCTTTTCAAGAAGGGGAGGATGATATTTGAGGAATTTTATGATGTGTGTCATCACTAACCTCCGATTAGTGATGACACACCACCCATATTTGACACATATGAAGATGAGTCCTATGATCTTGCCTTATTGACATTTGATGCGACTCAAGGTTATGATAGTGTTGTGTGCCATGTAGAGAGTCATGACGTTGATCCTTTGGAGAGTGACATTACATGCCTTCACTAACACCCTTTAGTTGATTATGACATGATTGTTGGTTATAATGTGCATGGGTACATGTCTTCTTGTGTGGTAGATGTAACCACATTGGGGGGGTTGCCCATTATGGGATGACGTTGCCCTTCACTATGAGGATATCCTCCCTTGGGGAATGGTAATCGACTTGCGGGAAGGAGTTTCTTGAAAAGGAAGGTGAAGCTTGTTTACAAAATGCCACCTCTTCCTTATGAGTCCAAAATCCTAGTAGCATGCTTGATCTTACTTTGAACCTCACGGTGAAGCTTCATTGGAGGATACCATAGATGAAGAAGTTATTTTGCGTGACACCTTTCTTTACTATCTATTTGCATATGAAGACACTCATGCTTGTGTTGGGAGTGGATTTTATATTGGGAGGGGTCTTATTGGGGTATATCTTTGTATTTTTTACCCTCTCCCCTGTGATGGAAACCTTCTCTTGGAGGGACATAGTATATTTGTTAGGCCGGATGGTATTGGGAAAAAGGGTGACGCTTGCTTGCTTATTGATACAACTTCTTTGTGTATTCCAACTTGTAAGCGTATACTTGGATATGGATTTGAGTGTAATGGTGATATTCCATGTGAGGATCCTGTAGACGACGTCGTTTTGCGTACCTCTTTTCTCTAGTATGTATTTGCATTTGATGATGATATTTGGAGTATCCATGTTCTTAATACTTCTTGTAGAAGATTGTTCTTTGTAAGAGTGATTGATGCTTAGTTATTCCACAAGTTTGTGCATCTTGGCACATTGATAGTTGTGTTCTTTCTTATACTAACCCTCATGCTTTGGGGTCTTTGTTTGTGTATTTCCTTCTTATGATCTTGTAAGGTTTGGATTTGAGCTCGAATCCTTTTCAAGAAGGGGAGGATGATATTTGAGGAATTTTATGATGTGTGTCATCACTAACCTCCGATTAGTGATGACACACCACCCATATTTGACACATATGAAGATGAGTCCTATGATCTTGCCTTATTGACATTTGATGCGACTCAAGGTTATGATAGTGTTGTGTGCCATGTAGAGAGTCATGACGTTGATCCTTTGGAGAGTGACATTACATGCCTTCACTAACACCCTTTAGTTGATTATGACATGATTGTTGGTTATAATGTGCATGGGTACATGTCTTCTTGTGTGGTAGATGTAACCACATTTGGGGGTTACCAAGACTATGGGCCCATTATGGGATGACGTTGCCCTTCACTATGAGGATATCCTCCCTTGGGGAATGGTAATCCGACTTGCGGGAAGGAGTTTCTTGAAAAGGAAGGTGAAGCTTGTTTACAAAATGCCACCTCTTCCTTATGAGTCCAAAATCCTAGTAGCATGCTTGATCTTACTCTTGAACCTCACAGTGAAGCTTCATTGGAGGATACCATAGATGAAGAAGTTATTTTGCGTGACACCTTTCTTTACTATCTATTTGCATATGAAGACACTCATGCTTGTGTTGGGAGTGGATTTTATATTGGGAGGGGTCTTATTGGGGTATATCTTTGTATTTTTTACCCTCTCCCCTGTGATGGAAACCTTCTCTTGGAGGGACATAGTATATTTGTTAGGCAGGATGGTATTGGGAAAAAGGGTGACGCTTGCTTGCTTATTGATACAACTTCTTTGTGTATTCCAACTTGTAAGCGTATACTTGGATATGGATTTGAGTGTAATGGTGATATTCCATGTGAGGATCCTGTAGACGACGTCGTTTTGCGTACCTCTTTTCTCTAGTATGTATTTGCATTTGATGATGATATTTGGAGTATCCATGTTCTTAATACTTCTTGTAGAAGATTGTTCTTTGTAAGAGTGATTGATGCTTAGTTATTCCACAAGTTTGTGCATCCTTGGCACATTGATAGTTGTGTTCTTTCTTATACTAACCCTCATGCTGGGGTCTTTGTTTGTGTATTTCCTTCTTATGATCTTGTAAGGTTTGGATTTGAGCTCGAATCCTTTTCAAGAAGGGGAGGATGATATTTGAGGAATTTTATGATGTGTGTCATCACTAACCTCCGATTAGTGATGACACACCACCCATATTTGACACATATGAAGATGAGTCCTATGATCTTGCCTTATTGACATTTGATGCGACTCAAGGTTATGATAGTGTTGTGTGCCATGTAGAGAGTCATGACGTTGATCCTTTGGAGAGTGACATTACATGCCTTCACTAACACCCTTTAGTTGATTATGACATGATTGTTGGTTATAATGTGCATGGGTACATGTCTTCTTCGTGTGGTAGATGTAACCACATTTGGGGGTTGCCCATTATGGGATGACGTTGCCCTTCACTATGAGGATATCCTCCCTTGGGGAATGGTAATCGACTTGCGGGAAGGAGTTTCTTGAAAAGGAAGGTGAAGCTTGTTTACAAAATGCCACCTCTTCCTTATGAGTCCAAAATCCTAGTAGCATGCTTGATCTTACTCTTGAACCTCACAGTGAAGCTTCATTGGAGGATACCATAGATGAAGAAGTTATTTTGCGTGACACCTTTCTTTACTATCTATTTGCATATGAAGACACTCATGCTTGTGTTGGGAGTGGATTTTATATTGGGAGGGGTCTTATCGGGGTATATCTTTGTATTTTTTACCCTCTCCCCTGTGATGGAAACCTTCTCTTGGAGGGACATAGTATATTTGTTAGGCGGGATGGTATTGGGAAAAAGGGTGACGCTTGCTTGCTTATTGATACAACTTCTTTGTGTATTCCAACTGTAAGCGTATACTTGGATATGGATTTGAGTGTAATGGTGATATTCCATGTGAGGATCCTGTAGACGACGTCGTTTTGCGTACCTCTTTTCTCTAGTATGTATTTGCATTTGATGATGATATTTGGAGTATCCATGTTCTTAATACTTCTTGTAGAAGATTGTTCTTTGTAAGAGTGATTGATGCTTAGTTATTCCACAAGTTTGTGCATCCTTGGCACATTGATAGTTGTGTTCTTTCTTATACTAACCCTCATGCTTTGGGGTCTTTGTTTGTGTATTTCCTTCTTATGATCTTGTAAGGTTTGGATTTGAGCTCGAATCCTTTTCAAGAAGGGGAGGATGATATTTGAGGAATTTTATGATGTGTGTCATCACTAACCTCCGATTAGTGATGACACACCACCCATATTTGACACATATGAAGATGAGTCCTATGATCTTGCCTTATTGACATTTGATGCGACTCAAGGTTATGATAGTGTTGTGTGCCATGTCTGACGTTGATCCTTTGGAGAGTGACATTACATGCCTTCACTAACACCCTTTAGTTGATTATGACATGATTGTTGGTTATAATGTGCATGGGTACATGTCTTCTTGTGTGGTAGATGTAACCACATTTTGTGGGTTGCCCATTATGGGATGACGTTGCCCTTCACTATGAGGATATCCTCCCTTGGGGAATGGTAATCGACTTGCGGGAAGGAGTTTCTTGAAAAGGAAGGTGAAGCTTGTTTACAAAATGCCACCTCTTCCTTATGAGTCCAAAATCCTAGTAGCATGCTTGATCTTACTCTTGAACCTCACAATGAAGCTTCATTGGAGGATACCATAGATGAAGAAGTTATTTTGCGTGACACCTTTCTTTACTATCTATTTGCATATGAAGACACTCATGCTTGTGTTGGGAGTGGATTTTATATTGGGAGGGGTCTTATGGGGTATATCTTTGTATTTTTACCCTCTCCCCCGTGATGGAAACCTCTCTTGGAGGGACATAGTATATTTGTTAGGCGGGATGGTATTGGGAAAAAGGGTGACGCTTGCTTGCTTATTGATACAACTTCTTTGTGTATTCCAACTTGTAAGCGTATACTTGGATATGGATTTGAGTGTAATGGTGATATTCCATGTGAGGATCCTGTAGACGACGTCGTTTTGCGTACCTCTTTTCTCTAGTATGTATTTGCATTTGATGATGATATTTGGAGTATCCATGTTCTTAATACTTCTTGTAGAAGATTGTTCTTTGTAAGAGTGATTGATGCTTAGTTATTCCACAAGTTTGTGCATCCTTGGCACATTGATAGTTGTGTTCTTTCTTATACTAACCCTCATGTCTTGGGGTCTTTGTTTGTGTATTTCCTTCTTATGATCTTGTAAGGTTTGGATTTGAGCTCGAATCCTTTTCAAGAAGGGGAGGATGATATTTGAGGAATTTTATGATGTGTGTCATCACTAACCTCCGATTAGACACATATGAAGATGAGTCCTATGATCTTGCCTTATTGACATTTGATGCGACTCAAGGTTATGATAGTGTTGTGTGCCATGTAGAGAGTCATGACGTTGATCCTTTGGAGAGTGACATTACATGCCTTCACTAACACCCTTTAGTTGATTATGACATGATTGTTGGTTATAATGTGCATGGGTACATGTCTTCTTGTGTGGTAGATGTAACCACATTTGGGGGGGGTTGCCCATTATGGGATGACGTTGCCCTTCACTATGAGGATATCCTCCCTTGGGGAATGGTAATCGACTTGCGGGAAGGAGTTTCTTGAAAAGGAAGGTGAAGCTTGTTTACAAAATGCCACCTCTTCCTTATGAGTCCAAAATCCTAGTAGCATGCTTGATCTTACTCTTGAACCTCACAGTGAAGCTTCATTGGAGGATACCATAGATGAAGAAGTTATTTTGCGTGACACCTTTCTTTACTATCTATTTGCATATGAAGACACTCATGCTTGTGTTGGGAGTGGATTTTATATTGGGAGGGGTCTTATTGGGGTATATCTTTGTATTTTTACCCTCTCCCCTATGATGGAAACCTTCTCTTGGAGGGACATAGTATATTTGTTAGTTAGGATGGTATTGGGAAAAAGGGTGACGCTTGCTTGCTTATTGATACAACTTCTTTGTGTATTCCAACTTGTAAGCGTATACTTGGATATGGATTTGAGTGTAATGGTGATATTCCATGTGAGGATCCCGTAGGCGACGACGTTTTGCGTACCTCTTTTCTCTAGTATGTATTTGCATTTGATGATGATATTTGGAGTATCCATGTTCTTAATACTTCTTGTAGAAGATTGTTCTTTGTAAGAGTGATTGATGCTTAGTTATTCCACAAGTTTGTGCATCCTTGGCACATTGATAGTTGTGTTCTTTCTTATACTAACCCTCATGCTGGGGTCTTTGTTTGTGTATTTCCTTCTTATGATCTTGTAAGGTTTGGATTTGAGCTCGAATCCTTTTCAAGAAGGGGAGGATGATATTTGAGGAATTTTATGATGTGTGTCATCACTAACCTCCGATTAGTGATGACACACCACCCATATTTGACACATATGAAGATGAGTCCTATGATCTTGCCTTATTGACATTTGATGCGACTCAAGGTTATGATAGTGTTGTGTGCCATGTAGAGAGTCATGACGTTGATCCTTTGGAGAGTGACATTACATGCCTTCACTAACACCCTTTAGTTGATTATGACATGATTGTTGGTTATAATGTGCATGGGTACATGTCTTCTTGTGTGGTAGATGTAACCACATTTGGGGGTTACGAACCCATTATGGGGGTTGCCCATTATGGGATGACGTTGCCCTTCACTATGAGGATATCCTCCCTTGGGGAATGGTAATCGACTTGCGGGAAGGAGTTTCTTGAAAAGGAAGGTGAAGCTTGTTTACAAAATGCCACCTCTTCCTTATGAGTCCAAAATCCTAGTAGCATGCTTTCTTACTCTTGAACCTCACGGTGAAGCTTCATTGGAGGATACCATAGATGAAGAAGTTATTTTGCGTGACACCTTTCTTTACTATCTATTTGCATATGAAGACACTCATGCTTGTGTTGGGAGTGGATTTTATATTGGGAGGGGTCTTATGGGGTATATCTTTGTATTTTTTACCCTCTCCCCGTGATGGAAACCTTCTCTTGGAGGGACATAGTATATTTGTTAGGCGAGGATGGTATTGGGAAAAAGGGTGACGCTTGCTTGCTTATTGATACAACTTCTTTGTGTATTCCAACTTGTAAGCGTATACTTGGATATGGATTTGAGTGTAATGGTGATATTCCATGTGAGGATCCCGAGACGACGTCGTTTTGCGTACCTCTTTTCTCTAGTATGTATTTGCATTTGATGATGATATTTGGAGTATCCATGTTCTTAATACTTCTTGTAGAAGATTGTTCTTTGTAAGAGTGATTGATGCTTAGTTATTCCACAAGTTTGTGCATCCTTGGCACATTGATAGTTGTGTTCTTTCTTATACTAACCCTCATGCTTTGGGGTCTTTGTTTGTGTATTTCCTTCTTATGATCTTGTAAGGTTTGGATTTGAGCTCGAATCCTTTTCAAGAAGGGGAGGATGATATTTGAGGAATTTTATGATGTGTGTCATCACTAACCTCCGATTAGTGATGACACACCACCCATATTTGACACATATGAAGATGAGTCCTATGATCTTGCCTTATTGACATTTGATGCGACTCAAGGTTATGATAGTGTTGTGTGCCATGTAGAGAGTCATGACGTTGATCCTTTGGAGAGTGACATTACATGCCTTCACTAACACCCTTTAGTTGATTATGACATGATTGTTGGTTATAATGTGCATGGGTACATGTCTTCTTGTGTGGTAGATGTAACCACATTTGGGGGTTACGAACCCATTATGGGATGACGTTGCCCTTCACTATGAGGATATCCTCCCTTGGGGAATGGTAATCGACTTGCGGGAAGGAGTTTCTTGAAAAGGAAGGTGAAGCTTGTTTACAAAATGCCACCTCTTCCTTATGAGTCCAAAATCCTAGTAGCATGCTTGATCTTACTCTTGAACCTCACAAGTGAAGCTTCATTGGAGGATACCATAGATGAAGAAGTTATTTTGCGTGACACCTTTCTTTACTATCTATTTGCATATGAAGACACTCATGCTTGTGTTGGGAGTGGATTTTATATTGGGAGGGGTCTTATCGGGGTATATCTTTGTATTTTTACCCTCTCCCCCGTGATGGAAACCTTCTCTTGGAGGGACATAGTATATTTGTTAGGCAGGATGGTATTTGGGGAAAAAGGGTGACGCTTGCTTGCTTATTGATACAACTTCTTTGTGTATTCCAACTTGTAAGCGTATACTTGGATATGGATTTGAGTGTAATGGTGATATTCCATGTGAGGATCCCGTAGACGACGTCGTTTTGCGTACCTCTTTTTCTCTAGTATGTATTTGCATTTGATGATGATATTTGGAGTATCCATGTTCTTAATACTTCTTGTAGAAGATTGTTCTTTGTAAGAGTGATTGATGCTTAGTTATTCCACAAGTTTGTGCATCCTTGGCACATTGATAGTTGTGTTCTTTCTTATACTAACCCTCATGCTGGGGTCTTTGTTTGTGTATTTCCTTCTTATGATCTTGTAAGGTTTGGATTTGAGCTCGAATCCTTTTCAAGAAGGGGAGGATGATATTTGAGGAATTTTATGATGTGTGTCATCACTAACCTCCGATTAGTGATGACACACCACCCATATTTGACACATATGAAGATGAGTCCTATGATCTTGCCTTATTGACATTTGATGCGACTCAAGGTTATGATAGTGTTGTGTGCCATGTAGAGAGTCATGACGTTGATCCTTTGGAGAGTGACATTACATGCCTTCACTAACACCCTTTAGTTGATTATGACATGATTGTTGGTTATAATGTGCATGGGTACATGTCTTCTTGTGTGGTAGATGTAACCACATTTGGGGGTTACCAAGCCTATGGGAACCCATTATGGGATGACGTTGCCCTTCACTATGAGGATATCCTCCCTTGGGGAATGGTAATCGACTTGCGGGAAGGAGTTTCTTGAAAAGGAAGGTGAAGCTTGTTTACAAAATGCCACCTCTTCCTTATGAGTCCAAAATCCTAGTAGCATGCTTGATCTTACTCTTGAACCTCACAGTGAAGCTTCATTGGAGGATACCATAGATGAAGAAGTTATTTTGCGTGACACCTTTCTTTACTATCTATTTGCATATGAAGACACTCATGCTTGTGTTGGGAGTGGATTTTATATTGGGAGGGGTCTTATCGGGGTATATCTTTGTATTTTTTACCCTCTCCCCTGAGATGGAAACCTTCTCTTGGAGGGACATAGTATATTTGTTAGGCAGGGATGGTATTGGGAAAAAGTGGTGACGCTTGCTTGCTTATTGATACAATCTTTGTGTATTCCAACTTGTAAGCGTATACTTGGATATGGATTTGAGTGTAATGGTGATATTCCATGTGAGGATCCTGTAGACGACGTCGTTTTGCGTACCTCTTTTCTCTAGTATGTATTTGCATTTGATGATGATATTTGGAGTATCCATGTTCTTAATACTTCTTGTAGAAGATTGTTCTTTGTAAGAGTGATTGATGCTTAGTTATTCCACAAGTTTGTGCATCCTTGGCACATTGATAGTTGTGTTGTTTCTTATACTAACCCTCATGCTTTGGGGTCTTTGTTTGTGTATTTCCTTCTTATGATCTTGTAAGGTTTGGATTTGAGCTCGAATCCTTTTCAAGAAGGGGAGGATGATATTTGAGGAATTTTATGATGTGTGTCATCACTAACCTCCGATTAGTGATGACACACCACCCATATTTGACACATATGAAGATGAGTCCTATGATCTTGCCTTATTGACATTTGATGCGACTCAAGGTTATGATAGTGTTGTGTGCCATGTAGAGAGTCATGACGTTGATCCTTTGGAGAGTGACATTACATGCCTTCACTAACACCCTTTAGTTGATTATGACATGATTGTTGGTTATAATGTGCATGGGTACATGTCTTCTTGTGTGGTAGATGTAACCACATTTGGGGGGGTTGCCCATTATGGGATGACGTTGCCCTTCACTATGAGGATATCCTCCCTTGGGGAATGGTAATCGACTTGCGGGAAGGAGTTTCTTGAAAAGGAAGGTGAAGCTTGTTTACAAAATGCCACCTCTTCCTTATGAGTCCAAAATCCTAGTAGCATGCTTGATCTTACTCTTGAACCTCACAGTGAAGCTTCATTGGAGGATACCATAGATGAAGAAGTTATTTTGCGTGACACCTTTCTTTACTATCTATTTGCATATGAAGACACTCATGCTTGTGTTGGGAGTGGATTTTATATTGGGAGGGGTCTTATCGGGGTATATCTTTGTAT
Source organism: Anisodus tanguticus (assembly GCA_034509755.1). Taxonomy (NCBI): domain Eukaryota; kingdom Viridiplantae; phylum Streptophyta; class Magnoliopsida; order Solanales; family Solanaceae; genus Anisodus; species Anisodus tanguticus. The sequence continues at coordinate 23,285,647 of CM067559.1, forward strand.
TTTTTTTCTCTCCCCGTGATGGAAACCTTCTCTTGGAGGGACATAGTATATTTGTTAGGCAGGATGGTATTGGGAAAAAGGGTGACGCTTGCTTGCTTATTGATACAACTTCTTTGTGTATTCCAACTTGTAAGCGTATACTTGGATATGGATTTGAGTGTAATGGTGATATTCCATGTGAGGATCCCGTAGACGACGTCGTTTTGCGTACCTCTTTTCTCTAGTATGTATTTGCATTTGATGATGATATTTGGAGTATCCATGTTCTTAATACTTCTTGTAGAAGATTGTTCTTTGTAAGAGTGATTGATGCTTAGTTATTCCACAAGTTTGTGCATCCTTGGCACATTGATAGTTGTGTTCTTTCTTATACTAACCCTCATCATGCTGGGGTCTTTGTTTGTGTATTTCCTTCTTATGATCTTGTAAGGTTTGGATTTGAGCTCGAATCCTTTTCAAGAAGGGGAGGATGATATTTGAGGAATTTTATATGTGTGTGTCATCACCTCCGATTAGTGATGACACACCACCCATATTTGACACATATGAAGATGAGTCCTATGATCTTGCCTTATTGACATTTGATGCGACTCAAGGTTATGATAGTGTTGTGTGCCATGTAGAGAGTCATGACGTTGATCCTTTGGAGAGTGACATTACATGCCTTCACTAACACCCTTTAGTTGATTATGACATGATTGTTGGTTATAATGTGCATGGGTACATGTCTTCTTGTGTGGTAGATGTAACCACATTTGGGGGTTGGGGACTTGGGCCCATTATGGGATGACGTTGCCCTTCACTATGAGGATATCCTCCCTTGGGGAATGGTAATCGACTTGCGGGAAGGAGTTTCTTGAAAAGGAAGGTGAAGCTTGTTTACAAAATGCCACCTCTTCCTTATGAGTCCAAAATCCTAGTAGCATGCTTGATCTTACTCTTGAACCTCACAAAGTGAAGCTTCATTGGAGGATACCATAGATGAAGAAGTTATTTTGCGTGTGACACACTTTCTTTACTATCTATTTGCATATGAAGACACTCATGCTTGTGTTGGGAGTGGATTTTATATTGGGAGGGGTCTTATGGGGTATATCTTTGTATTTTTACCCTCTCCCCCGTGATGGAAACCTTCTCTTGGAGGGACATAGTATATTTGTTGTTAGGATGGATGGTATTGGGAAAAAGGGTGACGCTTGCTTGCTTATTGATACAACTTCTTTGTGTATTCCAACTTGTAAGCGTATACTTGGATATGGATTTGAGTGTAATGGTGATATTCCATCTGAGGATCCCGTAGACGACGTTGTTTTGCGTACCTCTTTTCTCTAGTATGTATTTGCATTTGATGATGATATTTGGAGTATCCATGTTCTTAATACTTCTTGTAGAAGATTGTTCTTTGTAAGAGTGATTGATGCTTAGTTATTCCACAAGTTTGTGCATCCTTGGCACATTGATAGTTGTGTTGTTTCTTATACTAACCCTCATGTTGCGGTCTTTGTTTGTGTATTTCCTTCTTATGATCTTGTAAGGTTTGGATTTGAGCTCGAATCCTTTTCAAGAAGGGGAGGATGATATTTGAGGAATTTTATGATGTGTGTCATCACTAACCTCCGATTAGTGATGACACACCACCCATATTTGACACATATGAAGATGAGTCCTATGATCTTGCCTTATTGACATTTGATGCGACTCAAGGTTATGATAGTGTTGTGTGCCATGTAGAGAGTCATGACGTTGATCCTTTGGAGAGTGACATTACATGCCTTCACTAACACCCTTTAGTTGATTATGACATGATTGTTGGTTATAATGTGCATGGGTACATGTCTTCTTGTGTGGTAGATGTAACCACATTTGGGGGGGTTGCCCATTATGGGATGACGTTGCCCTTCACTATGAGGATATCCTCCCTTGGGGAATGGTAATCGACTTGCGGGAAGGAGTTTCTTGAAAAGGAAGGTGAAGCTTGTTTACAAAATGCCACCTCTTCCTTATGAGTCCAAAATCCTAGTAGCATGCTTGATCTTACTCTTGAACCTCACAAGTGAAGCTTCATTGGAGGATACCATAGATGAAGAAGTTATTTTGCGTGACACCTTTCTTTACTATCTATTTGCATATGAAGACACTCATGCTTGTGTTGGGAGTGGATTTTATATTGGGAGGGGTCTTATGGGGTATATCTTTGTATTTTTACCCTCTCCCCCGTGATGGAAACCTTCTCTTGGAGGGACATAGTATATTTGTTAGGCGGGATGGTATTGGGAAAAAGGGTGACGCTTGCTTGCTTATTGATACAACTTCTTTGTGTATTCCAACTTGTAAGCGTATACTTGGATATGGATTTGAGTGTAATGGTGATATTCCATGTGAGGATCCCGTAGACGACGTTGTTTTGCGTACCTCTTTTCTCTAGTATGTATTTGCATTTGATGATGATATTTGGAGTATCCATGTTCTTAATACTTCTTGTAGAAGATTGTTCTTTGTAAGAGTGATTGATGCTTAGTTATTCCACAAGTTTGTGCATCCTTGGCACATTGATAGTTGTGTTGTTTCTTATACTAACCCTCATGTGGGGTCTTTGTTTGTGTATTTCCTTCTTATGATCTTGTAAGGTTTGGATTTGAGCTCGAATCCTTTTCAAGAAGGGGAGGATGATATTTGAGGAATTTTATGATGTGTGTCATCACTAACCTCCGATTAGTGATGACACACCACCCATATTTGACACATATGAAGATGAGTCCTATGATCTTGCCTTATTGACATTTGATGCGACTCAAGGTTATGATAGTGTTGTGTGCCATGTAGAGAGTCATGACGTTGATCCTTTGGAGAGTGACATTACATGCCTTCACTAACACCCTTTAGTTGATTATGACATGATTGTTGGTTATAATGTGCATGGGTACATGTCTTCTTGTGTGGTAGATGTAACCACATTTGGGGGTTGCCCATTATGGGATGACGTTGCCCTTCACTATGAGGATATCCTCCCTTGGGGAATGGTAATCGACTTGCGGGAAGGAGTTTCTTGAAAAGGAAGGTGAAGCTTGTTTACAAAATGCCACCTCTTCCTTATGAGTCCAAAATCCTAGTAGCATGCTTGATCTTACTCTTGAACCTCACAAAGTGAAGCTTCATTGGAGGATACCATAGATGAAGAAGTTATTTTGCGTGACACCTTTCTTTACTATCTATTTGCATATGAAGACACTCATGCTTGTGTTGGGAGTGGATTTTATATTGGGAGGGGTCTTATTGGGGTATATCTTTGTATTTTTTACCCTCTCCCCTGTGATGGAAACCTTCTCTTGGAGGGACATAGTATATTTGTTAGGCAGGATGGTATTGGGAAAAAGGGTGACGCTTGCTTGCTTATTGATACAACTTCTTTGTGTATTCCAACTTGTAAGCGTATACTTGGATATGGATTTGAGTGTAATGGTGATATTCCATGTGAGGATCCCGTAGTAGACGACGTTGTTTTGCGTACCTCTTTTCTCTAGTATGTATTTGCATTTGATGATGATATTTGGAGTATCCATGTTCTTAATACTTCTTGTAGAAGATTGTTCTTTGTAAGAGTGATTGATGCTTAGTTATTCCACAAGTTTGTGCATCCTTGGCACATTGATAGTTGTGTTGTTTCTTATACTAACCCTCATGCTGGGGTCTTTGTTTGTGTATTTCCTTCTTATGATCTTGTAAGGTTTGGATTTGAGCTCGAATCCTTTTCAAGAAGGGGAGGATGATATTTGAGGAATTTTATGATGTGTGTCATCACTAACCTCCGATTAGTGATGACACACCACCCATATTTGACACATATGAAGATGAGTCCTATGATCTTGCCTTATTGACATTTGATGCGACTCAAGGTTATGATAGTGTTGTGTGCCATGTAGAGAGTCATGACGTTGATCCTTTGGAGAGTGACATTACATGCCTTCACTAACACCCTTTAGTTGATTATGACATGATTGTTGGTTATAATGTGCATGGGTACATGTCTTCTTGTGTGGTAGATGTAACCACATTTGGGGGGTTGCCCATTATGGGATGACGTTGCCCTTCACTATGAGGATATCCTCCCTTGGGGAATGGTAATCGACTTGCGGGAAGGAGTTTCTTGAAAAGGAAGGTGAAGCTTGTTTACAAAATGCCACCTCTTCCTTATGAGTCCAAAATCCTAGTAGCATGCTTGATCTTACTCTTGAACCTCACAGTGAAGCTTCATTGGAGGATACCATAGATGAAGAAGTTATTTTGCGTGACACCTTTCTTTACTATCTATTTGCATATGAAGACACTCATGCTTGTGTTGGGAGTGGATTTTATATTGGGAGGGGTCTTATGGGGTATATCTTTGTATTTTTTACCCTCTCCCCTGTGATGGAAACCTTCTCTTGGAGGGACATAGTATATTTGTTAGGCAGGATGGTATTGGGAAAAAGGGTGACGCTTGCTTGCTTATTGATACAACTTCTTTGTGTATTCCAACTTGTAAGCGTATACTTGGATATGGATTTGAGTGTAATGGTGATATTCCATGTGAGGATCCCGTAGACGACGTTGTTTTGCGTACCTCTTTTCTCTAGTATGTATTTGCATTTGATGATGATATTTGGAGTATCCATGTTCTTAATACTTCTTGTAGAAGATTGTTCTTTGTAAGAGTGATTGATGCTTAGTTATTCCACAAGTTTGTGCATCCTTGGCACATTGATAGTTGTGTTGTTTCTTATACTAACCCTCATGCTGGGGTCTTTGTTTGTGTATTTCCTTCTTATGATCTTGTAAGGTTTGGATTTGAGCTCGAATCCTTTTCAAGAAGGGGAGGATGATATTTGAGGAATTTTATGATGTGTGTCATCACTAACCTCCGATTAGTGATGACACACCACCCATATTTGACACATATGAAGATGAGTCCTATGATCTTGCCTTATTGACATTTGATTGACATTTGCGACTCAAGGTTATGATAGTGTTGTGTGCCATGTAGAGAGTCATGACGTTGATCCTTTGGAGAGTGACATTACATGCCTTCACTAACACCCTTTAGTTGATTATGACATGATTGTTGGTTATAATGTGCATGGGTACATGTCTTCTTGTGTGGTAGATGTAACCACATTTGGGGGTTGCCCATTATGGGATGACGTTGCCCTTCACTATGAGGATATCCTCCCTTGGGGAATGGTAATCGACTTGCGGGAAGGAGTTTCTTGAAAAGGAAGGTGAAGCTTGTTTACAAAATGCCACCTCTTCCTTATGAGTCCAAAATCCTAGTAGCATGCTTGATCTTACTCTTGAACCTCACAGTGAAGCTTCATTGGAGGATACCATAGATGAAGAAGTTATTTTGCGTGACACCTTTCTTTACTATCTATTTGCATATGAAGACACTCATGCTTGTGTTGGGAGTGGATTTTATATTGGGAGGGGTCTTATTGGGGTATATCTTTGATTTTTTACCCTCTCCCCGTGATGGAAACCTTCTCTTGGAGGGACATAGTATATTTGTTGTTAGGCAGGATGGTATTGGGAAAAAGGGTGACGCTTGCTTGCTTATTGATACAACTTCTTTGTGTATTCCAACTTGTAAGCGTATACTTGGATATGGATTTGAGTGTAATGGTGATATTCCATCTGAGGATCCCGTAGACGACGTTGTTTTGCGTACCTCTTTTCTCTAGTATGTATTTGCATTTGATGATGATATTTGGAGTATCCATGTTCTTAATACTTCTTGTAGAAGATTGTTCTTTGTAAGAGTGATTGATGCTTAGTTATTCCACAAGTTTGTGCATCCTTGGCACATTGATAGTTGTGTTGTTTCTTATACTAACCCTCATGTCTTTGGGGTCTTTGTTTGTGTATTTCCTTCTTATGATCTTGTAAGGTTTGGATTTGAGCTCGAATCCTTTTCAAGAAGGGGAGGATGATATTTGAGGAATTTTATGATGTGCGATTAGTGATGACACACCACCCATATTTGACACATATGAAGATGAGTCCTATGATCTTGCCTTATTGACATTTGATGCGACTCAAGGTTATGATAGTGTTGTGTGCCATGTAGAGAGTCATGACGTTGATCCTTTGGAGAGTGACATTACATGCCTTCACTAACACCCTTTAGTTGATTATGACATGATTGTTGGTTATAATGTGCATGGGTACATGTCTTCTTGTGTGGTAGATGTAACCACATTTGGGGGTTGCCCATTATGGGATGACGTTGCCCTTCACTATGAGGATATCCTCCCTTGGGGAATGGTAATCGACTTGCGGGAAGGAGTTTCTTGAAAAGGAAGGTGAAGCTTGTTTACAAAATGCCACCTCTTCCTTATGAGTCCAAAATCCTAGTAGCATGCTTGATCTTACTCTTGAACCTCACAGTGAAGCTTCATTGGAGGATACCATAGATGAAGAAGTTATTTTGCGTGACACCTTTCTTTACTATCTATTTGCATATGAAGACACTCATGCTTGTGTTGGGAGTGGATTTTATATTGGGAGGGGTCTTATTGGGGTATATCTTTGTATTTTTTACCCCTCTCCCCGTGATGGAAACCTTCTCTTGGAGGGACATAGTATATTTGTTAGGCAGATGGTATTGGGAAAAAGGGTGACGCTTGCTTGCTTATTGATACAACTTCTTTGTGTATTCCAACTTGTAAGCGTATACTTGGATATGGATTTGAGTGTAATGGTGATATTCCATCTGAGGATCCCGTAGACGACGTTGTTTTGCGTACCTCTTTTCTCTAGTATGTATTTGCATTTGATGATGATATTTGGAGTATCCATGTTCTTAATACTTCTTGTAGAAGATTGTTCTTTGTAAGAGTGATTGATGCTTAGTTATTCCACAAGTTTGTGCATCCTTGGCACATTGATAGTTGTGTTGTTTCTTATACTAACCCTCATGCTTTGGGGTCTTTGTTTGTGTATTTCCTTCTTATGATCTTGTAAGGTTTGGATTTGAGCTCGAATCCTTTTCAAGAAGGGGAGGATGATATTTGAGGAATTTTATGATGTGTGTCATCACTAACCTCCGATTAGTGATGACACACCACCCATATTTGACACATATGAAGATGAGTCCTATGATCTTGCCTTATTGACATTTGATGCGACTCAAGGTTATGATAGTGTTGTGTGCCATGTAGAGAGTCATGACGTTGATCCTTTGGAGAGTGACATTACATGCCTTCACTAACACCCTTTAGTTGATTATGACATGATTGTTGGTTATAATGTGCATGGGTACATGTCTTCTTGTGTGGTAGATGTAACCACATTTGGGGGTTACCAAGCCTATGGGAACCCATTATGGGATGACGTTGCCCTTCACTATGAGGATATCCTCCCTTGGGGAATGGTAATCGACTTGCGGGAAGGAGTTTCTTGAAAAGGAAGGTGAAGCTTGTTTACAAAATGCCACCTCTTCCTTGAGTCCAAAATCCTAGTAGCATGCTTGATCTTACTCTTGAACCTCACAAAGTGAAGCTTCATTGGAGGATACCATAGATGAAGAAGTTATTTTGCGTGACACCTTTCTTTACTATCTATTTGCATATGAAGACACTCATGCTTGTGTTGGGAGTGGATTTTATATTGGGAGGGGTCTTATTGGGGTATATCTTTGTATTTTTGACCCTCTCCCCCGTGATGGAAACCTTCTCTTGGAGGGACATAGTATATTTGTTAGGCAGGATGGTATTGGGAAAAAGGGTGACGCTTGCTTGCTTATTGATACAACTTCTTTGTGTATTCCAACTTGTAAGCGTATACTTGGATATGGATTTGAGTGTAATGGTGATATTCCATCTGAGGATCCCGTAGACGACGTTGTTTTGCGTACCTCTTTTCTCCAGTATGTATTTGCATTTGATGATGATATTTGCAGTATCCATGTTCTTAATACTTCTTGTAGAAGATTGTTCTTTGTAAGAGTGATTGATGCTTAGTTATTCCACAAGTTTGTGCATCCTTGGCACATTGATAGTTGTGTTGTTTCTTATACTAACCCTCATGTCTGGGGTCTTTGTTTGTGTATTTCCTTCTTATGATCTTGTAAGGTTTGGATTTGAGCTCGAATCCTTTTCAAGAAGGGGAGGATGATATTTGAGGAATTTTATGATGTGTGTCATCACTAACCTCCGATTAGTGATGACACACCACCCATATTTGACACATATGAAGATGAGTCCTATGATCTTGCCTTATTGACATTTGATGCGACTCAAGGTTATGATAGTGTTGTGTGCCATGTAGAGAGTCAGAGAGTCATGACGTTGATCCTTTGGAGAGTGACATTACATGCCTTCACTAACACCCTTTAGTTGATTATGACATGATTGTTGGTTATAATGTGCATGGGTACATGTCTTCTTGTGTGGTAGATGTAACCACATTTGGGGGTTGCCCATTATGGGATGACGTTGCCCTTCACTATGAGGATATCCTCCCTTGGGGAATGGTAATCGACTTGCGGGAAGGAGTTTCTTGAAAAGGAAGGTGAAGCTTGTTTACAAAATGCCACCTCTTCCTTATGAGTCCAAAATCCTAGTAGCATGCTTGATCTTACTCTTGAACCTCACAAAGTGAAGCTTCATTGGAGGATACCATAGATGAAGAAGTTATTTTGCGTGACACCTTTCTTTACTATCTATTTGCATATGAAGACACTCATGCTTGTGTTGGGAGTGGATTTTATATTGGGAGGGGTCTTATTGGGGTATATCTTTGTATTTTTTACCCTCTCCCCGTGATGGAAACCTTCTCTTGGAGGGACATAGTATATTTGTTAGGCAGGATGGTATTGGGAAAAAGGGTGACGCTTGCTTGCTTATTGATACAACTTCTTTGTGTATTCCAACTTGTAAGCGTATACTTGGATATGGATTTGAGTGTAATGGTGATATTCCATGTGAGGATCCCCGTAGACGACGACGTTTTTTTGCGTACCTCTTTTCTCTAGTATGTATTTGCATTTGATGATGATATTTGGAGTATCCATGTTCTTAATACTTCTTGTAGAAGATTGTTCTTTGTAAGAGTGATTGATGCTTAGTTATTCCACAAGTTTGTGCATCCTTGGCACATTGATAGTTGTGTTGTTTCTTATACTAACCCTCATGCTGGGGTCTTTGTTTGTGTATTTCCTTCTTATGATCTTGTAAGGTTTGGATTTGAGCTCGAATCCTTTTCAAGAAGGGGAGGATGATATTTGAGGAATTTTATGATGTGTGTCATCACTAACCTCCGATTAGTGATGACACACCACCCATATTTGACACATATGAAGATGAGTCCTATGATCTTGCCTTATTGACATTTGATGCGACTCAAGGTTATGATAGTGTTGTGTGCCATGTAGAGAGTCATGACGTTGATCCTTTGGAGAGTGACATTACATGCCTTCACTAACACCCTTTAGTTGATTATGACATGATTGTTGGTTATAATGTGCATGGGTACATGTCTTCTTGTGTGGTAGATGTAACCACATTTGGGGGTTGCAAGACTATGGGAACCCATTATGGGATGACGTTGCCCTTCACTATGAGGATATCCTCCCTTGGGGAATGGTAATCGACTTGCGGGAAGGAGTTTCTTGAAAAGGAAGGTGAAGCTTGTTTACAAAATGCCACCTCTTCCTTATGAGTCCAAAATCCTAGTAGCATGCTTGATCTTACTCTTGAACCTCACAGTGAAGCTTCATTGGAGGATACCATAGATGAAGAAGTTATTTTGCGTGACACCTTTCTTTACTATCTATTTGCATATGAAGACACTCATGCTTGTGTTGGGAGTGGATTTTATATTGGGAGGGGTCTTATTGGGGTATATCTTTGTATTTTTGACCCTCCCCCGTGATGGAAACCTTCTCTTGGAGGGACATAGTATATTTGTTAGGGCAGGATGGTATTGGGAAAAAGGGTGACGCTTGCTTGCTTATTGATACAACTTCTTTGTGTATTCCAACTTGTAAACGTATACTTGGATATGGATTTGAGTGTAATGGTGATATTCCATGTGAGGATCCCGTAGACGACGTTGTTTTGCGTACCTCTTTTCTCTAGTATGTATTTGCATTTGATGATGATATTTGGAGTATCCATGTTCTTAATACTTCTTGTAGAAGATTGTTCTTTGTAAGAGTGATTGATGCTTAGTTATTCCACAAGTTTGTGCATCCTTGGCACATTGATAGTTGTGTTGTTTCTTATACTAACCCTCATGCTGGGGTCTTTGTTTGTGTATTTCCTTCTTATGATCTTGTAAGGTTTGGATTTGAGCTCGAATCCTTTTCAAGAAGGGGAGGATGATATTTGAGGAATTTTATGATGTGTGTCATCACTAACCTCCGATTAGTGATGACACACCACCCATATTTGACACATATGAAGATGAGTCCTATGATCTTGCCTTATTGACATTTGATGCGACGACTCAAGGTTATGATAGTGTTGTGTGCCATGTAGAGAGTCATGACGTTGATCCTTTGGAGAGTGACATTACATGCCTTCACTAACACCCTTTAGTTGATTATGACATGATTGTTGGTTATAATGTGCATGGGTACATGTCTTCTTGTGTGGTAGATGTAACCACATTTGGGGGTTGCCCATTATGGGATGACGTTGCCCTTCACTATGAGGATATCCTCCCTTGGGGAATGGTAATCGACTTGCGGGAAGGAGTTTCTTGAAAAGGAAGGTGAAGCTTGTTTACAAAATGCCACCTCTTCCTTATGAGTCCAAAATCCTAGTAGCATGCTTGATCTTACTCTTGAACCTCACAAAGTGAAGCTTCATTGGAGGATACCATAGATGAAGAAGTTATTTTGCGTGACACCTTTCTTTACTATCTATTTGCATATGAAGACACTCATGCTTGTGTTGGGAGTGGATTTTATATTGGGAGGGGTCTTATCGGGGTATATTTTGTTTTTTTGACCCTCTCCCCGTGATGGAAACCTTCTCTTGGAGGGACATAGTATATTTGTTGTTAGGCAGATGGTATTGGGAAAAAGGGTGACGCTTGCTTGCTTATTGATACAACTTCTTTGTGTATTCCAACTTGTAAGCGTATACTTGGATATGGATTTGAGTGTAATGGTGATATTCCATGTGAGGATCCTGTAGACGACGTTGTTTTGCGTACCTCTTTTCTCTAGTATGTATTTGCATTTGATGATGATATTTGGAGTATCCATGTTCTTAATACTTCTTGTAGAAGATTGTTCTTTGTAAGAGTGATTGATGCTTAGTTATTCCACAAGTTTGTGCATCCTTGGCACATTGATAGTTGTGTTGTTTCTTATACTAACCCTCATGCTGGGGTCTTTGTTTGTGTATTTCCTTCTTATGATCTTGTAAGGTTTGGATTTGAGCTCGAATCCTTTTCAAGAAGGGGAGGATGATATTTGAGGAATTTTATGAGTGTGTCATCACTAACCTCCGATTAGTGATGACACACCACCCATATTTGACACATATGAAGATGAGTCCTATGATCTTGCCTTATTGACATTTGATGCGACTCAAGGTTATGATAGTGTTGTGTGCCATGTAGAGAGTCATGACGTTGATCCTTTGGAGAGTGACATTACATGCCTTCACTAACACCCTTTAGTTGATTATGACATGATTGTTGGTTATAATGTGCATGGGTACATGTCTTCTTGTGTGGTAGATGTAACCACATTTGGGGGGGACTATGGGAACCCATTATGGGATGACGTTGCACTATGAGGATATCCTCCCTTGGGGAATGGTAATCGACTTGCGGGAAGGAGTTTCTTGAAAAGGAAGGTGAAGCTTGTTTACAAAATGCCACCTCTTCCTTATGAGTCCAAAATCCTAGTAGCATGCTTGATCTTACTCTTGAACCTCACAGTGAAGCTTCATTGGAGGATACCATAGATGAAGAAGTTATTTTGCGTGACACCTTTCTTTACTATCTATTTGCATATGAAGACACTCATGCTTGTGTTGGGAGTGGATTTTATATTGGGAGGGGTCTTATCGGGCTATATCTTTGTATTTTTGACCCTCTCCCCTGTGATGGAAACCTTCTCTTGGAGGGACATAGTATATTTGTTAGGCAGGATGGTATTGGGAAAAAGGGTGACGCTTGCTTGCTTATTGATACAACTTCTTTGTGTATTCCAACTTGTAAGCGTATACTTGGATATGGATTTGAGTGTAATGGTGATATTCCATGTGAGGATCCTGTAGACGACGTTGTTTTGCGTACCTCTTTTCTCTAGTATGTATTTGCATTTGATGATGATATTTGGAGTATCCATGTTCTTAATACTTCTTGTAGAAGATTGTTCTTTGTAAGAGTGATTGATGCTTAGTTATTCCACAAGTTTGTGCATCCTTGGCACATTGATAGTTGTGTTGTTTCTTATACTAACCCTCATGCTGGGGTCTTTGTTTGTGTATTTCCTTCTTATGATCTTGTAAGGTTTGGATTTGAGCTCGAATCCTTTTCAAGAAGGGGAGGATGATATTTGAGGAATTTTATGATGTGTGTCATCACTAACCTCCGATTAGTGATGACACACCACCCATATTTGACACATATGAAGATGAGTCCTATGATCTTGCCTTATTGACATTTGATGCGACTCAAGGTTATGATAGTGTTGTGTGCCATGTAGAGAGTCATGACGTTGATCCTTTGGAGAGTGACATTACATGCCTTCACTAACACCCTTTAGTTGATTATGACATGATTGTTGGTTATAATGTGCATGGGTACATGTCTTCTTGTGTGGTAGATGTAACCACATTTGGGGGTTACCAAGACTATGGGAACCCATTATGGGATGACGTTGCCCTTCACTATGAGGATATCCTCCCTTGGGGAATGGTAATCGACTTGCGGGAAGGAGTTTCTTGAAAAGGAAGGTGAAGCTTGTTTACAAAATCTCTTCTTCCTTATGAGTCCAAAATCCTAGTAGCATGCTTGATCTTACTCTTGAACCTCACAGTGAAGCTTCATTGGAGGATACCATAGATGAAGAAGTTATTTTGCGTGACACCTTTCTTTACTATCTATTTGCATATGAAGACACTCATGCTTGTGTTGGGAGTGGATTTTATATTGGGAGGGGTCTTATCGGGCTATATCTTTGTATTTTTGACCCTCTCCCCTGTGATGGAAACCTTCTCTTGGAGGGACATAGTATATTTGTTATGCAGGATGGTATTGGGAAAAAGGGTGACGCTTGCTTGCTTATTGATACAACTTCTTTGTGTATTCCAACTTGTAAGCGTATACTTGGATATGGATTTGAGTGTAATGGTGATATTCCATGTGAGGATCCTGTAGACGACGTTGTTTTGCGTACCTCTTTTCTCTAGTATGTATTTGCATTTGATGATGATATTTGGAGTATCCATGTTCTTAATACTTAGAAGAGGTTCTTTGTAAGAGTGATTGATGCTTAGTTATTCCACAAGTTTGTGCATCCTTGGCACATTGATAGTTGTGTTGTTTCTTATACTAACCCTCATGCTGGGGTCTTTGTTTGTGTATTTCCTTCTTATGATCTTGTAAGGTTTGGATTTGAGCTCGAATCCTTTTCAAGAAGGGGAGGATGATATTTGAGGAATTTTATGATGTGTGTCATCACTAACCTCCGATTAGTGATGACACACCACCCATATTTGACACATATGAAGATGAGTCCTATGATCTTGCCTTATTGACATTTGATGCGACTCAAGGTTATGATAGTGTTGTGTGCCATGTAGAGAGTCATGACGTTGATCCTTTGGAGAGTGACATTACATGCCTTCACTAACACCCTTTAGTTGATTATGACATGATTGTTGGTTATAATGTGCATGGGTACATGTCTTCTTGTGTGGTAGATGTAACCACATTTGGGGGGGTTGCCCATTATGGGATGACGTTGCCCTTCACTATGAGGATATCCTCCCTTGGGGAATGGTAATCGACTTGCGGGAAGGAGTTTCTTGAAAAGGAAGGTGAAGCTTGTTTACAAAATGCCACCTCTTCCTTATGAGTCCAAAATCCTAGTAGCATGCTTGATCTTACTCTTGAACCTCACAGTGAAGCTTCATTGGAGGATACCATAGATGAAGAAGTTATTTTGCGTGACACCTTTCTTTACTATCTATTTGCATATGAAGACACTCATGCTTGTGTTGGGAGTGGATTTTATATTGGGAGGGGTCTTATTGGGGTATATCTTTGTATTTTTGACCCTCTCCCCTGTGATGGAAACCTTCTCTTGGAGGGACATAGTATATTTGTTAGGCAGGATGGTATTGGGAAAAAGGGTGACGCTTGCTTGCTTATTGATACAACTTCTTTGTGTATTCCAACTTGTAAGCGTATACTTGGATATGGATTTGAGTGTAATGGTGATATTCCATGTGAGGATCCCCGTAGACGACGTTGTTTTGCGTACCTCTTTTCTCTAGTATGTATTTGCATTTGATGATGATATTTGGAGTATCCATGTTCTTAATACTTCTTGTAGAAGATTGTTCTTTGTAAGAGTGATTGATGCTTAGTTATTCCACAAGTTTGTGCATCCTTGGCACATTGATAGTTGTGTTGTTTCTTATACTAACCCTCATGCTGGGGTCTTTGTTTGTGTATTTCCTTCTTATGATCTTGTAAGGTTTGGATTTGAGCTCGAATCCTTTTCAAGAAGGGGAGGATGATATTTGAGGAATTTTATGATGTGTGTCATCACTAACCTCCGATTAGTGATGACACACCACCCATATTTGACACATATGAAGATGAGTCCTATGATCTTGCCTTATTGACATTTGATGCGACTCAAGGTTATGATAGTGTTGTGTGCCATGTAGAGAGTCATGACGTTGATCCTTTGGAGAGTGACATTACATGCCTTCACTAACACCCTTTTTAGTGATTATGACATGATTGTTGGTTATAATGTGCATGGGTACATGTCTTCTTGTGTGGTAGATGTAACCACATTTGGGGGTTACCAAGACTATGGGAACCCATTATGGGATGACGTTGCCCTTCACTATGAGGATATCCTCCCTTGGGGAATGGTAATCGACTTGCGGGAAGGAGTTTCTTGAAAAGGAAGGTGAAGCTTGTTTACAAAATGCCACCTCTTCCTTATGAGTCCAAAATCCTAGTAGCATGCTTGATCTTACTCTTGAACCTCACAGTGAAGCTTCATTGGAGGATACCATAGATGAAGAAGTTATTTTGCGTGACACCTTTCTTTACTATCTATTTGCATATGAAGACACTCATGCTTGTGTTGGGAGTGGATTTTATATTGGGAGGGGTCTTATCGGGCTATATCTTTGTATTTTTGACCCTCTCCCCTGTGATGGAAACCTTCTCTTGGAGGGACATAGTATATTTGTTATGCAGGATGGTATTGGGAAAAAGGGTGACGCTTGCTTGCTTATTGATACAACTTCTTTGTGTATTCCAACTTGTAAGCGTATACTTGGATATGGATTTGAGTGTAATGGTGATATTCCATGTGAGGATCCTGTAGACGACGTTGTTTTGCGTACCTCTTTTCTCTAGTATGTATTTGCATTTGATGATGATATTTGCAGTATCCATGTTCTTAATACTTCTTGTAGAAGATTGTTCTTTGTAAGAGTGATTGATGCTTAGTTATTCCACAAGTTTGTGCATCCTTGGCACATTGATAGTTGTGTTGTTTCTTATACTAACCCTCATGCTGCGGTCTTTGTTTGTGTATTTCCTTCTTATGATCTTGTAAGGTTTGGATTTGAGCTCGAATCCTTTTCAAGAAGGGGAGGATGATATTTGAGGAATTTTATGATGTGTGTCATCACTAACCTCCGATTAGTGATGACACACCACCCATATTTGACACATATGAAGATGAGTCCTATGATCTTGCCTTATTGACATTTGATGCGACTCAAGGTTATGATAGTGTTGTGTGCCATGTAGAGAGTCATGACGTTGATCCTTTGGAGAGTGACATTACATGCCTTCACTAACACCCTTTAGTTGATTATGACATGATTGTTGGTTATAATGTGCATGGGTACATGTCTTCTTGTGTGGTAGATGTAACCACATTTGGGGGTTACCAAGACTATGGGAACCCATTATGGGATGACGTTGCCCTTCACTATGAGGATATCCTCCCTTGGGGAATGGTAATCGACTTGCGGGAAGGAGTTTCTTGAAAAGGAAGGTGAAGCTTGTTTACAAAATGCCACCTCTTCCTTATGAGTCCAAAATCCTAGTAGCATGCTTGATCTTACTCTTGAACCTCACAGTGAAGCTTCATTGGAGGATACCATAGATGAAGAAGTTATTTTGCGTGACACCTTTCTTTACTATCTATTTGCATATGAAGACACTCATGCTTGTGTTGGGAGTGGATTTTATATTGGGAGGGGTCTTATCGGGGTATATCTTTGTATTTTTACCCTCTCCCCTGTGATGGAAACCTTCTCTTGGAGGGACATAGTATATTTGTTAGGCAGGATGGTATTGGGAAAAAGGGTGACGCTTGCTTGCTTATTGATACAACTTCTTTGTGTATTCCAACTTGTAAGCGTATACTTGGATATGGATTTGAGTGTAATGGTGATATTCCATGTGAGGATCCTGTAGACGACGTTGTTTTGCGTACCTCTTTTCTCTAGTATGTATTTGCATTTGATGATGATATTTGGAGTATCCATGTTCTTAATACTTCTTGTAGAAGATTGTTCTTTGTAAGAGTGATTGATGCTTAGTTATTCCACAAGTTTGTGCATCCTTGGCACATTGATAGTTGTGTTCTTTCTTATACTAACCCTCATCTTTGGGGTCTTTGTTTGTGTATTTCCTTCTTATGATCTTGTAAGGTTTGGATTTGAGCTCGAATCCTTTTCAAGAAGGGGAGGATGATATTTGAGGAATTTTATGATGTGTGTCATCACTAACCTCCGATTAGTGATGACACACCACCCATATTTGACACATATGAAGATGAGTCCTATGATCTTGCCTTATTGACATTTGATGCGACTCAAGGTTATGATAGTGTTGTGTGCCATGTAGAGAGTCATGACGTTGATCCTTTGGAGAGTGACATTACATGCCTTCACTAACACCCTTTAGTTGATTATGACATGATTGTTGGTTATAATGTGCATGGGTACATGTCTTCTTGTGTGGTAGATGTAACCACATTTGGGGGTTGCCCATTATGGGATGACGTTGCCCTTCACTATGAGGATATCCTCCCTTGGGGAATGGTAATCGACTTGCGGGAAGGAGTTTCTTGAAAAGGAAGGTGAAGCTTGTTTACAAAATGCCACCTCTTCCTTATGAGTCCAAAATCCTAGTAGCATGCTTGATCTTACTCTTGAACCTCACAGTGAAGCTTCATTGGAGGATACCATAGATGAAGAAGTTATTTTGCGTGACACCTTTCTTTACTATCTATTTGCATATGAAGACACTCATGCTTGTGTTGGGAGTGGATTTTATATTGGGAGGGGTCTTATCGGGGTATATCTTTGTATTTTTGACCCTCTCCCCTGTGATGGAAACCTTCTCTTGGAGGGACATAGTATATTTGTTAGGCAGGGGATGGTATTGGGAAAAAGGGTGACGCTTGCTTGCTTATTGATACAACTTCTTTGTGTATTCCAACTTGTAAGCGTATACTTGGATATGGATTTGAGTGTAATGGTGATATTCCATGTGAGGATCCTGTAGACGACGTTGTTTTGCGTACCTCTTTTCTCTAGTATGTATTTGCATTTGATGATGATATTT